>CM045729.1:17781079-17823579 GCA_024760905.1 Plotosus lineatus
GGCTGTGTTGAAGTGACAGAAGTGATGCTGACCCTGTCACTGATACACACCGAACCACACACTGGGTTCCAACCTATAAACACCCCCCTCTGTCTCCTTCTGTCTCCTTCTCTCTCGCTCTCTCTCTCTCTCTCTCTCTCTCTCTCTCCTTCTCTCTGTTTATCTCTCTCTCTGTGTCTCTGTGTCTTTCACTGTCTGTGTTTCACTCTCTCTCTGTCTCTCTCTGTCTCTCTTTGTCTTTGTGTCTCTCTGTTTCTCTCTCTCTCTCTCTATGTCTCTCTTTGTCTTTGTGTCTCTCTGTTTCTCTCTCTCTGTCTCTCTTTGTCTTTGTCTCTCTGTCTGATTTTCTCTCTCTCTCTCTCTCTCTCTCTCTCTCTCTCTGTCGTGCTCTCTCTCTGTTTCTCTCTCTCTCTCTCTCTCTCTCTCTGTTTTTCTCTCTCTCTTTGTCTCTCTTTGTCTTTCTGTCTCTCTGTCTGATTTTCTTTCTCTTTCTCTGTCTTTCTGTCTCTCTGTCTGATTTTCTCTCTCTTTCTCTGTCTCTCTGTCTCTCTCTCTGTCTCTCTCTCGCTCTCTCTCTCTCTCTCTTTCTCTCTGTCTATCTTTGTCTTTGTGTCTCTCTGTCTGATTCTCTCTCTCTGTCTGTCTCTCTGTCTCTTTCTCTTTGTCTTTTCCTCTCTCTCTCTCTGTCTCTCTGTCTCTCTCACTTTCTTTATCTCTGTCTCTGTCTCTTTCATATGTTATGCTTTTTAATCTAAAGTTGCTTCACAAGAAAAAAGTAAGAAAAAACGAGTCCAGTCTTACCAAAAAAGAATTTTCATGTTAATCAAATATTAATTTAAGAATCTCTATCTATGAACTCGGGGCAAAGTTGAAGTACACCCTGAACAGCTCACAAGTACAACACATACACACAACCATTCACAGGTTTGCCCAATGTGCACGTCTTTGGAGTTTGAGAAGAAACCAAAGTACCTGGAGGAAACCTCATGCAAGCACGAAGACAGCGTACAAACTACGCACAGAAATGTTCTCACCAAGTCCCGGACTCCAACTTCAGACCTTTTTGTTGTGAGACAGTTGTGCTAACCACTGCGGCACTGTTTCACCTTTCTCAGATACCAACAACCTATCGTGTTTCTACCACACACAGTTGCTTCATATGTTAGCCAATCAAAACAATGCAAACTACAAAGATGCTGTATTAAAATTACAGTGTAAATTGTCAGGTTCGAGGGTTTTTATTATTATTATTTTTCCTTTTTCTCCCTAATTTAATTCGTATCCATTTCCCACCCATCAGGTATTGCCTTCCTTATCACTCAACCACCACCGACTGGTGGTGGTGGTGGGGGGGGGGGGGGGGGCGCAAAGGCATGCACACAGCCCCTCAGTGACATGCAATGCTAGCTACCCACCTCTTTTCGAACAGCGGCGCATACATATTTTGATTGTGGTGTAACACACTTGGAGGGAAAGTGCTATCTGCCCCCTTCATACAAATGAGCTCAAAGACGCCCATGATTGGCTGGCAATCACTGGAGTGACAGGGAAGTGAGTGTGTACCATCCCTCTCTCTCGTGAGTGCTCGGCCAATTAGCTCTCATGGACTCCCGGCTGGGGCATTAAACCGAATTTGAACTTGCGATCTTTGAGTTAATAGTTGCGGACCTTGCTGATGCCCCACTCAGAAGCCCTCTAGGCTTCTCTCACATCTGGCCTGAGAAGAAAAGAGCTAGATCAGCACATCTTCCTATTTATAGTGTTTTCTTTTGTCTCGTGTTTAATTTACAGCAGCAGAAATGCTGCAGGGAGGTTTTAAGATGTTGTACTTACAGGAACTGCAGCAAGTGTAGGTGAGAGAAAGCTCCCTCAGGAATCTCCATGAAACCTGCGTTCACCATCGTCCTACAAAGAAAAAAGTACCGCAGATATCAACATTATATAAATGATACTATAGATACTATAAAGCAGTCATTCCAGACCTGGAAGAATTTCTCAAAAGTTGTTGAAATTGAACAATAAAAATGCCCAAAGATTTTCCTGATGTTCCCACAGTACAGCCATAGATAACTTTTATGAATGAAATAAATAAAATATGGGTGGCAAGGTGGCACAGTGGTTAGTATGTTTGCCTCACGTCAAGAAGGTCTCTGGTTCGATTCCCATACTTGGAGTGTTTCTGTTTGGAGTTTGCATGTTCTCCATGTGCTTGTGTGGGCTTGTTCTGGGTACGTACTTTGGTTTCCTCCGACAGTCCAAAATTGTGCACAAGTTCCAAATCACCTCTACATGTGACTGTAAATGGTTGTGTGTTGACCCTGCAATGGCCTCGAGAGCTGTACCCTGCCTTTGCCATGAATCGACTTAAGAGGCTTAAAACGATAGACCTCCTGATCGTGAGCCCAGCACCCGAACCACTACTCCAACAACCCCACCTCTATGTTATAGCATGGACAAAATCTCAAAATACCTTCTTTCTCTGAAAACTCAGAAACAGTATTAATTACATCCACTACAAAGCTTGTTTTTCTCTCTGTGTGTGTTGTAGGCAAAATAAATAAAAACAAAGAAATAAATATTACAGATTATTCAAAAGTTTCTACCAGAGGCAGGATTTTGGGCACAGAAGACTTGATTTTATTTTGGAGTCGGTCTGGATCGAAGTCTGGATCCGGGAATTTTTTAAAGGATTCTTTAACATCGTGAGATGGGGAGGGTGGATCGCTGTGCTTAGTGGAAGTCTACACTCTGTGGGTGCTCTTGCTTCTTGATGTAATCACACTCAGGGCCAATGTGCTAGATTGTACTTTGTGATGTCATCATATAAAAATAGTACGCCACAGTAAAACACTGGATGCATAACTGGAGCAGATTTAAATGTCTGAAAGATACGACTCCACGTATAACCTGTGCCCTATAAAGTGATCTATATACAGTATTCAGCCCTTCCATGACTTCCAAGTAATTATTCAAACAGACGGATCCAAGATTGCTTTGAGGAAGAATTTAATCACGAAAAAGTAGGACATTCCGTCTCATTATGTACATCTTTGACTTTTTAACGCGTGTGTGTGTGTGTGTGTGGGGGGGGGTCAGGACACCTGAAGGATATATACTTTTATTAATATCAGGAATTCAATTCTTAAGCTGATCTGAGTATTTTTTTGATTGTGTATCACCCACATAGAGTATCTGACACATAATAGAAAATAAACGAATACAGAATAATGTTCAGTGAAGGAGTAAAGTAGTCAACCATGCATTTGTTGTCTTGTAAAGTAGGTATTTAAGCACATTGTGGTTTATGTGTTCGCGAACCCAATGCATTACAGGATCATATTGCACCAACATTAGTGCAGCAATACAGCCCACAAGGTCATAACCTGGGTTAATCAGTTATATTGCCGGGAACAACAGTACAACCAACTTCCACCCTTCACATCTGAACATATTTGTTCTCTTCTCAGAAGCTGTAACTGTATGGCAGGTCATATTTAATGCGATTCATTATTTACCAATGATATGCCCTTGGTCCACACCATCGCCTTCCAATTCAAAGAAATATCACATGTTATCAGTTCTATCTGAGACGGCAGTGGTGGCCTGCTGCTAAAGGGTGCTGGATCGCTGATCCTAAGGTTGGGGGTTCGAGTCCCACTCTCCGAAAGGATGTTACTGTCCCTCCCAGTGCAGCTAACTGGGTTATCAAAGGCCGGCCATGTCTCTCACTGTCTATGGTGTGAGGTTCATGTAAAAGAACCATTGCTGACTTTCGTAAAGAGTAGCTGCATAGTCGTCAGCGTGTTTCTACACCGTGCTAACGGGTTTTGTCAGGAAGGGCATCCGACGTAAAAATTCGCTGTGGTGACCCCTGAGAAAAGGGGGAAAGCTGAAAGGAAAAAAAGGTCAGTTCTATTTGAGAGAGTGAAAAACTGAAGAAAAAACTTCATTGTATCCAGAACCACTGGATTGTGAGAATTAAAGCACTTGTATTGTGATTCATTTTCTGAACCGTTTAACCCATCTCAGCCGACTCCGGGCAAGGGCAGAGTACACCCTGGGCAGCTCTTCATAAACACGCTGATGGCTAAGCAGCTACTCTTGACAAAAGTCAGCAATGGTTCTTTTACATGAACCTCTCACCATAGACGGCGAGAGACATGGCTGGCCTTTGATAACCCAGTTAGCTGCACTGGTGGGGGCAGTGACAACCCGTTAATACCCCCAACTATGGGATCAAGAATCTTGCACCCTACCACCAGGCCACACAGTACCCTGCAGTTTTATTATTTAGTAAAATAATTGGCAGTGGGATTGTGGAGGTAGAATTTTTCAAAATAGAAATAAATAAATAAAAGAGAAACACATTTATTTTTTTAAATTTTTGTTTAAAATGTTGAGAATGAGAACGACTGTTGAGAGTGTACCTCGCCCTCGCCCAAAGTCGGATGAGATGGGCGCCAGCGTCCCCGCAACCCTAATTAGGATTAAGTGGTTCAGAAAATGAATGAATGAAAGCTGCCTAAAGTTTGTAATTCACTTACACATGTCTTGACCACTGATGTTTTGGTTGTTTTTTTCTGTAGTGATGTAAAAACTGCATTTTGGAGGATAAGCAAAAAAAAAAAAAAAAAAAAACCCAAATATACTAGTCCTTCTCAAAAAATTAGCATATTGTGATAAAGTTCATTATTTTCTGTAATGTACTTATAAACATTAGACTTTCATATATTTTAGAAACATTACACACCAACTGAAATGTTTCAGGCCTTTTATTGTTTTAATACTGATGATTTTGGCAAAAAAGTAAAGAAAAACCAAAAATTCCTATCTCAGAAAATTAGCATATTTCATCCGACCAATATAAAAAGTGTTTTTAATACAAAAAGTCAACCTTCAAATAATTATGTTCAGTTATGCACTCAATACTTGGTTGGGAATCCTTTTGCAGAAATGACTGCTTCAATGCGGCGTGGCATGGAGGCAATCAGCCTGTGGCACTGCTGAGGTGTTACGGAGGCCCAGGATGCTTCGATAGCGGCCTTAAGCTCATCCACAGTGTTGGGTCTGGTGTCTCTCAACTTTCTCTTCACAATATCCCACAGATTCTCTATGGGCTTCAGGTCAGGAGAGTTGGCAGGCCAACTGAGTACAGTAATACCATGGTCAGTAAACCATTTACCAGTGGTTTTGGCACTGTGAGCAGGTACCAGGTCGTGCTGAAAAATTAATCTTCATCTCCATAAAGCTTTTCAGCAGAAGGAAGCATGAAGTGCTCCAAAATCTCCTGAAAGCTAGCTGCATTGACCCTGCCCTTGATAAAACACAGTGGACCAACACCAGCAGCTGACATGGCACCCCAGATCATCACTGACTGTGGGGACTTGACACTGGACTTCAGGCATTTTGGCATTTCCTTCTCCCCAGTCTTCCTCCAGACTCTGGCACCGCGATTTACGAATGACATGCAAAATTTGCTTTCATCCGAAAAAAGTACTTTGGACCACTGAGCAACAGTCCAGTGCTGCTTCTCTGTAGCCCAGGTCAGGCGCTTCTGCCGCTGTTTCTGGTTCAAAAGTGGCTTGACCTGGGGAATGTGGCACCTGTAGCCCAGTCCACTGCTTCCACAGGTCCCCCAAGGTCTGGAATCGGCCCTTCTCCACAATCTTCCTCAGGGTCCGGTCACCTCTTCTGGTTGTGCAGCGTTTTCTGTCACACTTTTTCCTTCCCACAGACGTCCCACTGAGGTGGCTTGATACAGCACTCTGGGAACAGCCTATTCGCTCAGAGATTTCTTTCTGTATCTTACCCTCTTGCTTGAGGGTGTCAATGATGGCCTTCTGGACAGCAGTCAGGTCGGCAGTCTTACCCATGATTGCGGTTTTGAGTAATGAACCAGACTGGGAGTTTTTAAAAGCCTCAGGAATCTTTTGCAGGTGTTTACAGTTAATTGGTGATTGAGATGATTAGGTTAATAGCTCGTTTAGACTACCTGAACATGATATGCTAATTTTTTGAGATAGGAATTTTTGGGTTTTCATGAGCTGTATGCCAAAATCATCAGTATTAAAACAATAAAAGACCTGAAATATTTCAGTTGGTGTGCAATGAATCTAAAATATATGAAAGTCTAATGTTTATCATTATTTATTTATTATTTATTTATCACTAATATGCAAATTTTTTTAGAAGGACTAGTATATACAGTGGTACCTCACCTTATGAACGTCCCAACAAATGAAAAATCCAGGTTACGAAACGCATTTTCCTAAGATTTTTGTCTCTGGATAATAACAAGTTCACATTACGAAAGCGCCATCTCAAAAATTCAAACAATGCACGAGTTGCTCTCCCATTGACTATCTCCCAACATCCCGCCTCGCTGGCCTCCCATTGGCTAGGAGGGATGACGTAGCTCCCTCCCATTGGCTATTATGGAGCTGTATCTCCATAGTACCCATGATGCTTTTCGTGTAAAGGACAGAGTTACTGTTGTTTCATGAGTTTTTCGAGTGTGCTCAGTGCAACTTTTTTTTTGCCTCAGGCTTTTAACCTTGCTTAAACATTTGTAAGATTATAACTGCTAAAAGACATGGTCAACACAAAATAAGTACCTTAAAAGGTATGCTTTTATCATTTTTAAAAGGGTTTAGGGGTAGTATTGGGGAACTTGGAACGAATCAGGCATTTTACATGTAAAATGCCCTTCTACTTGCAAAAAAATCCAGGTTACGAAACTGTCTCTGGAATGGATTAATTTTGTAAGGTGAGGTACCACTGTGTGTGTATATATATATATATATATATATATATATATATATATATATATATATATATATATATATATATATATATATATATATAAAATTTTAGAAAATTTAGAAAATTCTCCCTGTGCTTGTGTGGGTTTCCTCTGGGTACCTAGGTTTCTTCCTACAGTACAAAGACATGCACATTAGCCTAATTGGCTGTTACAACTAGCCCTTGTGTGTGTGTGTGTGTGTGTGTGTGTGTGTGTGTGTGTGTCTGTGTTGGCCCTATAATAGTCTGGAAAGCTGTTCAGAGTGTATCCCGTCTTTGCTGAGAGCTGGTTGAGATAGGCTCCAGCCTCACCATGACCCTGGCATTTTTTTGGCAAATGAGTGCGAGTGATGAGAGCATAAGGCTCATGTGGAGCATCCAGTGTACATAATGTTCTATAGCGACCAAGACACATTACACAAGTGCATTAATATAAATCTTGTTGCTGCTGTAGAAGAAAAAACCTTGGGACCAATCAGAATCAAAAACGTATAAGAATGTGATGAGTAAACAGAATGGTTAGAACATAAACATCATGGTGGTTATTTAAATAAAAACTTTTATCTAATTTAAATAAAGGTTTAAACTTAGTCATAGCATGTATTGTACACTTGTGTGTGTGTGTGTGTGTGTGTGTGTGTGTGTGTGTGTGTGTGTGTGTGTGTGTGTGTGTGTGTGTGTGTGTGTTTACTCACAGTGAAATGATGCCGGGCGGGAAGCTCTTGGGGATGGCTTTAGTGTCCACGCAGAAGGCGCTGTCTTTGGTGCAGGAGCACGTAGCTGGGCAGCGAGGGATTTTGGTGACCCGGCGTCCCTCGGCCATTCCCTGCGTACACACCAGAAGAAGAAAGAGAGAGGCAGCAGCTGATTTCATCCATCCCGACCACCTTGATATGTTCCTTCTCTCTGGTGTAGACATAATTTGCTGGATCTGGTCTTGATCTTCTACGTCTTTTTTTTCTTTATTGGGGAGGGGTGGGGGTGATGATGGTGGTGGTGGTGGTGGTGGTGGATTTTAGAAATGGAGCTTGTTTGATGAAGTGCAGGAAAAGAGGGAAAGAATTTAGAAAGTGTGAGAGAGATAAGGAGGAGAGGAAAGAAGGAGAGAGGGAGTTGAGGCAGAGACTGACAGTGAGAAAGAGAGAGGGAAGAAAGAAAGTGATGGCGTTAGCTAATGACATGCACTCACTGAGAGAGAGAGAGAGAGAGAGAGAGAGAGAGAGAGAGAGAGAGAGAGAGAGAGTATGTAGGGAGTGTGTACTCTGCAGCACCATCGGAGCTCACTGTTCTTTCTTTCACTGGTGCAGTTGTGTGAGCAGGGACTGCAGGACGGTGTGTGAGCCAGCAATTCTTTGCGCGTGCACACACACACACACACACACACACACACACACACACACACACACACACACACACACTCAGAACCTCTTATAACATGAATTAAATTTCCATTCTGTTAATTCCATTTAAGAATGAGGTTCTAGAAATTTTCTGAAACCACTCCCAAAAAATATTTTATAATCTCAGGGTCTCGTGATTAGCATGTGCGCCTCACAACAAGAAGGTCCTGGGTCTGAGTCCTGCGCTTGGTGAGGGCGTTTCTGTGTGTAGTTTGAATGTTCTCCTCATGCTTGCCTGGGTTTCCTCCAGATACTCTGGTTTGCTACTACACTCCAAATGCACTCCCAGTGCTGATAACTGGGTTATCAAAGGCCAACCATGTCTCTCACTGTCCATGGTGTGAGGTTCATGTAAAAGAACCATTGTTGACTTTCGACAAGAGAAGCTGCAAAGCCGTCAGCGTGTTTCCGTCCTGTGATGGCCTGGCGAGCTGTCCAGGGTGTACTCTGCCCTCTCCCGGAGTCAGCTGGGATGGGCGCCAGCCTCCCCGCGACCCTAATTAGGATTAAGTGTTTCAAGAAAATAAACTAAACTCCAAATGCATGCTCATCAGGCTAATTTTGCTGAGTCCAACCAGCCCTAGGTGTGAATATAAATGCTAACGAGTTCGCAAAGATACACCCCCCCCCCATCCCACGCTCGTAACCCTTGTAAGATAAAGCAGTGGCAACATTTCAGTCTAAATTACTGAGCACGGTTGTACCCAATGACCATCACTGTTCAATTCAATCCGTAATAGTTGTTTTTACGATGAGCATTGACACAAAGCAGCTTCACATAGTAAACAGCTTTGGTCCCTTCGATGATATGAGGGCGACACCATGAGAGGTGTTTGAGACACTCAGAAATTGTTGATTCGGGTCCACATTGAACATCAGCATCAGGAACCAGAGACTTCTAGGATGAGAATTTCACCCAGGAGTCTTCAATCAGGATGGATCACAGGACTCAAAGAGCATAAAGGCTGACTCACATGTATGAGATGGTTTCGGCCAAAAATACACTCGGAAGAGTCTATTTGAAAACATTCTTTCCAAAAATCTTCAATTGAATTGATGATCCATGCCCCTTCAGTATATATATCATGTATTGAACTTGCCAGATGTTTTCTGTCTTCCTGACTTTTTTCTTTGTATATTTTACATGTACCCTCTATTTGCTTTTCTTGAGTCCAGTGAGTCCGGTTGAATTGGTTGTGTATTCCAGCAGAGGTTTCTCATGTCTACTCTTAGCTCAGCTTTGGAATGTTGGACAGCTGCTATTTAAACCTACATTATTGGTTTGATGCAAAAACCTGGGCATGCGTTTGAGATAGTGGAGCGCAGAGCTGTACGTAAAAAAGCCGCGCCTTCCTCCGCGATTACATTCGCATTTACAGCACTTGGCAGACGCTCATATCCAGAGTGACTTTCAATTATCTTTTTTTTTTTTATACAACTGAGTAATTGAGGGTTAAAGGCCTTGTTCAGGGGCCCAACAGTGGTGATACTGGGAATTGAACTGTTCACCTTCGGATTAGCAACCCGTTGCCTTAAGCTACCACGACCATAGCTACCATTGCAATGCATTCATCCCATGTCAGATCAGTGCATAATTACCTGGAAGAGTTTTTTAATAATTAAATTATTCTGGGGATTTATTATCAATTTTGGACATGTGTAGTTCACTAAGTAATCTCAATTTATTACTGCATCTGACGTCTGTGAAAAGCAGCTTAAACAGTAGCCACACCAACACCAGAACAACCATTTATATTTAGATATAATATAATTCATTCATTCATTCATTTTATAAGATGCTTAACTCGGGTTGCAGGGAGGCTGGCGTTATTCTCAGCCAACTCGGGGCGGTTGGTTGGGGTACACCCTGGACAGCTTGCTGGGCCATTGCAGGATGAAATAATATTATATTTTTATAATATAATACATACAGCACAAGTCACATTGTGTGCAAGAAATATGCACATTTTTTCTTTTGAAAATAAAGGTGTAAAAAGATGCACACAGGACTGCAGTAGCCTGTCTCGCCAGCTGTCTTTATAGAACAGCTGAATTTATGTGACGTGTGCATCATTTCGTAGGTTTTTTTTTTGTAAAAAGGGGAAGATTCACAGACATATGCTAGAAATTACTGACTGAATGACTGAATCTGAAAATATGTGCATTCTAGTTTATATTGATTCTGTTCCCTTCAAAATTAAATTCTTTTCGACTTTAGGACATATTGCTTACATGTGAGTCCGGTCTAAGGATTAGAATCAACAGTATTTAAGAAGTAGCATGTGTACCTCTAAAACAGACTGAGACAGGGGGGACAGAGAGAGAGAGAGAGAGAGAGAAAGAGAGAGAGAAAGAGAGAGAGAGAGAGAGAGAGAGAGAGAGAGAGAGAGAGAGAGAGAGAGGTTGTTAGGTATACTCATAGCAGTGTAATGGTTTAAAAAGATATTAAAAGAGAGTTTACTCGCCACTACTGACTATGACATCATAATTAAAAAGAGAAACCCATAAGGAGGGCAGACATGAATGCACCTTTTGACATATTGATCATGAAACTGGCACATTTTCAAACTACCCAACTTCAAACTTGAGTAAATATTTTCATGTCCAAGTTTATTTATGAGTCAATGCATCAAAATCTTTAGTACTTGCCTGGGAGATAATATATCAAAATATATACAAATGGTGAAGGAGCACAGGTTCACGCACCATGAACCGTGGAATCTGCATGTGCGTGGCAAAATTATATAAGCAACAGATTTTCAACAGTTTTCCTGTCCATCATGTATCTTGTGCTCCACTGATCACTGATGTTTTGCCATTTATTGACTTTAGATAATAAAGACAAGCTGAACATCTCAAGCCCTATCCACTGGCACAGTGTAACTAATTACACAATTATTAGATAAAGCTATTATCATTAATAGAATGTTTGTGTTACTCGTGTTACCTACTGACTCTTTGGGTCCTACTGATAATTTGATGATGTTGCTTCTCCAAGGAATATTATCCTGGCTCTATCATGTTTTAAGGCATGTTGGCCTAAAGCATTAAAAAATGGGGGGGGTGAAATTTTTTTTTTCTTAATCTGCAGAAAATGTCACACATTTCAGCAGCGGTTTTGTGATCAGACCCATATGTCAATCAGCCACTCCACTATTCCCGAAAACCAATCACTGAGCATTAATGTTCCTAATGACCAATCATAGACCATCATTATTCCTAATGACCAATCACTCATTACATTTCTCCATATGATCAATGACTGATTATTTGGTCATTATTCAGGAATTACTGTTGATGGTTTTTGAATGCTAACAACAGATTTGTCACTAAAATAGCATAGTCAATGAATGTTCATGGTGTGCTTCATTAAAAAAACATGTATTCTGTCTTACTGAGGCTAATCTTCATTCCCCTCCTTTCCAGGGCATACCTCCACCTCTCTAGATTTTCCTGCACTTGTTCTCTGCTCACACTACAGATCACAATGTCATCTGCAAACATCATAGTCCATGGGGAATCTTGTCTAATCTCGTCTGTCAGCATGTCCATCACCATAGCAAACAAGAACGGGCTGAGAGCTGACCCTTGATGCAGTCCCACCTCCACCTTGAACTCTTCTGTCACACCGACAGCACACCTCACCACTGTCTTACATCTCTCATACATGTCCTGCACCACTCTAATATACTTCTCTACCACTCCAGACTTCCTCATGCAATACCACAGTTCTCCTCTCGGCACCCTGTCATATGCTTTCTCCAGATCCACAAAGGCACAATGCAGCTCCCTCTGACCTTCTCTGTACTTCTCCATTAACATCCTCAAGGCAAACACTGCATCTGTGGTGCTCTTTCTTGGCATGAAACCAAACTGTTGTTCACAAATGCTGACCTCTGCCCTTAGTCTAGCTTCCACTGTTCTTTCCCATAACTTCATCGTATGGCTCACCAACTTTATCCCTCTGTAGTTGCCACAACTCTACACGTCTCCCTTGTTCTTAAAAATTGGCACCAGCACACTTCTCCTCCATTCCTCTGGCATCCTCTCACTCTCTAAGACCTTGTTAAATGTTCTTGTCAGAAAATCTACTGCTACCTCTCCTAGACACTTCCATACCTCTACCGGTATGTCATCAGGACCAACTGCGTTTCCATTCTTCATCCTCTTCAATGCCCTCCTCACTTCACCCTTACTAATCTTTGCTACTTCCTGGTCCTCAACAGTCACCTCTTCTATTATTTTTTCTCTCTCATTTTCCTCATTCATCAGCTCTTCAAAGTACTCTTTCCATCTTCCCAGCATACTTCTGTCATCAGTCAATACATTTCCCTCTCTGTCCTTTATCAATCTAACTTGCTGCATGTCCTTCCCATCTCTATTTCTCTGCTGTGCCAACCTGTATAAATCATTTTCTCCCTCCTTACTTTCCAACCGAGCGTACAAGTCATCAAACTCACTCTGTTTGGCCTTTGACACTGCTACCTTTGCCTTACGCTGTGTCTCCCTGTACTCCTGTTTACTCTCTTCGGTTTTCTCAATGTCCCACATCTTCTTAGCTAACCTCTTCCTTTGTACACACTCCTGCACTTCCTCATTCCACCACCAAGTCTCCTTATCTACTTTCCTTCCAGATGACACACAAAGTATTCTCCTACCTGTCTCCCTGATCACATTAGCTGTAGTTGTCCAGTCATCTGGAAGCACTTCCTGACCACCCAAAGTCTGTTTCAACTCCTCCTTGAAGACAACCCGACACTCTTCCTTTTTCAACTTCCACCACTTTGTCTTTTGCTCTGCCTTTGCCTTCTTCACCTTCCTCACCATCAGCATCATCCTGCACACCACCATCCTATGCTGTTTGGCAACACTCTCACCCGCTACTACTTTGCAGTCACTGACTTCCTTTAAATTACATCGCCTGCACAAGATGTAGTCTACCTGTGTGCTCCTACCTCCACTTTTATAAGTCACCCTATGCTCCTCTCTCTTCTGGAAGAAAGTATTCACCACAGTCATTTCCATCCTTTTTGCAAAATCTACCAACATCTGTCCTTCTGCGTTCCTGTCCTGGATACCAAACCTACCCATCACTTCCTCGTCCCCTCTGTTTCCTGCACCAACATGTCCATTGAAGTCTGCCCCAATGACCACTCTTTCACCTCTGGGAGTACTCGGCATCACTTCATCTAACTCACTCCAAAATCTCTCCTTCTCTACAGCTCACATCCTGCCCGTGGGGCATAAGCACTAACTACATTGAACATCACGTCTTCGATTTCTAACTTGAGACTCATCACTCTGTCTGACACTCTTTTCACTTCTAGAACATTCCTGACAAACTCCTCCTTCAAGATGACTCCGACTCCATTTCTCTTCCCATCCACACCATGATAAAACAGCTTAAACCCTGCTCCTATGCTTCTAGCCTTGTTACCTTTCCACCTGGTCTCCTGCACACACAGTATGTCCACCTTCCTCCTCTGCATCATGTCAGCCAGCTCTCTACCTTTTCCTGCCATAGTTCCAACGTTCAAAGTCCCTACTATCAGTCCTAGACTCATGCCTTTCCTCTTCTCTCTCTGGCAACGGACACGCCTCCCGCCTCTCCTTCTTCGACCAACAGTAGTCCAATTTCCATCAGCACCCTGTTGGTTGACGGCACTGATGGCGGTCGTTGTTAACCCGGGCCTCGACTGATTCGCATAGTTTATTTGGCATTTGTTTTACGCCGGATGCCCTTCCTGACGCAACCCTCTGCATTTATCCGGGCTTGGGACCGGCGTGAGGGAGAGACACTGGTTTGTGCCCCCCCCTCACGGCTGCATTAGCTTGCTTTCTCTCAGTGTGATTCAGCATTTGGGTGAGTGATGAGGAAACGATGCAGTACAAAGACAGGCACTAGGGGGCAGTGCAGTATAAGCTCTCATACGTTTGCCCTCGGTACTGTGACTCACTAGTTTACTTTCTCCCATTCTTTTACACACACACACACACACACACACACATTACTTGCTCTTTTCATTCATTCATTCATTCTCTCTCTCTCTCTCTCTCTCTCAATCCGTCTCTCTCTCTCTCTCTCTCTCACACACACACACACACACACACACACACACACACACACATTACTTGCTCTTTTTCATTCATTCATTCATTCTCTCTCTCTCTCTCTCTCTCTCTCTCTCTTTTACACACACACACACACACACTACTTGCTCTTTTCATTTATTCTCTCTCTCTCTCTCTCTCTCTCTCTCACACACACACACACACACACACACACACACAATAGGACAATTGCACAGTGGTATCAGGCACAGCTCGTTCCCTGATGTAAGTCCATGAGTGTCACCAGCTGTCTCTCTCTCTCTCTCTCTCTCTCTCACGTATTAACAAAAAGTTACTCTTCTCTCACACTGTAGTTTCTACAGATGCAGGGTGATGTATGGATTTGATGGACGAAGTTATAGTACATACATTAAGAAAGGACGAACAGGAGGACAGAGAGACTTTCTCTGAGCTGAACTTGCTCTGTGCAAACTCAGCACTTTTCCCACAGGCATAGTATTACCAGCTGTGCTCTTGGATGTGGGCCTTGTGATTCCCAAATCTGCTTTTCCTCCACCATTTTGGATGCCAAGGATTTTATGCTCCTTTTTGTAAAATTGGCTGTATCAATGCCACTGGGTAAAGGGCTGTGTCCTTCCAAAAAGGTACTCACTTTAACTATAGATCATAAAAGAGGTTTTCTTCAATCGCTCGATCTATAAATCTATCGAGTGGAGCTCTGTGTTTTCATTCTGCATCCTTGTTTGTCTCATTTGGCTCCTGTGGATTGCAGGTGTATCCTAAATCACCCTCCTTACTGACTGCCTTGGAAATCTTCCCATCTCGACTTCCGATTTTTTTTTCTCTCTCTCTCTCGATGTTCTAGGCCCCTGGTTTCTCTACATCACTGCTATACTTAAGGCACGCGTGCTCATTTGCTGAAGAACAGCAAAATATGGATTCCAGTTTCCAGCCCAAAGCCACTTCCCGACTTGAATCCAAAGCCAAGCACTGTGAAAGACTTTCTCTGTGTCTCATTCACACATCTGTTTGAGTTTTCTGTTTTTCTTCAGGATTTGGCCTTGCCTGCTGCTGCAACAGGAAGCTTGACGTCTCCCGCCTCAGCTCAGGTGCCACAGTAATGGGAAATTCCACACACTGTGGCAACTGGTGACCATGTGTTTGGATGGTCTGTGGGTCAAACCACTGCCACTACACCTATTTTACCTGATTATTTCGGGGGCATATATGGCTGGCTTCACGCTCATAAAGAGTCAGTAATGGCAGCGCTTAGTCAATACTGAAAAAAAAAAATATTCCAGCCCGAAGGAACCATATTAAAGCAATTTGTAAACGGGGCCTCAGTAGGCACGAATTGAACTGAATACAGCGAGAGTCTTGTAGTATTTTTTGCTTCTAAACCTGAGCCTGGCTCAGCTCTAAGTGATTTAATTATGGAGATCTTGTTTTTTTTTTTTTTTTTTCCAAGATGAAAGTTATAAATTGGGCCATTAATCCAAAATAGAAATCATCTGAATGTGGTACACTCACAGATATTGAAGACGTGAGTAGTAATACAAAAACCTTTGAATAGTTCAGGCTTTGGATCTGATCCATTGGGTTCATGTATCTTTTCCGATTCAGTCATTAATTGATTAACATGTTTGGCTTGACGCACATAATAAACATAAAATGTGACGTTTATTATCTTAATCCTTATAATGTTGGATTGGTACCTTCTTCCAGACCGTTTTACAGTCATGCCTGCTTCCCATGGAGCTCGAAAACAGTCATGCCTGCTCCCTCGAAAGGATTTTGACAGATCTTGCCAACTTTTAAAGGAATTCTCGACAAGCTTGGCTGTACCTGAAGGAATTCTGGAAAATCCTGCCTCCTGCCGCCGGAATTATCACAAGTCCTGTTGGCTCACGGAGGAATTCTGAACAGTTCTGTGTGCTCCCAAAATTCATCATTATCATTTTCTGTAACTGCTTAATCTTAATTGGGGTCGCAAGGAGGCTGGCACCCATCCCAGCCGACTCCGAGCGAGGGCAGAGTACACCCTGGACGGCTCGCCAGTCCATCACAGGGTGGAAACACGCTGACGGCTATGCAGCTTCTCTTGTCGAAAGTCAGCAATGGTTCTTTTACATGAACCTCACACCATAGACAGTGAGAGACATGGCCGGCTTTTGATAACACAGTTAGCTGCACTGGGGGGGGGACAGTAACAACCTTGTGGAGAGTGGGACTCAAACCCCCAACCTTAGGATCAGCGATCCAGTGCCCTATACCAGTAGGCCACCAATGCCCTTGCTCCCAAAATAATTCTGAAAAATCCTGCCTGCAAATTAAGGAATTTTGAAAACTCCTGCCTGCGACCTAAAGATTCTCACCAATGCTGCTTGCTCAACAAGGAATTCTGAAGAATTCTCCAGGATCCTGAAGGATTTTAAGCCAATTGTTTCTGCCTAAGAAGGAATTCCAGTTATTTGTGCCTGTTCTTCCAGGAATTTTGAACAATCCTGCCTGCTCCCTGAGAAATTCCACCCAGCTGTCCCTGCTCCTGAAGGAAATCCAGAGCTGTCAGAACGATCCCAATGGCTTCATATCTGACTACATGCAAATAAACTTCATTAACTCCTGCAGCTTTTGAGCGAGTCCCATGAAATCCCAATCTGGATGCATATCTCTAATGGGTAGTGTTGTCGTCTCACCTGCTGTGGGTTTCAAGTTTCAATCCTCAGCTTTGGTTCCAGTATACAGGTCCTTCTCAAAAATTAGCATATTGTAATAAAGTTCATTATTTTCTGTAATGTACTGATAAAAATTAAACTTTCATATATTTTAGATTCGTTGCACACCAACTGAAATATTCCAGGGCTTTTATTGTCTAAATACTGATGACTTTGGCATACAGCTCATGAAAACCCAAAATTCCTATCTCAAAAAATTAGCATATCATGTTCAGGTAGTCTAAACGAGCTTTTAACCTAATCATCTGAATCAACCAATTAACTCTAAACACCTGCAAAAGATTCCTGAGGCTTTTAAAAACTCCCAGCCTGGTTCATTACTCAAAACCGCAATCATGGGTAAGACTGCCGACCTGACTGCTGTCCAGAAGGCCATCATTGACACCCTCAAGTAAGAGGGTAAGACACAGAAAGAAATCTCTGAGTGAATAGGCTGTTCCCAGAGTGCTGTATCAAGCCACCTCAGTGGGACGTCTGTGGGAAGGAAAAAGTGAAAGAAGGGCCGATTCCAGACCTTGGGGGACCTGTGGAAGCAGTGGACTGAGTCTGGAGTAGAAACATTCAGAGCCGCCATGCACAGGCGTGTGCAGGAAATGGGCTACAGGTGCCGCATTCCCCAGGTCAAGTCACTTTTGAACCAGAAACAGCGGCAGAAGCGCCTGACCTGGGCTACAGAGAAGCAGCACTGGACTGTTGCTCAGTGGTCCAAAGTACTTTTTTCGGATGAAAGCAAATTTTGCATGTCATTCGGAAATCAAGGTGCCAGAGTCTGGAGGAAGACTGGGGAGAAGGAAATGCCAAAATGCCTGAAGTCCAGTGTCAAGTACCCACAGTCAGTTTTGGTCTGGGGTGCCATGTCGGCTGCTGGTGTTGGTCCACTGTGTTTTATCAAGGGCAGGGTCAATGCAGCTCGCTATCAGGAGATTTTGGAGCACCTCATGCTTTCATCTGCTGAAAAGCTTGAAGAGGTCATCACGACCTGGCACCTGCTCACAGTGCCAAAACCACTGCTAAATGGTTTACTGACCATGGTATTACTGTGCTCAATTGGCCTGCCAACTCTCCTGACCTGAAGCCCATAGAGAATCTGTGGGATATTGTGAAGAGAAAGTTGAGAGACACCAGACCCAACACTGTGGATGAGCTTAAGGCCGCTATCGAAGCATCCTGGTCCTCTGTAACACCTCAGCAGTGCCACAGGCTGATTGTCTCCATGCCACGCCCCATTGAAGCAGTCATTTCTGCAAAAGGATTCCTGACCAAGTATTGAGTGCATAACTGAGTGGAGGAAGGCTTGGGAAATAACTACGGAAACACACGGAATGACACAGAAGATTATGGAATAATTGCAGAACGTTTGCGGATGACAACATTTTTGCTTCTGTAAGTCTTCCGCGCTCCATTGAAATGGGGGTATGAAATCGCCACGGGGTGTAAATGATTTCATTTGAAGTCGTCACAGCCAGTAAGGTGTTCCATCACATATTTTTATGGGACCAATTCCCTTTATGAAAGCCCATAGACACATGGCTGTGATTAAAAAGCTTCATTCAGCCATATACCAAGTCAAATCAGACTCAATCATGGAAAAAACTCAACCACACTGATGACGCTGGCACCCATTTAATCTTATTTAAGAGTATTTATCTTCATCGTCTAAATGGTGATTTGGACTATATGTCAATGCATGTCGGGAATATCGGCTTGGCTGCAATGAGCTCTGCAAAATAAGTAGACCACTAATGGTATTTGTGCAGAGAGTCGTTTATTAACTCCGCACACACTTATTATTTCTGACAGAAATCGGACACTTGATTATTATATATAGCACAGGGATGGCACGGTGGCATAATGGTTAGCATGTCCACTTCACAGCAAAAAGGTTCTGGGTTCCATCCCTGAAGTTAGCCAGGGTGTTTGAATGGTTCCTCGTGCTTACATTGGTTTCCTCCAGTTTCCACCTACAGTCCAAAGACATGCACATTAAGCGAATTGGCTGTTTGAAATTGACCGTAGGTGCAAGTATGGATGATTGTGTGTGTGAGTGTTGGCCCTGGAAAGGTCTAGCGAACCGTTCAAGGTGTACCCCTCCTTCATCCAGTGTCAGCTGAGATAGATTAAGCGGTTCAACAAAAGAGTGAATGTGATTATACACAGCACCAACCTAAACGTTTCTGTAACCACTTAATCCTAATTAGGGTTGCGGGGAGGCTGGCGCCAATCCCAGCCGACTCCGGGCGAGGGCAGAGTACACCCTGGACAGCTCGCCAGGCCATCGCAGGGCAGAAACATGCTGACGGCTATGAAGTTACTCTTGTCGAAAGTCAGCAATGGTTCTTTTACATGAACCTCACACCATAGACCGTGAGAGACATGGCTGGCCTTTGATAACCCAGTTAGCTGCACTGGGGGGGACAGTGACAACCTTGTGGAGAGTGGGACTTGAACCCCCAACCTTAGGATCAGCGATCCAGCACCTTTACCACTAGGCCACCACTGTCCCCTAAACAATGAAGTGTTATAGACTAAGTCGCAGTGGTGGCCTGGTGCTAAAATGTTCCGGATCACTGAGCCTAAGGTTGGGGGTTCGAGTCCCACTCTCCACAAGGTTGTCACTGTCCCCCCAGTGCAGCTAACTGTGTTATCAAAGGCCGGCCATGTCTCTCACTGTCTATGGTGTGAGGCTGTAAAAGAACCATTGCTGACTTATGACAAGAGTAGCTGCAGAGCCGTCCGCGTGTTTCTGCCCTGTGATGGCCGGTGAAGCTGTCCGGGAGGGATTCTGCCATAAGAGAGAGCAGATACATGCAAGGGCCAGTGATGCCAGAAGCACATCAACACCCCAGTAACCAGTTATAGAGTAAGAAATCATGAATGAATAGGAACAGAGGCAGTGTAATATTTCTCGCTTACTCATTTTCCAAACGACTTAATCTTATTAGGCTTGTAGTGGTGCTGAAACCTGTCTCAGCCAACACTGAACAAAGGCATAGTACACCCTGAACAGCAGTGGGGGTCAAAAATCATAGGGGTAACACATACACGCAAGCATTCACACTCACACTTGGGAACAAATTTGAACAGCCACTTCGCCTCATGTGCACGGCTTTGGACTGTGGGACGAAACCAGATTACCCAAAGGAAATCCACGTAAACACAGGAAGCACAAACTCGACACAAAAATGCACAAAACCGCGGACTCGGATTCTTACCGTGAGGCGAATGTGCCAACCGTGCTACGCCACCGTGCTGCTCTTATTGTTAGCTCTGTTATACTGAATAAATCTCGAGACTCATCGTGGGAGGTACCTTGGGGGGGGAATTCACAAACTCTAGGCCTGGTTTCGGTTAGTTTCAGATGCCTTGCTGATTAAAAGCACTGCTTTCAGAAAGAAATTGTTTACATGGCGTGAGACGTAAGTAACTCGACTAACAGCTAGTATAAATTATACCTCCCCATTCCCTCCATCCAGCTCCTTTATAAGTTTACAGTGTGCTACCAAAAAAAAAAATCTTCATGCAAACAAAGCAATCACATTTATAAAGGCATACGGCGTTGTTCTCACTATATGCAGCTTTAAACGCAAAAGGAACGTGTAGAGCATGACTTACGCCAAAAAGCTGCACGTGGAAAGTGAGACAATGAGTTTTTATTATTATTTTTTTTAAAAATCTGTCTGTTCACACATAATACTAACCTTGCCGGGAGGGGGCTAATACAATTAAAGCTGGTTGACAGACCCGGGCTGATGAGACTCACCTGTGTGTGTGACTCACCTGTGTTGGGAATTTGATCCAGAAAAGGAAAAGGAAAGGGGCGGGGCACCGCCTGTGGGCCACAGGTGCATTGTGCGGACTGTATATAGGGTGTCTAAGAACTCGCTCCCTCACACTTCTTTTCATCTACCGCTCCTTTTTGGCAGTAAAAGGTGTCTAACTGAACACACACACACACACACACACACACACACACACACACACACGACAGCTACCTACACTCCAACCATTTCTATATACAATATATACTTCAGGGCGGTGGTGGCCTGGTGGTATAGGGCGCTGGATCGCTGATCCTAAGGTTGGGGTTCGAGTCCCACTCTCCACAAGGTTGTCATTGTCCCCCCAGTGCCGCTAACTGGGTTATCAAAGGCCGGCCATGTCTCTCACTGTCTATGGTGTGAGGCTGTAAAAGAACCATTGCTGACTTTCGACAAGAGTAGCTGCAAAGTCGTCAGCGTGTTTCTGCCCTGTGATGGTCTGGCGAGCTGTCCAGGGTGTACTCTGCCCTCGCCCAGAGTCGGCTGGGATGGGTGCCAGCCTCCCCGCGACCCTAATTAGGATTAAGCGGCGACAGAAAATGAACTGAATATATACTTCCCATAATGCCTTTCTGCAGTATAAATGAAAATAATAAACAGGAACCTGTGGCATTTCAAAATAAAACCAAAAACTTTATTTTCATTTGCGCTCATGTATACAAATCTAAATATCAAGAAATAATTTATTTATATATTTATAGATAGTTATTTATATTCCCAGTTTATTATATGCTGCTTTCTTTTTTTGTGTGTCAGTATGTTAAGAAAGCCAATAAAAGAGGGCGGGGCACAGTGGTCAGCACATCCGCCACACAACAACAAGATTGATTCCCGGTCTAAGTGAACGTGTTTCTGTGTAGAGTTCGCATGTTCTCTTTGTGCTTGTGTAGGTTTCCTCTGGGTGCCCTGGTTTTCTCCACAGTCCGCAGACATGCACAGCATTCAGCTTATTGGCTGTTCCAAATTACCCCTAGATGTAGATATGACTGTTAATGATTGTGTGTGTGACCTGTGATGGTCTGCTGTTCTGTTTCTGACTGTACCCAGCTTTCACTGCAGTGTCGGCTGAGATAGGCTCCAGTCTCCCCGTGACCCTAGTAGGATAAAACAGTTCAACGAGTGAGTGAGTGAGTGAAAAGACATTAAAAGCATTCGGAAGCGAATTAGAAAGCGGGCGTGTTTTTAGGTCGATACTTTTCTATCCTGAGCACTCCACCAAATTCCGTCAACGAAATCATCAGCACTTTCAAACAGCATGTTGCGCTCCTCGCTCCAAATTTCTCATCTTGATTTTAACAAACAGCATCACGAAAGGATCCTGAAATGCGTTAAGGCTGAAGAAGAAATCTATTCTCTCCAGGAATTTGTGTTACTGTCGTGGGATTGGCTCACTCCTTTTCTGTGTAATGATTTCGGAAGATTTACGAGTCTCAGCGTTTTCCCTTGACTGAACGAGATGAATTAGAATGGAGGATGTGAGAGGCAGGAAATAAACAATATGGAACTCTGGGATTGATTGATGGGGACCGACCTTCATGTGACCTTGCTTTCTGTTCCACCCTGATGATCCTGCCCCATGAATACCCCCATCAAACACACACACACACACACACACACACACACACACACACACACCCACCTACACCCACACAGCCAGTGACCCTGAACAGGTCAGAAACGTATAGTAGTGTTTTGTGTCTGTAAGATAAGAGTTCCGGCTCATCCCGTATATAAAATTCCCAAAAAATTCAAATGTGATCATACTGGGTCCCCAATATGCAACTATACCATTAAGATATCATAGCATCTGATTATGGGGCAGTGGTGGCCTGGTGGTAAAGTTGCTGGATCACTGGGGGGCTCCCCACCCACCCACTGCACTGCACTGGAGGGGCGGTGACAAGCTATGGAGAGTGGGACACGAAGTAGTATATGGTGCTGGATCGCTGATCCTAAGGTTGGGGGTTCGAGTCTCACTCTCAACGGGTTGTCATTGTCCACCCCCCCCTCCCTTCCCCAGTGCAGCTAACTGGGTTATCATAGGCCAGACATGTCTCTCACTGTCTATTGTGTGAGGTGCATGAAAAAAAAAACATTGCTGACTTTTGACATGACAGGACATCTGCATACCGGTCAGCGTGTTTCCACCCTGCAATGGACTGGCGAGCTCTCCAAGGTATACACTGTCCTTGCCCAGAGTCGGCTGAGATAAGGGATAGCCTCCCTGTGACCCTAATTAGGATTAAGTGGATCAGAGAATGATTGAATCAGCGTCTCATTGTGTCACACTGTTCTGTCTTACTTTTGTATATTGTTATCTCTATAAACAACTGTGCATCTTGTGTCTTAAACCTGCGATGTTGTTTCAATCTTGCAAGTAAGGTAAAGTCCGTTGGGCTTTTTACACCTGAGCCATAGTGGCTCATCAGGCTGGTGCTTATTCCTGGTTTCCATAGCGTGAAGCGACCAGGAGTTCAACTCCTGGATGGGACGCTAGTCCATGGCAGGTTACCTTCCCAGTATATTTGTACTGGTACCTGTTTGTACTGCTGGGTGGACAGAGGCACACTTGTGGTTAAGACGTTTCCCACAGGTCTTAGTACGGGGGGGGGGCGGGTCAAACTGGGACTCGAACACACACCCTCCCGATCATGAGCCCGGCACCCTAACCACTACACCACTGGCCCCACAAATCGCGCAAGTAACCTGCGATGTTTGTTGTTGAATAGGTGTTTTTGCCCTGGACAGAAGGGACTGATGTAGATTTGGATAAAGTGGATTTGAAATTCGTGTAGCTGCATTAACATACAGAATACGTGTTTGGGGAAAATAATTCAAGCATGTACGTTAAACCGTATGACATTTGTTAATTTTCTGAACCGTTTAATCCTAATTAGGGTTGCGGGGAGGCTGGCGCCCATCCCACCCGACTCCGGGCAAGGGCAGAGTGCACCCTGGACTGGTCACCAGGCCATCACAGGGCAAAAACACGTTGACTGTTATATAGCTACTCTTTACGAAAGTCAGCAATGGTTGTTTTACATGAAACTCTCATTTAGTCATTTTAATTTATGAACTTTTTACTTCACACAAGTGGTTTTCTTACTTTGCACAAGTTTTTTTTCTTCACACGAATCTATTTTATACTTCAATGAGTTCTTTTACTTTGCTCAAGGTTTTTTTTTTTTAATTCTCACAGGCACAAGTGTTTTTTTTTTTTTGTCTGTTTGGGGTTTTTTTTGTACTCCACATGAGTGCTGTTTACTTTGCATGAGCATTTTGTACTCTGCATAAACAATTTTTCCTCCAGGTGAGCACAATTTACTTTCTGTGGTGGTGGGGACAGTCGCTTTCAATTGGATGTTTCCTTTTCCCAATGATGTCAGTTAATGTCAGCCTTTCTGAAGTTATGAGTATTTACCATGGATCAGGTAATATGTTATTTATCTTTGCGCTTGCGTGAGTAAGGCTTTTTGTGAATGGAACAAAAGTTTTTCTGTCAAGTAAAATAAATTGCTGGCATATGTTTTGAAAGTACAGGCGCTCCCCGACTCATGTTCATTCGTTTTACGTATTTTTCGATTTTACTTTTTTTTTTTTTTTAATTATGTCAAATTTTGAGTTTAGTGTGCTATCTGTAGTACGAGACGTACCTACGTAGTACGCTGATGTAATGACGCAATGACGTAATGACGCTCTGTCCATTGTTTACAAACAACAGACTGAATGTGCCCCTCCTTCTTCCCAGTTCAGCATGTGTTACCCTTGTGTTAAGACATCGTCTCTGTGATCTTTGTGTTTACACTATTTTTCAGACTTTGCTAACCCAAAGCAAATATTGTTGGTCTGAAGTGTAAGCCTACTAGTGATAGTGGTAATAAGAAAAAGCGGCAAGCCATCTCGTTAGAAACGAAAATGGCTATTATCAAGAAAATCGATGCTGGTGAAAAACACGTGAAATGTTGCACGTTTCTTCCAAATGGCTCCGTCGACCATTGGAACCATTTACAAGCAGAAAGATCACATCATAGAGAATGTTAGAGTATATTTGATACTGTATTTGATATTTGATGAGTGAATTTGATTAAAATTGATCTATTTGAAACTATTTTGCTTGAATTTAATTTATTTGAAATTAATGTTGATATTATTTGCTATATTGATATTATTTTACAATGTTATGTTATAATAATTGATTTAATACAGCCATGAGGCGGGGGGGGGGGGGGGGGGGGGCACTAACCAGTGTCTCTCCCCCTTATGCCGGTCCCAAGCCCAGATAAATGCAGAGGGTTGCGACAGGAAGGGCATCCGGCGTAAAACTTCTGCCACATTTCCAATGCAAATGATCAAAACAAAATTTATACCGGATCGGTCGAGGCCCGGGTTAACAACGACCGCCATCAGTGCTTGTCAACCAACAGGGTCGAAGACGTCAAAGAAGGAGAAGCGGGAGGCGTGTCCGTAGGCAGAGAGAGAAGAGGAAATACGTGAGCCTAGGACTGAGAGTAGGGACTTTGAATGTTGGAACGATGACAGGGAGCTGGCTGACATGATGCAGAGGAGGAAGGTGGACATACTGTGTGTTCAGGAGACAAGGTGGAAAGGTAGTAAGGCTAGAAGCTTAGGAGCAGGATTTAAAGCTGTTTTATCACGGTGTGGATGGGAAGAGAAATAGAGTAGGAGTCATCTTGAAGGAGGAGTTTGTCAGGAATGTTCTAGAAGTGAAAAGAGTGTCAGACAGAGTGATGAGTCTCAAGTTAGAAATTGAAGGTGTGATGGTCAATGTTGTTAGTGCTTATGCCCCACAGGCAGGATGTAAGTTAGAAGAGAAGGAGAGATTCTGGAATGAGTTAGATGAAGTGATGCAGAGTACCCCAGAGGTGAAAGAGTCGTCATTGGGGCAGACTTCAATGGACATGTTGGTGCAGGAAACAGAGGGGACGAGGAAGTGATGGGTAGGTTTGGTATCCAGGACAGGAACACAGAAGGACAGATGTTGATCGATTTTGCAAAAAGGATGGAAATGGCTGTGGTGAATACTTTCTTCAAGAAGAAACAGGAGCATAGGTTGACTTATGAAAGCGGAGGTAAGAGCACACAGGTAGACTACATCTTGTGTAGGCGATGTAATTTGAATGAAGTCAGTGACTGCAAAGTAGTAGTGGGTGAAAGTGTTGCCAAACAGCATAGGATGGTGGTGTGCAGGATGACGATGATGGTGAGGAAGGTGAAGAAGGCAAAGGCAGAGCAGAAGACAAAGTGGTGGAAGCTGAAAAAGGAAGAGTGTCATGTTGTCTTCAAGGAGGAGTTGAAACAGGCTTTGGGTGGTCAGGAAGTGCTTCCAGATGACTGGACAACTACAGCTAATATGATCAGGGAGACTGGTAAGAGAGTACTTGGTGTCAGGAAGGAAAGTAGATAAGGAGACTTGGTGGTGGAATGAGGAAGTGCAGGAGTGTGTACAAAAGAAGAGGTTAGCTAAGAAGGAGTGGGACACAGAGAGGACTGAAGACAGTAAACAGGAGTACAGGGATACACAGCGTAAGGTGAAGGGAGCAGTGTCAAAGGCCAAACAGAGGGCGTATGATGACTTGTATGATAGGTTGGACAGTGAGGAGGTAGAAAATGATTTATATAGGTTACCACAGCAGAGAAATAATGCAGCCATGAGGTGGGGGGGGCACTAACCAGTGTCTCTCCCCCTCATGCCAGTCCCAAGCCCGGAGAAATGCAGAGGGTTGTGTCAGGAAGGGCATCCGACGTAAAACCAATGGCAATTATTTATAATGCAAATCAAAAGTATTACTTCCATACCGGATCGGTCGAGGCCCGGGTTAACAACGACCGCCATCAGTGCTGTCAATCAACAGGGTGCTGATGGAAATTGGACTACTGTTGGTCGAAGATGTCGAAGAAGGAGAGGTGGGAGGTGTGTCCGTAGGCAGAGAGAGAAGAGGAAAGGCATGAGTCTAGGACTGAGAGTGGGGACTTTGAATGTTGGAACTATGCACAGAAAAGGTAGAGAGCTGGTTGACATGATGCAGAGGAGGAAGGTGGACATACTGTGTGTTCAGGAGACCAGGTGGAAAGGTAGCAAAGCTAAAAGCTTAGGAGCAGGGTTTAAGCTATTTTATCACGGTGTGGATGGGAAGAGAAATGGAGTCGGAGTCATCTTGAAGGAGGAGTTTGTCAGGAATGTTCTAAAAGTGAAAAGAGTGTCAGACAGAGTGATGAGTCTCAAGTTAGAAATTGAAGGTGTAATGCTCAATGTTGTTAGTGCTTATGCCCCACAGGCAGGATGTGAGCTAGAAGAGAAGGAGAGATTCTGGAGTGACTTAGATGAAGTGATGCAGAGTACCACCAGAGGTGAAAGAGTGGTCATTGGTGCAGACTTCAATGGACATGTTGGTGCAGGAAACAGAGGGGACGAGGAAGTGATGGGCAGGTTTGGTATCCAGGACAGGAATGCAGAAGGACAGATGTTGATAGATTTTGCAAAAAGGATGGAAATGGCTGTGGTGAATACTTTCTTCGAGAAGAAACAGGAGCATAGGGTGACTTATAAAAGTGGAGGTAGGAGCACACAGGTAGACTACATCTTGTGTAGGCGATGTAATTTGAAGGAAGTCAGTGACTGCAAAGTCATCGTGGGTGAGAGTGTTGCCAAACAGCATAGGATGGTGGTGTGCAGGATGACTCTGATGGTGAGAAAGGTTAAAAAGGCAAAGGCAGAGCAGAAGACAAAGTGGTGGAAGCTGAAAAAGGAAGAGTGTCGTGTTGTCTTCAAGGAGGAGTTGAAACAGGCTTTGGGTGGCCAGGAAGTGCTTCCAAATGACTGGACAACCACAGCAAATGTGATCAGGGACACAGGTAGGAGAGTACTTGGTGTGTCCTCTGGAAGGAAAGTAGATAAGGAGACTTGGTGGTGGAATGAGGAAGTGCAGGAGTGTGTACAAAGGAAGAGGTTAGCCAAGAAGAAGTGGGACATTGAGAGGACCGAAGAGAGTAAACAGGAGTACAGGGAGACACAGCGAAAGGCGAAAGTAGCAGTGGCTAAGGCCAAACAGAGGGCATATGATGACTTGTATGATAGGTTGGATAGTAAAGAGGGAGAAAATGATCTATACAGGTTGGCACAGCAGAGAAATAGAGATGGGAAGGACGTGCAGCAAGTTAGATTGATAAAGGACAGAGAGGGAACTCTATTGACTAATGACAGAAGTGTGCTGGGAAGATGGAAAGAGTACTTTGAAGAGCTGATGAATGAGGAAAATGAGAGAGAAAAAGAGTAGAAGAGGTAACCATTGAGGAGCAGGATGTAGCAAAGATCAGTAAGGGTGAAGTGAGAAGGGCATTGAAGAGGATGAAGAATGGAAAGGCAGTTGGTCCTGATGATATACCTGTGGAGGTATGGAAGTGTCTAGGAGAGGTAGCAGTAGATTTTCTGACAAGAACATTCAACACGGTACTAGAGAGTGAGCAGATGCCGGAGGAGTGAAGGAGAAGTGTGCTGGTGCCCATTTTTAAGAACAAGGGAGACGTGCAGAGTTGCAGCAACTACAGAGGGAAAAGTTGATGAGCCATACGATGAAGTTATGGGAAAGAATAGTGGAAGCTAGACTAAGGGCAGAGGTCAGCATTTGTGAACAACAGTTTGGTTTCTTGCCAAGAAAGAGCACCACAGATGCAATGTTTGCCTTGAGGATGTTAATAGAGAAGTACAGAGAAGGTCAGAGGGAGCTACATTGTGCCTTTGTGATCTGGAAAAAGCATATGACAGGGTGCCAAGAGAAGAACTGTGGTATTGCATGAGGAAGTCTGGAGTGGCAGAGAAGTATGTTAGAGTGGTGCAGGACATGTATGAGAGATGTAAGACAGTGGTGAGGTGTGCTGTCGGTGTGACCGGCAATTCAAGGTGGAGGTGGGCCTGCATCAAGGGTCAGCTCTGAGCCCTTTCTTGTTTGCTATGGTGATGGACAGGCTGACAGACGAGGTGAGACAAGAATCTCCATGGACTATGATGTTTGCAGATGACATCGTGATCTGTAGTGAGAGCAGAGAACAAGTGCAGGAAAATCTAGAGAGGTGGAGGTATGCCCTGGAAAGGAGAGGAATGAAGGTTAGCCTCAGAAAATCAGAATACATGTGTGTGAATGAGAAGGACCCAGGAGGAACGGTGATGTTACAGGGAGCAGAGATAACGAAGGTGGAGTATTTTAAGTACTTAGGCTCAACAATCCAGAGCAATGGAGAGTGTGGAAAAGAGGTCAAGAAGCGTGTGCAGGCAGGCTGGAATGGTTGGAGAAAAGTATCCGGTGTGATGTGCGATAGGAGAGTGTCAGCAAGAATGAAGGGAAAAGTGTACAAGACGGTGGTGAGGCCAGCGATGTTGTATGGCTTAGAAACAGTGGCGCTGAGGAAAAGGCAGGAGGCAGAGCTGGAGGTAGCGGAGATGAAAATGTTGACGTTCTCCCTGGGAGTAACGAGGATGGATAGGATCAGAAATGAGTATATCAGAGGGACAGCCCACGTAAGATGTTTTGGAGACAAAGTCAGAGAGGCTAGATTGAGATGGTTTGGACATGTACAGAGGAGGGATAGTGAGTATATTGGCAGTAGGATGCTGAGGTTGGAACTACCAGGCAGAAGGCCTCGAGGAAGACCGAAGAAGAGATTTATGGATGTGGTGAAGGAAGACATGATGGTCGTTGGAGTCAGAAAAGAAGATGCGGAGGACAGGGTGAGGTGGAGGCGGATGATTTGCTGTGGCGACCCCTGAAGGGAGCAGCCGAAAGTAAAAGAAGAAGAAGAAGACCACAGCAGAGAAATAGAGATGGGAAGGACGTGCAGTAAGTTAGAGTGATAAAGGACAGAGAGGGAAATGTATTGACTGATGACAGAAGTGTTCTGGGAAGATGGAAAGAGTACTTTGAAGAGCTGATGAATGAGGAAAATAAGAGAGAAAAAAAAAAAGAGTAGAAGGGGTGACCGTTGAGGACCAGGAAGTAGCAAAGATTAGAAAGGGTGAAGTGAGAAGGGCATTGAAGAGGATGAAGAGTGGAAAGGTCCTGATGACATACCAGTTGAGGTATGGAAGTGTCTAGGGGAGGTAGCAGTAGATTTTCTGACAAGAATATTCAACAAGGTCTTAGAAAGTGAGCAGATGCCAGAGGAATGGAGGAGAAGTGTGCTTGTGCCCATTTTTAAGAACAAGGGAGACATGCAGAGTTGTGGCAACTACATATGATGAAGTTATGGGAAAGAATAGTGGAAGCTCGACTAAGGGCAGAGGTCAGCATTTGTGAACAACAGTTTGGTTTCATGCCAAGAAAGAGCACCACAGATGCAGTGTTTGCTTTGAGGATGTTAATAGAGAAGTACAGAGAAGGTCAGAAGGAGCTGCATTGTGCCTTTGTGGATCTGGAGAAAGCATATGACAGGGTGCCGAGAGAAGAACTGTGGTATTGCGTGAGGAAGTCTGGAGTGGCAGAGAAGTATGTTAGAGTGGTGCAGGACATGTATGAGAGATGTAAGACAGTGGTGAGGTGTGCTGTCGGTGTGACAGAAGAGTTCAAGGTGGAGGTAGGACTGCATCAAGGGTCAGCTCTCAGCCCCTTCTTGTTTGCTATGGTGATTGACAGGCTGACAGACGAGGTTAGACAAGAATCTCCATTGACTATCGTGTTTGCAGATGACATTGTGATCTGTAGTGAGAGCAGAGAACAAGTGGAGGAAAATCTAGAGTGCTGGAGGTATGCCCTGGAAAGGAGAGGAATGAAGGTTAGTCTCAGTAAGACACAATACATGTGTGTGAACGACAAGGACCCAGGAGGAATGGTGAGGTTACAGGGGGCAGAGATAAAGAAGGTGGAGGATTTCAAGTACTTAGGCTCAACAATCCAGAGCAATGGGGAGTGTGGAAAAGAGGTGAAGAAGCGTGTGCACGCAGGTTGGAATGGATGGAGAAAAGTGTCCGGTGTGATGTGTGATAGGAAGGTATCGGCAAGAATGAAGGGAAAAGTGTACAAGACGGTGATGAGGCCAGCGATGTTGTATGGGTTAGAGACAGTGGCCCTGGGCAAAAGACAGGAGGCAGAGCTGGAGGTAGCAGAGATGAAAATGTTGAGGTTCTGTTTGGGAGTAATGAGGATGGATACGATCAGGAATGAGTACATCAGAGGGACGGCACATGTTAGATGTTTTGGAGACAAAATCAGAGAGGCTAGATTGAGATGGTTTGGACGTGTACAGAGGAGAGATAGTGAGTATATTTGTAGTAGGATGCTGAGGTTGGAACTACCAGGCAGAAGGCCCAGAGGAAGACCGAAGAGAAGATTTATGGATGTGGTGAAGGCGGACATGAAGGTCGTTGGAGTAAGAGTAGAAGATGCAGAGGATAGGGTGAGATGGAGGCAGATCATTTGCTGTGGCGACCCCTGAAGGGAACAGCCGAAAGGAAAAGAAGATGTTATAATAATTGATTTAGGGGTGTTCTATGAGATACAGTAATGGTATTTATGGATGTATAGTCCAGTATGAAAGTCATTCGTCACTGGATCATACAGTAACAACTTACTTTTTTTTTTTCACCTTACGTTTGGCCGTCCAGAACCGAACTAAAACGTAAGTTGGGGAGCGTCTGTAATTAAAGGCCAATTTAATGTCAAGCAATCATAGGACTATTGTAAGAAAATCGTATGATGCGGAGCACATCAGATGACCCAAAAGACATGCGATTTGTGTGTACAGTAGGCCCTTGACCATTCGCGGTTCAGCGCCCCTCCATACTCGCGGATTGGAGACAAACCCGGAAGTAACTGTCACGTGATTCAAATTTAGCCAATAGCCGAGACCTTTTCTTACTCCCTCCTGCTGATTGGTTGCAGATAATGTGTACACCTCTTTTTTCCTCCTTCGCACATGTCACCAACATGATTGCTTCAATTGTGAATTCACATTTGTTTAGTGTTTTTCATGATTATTTAAGCGCTGTGATGTCACTCAAACACCTGCATCTTCTCTAGCTTCTGGTTAGTAGCCTAAGCAATTTATTTATTTATAAATATTATCACAGTACAAAATTAAAACATTTTTACTTAATGATTACTACACTGAGACCCTCACTGTGCTAAGACCCCTGGGCAAGGTCTCAACCACAAGTGTGCCTCTGTTCACCCAGCAGTATAAATGGGTATCAGTAAAATATTCTGGGAAGGAAACCTGCGATGGACTAGCGTCCCATCCTGGAGGAGTTGAACTCCTGGTCGCTTCACGCTATGGAAACTGGGGATAAGCACTGACCTGATGAACCACTATGGCTCGAGTATAAAAAGCCCAAAGGACTTTACCTTTTACCTATTACCACATTGTACTGCATTATTATTATTATTATTATACTCGTGGATTAGAGGCAAACCCGGAAGTTACTGGCACGTGCTTCAACTTTAGCCAATGGCTGATAGCTTTTGATTCTCCCTCCTGCTGATTGGTTGCAGATGATGTGTACACCTCTTTTTTTTTGTCCTTTACAGACATGGCATCAACGTGATTTCTTGAATTGTGAATTCATTTTTTTGTGTGTTTTTAATTATTATTTAAGCCCGATGATGTCACTCAAACGCCCTGCATCTTCTCTAGCTTCTGGGAAGGAGCAAAATTAAAAGGTTTTTACATAATCATTACTACATTTTACTGCATTATTACTGTATCAATGAGTAAGATTGTCTATAGAATGTGTTTATGAAGCATATTTTAGTGCATGTAATATCATACATAGGGTTTTTAAACCGCGTCAATAACTTGCGGATTTTCTTGATCCGTGGGATGGGCTGGAACCGAACCATCACGAAAAACAGGGGCCTACTGTATATTGTAAGACAGCAGTAGAACATCGTAGATCATCAAACAACAGACTTAGGACGTGACTTAGAGAATCACCAACAAGATGGGAAAAAATTAATTTGTTCAAAACTCCATAACGAGAGTCTGATTGTGTTTTTCGTCACACAATAGGTGAGTTTTGTACCACAGAATCCTGGGAATTTTGACTTAGACCTGATTCATAGCTATTTATGATGTGATAAGGACAATATTGTGAACCAGAATTTCGGAAATACCAGCAATCCTGAAAGCTCTACAGTGACTTTGTTAACATGGTGGCTGGAAGCACTTGCGCTACAACCATTTTTCTCTCCAGCATATAATGAGCAGTAACCACTAACTGTAACTTCAGCTGAAACAAAGAAATAACAGGTTTCCTAAAATGGCTGTGCATGGGAGAAACAACCGGATGAAAATAACGTTGGTCGCTGCAGCATTTAGAAAGTATTTGTTGCAGGGAAGTTGTTGAAATGTTTCAATAAAAACCACAACATGTGGTGCAGCATGGGATTTTTATTTATTTATTCATTTATTTATTCACAACAGCAAAGCCAGAGGTACGATGGTTAGGCTTGCGCTAAGTGATTAGCTCATGACTATAAATAAGGCCTGTCAGTTAGGATTATTGCTTAGAAGAGCAGCTGTAGCGATACCAACGCGAACCAAAGAACTCAAAGACACATCTGTTTTTATCCTAAATTGGAAGACGACTGCTACATCTCTGTCCAGTGGTCTTTAAACAGTCTGTCCCTGGTATCATCACCTTTATAAAATAATCTGTAAAAAATGAAAGACATTTGAAAATATCTCTGCAAGTACATTGATTGGCGACAGAAGCTGAAATTTTTTGGATCTACTGAAATATTCAGTTCTTCTTCTTCTTCTTTTGGCTTTTTCCCTTTTTTTTTTTTCAGGGGTCACCACAGCAAATCATCTGATTCGCACATTTGATTTGGCATAGGTTTTTACATCGGATGCCCTTCCTGACACAACCCAAGGAGCAAGGGGCGGAAACACGCTGACGGCTATTCAGCTCCTCTTGTTGAAAGTCAGCGATGGTTCTTTTACATGAACCTCTCACCATAGACAGTGAGAGACATGGCCGGTCTTTGATAACCCAGATAGCCACACTGGGGGGACAGTGACAACCTTGTGGAGAGTGGGACTCCAACCCCCAACCCTAGGATCAGTGATCCAGCGCCCAATACCACTAGGCCACCACAGCCCCGTCTACTGAAATATTCAGTTTAGATTTCAGAAAAAATGGCATAGTCTGGTCCAATCCAGTCTAGTCTAATCTAATCTAACCCAAACCATTCTAATCCAAACTTATCTAATCTAACCCAAACCAGGGCAACCCAGCCCAACTCAATCTACTCCAAACAAACCTAAATGATTTTAAACTAATATGATCCAATCCAATCCAATCGGATCCAGTTTAATCTAATCCAACCGAATCCATTCATCATTCATTTTCTGAACTGCTTAATCCTAATTAGGGTCAGGAGGAGGCTGGCGCCCATCCCAGCTGACTCCGGGCAAGTGCAGAATACACCCTGGACAGCTCACCAGGCCATCGCAGGGCAGAAACACGCTGATGGCTACGCATCTACTCTTGTCGAAAGTCAGCAATGGTTCTTTTACATCCCTCACACCACAGTGAGAGACATGGCCGGCCTTTGATAACCCAGTTAGTGCACTGGGGGGACAGTGGCAACCTGTTGAGAGTGGGGCTTGAACCCCCAACCTTCAGATCAGTGATCCAGCACCCTTTATGACCAGGCCACCACTGCCCCCAAGCAAATCCAATCCAGCCAAATCCATCCAATAGAGTCAATTGCCAATCCGACCAAATCAGACCCAATTTTATCCAGTTTAATCTTGTCCCACTCATTCATTCTCTAAGACGCTTAATTGTAAATAGGGTTGCAGGGAAGCTGACGCCCATCTCAGCCGAATCTGAGCAAAGGTGGGGTGCACCCTGGACAGCTCCCCAGGCCATACACTCACACCTAGGGGAGATTTGGAACAGCCAGTCAGCCAACTGTGGAAGGAAACCAGAGTATCCGAAGGAAACCCACACAAACACCCAGCCTGGGAATCAAACCCAGGCCTTCTTGCAGCGAGGCGGACGTGCTAACCCCTACACCACCGTGTTGCCCAACCCAATTCTTCATCATCATTTTCTGTACCCGCTTAATCCTAACTTGGGTCGCTGGCGCCCATCCCAGCCAACTTCGGGCGAGGGCAGAGTACACCCTGGACAGCTCACCAGGCCATCGCAGGGCGGAAACACGCTGACGGCTTTGCAGCTACTCTTTACGAAAGTCAGCAATGGTTCTTTTACATGCCTCACACCATAGACAGTGAGAGACATGGCCGGCCTTTGATAACCCAGTTAGCTCCACGGGGGGGGACACGACGACAGTGACAACCTTGTGGAGAGTGGGACTCGAACCCCCAACCATTGGATCAGCAATCCGGCGCCTTATACCACTAGACCACCACTGCCCCCCAACCCAATTCAATCTAATCTAATTTAATCGAACCCAACCTCATCCAATATCCAACCCAATCTAATCCAGTTGAATCTGTCTGTGAGGTGCACGTATTAACCACTGCGCCACCATGCTGCCCCGTTTGATAATCACCTGTGAAATTAAATGAAGTCTGTATTGGAACAAATTAGCAGATTAATTAATGTTCTTATATTTTCATGTAAAGTTGTTGTTCGTTTTTTTGTCGAGTCTTCAAAAACTAAGTGTAAGTGACATGTTCACTCTTCCGAGCACCTTTATAAATACTAAAGATATTCAAGAATAACCTCACAGACACCACGAGGCCTTGAAGACGATCTCTTGAAGACAGAGAGATAACAGAACCTCCTCTATATGTTCAGAAGACTCATCCCAACAAACATTCAGCCTGATGGGAAACATCTGTTTTTGAGTGTGTGTCTGAGAGAGAGAGTGTGTGTGTGTGTGTGTGTCAGTTTTATGGTTAGAGTTTATACTTGTGCTGCCAATGACATTGCATTTTCCATTTTTCTGAAGGAACACACACACACACACACACACACAGAGTGCGAGCAATGTGTGCAGATGTGAAGCTAACTCTGATAGGCAGTGTCTTTGAGGCGAAGGGCAAACGATCTGGCAGCTATGGCTGGATGAGTGATGGAGAATGCATAGAGTCACACACACACACACACACACTTTGAGAGGAGCTGCCAAATTAATCAGACTGGCTTGGAGGAAATAAGAGGATTGGGCGATGAATCAGCCTCTTTATTCGGCTCTTGTGTGAAAGATACGCAAGATGATCAGGTTAAAAATGCCGAACAACTCGAAGCCCCATTATTACTTTTTTTTCAGTGAAGGCTCAGCTAAAAATAAATTCAAATATGTGGAAGGAATGTTAGATATGGCAAAAAACACCCACCACAAAGTGTAATGTTATTAAATCAGCGTGATAATTTCCATCACGTTTTGAAGTCAGGCGAATATTTCATTTAATTCTATACATTTCGGCTGCTGCTAGTAACGAAATAACGTTCACGTTTATACCGTGAGCATAAACTACAGCATAGCGAGCACTGAGCATAGTCTTTAAAAACGAGAGCAAGCTGTCATGAAGTGCAACCTCGATGCGAAGGAACAGCTGGCAGTGCTCAGTGCTCGCTGAAATGAAGTGCTCTCCATTAAAGATCATCTTTCACTCAGTCACTTGCCAAACCGCTTAATTCTACAATAAGGTTTGTGGGGAGGCTGGAGCCGATCCCAGCCAGCGGTGGGTGAAGGCAGGGTACATACACCCTGAACAACTCACCATACCATCGCAGGGAAACATGCAACTGTTCACACTCACATTCCACTGCAATTTGGAACAGTCAGTTGTTGGCCAAATGCGCATCTCTTTGGATTGTAGGAGGAAACCAGAGCCCGCACATGTGAGAGAACCTGAAAACTCCACACAGACATGCAATTGCCAAGCCCAGGACTCAAAGATAGTACCTTCTTGCTGACCACTACATTAGTGTAAAAAACCGCACACTGCCAGTAGCAAACAAGATCGTTCGTTTTCTAAGCCACGTGATTGTAATTAGGGTTGCGTGGAGGCTGGCGCCCATCCATCAGGGTACACCCTTGACAGCTTCCCAGGCCATTACAGGCCACACTCACACCTAGGGGTGATTTGGAACAGCTAATTAGCCTACTGTGCATGTTTTTGGACTTGTGGGAGGAAGTACCTGGTGGAAATCCAGTAAGCATGGGGAGATCATGCAAACTCCACACAGAAATGCCCGAGCTGGGAATCGAATCCAGGCCTTCTTGCGGAGTAGGACGTGCTAACCACTACGCCATTGAGCTGCCCACAAGATGAATAGACAGAAATATAACAATGTGTTCTCTTAAAACATTCGGAAGCAACCTGGTTTCCAAGACTGTTCGATTGGTTATATCCGTTCTCCTACTAGTAACAACAACGTGCTCTTGTGACATCATTGCAGCACACAACCACTAACTTCTTATGGCGCCACACCTCACAACGCCGCCTCCACACATTCTGTCAAATGCAATAACACGCAACATTTCACATTTATAGTCTACTCCACCATTAGTCAGACACTTTCTCTCCTCCACCTCGCTTTTTCTTTTTTCCAAACGACACAAACCCGTCTCTGTTAGAAGACAAACAACCAAACTTTTACGGGGATCCAACGAATAACAGTATTCAGTCTAAGAGAAAGAAAACTGTGCTGACGTTTACACTGAAACCGATTAAATAGGATTGTACTGAGCATATTCATTTGTGTTTATAATATTTAATGTTCCTGGTGTGCATTTATTGGGGGTCAGTGGCATAGTGGTTAGGGTGCTGCGCTCATGATCGGGAGGTTGTGAGTTCGAATCCCACCGAGACCCTCACTGTTCTAAGACCCCTGGACAAGGTCTCAACCACAAGTGTGCCTCTGTTCACCCAGCAGTATAAATGGGTACCAGTAAAAATATACTGGGAAGGTAACCTGTGATGGACTAGCGTCCCATCCTGGAGGAGTTGAACTCCTGGTCGCTTCACGCTACGGAAACTGGGGATAAGCACCGGCCTGATGAGCCACTATGGCTCAGGTATAAAAAGCCCAAGGTGAGCATTTGGTTGATCTAGTACAGTAAAACCTCCGCTGATGAACGCTTAAGCTCACGAACTTTTCACCTCAAGAACATTAAATTTGCGAGCATATAGTCTCCGCTGACGAACTAGTTTTTGGCGGACGAACCAAACCACGCGGTCAAACAGCGCCACGGTGGCGGCCACGAGAAGCTGACGCACGCTCACGGCGTCACAGTTCGTCACCCCCTTTCTTTGAGTGCGGAAGTGGTTTGTGTTTGATGGACATTTTGGACCATATTGAGTGTACTTTTGCTATTATGGGGCCGAAAAAGACCCCACCACAGGCGGAGATCATTGAAAAACACGAACGAGGTGTGCGTTTGTGTGACTCAGCGTCCCAGTACCAGTACGCTAAGTCTACCATTGCTCCCATCCTTAAGAACAAGGAAGCTATTAAGGGTGCGTGTGTGGCTATATTATTATACAGTACAGTTTATTTCTTTAATTACAATACAATAGCACAATTATTATACATAAAATAAGGTATATTTTTGTGTAGTTTTAAGGCTTATTTAGTAGAAAATTATGTTTTATGGGGACCTGGGAACGGATTATTCTCATTTTAATGGTTTCTTATGGGAAATAAATGTTCGGAAGACGAACTTTTCGCCTTACACACACTTTCTGGGAACCAATTATGTTCGTGAGCTGAGGCATCACTGTACGTATTTGTATTATTAAAAATTCTAACAGAATCAGATGAGCAGCAAGGGCAGGACAGAAGAAATTACTAAAGCTCTGCCGCATCATTGTCTTTAATTTTTAGATAGACTGAGGACTAATGCTGCCAATTAACCCCAGAAGTCAGAGTTGGAAACGACATCGCAGTTGAGATAGAATAGCCGTTGTTAGCAGTACCATTTGAAAACCGTATATACGGGTAGTGATGGTTTTAATAGTTAAAGCTCTGGGTTCCTGCTCAGGAGATTGGTGTTCCACAACCAAACAACTGCCACCGTTGCTCCACTGAGTACGGCCATTAACCCTCAACTGTTCGGTTCTATAACGACATTAAAGAAGCCAACTCAACATGGAGAAGGCGTAATCCTACTAGAATTGCAGGGAGGCTGGAGCCCATTTTAGCCGACAATGGGGTTAGGTACACCCCAAACGGCTCGCCCACACACACAACCATTCATAAATCATACCTAGGGGTCATTTGGAGCAACCACAAGAAGCCTAATGTGCAAGTCTTTGTTCTGTGAGAAGAAACTGTCGTTCCCGGAGGAAACCCATGCAAACACAGAACTGACCTCGCCAGGCCCTGGACTCTAACCCACCCAGGACCTGCTTGTTGTGAGGCTAACCACTGTGCAGCCCAAGACTGATTTAATGAGAGGCAAATAACAGAAGTGCTAGTAAACAGTGTACGACTACAGCGCTCATTATGTTGATGCAGAGCAGCCATCTTGTATTTTGAGGACAAGGTTGGTGAGGCTTCCCTGGCGTTCAATGTCAAAGTGTAGAATCTGTCTCTCTCAACACTTGTGGCTCAACAATCCCTCAGAAAGCCGGTCCATTTTATGACTGTAGATTATATACTGTACAATCACCACCCAATAAAAACCCTTGTATTTTTACCTCACAGTGATCGACACGTTAAATTTAAAGGCACGGGTTTTAACCTTCAACCGAATCCTTACAAGCAAATAGATCAAGCTGTGTTGGCAGCTTGCAGCAGCTGAGGCAGTAAAACTAACTGTGGACAAGGCAGGACTGCGAATCCAGACCGAGGTGTGTTTATGCGTCGGCAAGGATGGATGCAGTGCATCAGCGGCTGGTAGGGAGGCAGTCGCCGCCGTTAAAAGTGGCCTCTGATTGAGTGATCCGCACAAGAATAGCACAGATATCCAACATGCTATAAATAAGATGTTAACTGCAAGCCATGACGTCGGCCAAGGAGTGACTTTTACATTAACATATTTAATCGCCGTGGCAGATTAAACAAAGACAAGATCGAGGCGGCCGCTTAAGTGTCCCTAATGTAATTTACTGTCGTAAACTCACCCCAGTAATGGATATTTATGGGCTTGTTTATGGAGTTTGTTCCAAATTTTAAAGGCTGTGCTTCCCAATTTATACTCCGATGTTTTTGGGAGTGTTTGACAGAGTTTATCACTTTTAAACTTTTAAACATCATGTCCACCATCTAAAAAATTTAATAAAAGTAACCTACATTTATATCTTTCCTGAACACCATTGAAATGCTAGCAGCAACCTCAAGCTACCCAACCCTGAGCTTACTGATTATACTTTAACACAAGTCGATTCTTGGCCAACATCATCGCTAGCCGTCAATATCTTATTCATAGGACAGTGAATAACTGGGCTATTTAGTTGCAGACCCATCAATCAAAGGATGGAAGTCGGTGCCTGAGTGTCCATAATCTAATTAACTGTTGTAAACTCACCCTGGTAACGGATATTTATGAGGCTGTTTATGAAGTTCTTTCCAAACTTTGAAGGCTTTGATTTGTTTTTCAATAGATTTTTATTCGACATAATGCTTTTACAGTGACATAAGTGATCCGCAATTCCTTCCCCTTCAAGACAGGAATGGCAGCTTTGCTTTAAAAACACAGTCAATCCATTACATGGGATTTGAAACATGGTACAGTTCCAAAGGCACATCTCAAATTGCCCCCCCCCCCCCCGAAATTTTTTATTATTCCGTTAATTTTTTTACATTTTCTTTCTTAAATAAACCTCAAGATCATTTAAAAGTAGCATTCTGGGGCCACTTTTAAAGCAAAAGTAACACATGGGATTTTATTAGGCTTTCTACTAAAAGGCTACAGTTATGTAGCTTAACTAGTCTTGAGGTTGCAACGAATGCCATTGAAAAGCTAGCAGCGGCTCACAGCTACATTAGCTTACCACCTTTAAAAGTATAAACAGAAACAACAAAACACGATCAGTATAAAATTAAAAAAAAAAAAAAAAAAAAAACTGGCCTGCTATCAATTCATACAATATTAGCATTTTCGATGTGGACAAAATGCTTTGACCCTCTTCCAGAAATGCCCCTAAATGAACCACTGGACATCCAGATACAAAAAAAAAGCCACAAACTCAATTAATGTAATATGATAAAAGTGGAGTGTAAATATATATATTTTATATATATATTTTTTCATATTTATAAAGTTCTAACTGTATTTACAAGGACGCCATTTGAACCAAATGACTTCACTGTTGTAACAATCCGTTTGTTAGAATACTTTCTCGAGAGTCGTGTAAATAATGACGCGTCCTGGAGGAACTTCATCTCTGGCTGAGAAAAATCCTTGTTTCCTTGAAATGAAACATATCCGATGTGTGTAACATTCATGTACAACCCAACTCCACTTCTTCTGTCTTTTTATCAAGTCCAGATAAGGAAGATGGATCCAAAAAAAAAAAAAAAAAAAAAAGTTTAGATTTAGATGGTCAAATTTATCCCAGGTGCCCTTTAGCATATGTCAGTGAATGATTAGTCAATGCTGTCAAGTCTTAAAAGGAGCCGCATCGCAAAGCGTGCTCCTCCACCGTCTTTAAGCCGTCCACAAACGCGGTCCAGCTTAGAAACAGGCTATAGCAGGTGAAGGGTACTCAGCGCTTTTTGAAGGCCACTACACGGTTGGGATTTGGGGGGAATTTAGGCAGGCAGGGCTCGTCAGCGCTGGGCTCGTGGGAAAACACAGAGTCTTCGCCGGAGGAACAGGTGGAGCTGCGCGTGTCTGGAAAACTGGGAGAGTACTGGTCCAGACTGACTGACAGGTCCAGATATTCCTGAATGGGAAAAGCAGAAAGGTTGAAATCAAAAACTTGAAAAATTCAAGCACAGAGTAAAGAACATTTTGTTTAAAAAATTATAATTAATATTTAGGTTTTTTCATGAAGGGAAGCTTTTTCCTCCCCGATTTCGGCATAGCTGATCTCTAGTCGAGCACCGCTTCCCGATCACATGACACACAGTCACCAGGGACGGCAAGGCAAGAAAGCCCTGAACCACATTTTTTATTCTGCTTGCATATTAACGGGCAGCAAAACATACTCCTCCTTCTCAAGACTCACGTGATGTACACAATGGATGATTTAATGCGACGCAAGACATGACAGTGAAGCCTCACCTGGTTCGAAGTCATGGACAGAGTCCGATCCAGGTCTTCCACAAGCTGCTTGAAGGTAGGTCTCTGAGAGGGCGCAGCATGCCAGCAGTCCCTCATCATCATATACCTGAACAGAGAAATGAAGAGTACGTCAAAGTCGACCAGGTATCACCGACACCCCAAACGATACCTCGCCACCATGTCTCATTCAGATAAGCTGATCCTCACAGTTCGTGTGTGCATGTGGAGGGACGGTCCATGCGATGGCCCTCTTTGAGAAGCTTGAACAGCTCTTCGACAGGAACGCCGGGATATGGAGAACCACCCAGAGTAAAGATCTCCCAGAGCAGCACCCCAAAAGACCATCTAGACCAGAGAAAATGACAGTAACGTCATCTTTCAATATTATACTGCAGTCAACTGCACATATTTAATACTGGAGAACGCGATGCTTATAACAAGTGGGATGTGTTTGACTTACACGTCACTCTGATGGGTGTAAATTCGGTCAAACAGTGCCTCTGGAGC
>CM045729.1:17826079-18083579 GCA_024760905.1 Plotosus lineatus
CCGATTCATCGGTTATTAAAATAATCATTATTTGCAGCCCTACTCGAGATAGTAATTAAATACCAGATATCAAATGTTCAACCAATCGTTTTCTTCTTTTTCATTATTAGGCCCTTGAGAAGGAATGAAGCAAAAATCTGGCAGCCAGAAGAAATTCATGAAAGACATCAGACAGACTGGTTTCACAGCAGGTGACACGGTAGCAAAGTGGTCAGAATTTCCGTCTCTGGATTCAACCCTCTGGGTGTCTTGCATGTTCTCCTCGCATGCTTATGTGGGTTTCCTCCAGGTACTCTGGGTTCCTCCCACAGCCAAAGACATGCAGATTAGGCTGACTGGCTGTGCCAAATGCAAGTGTGAATGGTTGGGTGTTGTCCTGCAATGGTGTGGTGAGCCGTACAGGGAGTTTCCTGTCTTCACCGCGTTTCAGCCGACATAGGATCCAGCCTTCCTGTGACTCTCCCCGGAATAGCTGCCTACTAGAGTCACAAGAATTCGCAAGCACAATCAGGAACTGGATTTACGACCTTGTTACCAATGTGTGGAGTGATATAGATGACTTTCAGCAGCCGGAATGGCATCAGCTAGTCCGAGTTCTTGGTTTTCAGTATATTTCAAGTTCTTGATCTTTTCTTTACCTCATGCTCAGTTTGCTTTGATTATATCTGGTTAGCTGGCTACATGCCATTTGTTTCAGTATGCGTTTCGTTTCCAGTTGGGTTGCCAGTCCACAATAAACTCCTCATCTAGTTGATACATCCTGTCTAAACATACATTTCTGACCAGTAGCTTTCGGCTCGTTTCCCTTCCTGTAGAAGCTGCTAAAAATCATAGCACATGGTGCAGCTAGCAAATGGCTAATTTGAAGGGCTATAGCAGACTACACACATTATACCCCTGCACTTCAATCAATCAGAATGTTTTCACTGTCTCACACACACAGTTGATATAAAAATAAATATTTGTGAGCACATGGGCAGAGTACAGAATCGTACTGTATTGCCTTCACTGATCATGACCGGTGACTCACATTGGTGGTTTTCTTGTAATAATCAATATGATGGATATCTCTGGCCAAGCCAAAGTCTGCTATCTTCATGACGTTGTCCTCAGTCACGAGAACATTGCGTGCCGCCAGGTCTCTATGGATACACTGAGCACACACATTAATAGAATAGCGTAAGCACAGGAAGGAGAGGATTTAAATTAGTTGAACTCGATTTAACAGAGTTAATGGGATTTATACCTTTTTGGATGCCAAGTACTCCATGCCGCGTGCAACCTGGTAGGCGCAGGATACAAGATCTTTGATGGACACTGTTTCGACAGGCACCTGGTCTGGGTTGTAGCAGTATTCCATACCAGGAGGTCGCCGGGCCCTAAGGTACTCACGGAGGTTTCCTTTCGAGGCGTACTCCACAATGACATAAAGAGGGCCTGAAAGAATAGTGATGCTTGAAAATCTAAGTCATAAGTTATGGACTCCATCATACAGGAGTATGGCACATATGGTGTAAACCACTCATCACTAGATCATGAAAATAATGCAAGTCATAGAGCTCGTTCGCTCTCACCATCCTGTGTGCAGGCTCCCAGCAGGTTGATTATGTTTTTGTGTTTGCCAATTATTTTCATCATCTCCATTTCAGAGATAAGATCTGACAGGTCCTTTTCTGTGGCATCAGCTGGGAAAAGGAAAATCAAAAATAGAGATAGACAAGTGTTAACGTTCTCATTTGGAAGTGATGGGTCATGCAACATCAGATCTCAGAGGATCAACCAATTTAGTAACTCCAATTTATAGATAGGATTACATTGAAGTGTCAATCATATATTTTACCAGAAACACCATCCTTGCTTCAAAATAATCGCAATCCTAGCAAAGATCGAACAAGAAATGTGCCCATAGGTGACATCGTTAGAAGTCTACCATGTTTGCTTTTTTGGCACATGAAATCAAATCTGAGACCAAGGTTCAAACTAGATTTTCACTTTCCACTATCGTCATAGCAATGGGGTGAAGTTATAAATGCTACGAGTAAATTGCAGCTATTGGTGTTTGTTATTCTGTAGTGTTTTTCAAAATGAAGGAAATGGCTGTAGCACACAGCCAGAAACACACTTAACTAAAGCCTGATTTACATAATACTTTTTATGCCAACTGAAAATATGACAGGTATAAACGTAATGGGATGCGAAAGGAATGAAAAATTCTACCGCAGGAGAAATAGGAACGATATTCAAAAGTGGAAGCAGGACAAATTCCACTAAAGATCAATCTTCGCCTAGCAGTTAATCAGTAGATGCTTTTACGCTGCCACCATTACAACGCCACTTCTGAGGTGAAGACGTGTCTCCGGATGTCTTCGATGCAGAAAGCAGTAAGTGTAATGGAAGTGTCCTGAGGTCAGGCCATTATCGTGATAAAAAAAAAATGTAAATAAGTTTGGGTGTGTCCTTGACGGGACAGGGGCGGGGTATACTATAATACTTATCTATAAAACCAGCGCACACACACACACACACACACACACACACACACACACACACAGGAGTGGTGTATGATACAATGATACACAAAGCTCAGGGATACAAATAAGATTCAGAAAAAGTTCATGTGCCTGTGAGCTTTTGAATTATGTCACAATAATGTTTGCTTAGAACTGTATGTTTGTTTGTTTTTTTATATTAGAAAACTTACATTTTGCTTCCGAGTGGAGCATCGACAAGGTTCATGACTTATTAACCCAGAGATCACAAGTTCGAATCCGGATTAATGCCACAGTCATCCGTGGGCTAGAGTCAATTAGCTCCCACAGGGGAAAGGGATAACATGCACTCACCTTCCTGTCACTCACATCAATCGCCAGCCAATCATGTGCGCCTGTAAGCTCATACATATGAGGGGGGCGGACAGTGCTTTCCCTCAGAATGTGTTAACCCCCCCCCCCATATACGCATGCTCTACAGTTTGAAAAGAGGGAGATGGCTAGCATTGTATTATATCACAGAGGGGGCGTGTGAATGCTTTCGCCCATCCCTGGTTGGTGGTGGTCGTGTGATAGGAAAGGCAATACTACATGGATTGGATGGGAAACGGATACGACCAAATTAGGGAGAAAAGGGAATTACAAAAGAAAACTTACATTTGAGCATCTTGACAGCCACTTTAGTCACACGGTTGGGTTTGTCTTTATCCATCCCGACAACCTCTCCCATAACCACCTGACCGAAGCAGCCTTCACCCAGCGGCTTTCCCAGGCCAAGCCTAAAATGTGAGAGACAGAGACAGAGAGAGAGACAGAGAGAGAGAGACAAGTTACTCTGTAAAGTTCATTCATGCATTCATTTTCTAAGCCGCTTAAATCTGGGTGAGGGGACAGTTTTTTCCAGGCCAATGAAGGGCCAACACACACCCGCACACACAGACACTGATGGGAAATTTGGAACAGCCAATTAGCCTACTGTACATGTCTTTAAACTGCGGGAAGAAACTAGAGTACCTGGAGGAAACCCGTGCAAACACATGCAAACTCTACTCAGAAATGCCCAAGCCCAGGACTCAAACCCATGCCCTCTTGCTGAGAAGTGGACGCACTAACCACTGCACCACCGTGCTGCCAGAGTTAATCATGGGGTGTCTATTTTATTTCTTATGACTTATGGGTTTAGGGCAGCACGCTGCCAGAGCCGGGAGCAAACCCGCATCACAGCATGAAGGTCCTGTGTTTGACTCCTGGGCTCGGGTGTTTCTGGGCTCGGGTGTTTCTGGGGCGGTTGCATTTGCTTGCATGGATTTTTTTTCTCCCCTGGTGCCAGCTGAGATAGACTCCAGCCTCTACACAACCCAAGTAGAATTAAGGGATCGACGGGTGATTGGGTGGATTTTTGTTTGTTTGTTTAAGGTTGAAAGAATAAAGGACTGGACTGATGGAAACAGGAGGTCCCAGTCTGCACAACTCTCAGACGGAACAGGAGAATGTGACCGAACAGCTGTGAGGGTTTAGAGATAAATGCCGTTTTGCAGACAATACAAAATATTCACTGTGATGTGATCCAGGTTTACAAGCAGAACCAAAAGATGCAAGCTGTATCATTTGAGAGAGAATGTTAACAATTACATGCTTCATCCATATTGGGGAATATTTTAGTCTGCACTTGAGAGCAAAGAGTTCATTTTACTCCCTAAAGCACTGAAGAGTCAACAGCTTTTTTTTTTTTTTTTTTTAATCTAAGCTCATTTATCCACTCGAGGTCACCTTTTCAAAAGAAATAACACTTTAAAGTACATAAAATATCATGTCATTCATACACACACACACACACACACACACACACACACACACGATAATGGCAGTACTTGGAAAAATGTGAATACATCTCAAAATTCTGATAAGAGATTTTATTTCCAGACACACAAATGCATTGGGAACACAACACATTCTACTCCGAATAAAAACATGAAGAAAAATCTCAAATTTGTTTTATTCCTTTCAAGCAATTGAGGAAAAATTAATATTAGACGGTGAAAAAAAAAAAAAGTGTCTGTATTATTCTCTACAAACTCAAACTTTCAGTGTATAAACTGAACAATGTTGAATGGATTTGATTCCTTTGAATCTCTGAACTGATATTTATTTGTATAAACACCGTTTCTGAGAGCTGCTACACATCTGTGTCGTGGACTCGACCAACTTGTGGTACCGGTGAGCAGGTTTTCCAGCCCAGGATGATTGGACTACATGCCACAGTTCTTCTGCTGCATTTTTGATGTCAACCCATAAGTTTTCTATTGGATTAAGGTCCGGGATCGGGCCGCCGCTTCATAAAGCCAATCTTTCTGGGCTGGAACTAAGATGTTGCCCGTTTGCAGGTGTGTTGGGGGTCGTTGTCATGTTGGAACTCATTTCAAGGGCATTTCGTCTTCAGCACAAGTCAGCATGACCTCTTCAAAATATTCTGATGTATTCAAACGGATCCATGAGCCCTAATATACGATAAATAGGCCCGACATCGCAGTACTAGAAACGCTGGGTGACGATGATCTGATATACCTGTGTGTGATTATAGCATTTCAAATGGAGAAAATATGTGGGGGTGTCCTAACTTCTTCCTCTGTTGAAATATGCATTGTTGTTCATATCTTTTCTTTGATGAGTAAAAATTTTAATGTATGTTGTTTAATTATAATTAAATCACCTTTTCCACAAAAAATACAAAAAAAACCCTCACGATGACATTGTGAACATTTCCTAATATATATAATGAACAGTTGACTATTAAATTGGCTATCCAAAGTTTTTTTCACATGACTGTGTGTGTGTGTGTGTGTGTGTGTGTGTACTTTAAATATTTTACATAAATGTCTAAATTGAAAGTCGTGGATAAATAAAGGCTTCCATTGAAATGATGGAATGTATAATGCGATGGGTTACTAATCCGAAAGTCAGTGGTTCAATCCCCACCTTTACCACTGTTGGGCTCTTGAGTAAGGCCCTTAACCCTCAATTGCTCAAGTTGTACAAATATGATCATTCTAAGTCGGGATAAGAGTGTCTGCCAAATGTATGGGTTTGTTTCTCTTACTTGTCTCTGTTCAGCTCCCAACGTGGGTCTTGAGGTAGCTCATACTCCGACACTCCAGAGAGCATGGGGGAGCCACTAGAGGAGAGACGTGATGGTCGGACTAGCATCACCCCTGAGTGCATGGACGAACTCGAGTCCACAGACACCTGCACAAAGAAACTCTCTCCTTATTCTCCACTCGTCAGTACAGCAGTCAGTATGAACATATGCATGTGTGTTTATATTCAAACATTTTCATGCAGAATAATAAAAAGTACACCCCCCACCACACACACACACACACACACACACACACACACACTATGAGCTACAAATGAACCACAGTGAGTGACGATGCTGTATGATGTCAGTGACACACATTAATGCCTGTGGTCCATTCCATTTTTGAACAAATTATACACGAGTATGTGTGGTTTATAACAGGCGTCCCCAACCTTTTTAAACGCTTGACAATTTTACCGCGGACCCGGGGTGGGGTGGGGTGGGGTGGGGTGGGGGTTTCCCCATAGATTGTTTATATTGTAAATATTATTTATTTATAAAAAATATTAATTATTATTATTGATAATTTAACTTTAAATTTTTAATAAAATTTAAAAGTTAAAATTTAATTTTAATTTTCAACGCTCTAATGTGTGCTCTAATATGTAACAGAGAATCCGGTCATTTTTCAAATCAAAGATTTTTCAAAAATAAAAGCTCGTTCAGACTCAGATAATAAATAAAATGGAAATAATTATTTCTTCTGTGGGCTGGTGGTTTATAATACACAGAGAGCAACCATCAAACTCTGTGTTCAAATTAAATTGTGAAAATCAGTAGCGGAGACCCTTGAGCTGCTTCAGCAAAACCAGGCAGTTAAGCAAACAGCATAAACGAGTCATTCATGGTTGAAGAAGAGCATCACCCCCACCCCTGCCTCTTGTAAAGTCAGAGTGCCATTCAACACATTTGTGCCATAGACTTGCTTAAGTGTTTAAGGTTCTGCACTGTGACCACAAAACATGCATGCAACACAGATCTTGGTGTTGAAGGTGTGATGTCATGTAGTCACTCATGACTGAGATCGGCCTTGTTCACTCCTGCTTCAAAGGAACAGCCTGCTCACCTTTAGATCACACCTTGTAGAGGTATGATGTAATTACGCCGTGTATTTACCAAGTCGTTTACCAATATTCATTCCACAGCACTTTTGAATTCAACAGGAGGTGTCAAATGTTACCCAACACCACAAATTGACTATTAATGCAGCAGTAAAACCTCTTGAACAATGCAGATTTATAAAGAGAGCATTCTCGGGTTTAAACGGACTCAAAATGTCCTTAAAATTAAACGAGATTTGATTAAGATCGAAAAAAAGAAAAAAAAAAAAAACAGAATTAATTTACTTTAGACTTAGAACTGTCTTCTTTTTTACCAAATTGATTTTTTTTTTCAATCACTGCAGCCTTGTCAGTTGTTCCTATTGTACTCACTCGCTCATTTCCCAAACTGCATAATACTACAGTGGTACCTCATCTTACGATAGTCCCAGAAAACAAAAAGTCCAGGTTACGAAAAACATTTTCCAAAATTTTTTGTCTCTGTATATGAAACTATGCACGAGCTGCTCTCCCATTGACTATCTTCTAACATCCCGCCCCGCTGGCCTCCCACTGGCTAGGAGGGATGACGCCGTTCCTTCCCATTGGCTATTTCCCAACATCCCGTCCTGCTGGCCTCCCATTGGCTAGGAGAGATGACGCAGCTCCTTCCCATTGAGTATTTCCCAACATCCCACCCTGCTGGCCTTCCATTGGCTAGGAGGAATGACGCAGCTCCCTTGAGCAGCAGCTTGTTTCAGGAGTTTTTCATGAGTGTGCTCATTGCAACCTTATTTTTTGGCTCAGACTTTTAACCTTGCATAAACATTTGTAAGATTATAACTCCGCTAAGAAGACACGGTCAACATTAAGTAAGTATCTTAAAAGGTATGCTTTTATCATTTTTAAAGGGTAGTATTGGGGGCCTTGGAACGAATCACGTGTATTACATGTAATACACTTCTACGGTTCTACTTACGAAAAATCCAGGTTACGAAAAAGGTTTTGAAACTGATTATTTTCGTAAGATGAGGTACCACTGTATTAGTGTTGGGGGTGGCTGGAGCCTATCTCAGGCAACACTGGGTGAAGGCAGGGTACACCCTGAACAGCTTACCAGGCCATCACAGACACACACTAACATAGAACAGGCAATGAGCCTAATGTGCACAGAAGAAACCTACACAAGCACGGGCAGGACATGCAAACTCCACATAGAAACGCCCAAGGCCACAACCTTCTTGCAATGAGGCGGGCATGCTAACCAGTAGGCCACCATTCTACCCATACCACCACAGTAGAGATTTCCTTTCGGCTTTTTCCCTTTTTCAGGGATCGCCACCGCGAATGATTCGCATGTTAGATTTGGCACAGGTTTTTTACGTCAGATGCTCTTCCTGACACAACCCTTTAGCAAGGGGCAGAAACACGGTGACGGCTTTGCAGCTACTCTTTACGAAAGTCAGAAATGGTTCTTTTACCCGAACCTCTCACCATAGACAGTGAGAGACATGGCCGGCCTTTGATAACTCAGTTCGCTGCACTGGGCGACCCATACCACGACAGTAATTTAATCATATTAATTGATGATTTCTGTGTTTATTTCAAATTAAGAAGAGGAATCTCCAAGATTTGCATTTATTTTCTCGTTCGAGGCTGGGCTGCTATGTTTAATTGTTTCCGTCAATGACACTGCAGTAGTTGGGGCAATTATTCAATTTATGGGCTGTGGAAATAGATTATTAGAATTTTTTTACATTGTCACACACATACACACACACACACTACTGTATCAAGTGTAGAGTAGATCAAACCCCCTATCTACTTTCTGTTACCTGTCTGCGCAACGGGATGCTCTTGGCCAGTTTGTGCACGGCCATCTGGCTGTTGAAGTCGCTCTTCTTGGCCGAGCTGTGCATCTTGACCACCACTATGATCCCCACCATCACACAGATGAAGAAAAATCCTGCGCAGTAGATCAGCACCTCTAGGTAGGTCTGGTTGGGTAGTGGAGTTGGAGGCATGGCTGCTCAGTAGAGACGCGACACACGCAGACGACACAACAACAAGAGGTGAGAATGTTTATGGGTGTTGGCGAAGCAGGGAAATGCCTTGTGCTTTATCCTTATACGTGTCCTAACAACGGCTTAAACACTCGACAACCATGCTTTCACACATACCCTCCCGAAAAACACCACCCAAAAACACACACAAACAAATGTCAAGCAAACACTGACAGACAGCAGAGGGAACAAACTCTTATTGTGGCGCCATAATCACATCTTTCAAGCATCGGGTTTCAGACGGCATTCTTCTGCGTATGCGCTGGGAAACGGAATGAAACTGCTTGTGACATTTGGCAGCCTTCACCAGCTAAAAACAAACCTGGATCACTATTATAAAAGTCACATACAACTTGAACGCTCTATTACACAAGCCGTGCACCGACTTCACTGAGGATGGCAGCTTGATTTACAAAGCGAGAAGACTGTAATAAAATAAACCGCATTCGTTTGCATGTGTTGGCTGAGAGACTCTGTTCTAGCCCAGATGGTACATGTCAACAGTGCATAATCGGAGAGCTAGGTCATGGGGTAATGTTACAAGATAAATCTGAATGATAAAGCTGTTTCTTATTCTAAGGAAGCAATTTTCTCTCGCCTTAAGGCTCAGGTAATTGGAGTTGAATGAATACACCTCAGAGGGGAGGGGGAAACAAGTACAATTAACAAGAAAGATGCATTTCACCAACATTTCTACATCACTGTAATAATAATGATAAGAAGAACGACAATTAGTAATTTTAATTAAAAAAAAAAATTACACAATACATAAAAATGGCTTGTCTAAAATGGCTGAATGTTTTCTGAATGCTAATGCTGTACAAAAGAACAGTGACAGGACACAGACACGTCAAGCCCCATCCAAGCCAAACACCACCATACACACACACACACACACACTTTCCAAGATGTCCGTGTTAACGCTCTGATTGACAAGCATGTTGATAAACCATCATCCGTTCCAAACCTTGGAGCGATGCGGTTTATCAAATCAAACCCAAAGAGCGTGCCAGGAATTCATTTCACTCGACAAAATGACACTGGCAAAGAAGTGCACTCTTTGGATGCTTGGTCAATTTATTTTCGCGTAACACAGATATTAATATGAGGAGAGAAAAAAAAACCCCCAGATGTGTTAAATAGTGGAGAAAAGAAAAGCAAGGGTTATAACAAATGGAACATCGATAGCCGTGTCAAATCATTACCTCAAGCCCACCTGATAGCAATTATGCTTTAATCTGCTGATTAAACAGCTACATTAACTTGCTGTAAACTATATGCTTCAATTATAGTATCCAGTAAACATTAAAACAAACGCCTTAAGACGAGGTAATTAGGTGCAGCCTTACAGGCTTATTTGGCTGATTGGGGAGGTGTTTGAGTTGGCTTTCCACTTCCATTTTAAACCAGGAGGAAACAAGAGTGGTTCGCCGTCTCCTGCATACACCACAATGGGGTGGCTGAACCAGTGATCCATAGAGGAAGTAGTTTCTGCACAGCACTGGATCATTTCAGCCGCAGTGACCACCAGACATACTGATGAAGAGTGTTGATTTGGACAGGAAAAAAAATCCTATTAAATGGATTACTTTTGGTGTCTTTTTGTGCATCATATGACCTCACATCTCCATCATTTCTTCATTAAAACTGTACAGCAATCAGGATGTTAAATCCGGAATAGCGCCAACTCGGACGCTAGTTGATTGCAATTAACCGCATTGTCTCAACCAGATTCAGTTTACTGCAACGTGATGGTGTGGGGGTCACTTCCTGCCAATTGTAACAAATCCTGAATGCGTTTTTAATTACAGGCCGTCATGGTGACACCGGATTGGTGTGGCTGAACATGACCCCTTTGTGCGAGCAGTGGGACAAGAGAGGAAAAAACCGAAAATAAAGCACCAAAAGAACCATAGATACCTTCATACACAGTCAACCATGCAGAGTGATGGGAATGGCCGATAGAGTTGCCAGCCAAGCACGTGTACACCCCAGCATCCTCTAAAGACACATTCTTGAGTTGCAGCACCTCCATCTCCTTATCCGTGGTGTTGACGCCTGCCGTCTAGAGACAAGAATCACAGGATGAGGCAGGAGAGTACCGGAAATAAACCCAGAAGAGAGGGCGATAGAGAGACAAAGACAGAGAGAGAGAGAGAGAGAGAGGTTTATAATACAAGAGAAGAACAGGAGAGTTTATTTAAAGCACCCAGAAGGAAAAAGATATGAAAAACTTGGACTGATCATGGAAAGAGATAAGAGGTCCACATGGCGATCAACCATTCTTTAGAGAAAAATCAACGGTTGTTCTCACGGCTCCAGCGATGACCCTGCTGATAAACTGATGATTAGATCTTTGGTTAGTAGAAGAAGAGTGCTCCAACTGCCAAGGAAACCCACACCTAGTGATGAGGAATCGATTGGAGGATGGCAGTGGCCTTTTGCCAAATTCACCACCCTACAGTCCATCTCTACATGCACGAGATGGGCCACATGGAACGCGACCCAGCAGAGAAGGAACTCACAGAGCCGAATTAATAACAACAAGACAGATAGAGGTGATACGATAGACAAATAAAAAGAAAATTAAAAAAAAAAAAAAAAAAAAAGTCACATTGAAAGCAAAAACAAATTTAAAAGCAGCAATGATAACTAGACAAGAAGCTGTGCATCAGAACTGAGATGCCATGGGAGCTTCTGGGGAAAAAGGTAGCGGGAGTAGTTTTAGTGTCAGCCTGGCAGAAGTGAACAAAGTGTGGATACTGGACGTTTCAGTGTTCACTTACTGACCCCGAGTATTATATCCGGGTTGCACTGCTGTAAAGGTAATGTAAAGTCCTTTGGGCTTTTTATACCTGAGCCTAGTGGCTCATCAGGCCGGGCTTATTCCCGGTTTTGGTAGCGTGACGCAACTAGTTCAACTCCTCCTGGTTGGGACGCTGGTCCATTGCAGGTTATCTTCCCAGTATATTTTTACTGGTACCCATTTACACCGCTGGGTGAACAGATGCACACTTGTGGTTGAGACCTTGCCCAGTGGGGGTCTAACTGGGATTCGAACACACAAACTCCCACTCATGAGCGCAGGACCCTAACCATTACATCACCCGCCCTTTGCACAATTGTGGTTCAAATTATTTATTTGTGTGTATTTTGAAATAAATTTTGAATTTAAAAAATATCACACGTACTTAGAAAACAAAAGGAATAACTTCATGAATGGATGGAATTTGTCGAATTTCTGCAAGAGGGAGCAGGACTGGACACAATTCCACTGGCTGCATGCACAGCTAGCTAAGATTCCTATGGAAAGTGGGATTGGTCAGAAGTTCTGGATCAGGACTCAGCCAGATTGCTATACAGGTGGGAAGGAATGGTCAAGATTCGGGTTTCAATGGGGAAAATTGGGCAGAGTTCCCTATGTATTTGGAAAGGATTGGACAGAATTCCTTTAGAATTGCGAAGGATTGGTTCGAATGCCTCCACCAACATTCAGGATTGGTCTCCTATGACTGTCTTCTTATACGAAAGTCATCACAATTATTCAGACACCCTACAGGTTTGCGTAGGATTGTGCTGTAATTCCAATGCAACTTGAATGGATTGATCGGAATTCTTTTGGGATTGGGAAGGCTTGTTGGAATCTTGTTGAAGAATGTTGAAGAAATCTTATGCGGGCAGGTGGGATTAATTCGAATTTGTATGTGATTTGGGCAGAATTTCTAGGGAAGTGGGTTGGTCAGACTTCCTACAGATTAGGATAGGACTGTGCAAAAATCATTTAAGATTGGGAATGATTGTTGGGATTCCTTCAAGAACAGGCAGGACTGGTCAGAGTTCTTATGGGACTGGGCAGGACGAGATAGAATTCCTCCAGGAAAAAAAGGCAGAATTCCTATGGGATTGGGCAGGATTGGTCAAATTTCTTCCTGGATTTTACAAGTCTTATGGGAGCAGGCGGCATTGTTCACAATTTCTTTGAACACAGAGGACTGAGATTTAAAAAAAAAAAAAAAAAAAAAAAAAATCCCCCACACACCTGAAGAGGAAAGATAAGAGAAACAAGAAGAGAAATAAAGGAGTGAAAGACACTGAGTGAAGTTTGCTAAGCTTCTGTGAGCAAGAAAAAAAAAAAAACTGTGCCTGATAAAGACTACGATATGCCTGGTCTCTCAGCTCAGTGAAAAGGCTTTGAAGGCCAGGCAAGCAAAACTAATTTGACAGAGAGTAAGAAACGTATGCTTATTAGGAAGCCACAGGGTAATCATGGAGAGGAAAAAAAAAAAAAAAGAGAGAAATGAGTCCAACGTGAAGGCACAGACACTTACAGTTGGCTCTGCTGGGTTTTTCCATGGCGTCAATAATAGTCCAGTGCACCAAGGAAGGAGAGAAAAAATAACAACAAAAAAAAAAGAGGAGGCGAGGGAGAGGAGTTGTTTCCTAAATGCCTGCTAGCCATTTCTCTGTTCATCCATTTGTATTTCTGCTCTTAATTTCACTGGGGCTCCTGTAAGTGATGCGTTACCTGAAGAGGCGTGTTTAGTGACGGTGAGCCACGCTGACTGGTTGGCTTCGCCTATATAATTGGACACTTTACAAATATACTCCCCACTCTCCTCCTCCGTCACGTTGTACAGTGTCAGAACCTGCGTGTCCGAGCTGTTGACCCCAGAGTGCTGCGGAGGTCAAACAGAGGTCAGAGATCAAAGTGAAGTTGTTGGAATTTTTTTTTTTTTTTAAAGAAAGTACTGCTCTCACATCACCAGTTGCCATGGTGATTAAATGGAGATGAGAAGGTACAAAGTGGACATTTCCGCTGGGAAAATGAATTATGTTTATTTGCCAAGGACATGGGTTACGGTTTCCTTGACGCACTGGTTTTATGGAGGAAAATTTCACCTCAATGTTATTTGGAAAAAGTGGCAATGGGAAACAAGCAACAAAAAAAAAAAAAAAAAAAAAAACTAGAAGTGAAGATGGTTTACTCAAGAGATTTTCATGAATGGTTACGAAAGGATACGATGACATAAATTATAATGACACATTCTGATTTAAAAAAAAAGAAAAGAAATAAAATTCATTCAATATCAACCTACAGTAGATCCATTTTGATGAAAGCCTTTACTTTTCATTCTTATATTACCCAGCATGCTTACCATTCCTTTATAAAAGCTAGACATTGAAATTACAACTTCACTGGTTTAGTGCACATCAGGTTGTTTACCTTCAAGACTTTGACATAGGGATGACCATCTTCTCCCATTTTGCTGCCATTGACCTCGATATGTTTGAGCCACTGGATGTGCGGTTGCGGGTCACTGAAGACTTTGCACTCGAACTCTACATCGCTACCCACCACTGCTGTACGATTAGCAGGCAGGCCGGCTTGAAGAATAGGCCTGTGAGGCGAACGCTCTGAAAACACACACAAAAAACCCTTAAGCACTGAAAAACACTTAGTAAGAACCTAAATCCCTACAATATATATGATACCCATAATGCTTTGAGGGAAATTTGAGAACTTGGTAATTAAAACTCCACTGTATGAGGAGGAAGCGACTGCAAAAACGCAACCTTTTGTGGTTCAATTCTCTGCCGCGTTTTGCAATACACAACAAAAATAAAAAATCCGATGATTACCTTCGACGCAGGAGACAGGGATGCCGCCAGCATTCAAAATTACCCTGGGAGTTGAACTAAGTTGTTGAGCACAGCTTGTGCTGAAGGCGGGGGAGCTAATGAAGCGCTGCGTCTGGAGCAACAGCATGCCAGCATGGGATAAGAGCGCCTGTTTTCACTCTCGCTGAGCACGGTGGCGCCGCGGATTAGTCTCAAAGCACAACCCAAGTGCTTATAGAAATGTCACTGAATTATACCAGGCTTGCATGTATCTGTATACCCTGCACTGTTTGTGTAAGACGATGCCAGTAGAATGAAGTCAGCACCGAGCTGTGGCTTTGATTTATTAACTGCTTGCTGTGGGTCTAAATAGCATCGCTACCCGGCCAATCGGCAGTTCTGGACAAATCGAGTCCAAATGCGTTCCCTTCATTGTGGGACCCCAAAGAAAGAATAAACACTTTCCAGTAGCTCGTCCATAAAGATGGCATGACACCTACATGGCATTTCCCTCATTACATTGTTGACCTCAATACAGTGTTTTCCATTAATGGGATTAAATCAACATAAAATTACACATATTTCTATTGGATTAAATTAAAGGCAGCGGATGTAATGTGCATCCTCGCTACTATTCCTTCGAAGCCTCCTTACAAATTAATCAGCTTAGAGCCATGCACAGAATTAAACAAGATTGAATGCGTAGTACAACAACAAGAGTGTAATTACAAACACTAACTTCATTAAGCCTTTAAATGAAAAAAAAAAAAAAACCACTTTGCAAACAAAGAGGAAAATAAAAAGACACACACACACACACACACAGACGCAAAATACTCACCAACAACGTCCAGCTGATAGGTGTGGTTAATGCTGCCATGCTTATTTTCCACCACGCAGGTGTAGTTGCCTTTGTCTGACGGCACCACCGAGTCCATAATGATCACCCACAAGCTATCTCGCACCTGTGTGCAAAGAAAGCCATTTATTTCTTCAAGTTCTCGGTTTATTATTCACAACTTCAATCGACAGCTTCACACTTTCACTGACAAACATTGAGCAAAAAGAAAACTTGTCAAGACTTTAATACGGCATTACTTATACCCAGAAGGTGAATGAGCCTTTAAAAATCACCATCAAATCCTGAAAATTTCTCAAAATCATCTTAAAATGAAGAGAAAAAACAAGTTTGGAGTCAGAGCTTCCAGAAAGGCTGTTTTCACATCACTGGAAATGAGCAGCTGCAATATTGTGAACGATAAAACATGACAAATAGATGCGAACAACTAAAATCTAAAAGTAAATATGTTTAACAAAACTAAAAATAAATATCTAAACTAAAAGTAAATATGTTTAACAGGAGGGCATCAGCAGTTGGACCTCGATGTTTTCAGTCCAACATCCAGTGAATGGTACATACCTCAACTACACTACAAGGGAAAATGATTTCTACAGACATGGAACCATTTTCAAATCCAAGAACACATTTATTTTTTCCGGTATTAACATAAAAATATGATTTGTGTCGTTGTTGAAGGCAGAAAGTTGGTGTAAGCATTTCTATGCAAAACATGGCAAACTTTCCTCTCACGATGTGGCTGAAAATTTTTCATGAATTCTGTTAGGTCTCTAAAAAGTAATACAAATCTAAAATATATTTACATAATATACCACTATGCCTATAAATAAAATGACAATCTCAGATTTCTGTAAACTGGATATACGCTATTCTTTTCCCTTTTTCCCTTCTTCAGGGGTCGCCACAGTGAATCATCGGATTCGCACGTTTGATTTGGCATAGGTTGTTTATGTCGGATGCCCTTCCTGACACAACCTTTTTAGCAAGGGACAGAAACACAGAGACATGGCCGGCCTTTGATAACTCAATTAACTGCACTGGAGGGACAGTGACGACCTTGGAGTGTGGGACTCGAACCCCCAACCTTAGGATTAGCGATCCAGCGCCCTTTAGCACCAGGCCACCACTGCCCCAAACTGGATATACACTATAATATATGAAATGTATATGCGCGCACATGCACGCACGCACGTATGCATACACATATATACTGGTGGGCAATCCCCAGTTGCTTTATTTTACTCAGATACTGCGCCCTCTGGTCACCTGTCAGATGATTGACAACGTCTGACAATATTATAGTGTCATTGCTTTTGCCTTCGACACGCTCGTATATTTTGCTTTCGCTGTCATTATTGGTTGTTGTGAAGCCATGCTTAATGAATCGTGTGTGTGTGTGTGTGTGTTCTGGATGACGCTTGCCATCCAAAATGGCACATGAAGGTATTGGGGTCACGTGACTGCAAAACCTCAATAGGAAGGAGGGGAGAGGGAAAAAAACAAAAACAAACAAAACAAAAAAAAACAACAAAAAAACCCAACCCCTATAAATAGTGTTTACTGCACTTCATATAATTTGCTTGGTGCTTTTGCCCCTACACCATAGAGCGATAATGAGAGCACCACTGCCAACTGTTGGAAGTGGATGTACAATTACACTTAATTCTAGTACAGTATGGTTTTAAAAAAACAAAAAACAAAAACCATGTTCCCCGGGGTCATATGCGCGGCCCCAGGCATCACACCGCGCCCACTATTTGAGAAGCACTGGCCCTGTAGGAGCTCACCACGAGCCTTTCCTCACTGGGATTCATGGCGTGCACATGCACAAAATTCTCCTCCTCCTCTGTTATGCACCACCTCATGCCTGCCCACGTGACATCTTTGCCGCAGTCGCTAATCGGAAGGGTTAGTTGAGTTATTGTTTAATTATTATTTATTAATTATTTTAACACTAATTTACGTGTATTATTGTTATGATACATTTATTGTTTTTACATGTTTATCTTTAATATATTAGGTCAAATATGTGTGTTTGTGTTAGGTTACATGAGTTTGGGAAGGGGTTAGAATGAAATAATTGGTCATCTGTTATTTCTTATGGGAATAATTGCTCTATCTAATGAACTTTTCAGCTTACGAGCTTGCCCTCGGAACGGGTTAAATTTCACTGCACACGCACGCACAAGCGCGCACGCACGCACACACGCACACACAAATGAGCCAACTGGCTGATCAGTTTATAGCTTATATCAGTTTCTGTGTGAAGTAACTAGGAGTTCAACTCATCTTGGATGTGGAGGCTAGTCCACTGCAGGATACCTACCCAGTACTTTTACTGCTCCTCATTAACACTGCTAGGTGGACATAGTCACACACGTGGTTAAGACCTTGGCCAAGGGTCTCAAAAGGATTCGAGGTGACAACAAGTGTGTATCAACTCAAACCATGCACTCAGTGCAAATAAGATGAGCAGAAAAGGGTCCCAGAATGCACTACACATAGATCTTGTGTTACTTAGCTTTCTGCAGGACACTCCGTCACTCACTACCTTTGTAAAGACTGGTAATTTGAGTTACAGTGGACTTCCTGTCAGACTCGATCCAATTCACATGTCTCACGACTGGCCAATTGGATAACTGCAGAAACTGGCAAGGGACCAGTTCTTATTAAAGCAGCCAGTGAGCAGACAACATCGGTTCATTATTCTTTAAGATATTTCAAAGATCAGATCTGCAGATCGAAAGGAAGTTTATGACTTTCAGTTCTCGTTACGGGGTTCTTACTCAGGAGAAGGATAAAGGGCTCTGTTTAAAACTCAGAGTTATAGCTGTTCCAGCTGCAGAGTCCCAGATGTGGTCTGTTGCACAAACATGTGCACATATGGGTCTGCCTAACTTCCTCTCAGCATATGCTTAATGTAATTGAACAATGAAGCTGGACTCTTGTTAAAACCAGAAGAAAGGGGGGGGGGGGGGGGGCTGGGAGAAAGGGGGTGGAGGGCTCGTTCATAAAAGCCGACTCCGAATGGCGCCCCTGTACTCAAACATCTTCAAAGTTAGATGTAAACGTGGTTGTGCATGTGTAAGAGATGAAAACATCTGCATACATCTATTAAGGTATATGTTGCAGTTGTGCATAAATACATGAGTAAACGAGTGTGTGTGAGAAGGCGCACGTTTGTGTGTACGCGTGATGTGCTGTGGCAGGCTGAAACACTCTCCAGATGGTAAAGTCTGCATGGTGTGGGACTAAGCAAGAGAGGAGGAAGAGGCCTAATGCCTCCCAGATGGGGAACACCTCAATGAGAAACACAGGCACGCCAAGTAACTATAATGCAGCGCTGCCATCGAGCCAGGCTTCTGATCGTTCTAAACAGAGGCGCAGCCGTAATGCTCCTGATTAAAACGAGCCGCGTTCTCGCTCTGACTCTGCCCAGTGGAAAGAATGACTAATGTCTGACTGACTCTAACAAAGATATGACTTTAATAAAACTGTAGGTTTTTCATTAATACAATACTGCTGCTTTGAACACAGCAGTGAAACAGTGTGATGTTCTGGGCCGTCTTGGAGCCAGCTCGCAATTTATTTCTCAGTGCAATCTAGCATTTCCGCTGTTAGTTCCTGCATTGAACAAAATCACAACTCCTCCTTCTTCTTTAGCACGAATGGTAAACCACATACCCTCATGTACACAATTCTTGCAAGGAGAGCTGGAGGCTCTGTGAGTGCGAATGAGGAAAAAACTAACTTCTCCTGAATAGATGTAGTAAACAGTGAAGGTCGGAAAATCATGCGCTCATGATCAGGAGGTCGTGAGTTCAAATCCCACTGAGACCCTCACTGTGCTAAGACCCCTGGGCAAGGTCTTAACCACAAGTGTGCCTCTGTTCACCCAGCAGTATAAATGGGTACCAGTAAAAATATACTGGGAAGTTAACCTGCGATGGACGAGCATCCCATCCAGGAGGAGTTGAACTCCTAGTTGCTTCACGCTACGGAAACTGGGGATAAGCACCGGCCTGATGAGCCACTATGACTTGGGTGTAAAAAGCCAACGGACTTTACCTTATATAGAAGAATAAGCGTCATTATTCATTCCCATAAAACTTGAAAATTTAAGGAGATTTAAGAACATAAATAGGATTTTAAGGATCCCTCACTTTCCACGGTGACTCGGGACCAAGATCCACCTCCACGACCGCCGATTTCCACAAAGTAGGATCGATCAACCCTGACTGACGTATATTTACATGTAGATGTGTATATAATATCAATAATACTTATTCAATGCTATAAATGCTTATAATAACAATTAAACTTTCAAAAATAATGCAGAAGACGTAAATAAAATAAATACACACATATACGCGCACAGATACACACCTCACATAAAAATGTAAATAATTTTTTGGGAGGAGGTTTGGATTGCTTTATGTTTGTTTATTTGTATGTTTTGTTTTTTTTTTTTTTTTTGCATAATCGGCTTTGTTTTGTGGCATTTTCCTTAAGTTTTCCCCTATTTTTCGAAAAACTCGCGATGCACTGAAACCGCAGAAACTGAAGCACAAAGTCGCGAGAGATCACTGTATATTCTTAAAGATGAGGTTACTTGTTACTGGAAATTAAATATAAAATACACACACTTTCCTGGAGCAGCATGATCTGATTGGTTTGCTAGCTCAGGATTTAAAAAAAAAAAAAAAAAAAAAAAAAAAAAAAAAACTCAACAACTATTAAATTAGATTTGTATGACAGAGCAGAGGTTTGAACCTTGGTCCCTACATGGCACTTTTCAGAGTTTTCCTTGTTCCCAACACAACCGTGTTAACTAATTTGCTAATAAACAGCTCTTCATGATATGAGGTGGGTGTGACAGAGCAGGGGAAGCAGCAAAGTACTAAAATGTTTAGGACAGGGAAGACCAAGGTTAGAAATCTGATTGAGAAATATTCTGTTGAATAATTTCGCCTCAGATATCAACGTCTGAGACCGAATAATTCTCCATAATCACATTAATGATTACTTTATTATTAGTTCAAAAATACTTTTCAGTTGAAAGTCACATTAGTATGTTGTGCAGTAACCAATCAGTGGCAATAATACTATGTATTATTTGGCTCACAACCAACCAGAAATGACAAAATATGTTGAACGAACAGAAACAATTATAGAATTTGGGATTCACAAGGCATGGGGAATTATTCGGTTTATCTACCTCTGTAGAAAAAAAATCCCTTAAATCAAACAGCATAATTCAAGCCACAGTCACTGATTATGAAATAAAGAGTTAAAAATGCAGTCAAAAATCAAAACAAAAACCTTGCAATACGACAATCAGATTTTTCAAGGTAAAAAGCAGGCGAACCCCTCAGCCCATTATAAAAGGTATAATGGTTTGAGCACATTCAAGCTGAGAGTTGCAAATGTCCGAATTGGAAATCAGAACGCAAGGAGAATCGGTACGCTCGAGTACTTGCAGTCCCAACATTCCTTCTTGAAGATCGTGGTGATCCGTTACCTTTCACCTGGCAACGGATTGGGACTTACACACAGCAGACACAGGACATTAAACTCTAAAACATTTTCACCTTAAATCCTCCTATCCGCTGGTCTTTCTTAAACTCCTTGCCGTTTTTCAGCCACTTGAGCGTGGGTGTTGGGTTCCCGATGGCTGGGCAGCGGAATCGGACCGTCCTACTTGCTGGAACGGCATGAAGCTTCTTCTCCATCTTATCGGGCTGAGCCCACTCCGGAGACATAGCTGGGGGAAAGAAAAAAGTGGGGACAATGTAGTTAGTACCTCAATGATGACAAATGCTGCCCTGAAGCGTTTTTATGTTTGACCAATAAGAAGGAAGAATATTAAATACGGAGTGACTACCCGTACTCGTATTTCTACGAGGTTTTGCTATTCATACAGCATCTCGAAAATGAGACGTCACACATGCGCAAGCTGACATCAGTCACGTAGTCAAAGTGGCGATGGAAGAACATGCGTTCCATGTTGGGGCTAAATTTTCATCATTAGAAGAGCTTAAAAAACACATTCAGTTGTTCCAACAGCATCAATACATTCAAGTGTATAAAAGAAGGACACGTACAATCGAAAACACTGTCAAACGATTAGTGAAGCCGGCTAAGCGGGTATTCAATCCCGCTATAAAGTTTGCTGAAGTAGAATTGCACTGCATCCATGGGGGCAAAAGGTTAAAAGCCGTATCAACAGCAGCACGCCCACAGAAAAGTAGCCCTTTCGAAAATTTCCGTAAAATTAAGTGTACGGCATATGCTTTGATGTGTGGATATTCCACAGATTCAACATACATTTTACCAGGATTATTTCTCGTGTGCAAAATGGTGCCGTACAATTAGCAAACAATATATTCAGTACGGGGCAGTACAGGTGTCGTCAGCTAAACATACGGCAGAATAATTAACCTCATTTCCAGTAGGTGGCGCATGTCTACATACATGAGCAAAAGTATTGCCGTACGAATAGCAAAAAATAAATCCCGTACGGTGCCGTATGGGTAGCCACGACCTCTTAAATATACAGCCGCTCCCCGACTTACGTTTTTAATCGGTTCCGGACAGCCGAACGCAAGTTGAAAGTGAACGTAAGTTGTTACAGTGACGTACGACGTGTGATGTATGACGCTCATACTGTACTATACATCCATAAATACCATTACCGTATCTCATAAAACACCCCTAAATCGATTATTATAAACATAACATTGTAAAATAATATCAAATAATATCAACATTAATTTCAAATAAGTCACTTATTTATACCGAGTCACTTTACATGAAGCTTACAATATGTGACGTGCTCAATACCTAAAGTAGTGTACTTGCTGTGGGTTATACGGACTTCCGGTCTTTCCAAGTGCACAAGGGTGCTGTTGAACTCGTTTAAGAACATAGCCTGCAATGATGTGAATCATGCAGCGGAGAGTTCTCTTTCCTGGATTCGGGTTACATTCATTTTACAACTCTCTTTGCTTAACCGAGTATGCATGGTAGATCGCGCTGATCCGAGCAGATAGTTAATTCATCTCTGTGTATGAGACTTGCACCCATGCTAGTAGGCTTACACTGCTGACCAACCATATTTGCTTAGGGTTACAAAAGTCCGCAAAACAGTGTAAACACAAAGATCACAGAAACTATGTCTTAACATAAAGGCGACATACTATATATCTGAGACTATACACACACACACACACACACACACACACACACACACACACACACACACACACACACCTCCCTGAATCGCCACCTTATCGTGGTGGAGGGGTTTGCGTGACCTAATGATCCTAGGAGCTATGTTGTCGGGGGAATAATGCCCCTGGTAGGGTCACCAAGGCAAACGGGTCCTGGGTGAAGGTCCAGACAAAGTGCGATTCAGAAGACCCCTATGACACCTTAAGAGACATCAAAGGAAGCAGTTTCCCTTGCCCAGACGTGGGTTACCGGGGTTCCCTCCTGGAGCCAGACCCGGGATGGGGGGGGGGGGGTTTGAAGGCGAGCGCCTGGTGGTCAGGCTTCTGCCCATGGAGCCTGGCCGGGCCTAGCCCGAAAAGGAGACATGGGTCCGCCCTCCCATGGGCGCACCAGCCGAGGGAGGAGTTTTAGGGGCCGGGTGCAGTGTGAGTTGGGTGGCAGCTGAAGGCATGGGTTCTGTCGGACTGATCCTCGGCTACTTACTCTGACCCTCGGGACATGGAAGGTCACCTCTCTGGCGGGGAAGGCGCCTGATCTGGTGTGTGAGGTGGAGAGATACCGACTAGATATAGTCGGGCTCACCTCAACGCATAGCTTGGGCTCTGGAACCATCCATCCCGAGAGAGGCTGGACCATACTCTATTCTGGAGTTGCTCATGGGGAGAGGCAGCGAGCCGGTGTGGGCATTCTTGTTGCCCCCCCACCCCCGTATCGCCCTCCGTGGAAGAGGAAGACCCTGTGAGTTTGGGTGGGGGGCCGCCCATCACTGGTGTGGAGGTCACTGAGGTTGTCAAAAAGCTCCTCGGTGGTCGAGCTCCGCCCGGAATATCTCGGGGCCCTGGATGCTGTAGGACTGTCTTGGTTGACACGTCTGCAACATCGCGTGGTCATCGGGGGCTGTACCTCTGGATTGGCAAACTGGTGTGGTGGTCCTGATTTTTAAGAAGGGGGACCGGAGGGTGTGTTCCAATTATCGGGAAATTACACTCCTCAGCCTACCTGGGAAAGGCTATGCAGGCGTACTAGAGAGGAGGATCCAACCGATAGTCGAACCTCGGATTCAGGAGGAACAATGTGGTTTTCGTCCTGGCTGTAGCGCTATTGACCAACTCTATAAACTCCACAGGATTCTGGAGGGGGCATGGGAGTTTGCCCATTCTGTCCATATGTGCTTTGTGGATTTGGAGAAGGCTTTCGACCGAGTCCCTGGAAAATGATCTTGTGGGGCGTGCTCCAAGAGTATGGCGTTCCGGACCCGTTGCTACGAGCCATTCGGTCGCTGTATCACCGGAGCCAGAGTTTGGTCCGTATTGGCAACAACAGGTCGAATTCGTTTCCGGTGGAAGTTGGAGTCCGCCAAGGCTGTCCTTTGTCACCAATTCTGTTCATAATCTTTATGAACAGAATTTCTAGGCACAGTTGAGGCGTTCTGGTTTGGTGGCCATCGGATCTCGTCTCTCGTCTCTGCTTCTTGCGGATGATGTTGTCCTTTTGGCTTCATCAAGTCAGGACCTCCAGCTTTCATTGGAGCGATTCGCAGCCGAGTGCGAAGCAGCTGGGATGAGGATCAGTACCTCCAAGTCTGAGGCCATGGTTCTCAATCGGACAAGGGTGGAATGCACCCCTCCGGGTCGGGAATGAGGTTCTGCCCCAAGTGGAGGAGTTTCAGTATGTTGGGGTCTTGTCCACGAGTGAGGGAAGGATGGAGCGTGAGATCGACAGACGGATCGCTGCAGCCTCTGCTGTTAAGTGGAGCCTGTACCGGTCTGTCGTGGTGAAGAAGGAGCTGAGCCGCAAGGTGAAGCTCTCAATTTACCAGTCGATCTACGTTCCAACCTTCACCTATGGTTACGAGCTTTGGGTAGTGACTGAAAGAACAAGATCACGAATGCAAGCAGCTGAAATGAGCTTCCTTCGCCAGGTGCTCCCTTAATGATGAGGTAAAAAGCTCTACCATCCGTGGAGAGCTCAGAGTAGATCCGCTGCTCCTCCGCATTGAGAGGGGCCAGTTGAGGTGGCTCGGACATCTGGTCAGAATGCTTCCCGGACGCCTCCCTGGTGTGGTGTTTTGGGCATGTCCAACCGGGAAGAGACCCCGGGGTCGACCTAGAACATGCTGGAGGGACTATGTCTCTCGGCTTGTCTGGGACCGCCTCGGTGCCCCCCCCGGGAGAGTTGGAGGAAGTGGCTGGGGAGAGGGACGTCTGGACCTCTTTGCTTAGGTTGCTGCCCCCACGACCAAACCCTGGACTTAGCGGATGATATATATATATATATATATATATATATATATATATATATATATATATATATATATATATATATATATATATAAATAAATAAATAAATAACAACTGGGAATAAGGAGGGGCACGTTCAGTCTGTCATTTGTAAACAATATACGCTGCGTCATTACGTACTACATAGGTACATCTAAACTCAAAATTTGACTTTTTTTGGGGGGGGGGGCGTAAAATCGAAAAAAGGTAAAACGGATTAACGCATTTCGGGGAGAATCTGTACATATTTAAAAAAGAAAGAAAAAAGATAGTAAATGTCATGATACAAAGAGGTGGCCAGAATGCAAAAGCAGAAGAGAATTTAAGATGTGTAATGAACATCCCTCAGCACATTAAGACTAATCCACCAAATGGAAGGAAACCCTATCCTAAACCTGAAGTACATTCCACAGAAGCGCTATCAGCAGTTGAGGTGAAGCTTCCTGGATTGCTAAGAGGACCAGTGCACAAGTTTCCACTATCGCACCATTACTTGCCTGACTGCAAAATACTTCATGCCAAGAGCTTTACAGATGGCGTCGATGCATCGCCCAGGCTCACTAAATCGCCTTTAGAGTTCATTCATGTTACAGTGCAGATATTTATGAGTCTAGAGAACACTCACGCAAAAGCTCTTGGCTATTTGAGAGCAACTTCTGGCTGCTGGACTGCTTTGTTTCTTCTGAAGAAGACTCATCATCATCATCATCATCTTCAGATGAAACCAGAGCATCTGAGACAAAAACAAACAAACATAAAATTATAATGCTGTGGAAAATGAGTGTCCTTTTTAACTACAAAACTTTTCATGGCTCTGTTCCTCACATGTGACGTTGACATTGAAATATTCTGTGTGGTTGCCTGCAGGACCTCGGGCGAAGCAGCCATAAAGACCTGAGTCAGCAAGTTCCACTGTCTCGATCTCCAGCTGACCATTACGTAGATGAGTGTGTTCCCCGTCAACAAGAGCAACTTGGTCCTTGGTCCAACTCAGCTCCTGAGGCTCTTCTTTACTCCGACACTTCAGCTCCAGCTTATCTCCCTCGTACAGGGTGTACACGGCAGTTTCTAACAGTGCAACTGTGTTCAACACAAAAGTGGACAGATAAAAATGGTCACGTTAGCCTAGAGAACAACGAAGATGATGTAATGACCAGAAACCTACGAGCTCTTATCATTTAAACTGCTCTGAGACCAGAATAGCGATTTCTACTTTTATTGGCATAGGGACGCGAGTGCATCGGACACCTTTCTCGTTCTCTTTTTAAACAAAGAACAGCAATTAAGGCCACGGTTTTCCGTATGGTCTCACTTTAATCCTTATTTGCATATAAAACCCAGCAGCCATCATTATGCTCTTGTCTGAAAAGTGATCTCTTGCACATTATGCTACTTTACTGACAAATATTTTTGCAGCAACATTTAATTTTGTGTTGGAAAACAAACACTTTCAAATCTAAAATAAGTATATGAACTGACTGTCTAAGGTACAATAAAATGACTGACAGTGCGAACAGACAGGTTCGCCGAATTTCCGTGTAGCACCAACTTACATATATCATGTCAGATCCTTGTTATTACATAATAATAATAATAATAATAACAACAACAACACTAGGTTATGTTCGATGGATGACATGATGCTAATATTACTAATAATATTACGACTCTCATGACATTAATTACTTGTGTCATTCGTGAAGAAATTCTAATTTAAAACCTTATTTCTTCAGACACACCCAAAATAATAAAAATCTAAAGCAGAATTATTAAAAAATAGGGAGCCTAGGACTTCTACACAGTATTGTATGTGGGCACATTGACTTCATTCCCAAGTCAATAGTAATTCGATCACATTCCTTTGCCTACCAGCACTACACCTGGAAGATGTCAATCTGTGCAGATATAGCCTTTTTAGTACGGGAGTGTATTTTTTGTATTCGAGGCAGATCATCAGAGAGAAATAAAATGTTTACATGTTGTTCTCCAGGAATTCGTTAAAGTCAACGTTAAGTGGGTACTCCGGTTTTCTCCCACAGTGGAAGGACACGCACATTAGGTTAAAATTGCCCCTATATGCGAGTGTCAATGGTCGTGTGTGTTAGCCCTGCGTGTACCTGGCGTGCTGTTCAGAACATACCCCGCCTTTGCCCTGTATCAGCTGAGATAGGCGTCAGCCTCCTTGCAACCCAAATTGGGATCAAGCGGTTTGGCAAATGCGTGAATGAGTGATGGTCCCTCACTGTGTCAGTACACTTACACATACTATTGTTGGCACTGAGGTGTTTGTGTGTGTGGGGGTGGGGGGTGGGGGGGTGTTAATTCATTATGCATGCAGCCTCAATCATTGAGCTGATAAGTGAAATCATTCACACAATAAGGGGGATATAAACCAGGGAGGCAGAAGTGAAGTCAGCAAGCATGGTAGTACACTGGCCAACAAGAATCAGGGATTTTCATCAACAACTACATTTTTGTTGATTTTACATAGAACATGAGGACCACTTATCATTAAAATAAATAATTAAAATATTAAGCCTACAATTGAAAAGTGGGTTCTGGGAGCTCGCTGCTTACGTGTCTTTAATTTTTAGGTCACGCTTTGTAGTGAAACTTGGAGTGGGAAACCTCTGCTTTCAGTTCCAACAAAATCATTCACCTCATTTTAGAATTGTAAATACACACTTCATCTAAAAAAGAGCTGATAATCTCAAATATCATAAAATTACCATTTTTAGTTAAATTCCAACCTTTTATTAAATCTTAAACTGTTGGGTTTCCTGCCTCCAAAACATCAGCCTGCTAAAAACCTGACTGTAAGCTCTGATCCGGCACAATCGAATCTCGGCTGGAATTAATCAACGGACAACTGTCAGGTCAATCATAAGCAGGAGGCCAAATTGAATTGTGGTCTGGAAGTGTGTGAGGAGGGAAGTATCACAGCCACCTGAGCCCCTGTTGCTTGTGACGGTGACGAGAGGAGGAGACCGGAGATTTTCACAAGGATGGTATAAATGTGACTGAAGCACCAATGAACCAAGTTGTTCTTCCAAATCATGTATCTTAGGCTTGTCAACTGAGCTGGTAGGGGGTCAGGTTTGGGAATCTGGCAGGGCAAATGGCTCTTGGATTGGGTTCCTTGCAGGAGGTCTTCTGGTTTGACGCTCCTTATAAAAGTTTCACTTGTAGAAGAGTCAAATGTTGTCAAATTGGTCCTGCTTGAATCACAACAGGCCAAGGTGAGATCTCAGAACAGCACAAATACCAAATGGGTCCTGTATTGACATGATAATTTTAATACCCTCCCCCACCACGAATTCAATTGTGGTGCCCTCAGTTTGGTGAATATAGTTAACGATTCACAAAAGGGTTAGTGATTACTTTGTGAGTTGGCCTTTCTCCGAAATGCATGCGAAACTGGCAATGAATGAAAAAAGGAAACCTGTTCTAGGCTAAAAAGGATTTTCAGGATAAAAAAGAAAAAAAAAAAATCCTTTTTCCTAATGCTATGTCGCAGACCTCATAGAATTTCCAGTACATGTCAGGTTGAGTCGCATGAAAGACAACAACGGCACGCCTACAAATCAAGAATTCTCGACTCTCTGGTGACAATGCGGCAGTCCTGCCCCTTCAGTCAGGGCTATTAACAAAGCATGCAAATGCTGAGCACAAGCAAAGCACACAGACTAAGAGATAGAGAGTGAAAGGGAGAGAAGGCCTGTAGCAGCAGGTTCTCGGGCAACGTAACCATGGTGATCCCAGTAAGGCCCAGTCAAGGTATTTCCTGCTTGTTGAACAGACTACTAATCCTGACAGGAATAGAGGGGTTATGGGGGCTCAACTTTATACTGGAAAAACAACAAACACAATAATAATAATATAAATATAAAAGAATAAAAGCCTGCAGTTAGTAACAGAAAAAAAAAAAAAAAAAAAAAAAAAATCACCTCATAACCCATTAAACATTTTCTTTCTATCATCCATCCTTTTTTCCAGCTCCCTCCCTTCAGCTGATAAGCCTCTGTCAACATTCATGCGATTACTCCAGGTCACAGGCAGGCCATAAAAGAGTCACTGTAAAAAGCAATGGTACTTTGAAGTGCTGCTGAAGCCAGCCAACATGGTTCAGTCCCCACCACACACACACACACACACACACACACACACACACACACATAGCCAGCGGCTGCAAATTCCTCTCACTGTCCACATTGCAACTCTGGTGCCATGATGAGCATATCTCTCATCTGACCTCTTTATTAGGGTCAACTGCCAAGCGCTTAAGAAATACCACATAGCAGCATCATTAACTGTGTTTGCAATAACCAAGGAGACACAAGTCCTCTTGAACACGAGATATTTCATATTCTGGTGTTGTGATGGAACTGCAAGTGTTTAATTGAGTCAGGAAAGTAACCAGCCACCTACTGCCCTCTGCTCCAAAATCCACACAAGTTAAACGATACAGTATGCGCAGGCAAGCCGTTGGAAGAAAGGGGTTAACGGATGAGCTTCCTTCCTGAATAGCAACACAAATATAATAACGCACGAACTACAACAACTTCGAACAAGTAATATTGTGAACATGTCAGATGTTGCCAACTTTAATACGCCAATTTAACCGATAAAGAAAGGGAGAGTGCTTTAGGTCATGATATGGGTTCTATGTTTACTTAGCATTGAATGTAAGCTCAATCAAACCGCACTGCAACAGAAATAAAATACTGTACCGGGATCCCTCACTTTCCGCGGTTAATGGGGACCGAGACACACCCCCCCCCCCCACCACCACCACGACCACCGATTTCCGCGAAGTAGGATCGACCCCCCTCGACTGATGTATGTGTGTGTATAATATCAATAAATACATATTCAATGTTATAAATTCTTATAATAACAATTATACATTCAAAAATAATGCATAAGATGTAAATAAAATAAATACACACACATACCTCACATAAAAATACAACTTGGGGGTTTTGGATTGTTTTTTTTGCATAATTGGCCTTGTTTGTGGCATTTTCCTTAACTTTCCCCCTATTTTTCCTAAATCTCCTTATTTGTTCTATTTTTCAATTAATATTTTTGAAAAACCCTTGATCCACTGACGCCGCAGAAACTGAAGCACGAAGCAGCGAGGGATCACTGTATATGCACTTTTTTCGAGGTTCAGTTCTCTCACAAAAGTTGAATCCCTTCCGAACTGCTCCATCACTTCTCTGATCCTCTAGATTTCCCCTCAAGATTAAGTCTGATGAAGACTGATCCAGCTGATCGTGTGGAAGAAACCACCAAATTGGTTCAGCGGACAAGAAGCCGGACCCAGCAAAGCGTCGTGGAGCGCAACCAGGGCAGAGTGAGACACACAGGACACTGCTGGCCATCCACTGCATCCTGACCTCCAGTCGTCTCGACTATGTCATGCTACTCAACTCAGATGGACCGGGACAAGAGAGTGAGGCTTCAAACCGTCTTTAATATCCGACTGACACGTGTGTGTGTGTGTGTGTGCGTGTGTGTGTGTGTGCGTGTGTGTGTGTGTGTGGGGGGGGGGGGTTTAGCTTTACAGACTTCGTTCATTTCCGAATAGGAAATAATAGAACGAAGTAAACAAGCACTAGGATTTCCTATAGGAAGCCAAATTGTGTGTGAACAACAGAGAAAGAGGAAGCGAGGACTGGACAGATGTTTGAAATGAATGTCTCATTGTTCGATTCTCGTGATGCATGTGAACTCACTCATCACTTGCTTAGAATCTACGTTTTTGAGATGACGATACAAAAATTATGCAAATTCAATTCACGACAAATTCAGTGATTCAGATTCAGCACAGACATGATTCAACTCAGCAGAGATTTGATTCGATTCGAGAGTTTTAAGCAGCGCAGGCAGACTGTGCACAACCACGATTTGATTCAAGTTCATTCCAAAATGATTCAGTTCCATTAAGCCAAACATATTCTGGCTCATCCTAGTGGGCAGTGGTGGTCTAGTGGTATAGGGCGCTGATCCAAAGGTTGGGGGTTCAAGTCCCACTCTCCACAAGGTTGTCACTGCCCCCCCCCCCCCCCCCCCCAGTGCAGCTAACTGGGTTATCAAAGGCGGGCCATGTCTCTCACTGTCTATGGTGAGAGGATCATGTAAAAGAACCATTGCTGACTTTTGTAAAGAGTAGCTGCAAAGTCGTCAGCGTGTTTCTGTCCCTTGATAAAAAGGGTTGTGACAGGAAGGGCATCCGACGTAAAAACCTCTGCCAAATCTTCTTCTTTTACTTTCGACTGCTCCCTTCAGGGGTCGCCACAGCAAATCATCCACCTCCACCTCACCCTGTCCTCCGCATCTTCTTCTCTTACACCAACGACTTTCATGTCTTCCTTCGCCACATCCATAAATCTCTTCTTTGGTCTTCCTCGAGGCCTTCTGCCTGGTAGTTCCAACCTCAGCATCCTACTGCCAATATACTCACTATCCCTCCGCTGTACATGTCCAAACCATCTCAATCTAGCCTCTCTGACTTTGTCTCCAAAACATCTTACGTGGGCTGTCCCTCTGATATACTCATTTCTGATCCTATCCATCCTCGTTACCTCTGCCAAATCAAACGTGCGAATCAGATGATTCGCTGTGGCGACTCCTGAATAAAAGGGAAAAAGCCGAAAGGAAGACAGACAGACTCTGGCTCATCCTAGTTTTTCATTGTTAACAAGACAGATGAACTGATTGTGAATCGGCATTTTATTAAAGACGAGTCATGAAATAAGACTCAAAGCATGCGAATATGAATTTCATTAGTGAATCTGTTTATATTCGCAGGTCCAGCCGTCACTTGTTTTGATTAATAGAGATTTCTTCTCATCATGAAACAATAAGCAAATGTGGGTGAATGCTGTCCCAGCCCCCGCTCAGACACCACTCTCATGTGGGCCTCCATCAAGGATGCTAATGACATTTGTTCACAATAGCTGCAGTTCTACAAACATCACAACCCAAGAAAGCACCAGCACACACGTGCGCGCGCACACACAGAGAGAGAGAGAGAGAGAGAGAGAGAGAGAGAGATACATTAATACAGAGAGGGAGAGAGAAGGGGAGAGGGGGTTAGCTCAGCCTGTCCAGCTGAATCACACCTATTGTTCCCCCAGTCTCCACCCGTCCCCATCTCCATGGAGGCAGAGTGACTGTCTATTAGAGAGAGAGAGAGAGAGAGAAGGATAATTCCAAATAAAGGGGGAAATAGTCAAAAGGAATGTAAGCAGGTTGCTATGCCCAAATGTGGATGATGCACACACACACACACACACACCCCTCTTTCCAGGCAGTTCTGCCAAAACAGCCATCAGTTTTCCGTGCTGCACTCCTGTCATCAACTAGTTTATTCCAGAAAAAGAACGGAAGCAGTAAAACCGAGAACTTTCATTCCAAATATTAGATCCACCACAACCCCCCCCCCCCCACCGTGTTCAGATGCCAGTACTCCTTGCATCAGTAACTACCTGTTGCTTCAAAATCATTTAAACCACATTCAACTTCACTCAACAGTCAAAGACTGGAATGATATTTTTCAATCTCAACACATTTAAGCAACAAAGGAGGAAAAGCATGGATGCCCCCAGAAAGCAAGTGTCATGAACTACCAACAAATCAGCCAGCTAGCGTTAGTGCTAAATGCTTACTTGAAACAAGGGGCTGGGGGCGTACAGTACTGAACCCTTGATCGCTTGAATGCACTACACACCTTTCTTTGGTGCAATATATTTTCTACTACTACTAACATTACTATTATTATAATAAAGAGAAAGCTCTTTCTTGTTAACTGTTGTACGAACAATGAAAATGATTTCTCTGCTCTATGTTGAGCAGAAATTACAACACAGAAGAAACTGCACAAAAAGAGGTAACTAAAACTATACAAAGCTATACATGTGCACATACCGTGTTTTTCAGGCTATAAGGCGCACTTAAAATCCTTTAATCTGCAAAAAAAAAAAGAAGAAGAAGAAAGAAAAAGCCAGTGCGCCTTATATGTGGATGAGGCCATGTGGCTCCATCTCACTGATACCATCAAAACCCAAGTGAAGCAAACTACATAATTCAGAGCTGCCATCATTTCGGGTGGATTAACCAAAGAACTCCAACTACTAGATATTGGGGTCAACAGATCGTAAATTAGAGGGATCCGGGCTCTACTTTCCAAATACCAGCATTACGGCTATATATGACTCGCTGATAGAAGTTTTCATTACGACCTCGGAAGACTTTTTACACCTTATCTCGGTCTTTATTGATTTGACTCCATGCGCGAGGGAATAATAGGTAATAAAATATAATATAATAAAAAATAACAGAGCTTTATGTCCTACTTGTGAAACTGTTAAACTCAGACACTGATGATGAAGAATTTGATGTATTTGTGGGAATTAACTGAAAAGGTGAGTTTATTGTTTTATATTCTTACAGCTGAACAATGTTGAGAGTTATTGTGAATGAGTGGATCAAGTTTGGCTTATCTGCCTTTTACTTCGCTTAATGCGCCTTATGTGTGTGTGTGTGAGAAGATGGGCCGTTAAATCATTGTTGACTTTTTTTTTTTTTGGGTGTCTTATGGCCCAGACAATGCAGTGCCTATGTGCACATATACCTATACCAGTGTATATACACTATATACCAGTGAATTTCTCCATTGTGAGATTAATAAAGCTGTATCTTATCTTATATGGATAAGGTAAGAGTAAGAGGTCGAGCTTTTAATGATATCATTTACCTGGTGTATATCCTGCACCTTTAATATAAGGTGCACGGTGCTGCAATGTTATGTTGTTTGAGACCTGCTCTGAACATGAGTATTGCACTATCCAGGATGATGGTCTGAATGGGGCAGTGGTGGTTTAGCGATGCAGCCCCAATCTGAAGGTCAGCGGTTCAATCCCCACTATCACCACTGTTGGGCCCTTGAGCAAGGCCCTTAACTCAATGAATGGCTCTGGAAAAGAGCCTCTACCAAATGCTGTAAATATAAAATGAATGATGTTTATTCAGTCAGTGTGTGATGGTGATGGTTACACATTGAACAGCTTGTGAGGAAAAACTGTTCGAGTCTATTAGGTTTTTTTTTTGTTTTTTTTTTTTTTTTAAGTGTCCTGTACCTTTTTTCCCCCCGGAGGGGAGTGGGGTCCCTGATAAATGCCACTATTATTCTTATTATTTATTCATTTATTTAATTGAAGTTTATAAATGTGACTGGAGCCAGATGGAATTAAATTCAAATTTAATCCATTTACATTCACTAGTGTATAGACAGTTAATAGATAAAAATAAATAAAATAAAAAGTACACACCTTCCCAAGAGACTTCACAGAGGGATACGACTCCACAGCTGAGAATCTATAGTGGTACCTTAATGATTGTTGATGCTCTGAGCAGCCATATTAATACAGGGATCCCTCACGTTCCGCGGTTAATTGGGACCGAGATCCCCACGCAACCATTGAAATTGGTGAAGTAGGACCCCACCCCCCACCCCCGACTGATGTATACGTACATGTACATTATATCAATAAATACATATTCAAGGCTATAAATGCTTATAACAAACACTAAAAAAAAAACATAAGATGTAAATAAAATATAAATACACACACATACAGATGGTATTGCATGAGAAGACGACGATACACATACAGTGCACACACCGATGCAACAATGTAAGTAGTTTTGATGGGAGATTTTGGATTGTTTTTTGGTTTAGGGTTGGTTTTCTTTTTTGCATAATTGGCCTTGTTTTTGTGGCATTTTCCTGAACCTTTTCTCTTATTCTTCCTTAATTTCATTATTTTTAAATTTGAAGGGAAAAAAGCGCGATGCACTAAAGCCACATGAATTGAAGCGCAAAGTACCGAGGGATCCCTGTATAAGGTCACATTCCCTCTTCCTTCTTTTTCTTTTGGCTGTTCCCTTTCAGGGGTCGCCACAGCGAATCATCTGCCTCCATTTTCATGGAAGTCATATTAATGATTCACATATTCGATTTGGCATAGGTTTTTAACATCAGCTGCCATCCTGACACCCTGAAGCAAGGGGCGGAAACATGCTGACGGCTTTGCAGCTACTCTTGTCGAAAGTCAGCAATGGTTCTTTTACATGAACCTCTCACCATAGACAGTGAGAGACATGGCTGGTCTTTGATAAGCCAGTTAAGCTGCACTGGGCAGGGGACAGTGACAACCTTGTGGAGAGTGGGACTCGAGCCCCCAACCCTAGGATCAGCGATCCGGCACCTTTTACCACCAGGCCACCACTGCCCAGTCACGTGTCCTCTTCCTGAGGGAAGTAATTCCAAACTGAGAGGATCTTCCTCGGTTTCGAGTCAGAATTTGGAAATTACAAGCTTTATTTGAACATTAGTAAAATTAGGTAAAGATGGCAAACATGAAGAAAAAGCTTTTCACAAACCCTTCCCTCAATTCTCCTCTTCCCCCTTCAGGGGGCTCGATTTAATCCAGCATCCAGACAATCCCCCCATGATATTAAAAACCATCAGGGGAACAAAAGTCTAAGAGGAAGGCTGGAAGTGTGTGTATATATAAAAAGGGGGGGGGGTTTCTGGGATGTTTAGGAAACACCACGGCTTGAAATGCTTGTTGACCGTCCCCACACAATATAACTAAACCCACCGCAACTGGTGAATAGCTATGTTTTATCTTTTTCAAAACAAAAAACTTTTCATTTGGTCAAAATCACTGTTACCACAACGGAAATGCAACAGAAAACCTGGCGATGACTAATCCTTCCACTTTTCCTCGTTCCTTTGATTGACTCTCTGTCTCTGAAGGAGTAAGTGGAGATTCAAAGGAATCTGGAGGAGACTGATACTCAGGGTGGCTCTGTGCTGTCCAGAGTCAGTGGGGGCCCTGGACACACACACACACACACACACACACACACACACACACACACACACTTCTACCAGGCCCTACACCAAAGCAACCTACCACTGTCTTTAGACTTGATCCAAATATTAAAAAGGAATCAAAAATCGATCAATTTTAAGGAAGCAGAAAGCGAATATTTCTAATGTTTCTTACCAAAAAACATATCCCGATAATCAAAACACAGGCTGCTTGGATTACAACTGCTGATTGCTTGAAGATGTTGTTCGAACGGGACTTGCTTGGGATCGCAGTGATTGGTTTCGTTTGTTTTTTCCTGGGGAGGAGGTGAACAAACCACACAAATGCCCAGCGCGTCAGGCCACTCGTCGACAGCTGAAACTATCATTCACTCCACAGGAAACGAGGGAATGGGATGGGGGTGGTGGAGAGACTACCATTTACCGTGACGGAAGAAATAAGGGAGGAGAAGAGAGGAAGAAGGGGCAGAGGGCCCCCCGAACATGGCTGACCATTTGGTGATGGAGTGACAGAGTAGGCTAAAAGCTAATCAGTCACATTCGGGCTCATCTTCTATCCACTCCTCCTTCCTTGTGCCATGTTTTTTTTCTTGGAATCCCTGAAGGCACTCAAGCTCGAAACCATAAACACCAAGAACCCTGAATATTTCAGGTTCGATTTTCTCTTTGGCTGACCCGGTATTAACCCTACCTGCACTTCCTGAAATGTCGTGCATGGGGTTAGGTGATATATCTAGGCCCCGCTTATTCATATACCTCTCTGCTGTGTATCAGAATGAAAACTGGGCTCACTTTCTCAGAAACGCGATCTCCGCTGTGGAATACCGCCACAGGGTGGAGTGCTTGCTGTCTCCTCTCCTCCTCTCCCCCCCCTTGAAAAAAAAAATGCAGTAATTTATAGCTTTCCTGGTAGTTGAATCTTCCCTTGACAACAAATACCTTTCTTTTACAAAAGGAGTATAGAGAGAGACAAAAAGACGAGGGGGGTGAGAGAGATATTTTTGCACACCTGGAGGCTAGACGGCTACGACTACACGCCCCTATAGGCTGGCTCCATCCCAAACCTGGTTAATTTAAAGCCAGACAGAAGGGGTACTGAAACAGACAGACCGATAGGTAGACAGTAAAACAGAGAGATAGAGGGAAAAAACACAGCACATCCTTTATAATTCAATTATAGTAGCGTGTGCTGTTTGTCAGACCACACTGGTTTTCCCCAAAACAAAAGTGCAGAGGTGGAGTGCGTTTAAACCTGTGAGTGACACAGCAGCGCTCACCACCACGGAATGTTGCCAAGAGACACATTTTTCAGGATTTCATTTCATGGTGGGTGCTCCCCCGCCCCAGACCCCCACCCCCACAGTCTCCTCCAGAACCATCTGTGTGTGAGGTTTGGTCTTAAAGTTGAACCTGCTTCGTGTTGAAAGGTGCCCATTCACAAGCGAACAGCCGACATCGTATTCGTTTTATCTTCCATTATCGGTTCACTATGGATAAACACAGAGGTTTCCCCGGTGAGCTTAGTGTCTCTTATTCACATGTTTTCCTCTCAATCTGGTTCTGTGCTTGTTTGCAAACAACAACAACAGCATGTGACCAGAGGAACAATCCTTCGCATGCAAAATAAGTTGGCAGTGCAACAGAGATGCATAAAAAGTGGAAAAGGTCTGAGCTGAACTATTGAACAGAAAATTTCCAAAGATATTAAAAATAAATAAATAAATAATTAATGATGGTGATGTTTATTAATGTCCCAGCGCCCAGGGCAGGGGTCATTGACACTTGCATACAGGAGTAAGCATAAGGATTCAGAAAGGCATCGAGGCCGATTCCATTTTATTTCCAAGAGATAACACCATTTCTCATCTTTATTTAATATCCCTGGGAAGTGAATGCGATCCTTTCAGGCGTTCAGACTTTTGTTGGAAATGTGCAAACACGCAGATCATACTCTTTGAAACTGTGAGTGAATATGACATGCTAATATTCCACTAAAGCGAGGGTCATCTGACTCAGTTTTCAACTCGCTACCACATAAATCTCGCTGTTTGTGCATGAAAATAAGTAGATATTAACCTACTGCATACTGCTGACTTACTACTTGATTCATTAACACAAATTATGCTACTGTTGGGAAAATCCACTGGTGACTCACTTTTCCATTTGCTACTACAGTCACTCGAACGACGAAATTATGCTCTTTGACCATGACGATGAGGATTAGAAATGAATATCAGCTCAGTGGCTTGTTATTTGACTCATGAACATGATTTATGAAAAGGAGTACAGTGATCCCTCGCTACTTTGTACTTCCATTTCGGCGGCTTCAATGCACCGCGAGTTATTCAAGAATATTCATCAAAAAAATAAAGAAATTAAGGAAGAATAGGGGAAAAGGTTGAGGAAAATGCTGAAAAACATGGCCAATTATGCAAAAGGAAAAAAAAAAAAAAAACCCAAAAAACAAAAACAACCCAAAACCCCCCCATCAAAACTATTTATATTTTTTATGTGAGGTGTGCATCTGTGTGCGCACGTGTCTGTATGTGTATATGCACATTTTATTTACATCTTATGCATTATTTTTGAATGCTTAATTGTTATTATAAACATTTATAGTGTTGACTATGTATTTATTGATGTACACACATAAATGTACGTATATGCCAGTCGGGGGGGGGGGGGTCCCCTTTAACCACAGAAATTGAGGGATCCCTGTGGTACTACACGTGAACTTCTACTGGTGACTCGCCATTTAATTAGCTTGCACATGAGGCTCTCTTTGGGAGTAACGAGGATGGATAGGATCAGGAATGAGTACATCAGAGGGACAGCACATGTAAGAGGTTTTTTCGAGACAAAGTCAGCGAGGCTAGATTGAGATGGTTTGGACATGTGCAGAGGAGGGATAGTGAGTATATTGGTAGTGGGATGCTGAGGTTGGAACTACCAGGCAGAAGGCCTAGAGGAAGACCAACGAGAAGATTTACGGATGTGGTGAAGGAGGACATGAAGGTAGTTGGTGTAAGAGAAGAAGATGCAGAGGATGGGGTGAGATGGAGACCGATGATTCGCTGTGGTGGCCCCTGAAGGGAAAAGTCGAAAGGAAAATAAGAAGATGGCTCTTTGGACCGAAAAGTATTCGATGTGTCCTTGCACAGGTGGCTCGGTACATGACTCAATTCAATTCACTCACAATCTGACTCATTTTGACTCACTCTTGTACCCTAAAAATTATTATTTGTGCTGAAGTTGCTGAGCTTGCCATTTGACTCATTATTCAACTCCTTACATGACTCGCTGTTCAATTCATTATACAACATGCACATTCAACAGGGAATTACTTTCCAGCCGCTTAAACAATGTATTTGATGTGAAATTCCATGAGTGCCATGCAATTCGACTCACAATTTGACTCACTACATATGCCTGACACCAAAAGTATACTGTTGGAATCTGAAGACTGTATTGCATGGGAGCTCCCATTAGTGACTTGCTATCTGACTCACTATTTTGCTTTTTGACTCACCGTATAACTCTGCATGGATTTTAAACCAGCCCATTCATGGTTGATTTATTTAACAGCCAGTTCAGAAACAGGACAATGAATTGTCCCAGTGGTTCACTGAAAATGTTTTTCTATGGTGTGCTTTGTTTCTTTTCTGTCTTGATAATGCAGTCAACAGAATCTATTGAGGAATACAGGACCGCCGTCATCAGCACTGTGTTTGGTTTGCGTGCGTGCATGTGTGTGGGCCAATTTAGTAAAAGACAACTTTTCCAAAGTACCTTAGAAATCTTGGAAATCTGTGGTTCACATCTGTTAGCTGAAAACCTTCCAAACCGTACTTTAAAAATCAGGCTTTAGTCTGTCATTTAGATTCGAGAGTAGTCATTTAGTTAAACTGTTCATTTGACTCTGGATAGTTTCAGTGGAGATCAGCAAAGGTGCAAGAATCCCAAAGTGAATGTCACAAAGTCAATGATGTTTTAGGAGGGGGTGAAACAGATGTTTCTCACCTTGCTCTGGACTGGCCGGCCTGGTGTGGCCCTGCAGAGGCTGGGTTAGAAAAACCGAGAACAGCAGCAGCATGACCTTCATTGTGTTCCCCATCATGCTCCTCTACAGCAGGGCTCGTTGCCTGGCGCAGCTCTCCATACACACAGCTAGGACATCAGGTCTAACATATACACACACAAACACATTTTATTAGACGATGCACTACCAACAGAAAAACTGCATTTTCACTGGAGCAGATCAACAGCAAAGAAATCATGGAGGTTTTTTTTTTTTTTTTTTAATTTTCTTGAATGGATGCCACCACCAGTGAGCGAGTGAGGGGGGAGAATAAAAAGGGAGAGAAAGAGTCCTTCAGGCAAGGCAAAAATCCACTCTGCCAACTTGAACATTTCTCAGACCGGGCCAGAAGCCAAAAGAACAACCACAACCATTCTTTCGGAAACTGTGATGGTGCTTCGACTGCGCGGCCGAGACAGAGTGACGAAGCATTTACGACATGTTCATATATATTTATAAAAAAAAAATAAATAAATAAAAAAAAAACTAGCGTTCCACCTTGATTTTGACAAAAACAACCTCTTGCTAAAGAACAGCACGTCCCCAACACGCTAACAGATTCTGGCCTTGCTCATCCGCACTCTGATTCACTGACGCTCTTGGAATGATAAGAAAAAGGACTGAACCCCCCAAGTAAAAAAGTTTCCACTTTCTGAAGCCATCGAAGCTGACAAGATGCTACGTCAAGAATAATATTAGGACATAAACCAACAGTACTCCAGTTTCCTCCCACCGTCCAAAAACATGCACAGTAGGTTAATTGGTTGTTTCAATTTGTTCGTAGGTGTGAGTAGTTGTGCGAGTGTTGGCCCTGCGATCGCCTAGCGAGCTATCCAGGGTGTACTCCACCCTCACCTTAAGTCGGCTGAGATGGACGCTAGCCTCCCAACGACCCTAATTAGGATTAACAAATTCAGAAAATGAATTAATAAAAACAAGTGTTTTAATGAAGGGAGAAAAAAAAATGTTCAAGAAAAGTTACTCTGAGCACCTCAGAAGCTGGATCCTTTCCGATGCATCCCACCCTGAAGTCTTTTATTAAATTATCAGCAGTACAAAATACTTCACACCATACTTTTATTCCATTTACTGTCATAATTAGTGCTGCGGAAGTTCCCCGAAAGCAAGTTACTTCCCTATATTCCTTGTATTATGGCGACTATAAATCTTCCTCTCGCTCTCTCAACTTCACCATATCAACAATCCATGCACGCTTTGACGTCAGTTTAGATAACATTAAACGTCAGCTGCAAAAATTCATTTGAATTTGCTGTTACTATAGAAACAATAACAAGTCTGAAAATTAAGCGACAGCTTCTGACCAATCAGAATCGAGTACTTGTGACCTGCTCCAGCATCATACAGATTCAGTAGTAAATCTGACAGTGGGATATCCATATGATTGGAAAGAGATGCTTCAAAATGTGGTGTAATACATGATTATAGCATGAAAATTAGCCAAGTTACAATCACTTTTTTTGTTGCATTTTGCTATGCAGGAGAAAATTGAAAAAATAAAAGGGTTGTGTCAGGAAGGGCGACGTAAAAACCTATGCCAAATCAAACATGCAAATCATTCGCTGTGGCGACCCCTGGTAAAGGGGAAAAGCCGAAAGGAAATCTCACTGTAGTAAGTACTGCTACAAAACCAGTTTCTGAATGTTAGTCTATGAAACTAACCAAAATCCATACACTAAATGAATCCGGCTTTCGACCAATCAGTGCAATCTTCCAAGCATCTTAATAGCAACAGATGTGTTCCATTTACACCGAGTCATGTCTGTTTTGTGGCTTCCCATTGGGTTACCGTTGTATTTGGGGACTCCTTCTGCGAGTCTGTAAGTAGGTAGAATATTCTGGTAGTGAATTTGGATAATAAGAAAATACCTTGAGCAATCACAAAAGCGGATTTAAAAAAATAATAAACAAAATAAAAAATAAAAAAAATAAGCTGATATCGCTATTGAGTTACAGCAACACAAACCCCTTTCTCATAATCATCATCTTCCTCCGCTTAATCCGGTATCGGGTTGGGGGGGGGACAGCAGTCTAAGCAATTCGGTCCAGACATCCCTCTCCCCAGCAACCTCCTCCAGCTTTTTCGGGGTACATCAAGGCGTTCCCAGACCAGCCGAGAGACATAATCCCTCCAGCCGTGTTCTGGGTCGATCCTGGGGTCTCTTCCAGGTTGGACGTGCCTGAAACACTATACCAGGGAGGTGTTCATTCAGGAGGCATTCTAACCTTAACCGGCTCCTCTCAACACGGAGGAGCAGCGGTTCTACTCCGAGCTCCTTCTAGATGGCTGAACTTCTCACCCTCTCTCTAAGGGACCCCTTTCTTAAACAAATATTTGAGCTTGGTTAGATTGTGTTTATGGTTATTTGAACTTGGTCATATGAAAGATTATACTTTGAAGGATTTTTTTGGCGAAATGCCATTTTCCTCCCAGTACGCTATTTTCAATATACTTTGCCTCTTACTCAAAAAAACACTGCCCTGTGACTTAATCCATATTATACTGGACTGGGTCACATTTTATTCTTCAACTTACTACAAGCCAAAGCAAAAAAGAGTTAAATCTGGCTAAAGGCAACGCTCCTGAGCGATTTCTCTGCTGATAGATTTTCAAGACTGGAGTGGCTCCTTTAGGGTTCAAATCAACTTTAGCCCTGGATGAGTTAATTAAACAAATCTCTCAAGGGTTTCTCAGACTATCTCCTGTTTTTTCTGATTTTGCCACTTTGTTTCATTTGCATCACCTGACTGTTTAGTTTAATTGTCCATTAAACAAGTTCATGTTCCATGTTTCTGTTGATGCTTGGAGTTGTTTTGCCTGCCTTCCTGAGTTTAATTGTGTTATCTATTCTGTGCAAGTCTGAGTAGTGGTGTATGAGCCTCTACAGTTGAGTTTCAGTTACATTAAGAATAATAAATCAATTTTTATTGGTGAGGTGACGGCCTTATCAGGTTTCCTGTGATGGTATCAACACGGGACAACCATCCAAGTAAAAAAACCGAGGATTTAGCTCAGTTGGTAGAGCGTCCGCTTTATCCTCCGGAAGGTCGGAGTTCGAATCCAGCCGCGTCATACCATAAGACGTTAAAATCTGGGAGTTGTTGCTTCCTGCTTAGCGCTCAGCATCAAAAGGATAGAACGCAATAACTGGTGTCGCACAGTGGTGATGGGTGCCTGGAGTGCAGGAGGTGCCGGGGAGAGCTTTAAACATGCTATTCAGCGTGGATGGAGCATTATATAAATCTAATACAACACAGCACAATAATGGTCCATGCTCACAAGGCTTCTCTGAGGAGCCTCAATATTTTTCCAGTACCACCCTGATAGATAAAGGGGGAGAAAAGATGAAGATTACTGTGGATATGCATGACTAAGATTTCCCATGAGCTGACTGAAAACAGTGGAGAGCCTTAAGACAGGCAAACAATAGACACCCATTCTAGAGTGTATCCCATCCAATCCAATTCCATCTCCACATGAACCCAACACACCATTTGTCCTATTGATTGCTGGAGCTCATTCACCAAATGTTGCTTACCCTTACACAAACACATTCATTAACATGGAGGAAAAGAAGGAGGAGCAAGGGGGAACTACATGTGTGTGTGTTTTTTTTTTTTGTCTAATCATATATTATGCTTTAGGGCAGCTGGAAATGGCCTTGAAGCAAAGTTAAATCACTCTTGATACCAAAACCCCTGATTTTGTATGTGGCAAAAGGAATTTGTCTATTAATCACTGGCGTGGAGTTTATGCAAATCTATCCGCCTTGCATATCGTCACCTTTCCAGCTGCTCCTCACAGGGGCTGGAAGGACAATGTGAGTGAACAAATGCTAGGACTGTAGGAGAATGAAGGAAGAATAGAATATACCGGCACCCTATGGAGTTAACCAATGTGCCCCCTGTAAGCCTGAGGGTCAAACAACTGAACACAGAAGCCTGGAGAGCGCAAGAGATACTCAGGGAGGGAATGTCCTTACAGAAAGAGAGATAGAGAGATGAATGTCCTTACAGAAAAATGTGTGTAAATCAGGCAATTGCTTCCTTTCCAGCAGACCCACGTCCGTTGCCAGATATTCGGAAGTAAGAGGAGCTTACAACCAGTCACATTCACACTATATCAGCCAAACACACACACACACACACACAAAACTGCTGATCACGAGCAGTCAGCAATCTGACTATTACATCTGATATCTATTGCAAAATGTCCAATTCTTTTTCCTACTCCAAAACAAATCTGTTATCCCACAACTCCTGTTCTTAGATGTACGTTTAACTAGGAGATACGGAAAACAAGCAATAAACTTTTCGGACTCACTTCCATAACATGCCCAAACATTCCTAGGGCTCAAAAAGTCAGAAACAAATGTTTAAAACGAGTCTCTATCAGTCTTAAATTGTTTTAACTAAAATATGTACAAAGTGTGTAGCTATTCGGTGATTAGACAGAGAACCTGAGAACCAAGTCATTACTCTACAAACGCAAAGACAGCCTTACAGGATTGACCAAAAAAAAAAAAAAAAAGTGAAAGGGGAAACTGAAACAACCCCCAAACGTGTATTTGTCCACAATCTTTCCGTCTTTCCATATTTAAAAACTTAATTCTTGAAACCCTATGCAAAGAAAACTGAAGAACTAAAGAAAACAAAGTTTCCTGTAACTGCAGGTAAACAAACATGTGGCAACTCATGCAAGCTGTGGAACAGACCTAGCTATTCATTAAAGCACATGCTAAAGCAGGAGTGAAGCGGAAGAGTGAAAACCAGAGAGGTTGGACCCCTAATTAAACGGAGATCAGGATGTTGTCTCGCTGTGATCGACGGAGAGGAACGAAGCCAAGGCGCACACACCCTCGTTATCACTGCCCTGTAGCCAAGCAGAACATTCCCCCCCCTCAGAGTCAGTGAGTATTTGAGTTGAGGCCGCTATGCAAGTGTTATGACACTGGAAATTTTAAAAATTTTCCCCACTTCTGTTTCCTTCTACCTCAGGCCTCGTGCATAACTGATTTGCTTGAAAAGCCACGTGTGCTATTCAAATAAGTTATTCTTCCACTGCTGTAGCTAGGTGCATTGCAGTACCTTGCATTCCTTTACATGCATTTAATTTGCGTAACATTCAGTCCCCCAATTGTGCCTGTTGGTCGCACGGTGTACCAAAATAAGAATCTCCAGTGACAGCAGGGCTGTTAGCATTTAAAGAGTTGTTGACTACTTCTTTTTCAGGCAGACCCAGAAATCAAAGAGTTGATCATTCTTTCACTCCTATACCACAATACCACACAGTCTTTTGCACAGTTCCACCCAAAAGAATGTCCGGTGGGAACGCTGCCTTCATCCTCTTCAGAATCCCAGAGCAGCAGATCTAACAGATACATCCACAGACTAGATGCGCCAAAAGACGAGTGCATGAAGCCAGTCAGGAAGTGCAATACCACACGGCAGTTGATAATGATTGAAGAGTGCATTACAATGAAATCACAGTCACTAGTGCTATGATTCACAGGAAAGGTCTGTCCCAGTGAAAGAGAAGAGAAAATTATGCAGTCTTTAAATCACAGCCAAGCCATAACCTTATGTTCCTAATATTAAAATCATTAAACAACTAATTTGTCTAACTTGTAGGGAGTCTTTTTTTTCCCTCTCTTTTTTTTTGTAAAGCCTTCCTGCTCCTGCTGCATCATAAGGCAGTGGAACATATTTAGAACAAAGTGCCATTCATGCTTTTTTTTTGGCCTGCTGTGATTGATAGGTGCCAAAAGATATGCCGTCCCTCTGATCCTGACAGCATACCCAATTTTGCTAACCGTGGGTGGCTATAGAATTCAATTTGAAAACTCCCAACAATTTGGATACACTACCGAAGGACTGACACTGGACATAAGCCCCATTGGACTAGCAAAGCAAGATCACTGGCATCATCAACCTTTGGTATTCCTCAACCTTCCTCCGAGTTTTTGTTTTCTACATCAGACCTCTATACACAATTAATGAGACGCTGTATATCACAGGAAATGATTTCTGTGAATCAATCAGTAAACAACAACTGACTGCATGTTTGGATTGGTGGACTGGATCATGTGCAACACTGACTTGTCTGAGGAGCTGAAAACAAATTGTAAGCCAATTAAAGAAAAATAGGAAGAAGAAAAAGAAGCCTACAGTTTCATCTTCCTCCGCTTGATCCAGGATCAGGTCGTGAGGCAGCAACCTGTGCAATGAGGTCCAGACATCCCTCACCCCAGCCGCCACTTCTAGCTCTTTTGGAGGCCCCGAGGCGTTCCCAGAACAGCCAAGAGACATAATCCCTCCAGCGTGTTCTGGGTCAATTCCGAATTTATTTCCGTTTGGACATGCCCGAGGGACTACACCAAGGAAGCATACGGGAAGCATTCTAACAAAATGTCTGAGACACCTCAATTGAGCAACAGTTCTACTCAGTTACTTGCCGGTAGCTGAGCTGCTCACCCTATCTTGAAGAGAGAATCCGACCACCATGCGAAGGAAGCTCATGTCAGAACTCCTCCACTTGGGGCAGGACCTTATTCCAGACCCGGAGGGTGCATTAAACCCTTTGCCGGCTGTGAACCATATCCTCAGACTTGGAGATGCGGATTCTCATCCCGGCCGCAAATCGCTCCAATGAGAGCTGGAGGTCCCTCGATTGATGAAGCCAAAAGGACAACGTCATCCACAAAAAAAGCAGAGAGGAGATCCTACGGCCACCAAACCAGAGTCCCTCAATGCTCCTGCATTGCCTACAAATTCTGTCCATAAAAATGAACAGAATCTGTAACAAAGGATATAGCCTTGGCCAACTCCAACCGTCACCAGAAACTAATTCGACTTGTTGTTACCAATGCAGACCAAACTCTGGTTCCGATTAGAGAGACCAAATGGCCCAAAGCAAAGGGTTCGATGCACCATACTCCCAGAGCACTCTCACAAGATAGCCAGAGGGACAAGATAGCCCAAGGAACAAGGTCAAACAAACGCCTTCTCCAAATCCCCCCAAAAAAAACAAAACACGTGGACAGATTGAGCAAACTTCCATGCCCTCTCTAGGATCCTATATAGTGTATAAAGCTGGTTGAGAGTGCAGTGACCAGGAAGCCCACAGTTTACTGGACACAAACGTAAGCTATAGACGCTCTGAGCCACAGAGCTGTCAAACTGCACGTGGCTAGTTCAACCATCCTGTAAGACAAATTACTATTCAACCTGAAATACACCCTTCTGCTGAATTTCTACTATGAATGTAAACAAAGCAGGAAGTTGTGATGTATGGCATTTAATTATACACCACCAGCGTCCTGATGCTTCTTTTGAAAACACAGTGGAGCTAGACTTCTCTCAGCAAGCCTTTTCCATGTCAAGAGCAACATTTCATTGCAGCACCTCTGAACTTTTGACTTGCTTTGAAGGCTCTGCTGAAGAAACACTGCTCAGTTCCTGCAGGACCAGCTAGTGCAGCAATCTGCCCTCCAATTTCACTAATTGATGTAATTACGGCTTTAAGCGGCTGTGTTTTTACAAGGTTCGCTCCAGTTCGCCATTTCAAAGGTCATGAAAAAAAAAAAAAAACATTCATTGAAAAAAGTGATATAACTTCCAAAATATTTGTCACTGTTGTATTTAGAAATCTGATATTATCACATCAGATAAGGAACTCAGCAAACAAAGCAAAGCATATAATGTTTAAAAATACTCTGGGTTGTCAGTGGTTATGCATACATCCCAAATCACTCCAAAAGAAGATTACCCCCCCCCAAAAAAATCGGATAACTGAAGTGATTTATTCCTTTTATGCCCCAATAACTCCCACTTCTATTTATTATTAAATTGCACATCACACTTTAGCTATTTCCAGGTATCTTTAAAGTGATGAAACCCTGAAAGACAATTTATTTCACCACATTACATATGTATTCTAGTACCTCTTAAATAAAAATATATTACAATGCAGCTTATTATATTGAGTTACAGAGATACCCAAACATGACAAAACGAACACTGGAGACTCCTTCTATAAATGTTAAGTTTCAACATCTCCTCAAATAAAACTTCACCAGACACAAAAAAATAAATGTGAATCCAGGGATCCCTCGCTACTTCAATTCATGCAGCTTCAGCGCATCGCGTTTTTTTTTTTTTTAATATTCATCGAATTAAAAAACAAGGAAATTAAGGAATAATATGGGAAAAGGTTAAGGAAAATGCTGCAAAAACAAGGCCAATTATGCAACAACAACAAAAAAAACCTAAACAAGCAAAACAAAAAATAACCCAAAACCTCTCATCAAAACTAGTTACATCTCGCGTGCCGGCGCGTCTGACACAAACTCTTTAAAGAGAGGTAAAGAGATGCCATTGCTCAGCAGTTCGGCACCTGCCGACACAGACACTCAATGTTCACCTTCATCTGCCATGGTTTTAAAGAATATATACTAAAACAATTATTCATCACAGGCTCTATGGATATCATTGAATAGTCCCAACCAATCAGAAGCATAAGTGCAACAATGCTGTGCCAAATATAAATGAATCTTATTTTTTTCCTTTGCAGCACTGCTTTACATTAGATTGAGAGAAGTCTGCAAAGGGTGTTCAGGCTGCCTTGCTTCTCAAGCCTCAAGTGGAAATTGGCCATGAAAACTTCTACTGCAAATTTCAATAGACCTGTACTGCTCGCCCGAGTTTTTCGAGACACTAAAATGGAAATTGTGGGGAAGGGTGTATCTCTGTATTTGGTACTCGGGGGGGGGTCTACTAGTTTAAAAAAACAAAAGGCTTCAACAGAATAATCCAAGGAATATATAATATAAATAACTTTCAAAGAAATGAACTAGAGCTTGGACTCTCTAATATGTGGAATGTACAAGTCTCAGCAGGCCTTCAAAGAAACATGGCGGTGTCTATGGAGCGGTCTCAAATAAAGCCTGTAGACACACAATAAAATACAAACCGGTCCTGTTTGAGAAAGTTTATCCAACCTGTCTGTCAGATATCTTAAATTCAGTGCAGGTGTTAAAAGAGCTGGAATTACCTGGATGGTGAGATTACTAACCGTGATCATGTAGTCTAAACAGGAAAGCTACTAAACCCCAATTACAAACAGATTCACTTCATCACTGAGGTTCTATTCACACTCACACTCCACGTGGATCATAATCAGTGGCTGCATGAAAACCAATCCAAGTACTTGACAAGCTTTTGATCACAACCCCACTCATCTCTGGGAAAGGATAAAGGGAATGAACACACACACACACATAGTGGTACCTCACCTTACGAAAGTCGCAACGAACAAAAAATCCTGGTTACGAAATGCACTTTCCTAAAAATTTTTGTCTCTGCATACGAAACAAGTTCACATTACGAAAGCGCCATCTCAAAAACTCAAACAATGTGCAAAGTAAGTATCTTAAAAGGTATGCTTTTAGAATTTTTAAAGGGTTTAGGGGTAGTATTGGGGGCCTTGGAACGAATGATATGTTTTACATGTAAAATGCGGTTCCACTTATGAAAAATCCAGGTGACGAAACCACTTCTGGAACGGATTAATTTCATAAGGTAAGGTACCACTGTACACACACACACACACTATATATATATATATATATATATATATATATATATATATATATATAAACTTCTTTTCCTTTCGGCTTTTCCCATCATGGGTCGCCACAGCAAACCATCCGCCTCCATCTCACCCTACCCTCTGTATCTTCTTTTCTTACTCCAACTACCTTCATGTCCTCCTTCACTACATCCATAAATCTTCTCTTTGGTCTTCCTCTCGGCCTTCTGCCTGGTAGTTCCAACCTCAGCATCCTCCTACCAATATACTCACTGTCCCCTACTCTGTACATGTCCAAACCATCTCAATCTAGCCTCTCTGACTTTGTCTCCAAAACCTCTTGCATGTGCTGTCCCTCTGACGTACTCATTTCTGATCCTATCCATCCTCGTTACTCCCAAAGAGAACCTCAACATTTTCATCTCTGCTCCCTCCAGCTCAGCCCCCTGTCTTTTCCCCAGGGCCACTGTTTCTAAACCATACAACATTGCTGGCCTCATCACCGTCTTTTACACTTTTCCTTTCATTCTTGCTGATACCTTCCTATCACACATCACACCGGACAATTTTCTCCAACCATTCCAACCTGCCTGCACGTGCTTCTTCACCTCTTTTCCACACTCCCCATTGCTCTGGATTGTTGAGCCTAAGTACTTAAAATCCTCCACCTTCCTTATCTCTGCTCCCTGTGACCTCACCGTTCCTCTTGGGTCCTTCTCGTTCACACACATGTATTCTGTTTTACTGAGACTAACCTTCATTCCTCTCCTTTCCAGGTCATACCTCCACCTCTATAGATTTTCCTGCACTTGTTCTCTGCTCTCACTACAGATCACAATGTAATCTGCAAACAACATAGTCCATGGAGATTCATGTCTAACCTCGTCTGTCAGCCTGTCAATCACCATAGCAAACAAGAAGGGCAGACCCCTGACGCAGACCCACCTCCACCTTGAACTCTTCTGTCACACCGACAGCACACCTCATCACAGTCTTACATCTCTCATACATGTCCTGCACCACTCTAACATACTTCTCTGCCACTCCAGACTTCATGCAATACTACAGTTCCTCTCTCGGCACCCTGTCATATGCTTTCTCCAGATCCACAAAGGCACAATGCAGCTCCTTCTGACCTTCTCTATCAACATCCTCAAAGCAAACACTGCATCTGTGATGCTCCTTCTTGGCATGAAACCAAACTGTTGTTCACAAATGCTGACCTCTGCCCTTAGTATGCATTTTATTTGGAAAATGTGTAATTCGTTCCAAGGCCCCCAATACTACCCCTAAACCCTTTAAAAATTATAAGAGCATACCTTTTAAGGTAATTACTTTGTGTTGACCCTGTCTTCTTAGCAGAGTTATAATCTTTCAAATGTTTATGTAAGGTTAAAAGCCTGAGTCAAAAAATAAAGTTGCAATGAGCACACTCAAAAAAATCATGAAACAATAGTAACTCTGTCCTTTACATGAAAAGCATCATGGGTATTATGGAGATGCAGCTGCGTAATAGCCAATGGGAGGCCAGCGGGGCAGGATGTTGGGAGATAGCCAATGGGAGGGAGCTGGGTTATCCCTCCTAGCCAATGGGAGGCCAGCAGGGCAGGCTGTTAGAAAATAGCCAATGGGAGGCCAGCGGCACGGGATGTTGGGAGATAGCCAATGGGAAGCTAGCGGGGCGGGATATAGGGAGATCATCAATGGGAGAGCAACTCGTGCATTGTTTAAATTTTTGAGATGGTGCTTTCATAACGTGAACTTGTTTCATATCCAGAGACAAAAATTTTAGGAAAATGTTTTTCGTAACCTGAATTTTTCGTTTGTTGAGACTATTATAAGGTGTGGTAGCACTGTACAGACGCTTCCCAACTTATGTTTTAGTTAGGCTCCAGACGGCCGTAAGGTGAAAAAAAAACAAAAAAAAAAAACACTTAAATTATTACTGTATGTTCCAGTGACGTATGATGTTCACACTGTACTTTCTTTCTTTCTGCTTTTCCCCATTCTCGGGAGTCGCCACAGCAAATCATCTGATTCGCACATTTGATTTGGCATAGGTTTTTACATCGGATGCCCTCCCTGTCACAACCCTTTTAGCAAGGGATAGAAACACGCTGACAGCTTTGCAGCCTACTCTTTACGAAAGTCAACAATGGTTCTTTTACATGCCTCTCACCATAGACAGTGAGAGACATGACCTGCCTTTGATAACCCAGTTAGCTGCACTGAGGGGGACAGTGACAACCCTATGGGGACTCGAACCCCCAACCTTAGGATCAGCGATCCTGCGCCCTATCCACTAGACCACCACTGCCCCCGATGTTCATACTGTACTATACATCCATAAATACCATTACCATATCTCATAAAACACCCCTAAATCAATTATTATAAACATAACATTGTAAAATAATATCAAATATATCAAATAATATCAACATTAATTTCAAATAAATTAAATTCAAGCAAAATAATGTCAAATAGATAAATTTTAATCAAATTCACTCATCAAATATCAAACACAGTATCAAATATAACCTTTAACATGCTCTGTGATGCGATCTTTCTGCTTGTAAATGGTTCCGATGGTCCATTTGGAAGAAACGTGCAACAGTCACGTGTTTTTCACCACTTTTTCTGATTACCACCATCACTAGTAGGCTTACGCTTAAAGACCAACCATATTTGCTTAGGGTTACAAAAGTCTGCAAAACAGTAACAACAAAGATCACTGAGATGACAACATGCAGTGAACTTGGAAGAAGGAGGGTCACGTTCAGTCTGTCGTTTGTAAACAATGGATGCAGCATGTCAGCGTCCATCAGGTAGGTACATCTCGCACTACAGAGAGCACGCTAAACTCAAAATTTGACAATTTTTTTTAAAACATAAAATTCAAATATACTTAAAATGAATGAACACAAGTTGGGGAGCGTCTGTATAACACACACACACACACACACACACACACACACACACACACACACACCCTGACTTACCAAAGAGTTAGGTTCCAGATGGCCTTTTGTTAGATGAATTTGTTCATAAGTTGTTTCAGGGCATTTTTTAGAGGGGAACACATGTTTAAACCTTGTACAGTATAAGTAACCTATACAAGTTTGTACTGTATACAATCTCTCTCTCCCTCCCTATCTCTCACACACACACACACACACACACACTACAACTGGACAATTGAACTGATCAGCTTCAGTGTTTTAACTCCTGGTTCCTCTCAAGCACAGCGGATCTGATCAGATTTGCAGAGAGTTTCACTCTTATCCAGTTCATTATAATACTGGAATCAATTTGTTTCTTCTTTGAAACTTTTGGCAGGAGTTCAGAAATGTATAGGTTCTGCTTGTCTTCCCTCCTTCAGTGTACAGCAAGTCTCAGCCAAGCCCCTCTGGAGCCTAGTATTAAGTGTACCTCAGGATAATGTTTAATCACATTTCATACTTATATTTATGATATAATTTTTCTATAGATTTTATTCCATTTCTATTTCTACTTGTTCTTCAATTTCATTTCACTCTCACTTTTGACCTCGGACAGCCCTTTTTGTATCTCAGGATGTTCGTAAAACGAATGTTGGTAAGTTGGGGAGCGTCTGTACACACACACACACACACACACACACACACTGTACATCAATTTTACTTCAACCAGAAAGGAATCCTGCTACAAAACAATCCAAACACTCTGCCACTATGAAGATCATCATTATTCTGAGTGCAGCATGTTAACGAAGCGATTTTTTTTTTCATCCAGTTGCCCCAAAGTCATGTAAATACACAATGGATGTCTAAAATACTAGTCTATATTTTTTTCAATAGTTTTTCAACTTGCAAATGAAAACAAGTAAAACGTTTCCAAACTTGACATGAAGTGGATGTAAGGTGATTGCCACAAGAACTCCTTTTGAAATCATGTCAGACTGAACAAATTTCATAAATTAAAACACTGCTGCAAACTCAAAACAAACTTATACAAACTTAATATATTTAGTAAACCAAATATTCACAATTGAAACAACCTGATAAATATTATACAGACTGTCTTTTTTTAACAAAAGATGACACTGTACCTTTAACCAATGTAGTCGGTAACACACTGGGGGGGGGGGGCTTAAACTTACATCACATTTTCAAAATTAAATAAAAGAATGCAAGACTAAGTGAGAATAGAAAATAAATATGACATCACATAATATAATAAAAGTCCCTATTTGAATTTCATGAAGGGGGATATAATATATGGGCAGAATATCTGATGTATTTTCACTTCAAGAATTAAATTAGACCTACACACTCCACAGATATACAGTATACATATACTAATATTCTTAGGATAAATTATTTATCTACAAAAATTAAGTGGGGGAAAAAGAGAAAAGGAGATTTAGAAAGGTTTGCTTTTTGAAGCTTGAGGTAAATCTCTCCATAGGATACAAAGGATATGGCTGAGGTAAACAAACACAGGTCTCTACTCTCGTCTACTTTTATTTTACGACACAAAACACTTTATACAGTTGAATTTCTCTCTCGAATATGAAAAGTAATCAAAAGTAATGAGGTTATAACAATAATTAAAAACACACACACACACACAGAGAGAGAGCGAGACTAATAGGGTAAAACAGACCCCCTGAGGAGGTAACGACTCACCTTCAGCTCTGAGGTAAATCTTGCTTCTCCGGTGTTGTAGACGAAGTTCGGAGGGGAAAAAAGTTCGATGTGGTAATTATTTCCGTGTCTAGTGTTTATTCTCCGTTCGGTAAAACAAGTATTGATAATAAAAGAAGCGAGTTTGTTAGAGAAAAGCGTTTGTATTTGTGTTTTATTTGCAGAACAGAAGCACAGAGAGAAAACTCTCCAAAAAAATCCAGTCGCGTTGAGGCGAGTTCGGGTAGAATGACGGCTCAAGTTTTCCGAACCGTCGGATTCTACTACCTTTCCACCCTTTCCTCCTTTCTTTTCTTTCTCTCCTCTGGGTCGGGTCGGGACGCGGTTTGCGCTCCGCACGAGAAGTGAAGAGGAGAGAGAGAGAGACAGAGAGAGAGAGAGATGAAACTTTTACCGCTCCTTTGATCCTTAAATCCTCTTCAGGGTTTCCAGCTAAAACTACGGAACAGAAACTCTGGTGTGGTTCTGTTTCTTTTTCCGTGTTCGGAGAAACAAACAACAGAACCCGATCACATTCGCATCCCGGACTGATTCCTCTCTCTCGCTCTCTTGCTTGCTTTAGCTTTACTTTCCTCCTGTCCGGGTTCCTCCCCCACTGCGAATTGAAGCTCCCAAAAGAATAGGAGGGGAGGGGGGGGTGAGAAGGAGATTCCTGAGGCGAGCGTGCAGCGCTGCTCCAACGCTGGAAGAAGCGAACGCGCGCGCACACAGACACAGCGACGAAGCAACACGCGCGCGCACGTTTCGCAGAGCTTTGATTTAAAAACCAACCCCCCCTCTCCCCAAAAAAGCACTTCGAGCGCTTCTCCATCGGCCAACGAGGTGCATTGTGGGATTGTAGTTTTCTGCCCCAATCCTGTTCCATTGACACAACAACTAGTTTAACTGTCCAGTACTGTACTGTATTTCAATTACTATACAAATACAGCTATCTGTCTGTCTTCCTTTCGTCTTTTTCCCTTTTTACTGGGGAGTCGCCACAGCGAATCATCTGATTCGCACGTTTGATTTGGCAGAGGTTTTTTACCTCGGATGCCCTTCCTGTCACAACCCTTTTTAGCAAGGGACAGAAACACGTTGACGACTTTGCAGCGACTCTTTACAAAAGTCAGCAATGGTTCTTTTACATGAACCTCTCACCATAGACAGTGACAGACATGGCCCGTCTTTGATAACCCAGTTAGCCACACTGGGGGGTACAGTGACAACCTTGTGGAGAGTGGGACTCGAACCCCCAACCTTTGGATCAGCGATCCTGCACACTATACCACCAGACCACCACTGCCCCACTATACAAATATAGCAACCCCCCGTTATTCGCGGGGTTTGTGTATATCCGTGAGTTATTGACGCGGTTTTAAAACCCGATGTATGAGAACACCAAAAGTCTCATAAGATGAAGAATGTTAAGAATCAATAATGTGGAAAATGTCTTGAGAGGAAGTGGGTCAAGCCAACAAAGTTGTGTTAGATTTCCAGCATATGTAGCCCCATATTTTGTTTCAGATACCAATCAGACTTGGCTTGACCCCAAACATGGATGTAGTTTGCAATCATAGACGGAACCATTACGAAGCTTTAATCATTTGCTGCTCGACGATTGGTAGGGAAGAAAACTCATACTAATTTGGAAGCTTGTTATTATCTAGCTTACACAGTCGTTTCTCATTTTGTCATTTTAATTACACAGCTACTCAGTGAATCGTTTTAAACACTCTCTGTCTGGGAATCTGAATTAATAGTACGATACAGTAAAGGCTGGTTATTCCGACAGACATAGTTTGGAAGTCAGCTACATTTAATGCATTTTTTTCCTTTCTTTCTTTACCTCACTGGATTTCAGATTATTTTCAAATGATGGGACACTTTCCTGGGTCACATCCGTCTCATGGTACCTGGGTTCGAGTCCCAGGCTTGGAAGTTTCTGTGTGGAGTTTTCAATTTCCTTGTACTTGCCTGTGTTTTCTCTGGCTAGTGATAGTCTGCTGGTAAAAGAGCACTGATCCTAGGGTTGGGGTTCAAGTCCCACTCTCTGCAAGGTTGTCACCGTTCCCTCAGTGCAGCTAACTGGGTTATCAAAGGCCGGCCATGTCTCTCACTGTCTATGGTGAGAGGTTCATGTAAAAGAAACATTGCTGACTTTTGTAACGAGTAGCTGATATCTGTCAGCGTGTTTCTGCAGATTGCTAAAAAGTTGTGTCAGGAAGGGCATTCGACGTAAAAACCTACGCCAAATCAAACGTGCGAATCATTAACATGACTTCCATGAAGATGGAGGCAGATGATTTGCTGTGGCGACCCCTGAAAGGGAACAGCCGAAAGTGTGTATATATATATATATATATATATATATATATATATATATGTATGTATATATATATATATATATATATTTTTTTTTTTTTTTTTAATATATATTATATATATATATATATATATATATATATATATATATATATATATATATATATATATATATATATATATATAAACTCTTAAGTACTTAGGCTCAACAATCCAGAGCAATGGAGAGTGTGGAAAAGAGGTGAAGAAGCGTGTGCAGGCAGGTTGGAAATGTTGGAGAAAAGTGTCCGGTGTGATGTGTGATAGGAAGGTATTGGCAAGAATGAAAGGAAAAGTGTACAAGACGGTGTTGAGGCCAACGATGTTGTATGGGTTAGAGACAGTGGCCCTGGGGAAAAGACAGGAGGCAGAGCTGGAGGTAGCAGAGATGAAAATGTTGAGGTTCTCTTTGGGAGTAACGAGGATGGATAGGATTAGGAATGAGTACATCAGAGGGACAGCACATGTCAGACGTTTTGGAGACAAAGTCAGAGAGGCTAGATTGAGATGGTTTGGACATGTACAGAGGAGGGAACAGTGAGTATGTTGGTAGTAGGATGCTGAGGCTGGAACTACCAGGCAAAAGGCCTAGAGGAAGACCAAAGAGACGATTCATGGATGTGGTGAAGGAGGACATGAAGGTCGATGGTGTAAGAGAAGAAGATGCAAAGGATAGGGTGAGATGGAGGCAGATGATTCGCTGTAGCGACCCCTGAAGGGAAAAGCCGAAAGGAAAAGAAGAAGATATATAAACTCTGTTTTATTCACATACTCCACAGATATGTAGATTAGAAGATTAGACTAACTGGCTGTATTAATGTATTTGGGGGCAACCGTAAGCTAATAGTGATAGAAGCCTGAAAGGTGCCGTTTCAATTCCTGAACCGGCAAGAAAAATGGGTGCCGATGGGGGGAGTAGAGCTGCACCATCCCTTCCTCTACCATCAAGGCTGAAGTGCCCTTGAGCAAGGCACCTTACCCACAACTGCTCTTTGGGCACCCTCAATGTGTGGCGGCATAGTGCTCTAAGTGTGTGTGTGTGTGTGTGTGTGTGTGTGTGTGTGTGTGTGTGTGTGTGTGTGTGTGTGTCTGTGTGTGTGTGTGTGTGTGCGCTCACTTTGGATTGGTTAAATACAGAGGCGATAATTTCCCTTGCAGAATTAATACAGTATAGCAAAATAAAATTTAAAAAAATCCCTATTTGTCAGGGTTGTGTGTGTCGACCCTACGGCGTTCTGGAGAGCTGTTCAAAGTGTACCTCACTATTTCCCAGTTTGAGCTGAGATAGGCACCAGCCTCCCTGTGACCCTAATAGGAGTAAGCAGCTCAGTGAATGAGTGGGTGAGTGCTTCCATTTGGATATTACGGATCCTCTTGATCGCTTTCCTTTGGATCAGATGTTTGTTTTGCCAAAAGCCATACATGAGCAAAATATTTAGGAGTTGCATTCCAAGCTGCACACTGTCATTAGGAAATGGGACTAGAGCAATCCTGCCAACATGCACAAGTAAAAGTAACATACTATTCAAATTAATAGATGTGAACGATTTAAAAAGTCCGATGACATACAGGAAAAGTGATGATATTTATTGCTCTGATTGCATTTCAGATTTGTAAAGCTATTCAGTGTGTGTACGTGCGCAAGGATTGGCTGAAAAGTTCATCGGTTGACCATGATGTAGTGGTTAATAATTATTTTTTTAACACAGTCTCTGCTGTGGGCTAAATTCTTCTTGCATTGGTCTTGCAGCACTTAGACGCACTTCACGTCATACTAAAAATAAACTGACCAGTCCAAACAGCTTTTGAACTAATTGTCTTTCTTAATCTACATTTACAATGGATGTGGGAATTTTATATGAAACAAACGGTATATACTACAAACAAACACTTTTATAACAAGCCAATAAACAGCAAATATAAATCCCACCCACAGGACAGAGGGAGTCATGGAAAAAACAAGTTGTTTTTCTCACTTAAACATTATTTATTTGTTTTCCACACTTTTAATGACATCACTGTTTTCCAGGTTGGCACAAGCAATCCAATTAGGCCTCAGTTGTCATCAATTTACCTCTCAAGCAACACCACGAGCACAGAAAGAAGCCATCATATGAGCTGGCAATACTTTACTCATACCTTCAGCAAGCCTGGGGGCTTGTGTCTTTGGAAGAAGAACATAAGGATTTCCAGTCGACACTCAAATCATTTAAACTTTATTGTTCCCTAGATGTGTAAACAATTGTCCCTTTTTTTCATGCAGCCAAAACCATACCCTGATAACACACATGCTGACATAACAACCCCACCACCACCACCACCACCACCCAGCCCATGGCCAGATGCGTGACATGCCCAAAAGGTACATTTTCTAAAGCAGGGGTCACCAACCTTTTTGAAACTGAGAGCTACTTCATGGGTACCAATTAATGCGAAGGGCTACTAGGTCGATACACACCTCTGAAATTACAAATTTGCTCAATTTACATTTAATTAGATTTAATTAGATGTTATTATTAATAATTAATGATATTCATCTATGTGAAGATATTGACTTGATTTAAAAATATATTCAAAAAAATTATATGCAGCTCAATGGAGAGTGGCGCTGTCCTAAAAATGGGCCTGTCCTAAAAATAGCAGTGAACAGGTCCGCGGGCAACTTATATTGTCCTTGCGGGCTACCTGGTGCCCACGGGCACCACGTTGGTGATCCCTGTTCTAAAGAAACGAAGCAGTTCCTGCAGCTTATTATGCCAAATGTCAGAGCCTAGGAATAAATCTATCTAATTGTCCATTAGCCATTCTTTAGGGAAGTCAGCAGACAGACCAGAAAAGGTCCCATTGACCCACTAAAAAGGGCTTATCGCCAAATACAGGAGTGAATAGAAGTGGCAATGAGGTGTGAACCAACCTTCCAGAAACTAATGAGGGACAGGATGGAAAACAGATGAGATGGACGAGGTTATAAAAATGGAAAACTGTGCTTTAGACTGTTTATAAGTTGAACTGTGTTCCAGGAAAACTTGGCTGCAAAATTTAAAACAACACTTTTATTTAATTTGGCAAGAGGACACCTCATTGAAATCCCAATCTGCTCATCTCTTTGGATCAAAGTGAATCATCTGGTTTATGCTGTCATTTCTAATCCTCGCATGGTGAAGATTATATAACAACATTCTGAATCTGAATAGTCTCATCTGGTAAACATATTAGCCGGTGATTCATATGATCCATGAAACTAATGTGAAGTTCTGGAGTTTGTCTCTTTGATCCTGAAGTCCACATGATACTGGTTCGGCTTTGATTGTGTATGGAGCAGCAAGCATTACACAACATGTTCGCTGTCAACGACACAATGGTGTTTGGCAATCTCTGCCCGGTTTTATGTCTTTCACAGCTTTTGAAGACTGTCGTAATTAGCAGTAATTTGTTTGGGATGACGTTATGTTCATATACTTATTTCCCAGGAGAAAATAAGACAGATCAAGCTGAATTTGGTAGACTGCATTGTTTAGAGAATCTATAATCGGATTTTAAGTTTTTGTTGGTATATATACATATATACATTGTATATATACATTTACATATGGTAATACAGACACTCCCCGACTTACTTTTTAATTGGTTCCGGACGGCCGCATGTAAGTTGAAAGTGAACATAAGTTGTTACAGTGACGTATGACGTACGATGTGTGACGTATGACGCTCATACTGTACTATTCATCCATAAATACTATTACCGTATCTCATAAAACACCCCTAAATCAATTATTATAAACATAACATTGTAAAATAATATCAAATATATCAAATAATATCAACATTAATTCAAATAAGTCACTTATTTATACAAAGTCACTTTACATGAAGCTGAAAACAAACAATGCTTACAATATGTAATTACAATAGGCGCTCAAAACCGAAAGTAGTGTACTTGTGAAATTAGTGTACTTGCTGTGGGTTATACGGACTTCCGGTCTTTCAAGTGCTCAAGGGTGCGGTTGAACTCATTTAGAACACAGCCTGCACTGATGTGAATGACCAGCAGAGCGGAGAGTTCTTTCTTTTTCTGGATTCAAGTTTTCATTCATTTTACAACTCTTTGCTTAACTGAGTATGCATGGAAGATTGCGCCGATCCGAGCAGATAGTTAATTCATCTCTGTGTATGAGACTTGCACCAATGCTAGTAGGCTTACGCTTCTGACCAATATATATATATATATATATATATATATATATATATATATATATATATATATATATATATATATAAAACACGATATATATCTGAACTGGGAAGAAGGAGGGGCACGTTCAGTCTGTCGTTTGTAAACAATGGACGCGGCATCACTACATCATTGCGTCATTACATCAGCGTACTATGTCAGTATGTCTAAACTCAAAATTTGACTTTTTTATTTTTTGAAAAAAAAAACAAAAAAACAAAATCAAAAAAAAAACGTAAAACGGATGAACGTAAGTTGGGGAACGTCTGTATATGGCTATACATATGGTAATATATTACATATTGTTATATATACATATACATATATATATATATATATATATATATATATATATATATATATATATATATATATATATATATATATATATATATATATCCTTCAGTTTCTGCAGCTTCAGTGCATCACAGGTTTTTCAAAAATATTCATCGAAAAATAAAAAAATAAGTAAATTAAGAAAAAATAGGGGAAAAGTTAAGGAAAATGCCGCAAAACAAGGCCAATTATGCAACCCCCCCCAAATATATACAAAATAAAAAACAACCCAAAATACCCCAATAAAACTACTTGCATTTTTATGTGAGGTGTGTATCTGTATGTGTGTGTATTTATATTTCATTTACATCTTATGCCTTATATTTGAATGTTCAATTGTTATTATAAGCATTTATAGTGTTGACTATGTATTTATTAATATTATATACACATATACATGTACATATACGTCAGTCGGGGGGGGGGGTCAATCCTACTTCGCGGAAATCGGCAGTGGTGGGGGTTCTCAGTTCCTATTAACCGAGAAAAGTGAGGGATCCCTGTATATATAAATGGTTTGGATGTGGAAAAAAACCCACTCCATTATATTTTTTATTTAATGCTATGAACTAGCTCTAGCGCTGTGTTGGTGGGACTGCGAGGGTGCTTGATTTTATTTATATACAGTGATACCTCACTTTACGAAAGTCTCACCAAACGAAAAATGCAGGTTACGAAACCCATTTTCCTAAAATTTTTGTCTCTGGATACGAAACAAGGTCACGTTACGAAAGCTACATCTTAAAAATTCAAACGCACCATTCAAACATTCAAACAATGCGCGAGTTGCTTTCCCATTGGTTGTCTCCCAACACCCCGCCCCGCTGGTCTCCCATTGGCTAGGAGGGAGCTGAATCTCCATAATACAGTACTGTACCTATAATGCTTTTCGTGTGCGTTCGACACACACGTGTGAAGGAGAGTTGTACTGTTGGTTTGTGAGTTTCGTGAGGTTTTTTTTTTGAGTGTGCTTATTGCAGTGTTATTTTTCGTTATTAATCGTAAGCCCAAAGAAAGTGATTCCTGGTGAGATTGAAAAGAAGAAGCGTGCTCCGTTATCAATAAAAGTAAAACAGGAGATGATAAAAAATATGAAAGTGGGATTCGGTTGAGTGAAACCCCTCTACAATCAGGACGATACTGAAGCAGAAGGAGGCCTTAAAAGTGGAGATACAGTGACGGAGGCGATTATTTCGGAAAAAGCAACTGCCATTTTTAAGGACTTCGTGAAGGAGGGTGGGGGTGAGGGTTCTTGAGACCAGCAACCCCTGGACTTTAAAGCGTCGCATGGGTGGTTCGAGAGATTTAAAAAAGGTAAATAATTTTCTTTTACTTTTAACACATATTTCATACAAAATTGGTGTACTTTTATCATTTTTACGGGTTTATGGGGTAGTATTGGGAGCCTTGGAACGAATCATGCGTTTTACATGTAAAATGCAGTTCAACTTACGAAAAATGCAGTTTACGAAAACGGTGCTGGAACGGATTATATTACAGTGTACAGTAGTGGTCTGGTGGTAAAGGTGCTGGATCACTGATCTTAAGGTTGGGGGTTCAAGCCCCACTTTCATTGGGTTGTCACTACTGTGCCCTAGTGTAGCGAACTGGGTGATCAAAGGCCGGCCATGTCTCTCACTGTCTATGGTGTGAGGTTCATGTAAAAGAACCACTGCTGACTTTCGACAAGAGTAGCTGCAAAGCCATCAATGTATTTCCGCCCTGCGTTGGCCTGGCAAGCCATTCAGGGTGTACTCTGCCTTCGCTCAGAGTTGGCGGGGATAGGCGCCAGCCTCCCCACGACTCTAATTAGGATTAAGCGGTTACAGAAAATGAATGAATGTTGTCAAATCAGATCAGGAACCTGATCACATGATGGCAATCACTGGTTTTATGTCTATCTTGACTTTTGAAGACCATTATAACTCGCTGTGAGTTGCTTGGGATGACGTCAGGTTCAAATACTTGTTTCTCAGAAAACATAAGTCGGATCAAGCTGAAATATGGTGGACTGCATTATTCAGAGAATCTATAATTAGATTTGCTGGGAGTTTTTTGGTGTATATATACAGAACACCACCATTAGCCAATTGGATTTTTGCAGGGCTGGCACTCCACAAGATGTCCCAGGTTGGTAGCGCTCCTCTCGCTGACATCATTACAGAGTCCGTGATCATTAAGTCATTAGAAAAAAAAATTGCTAAGACTCTGTGAACTGCATCATTCTGCTGATCAGTTTTATTAAAAATAGTTTTAAAGAACTCAATAACAAACAAAAGTGCTGTAGAGAAAAATGTAGTGTTAATTTTAAATGCCAAGTAGTTGTGAATATTTACATTTTTTTCTTCTGGAGGAGATGATTTGTTGCCCATCCCATACTGACAATGGCTAGTACACACTAAATGGCCATTAGCTAATTGAATGACAAACGAAAGGATCTTGGACCCCACAGATCACTGCTTGTGGTTGTATTTTGTATGAATGTTCATGAAGGTTAGCGTCCATATTGTGTATTTTATGGGTTGTTACATGAAATATGAGTCAAAACACATGAGTCTGAAATCTGTGCTGATTTGTTTTATTTAATACATCACGGCATACAACGTAAAAAAAAACATCTCCTACCCATTTCCCACCATTAAAAAAGTATGTCATTATTTTGTTGATGGTTTCATGTCTAACTACAAGTTACCTTGCTGTTCCAGCTTGCGCTCCAAGATAAAGACTGTGTTCAACACCCATGGGATAATTTAATTTGTTACACAACACATCACATATCAATCCATTTTATTGATCTCTGCTTGATCAGTGTAAAAGCAAAAGCTTGTCTGGACTCACTCTCGGATCTTGACTCAGTTATAATGACAGCAGTGAAGGAACAGAGAGCTTTCCAAGGTCAAAACGATTTAATTTTAGAGAGTTTGATTTGAATATAAGGCGCATTCATTATCTATAACGACAATGAGAGCGACACTGCCAAATAGTGGAATGGAGGTGCAATGATACTTAATTCTTGTACACAATTCCAGAAAAGTATGTTCCCCAGGGTGCTCCCCCAGCATCAGGGCGTGCCCCACTATTTGAGAAGCACTGCACCAGTCCATTGCAGGGCCAACACACTCACACACACACACACACACACAATTATTCACATTCCCATTTAAGGTCAATTTTGAATATCCTAATGTGCATGTCTTTGGACTGTGGGCGGAAACCAAAGTACCTAAAGGAAACCCACACAAGCAGGGGCAGAACATGCAAAGTCCACACAGAAATACCCTTGCTCAATCCGGGACTCAAACCCAGAGCCTTGTTGCTGTAAGGCAGATGTGCTAAGCACTATGCCACCGTGCCTCCTCATTGTGTAAATCATTTATTCATTCATTTTCTGAACTGCCAGGCTGGTACCCATCTGACCTCAGTCAGGCTGAGGGCAGAGTACGCCCTGGGCGGCTCGCCAGGCCATCGCAGGGCAGAAACACACTGACAGCTATGCGGCTACTCTTGATTAAAGTCAGTGATGGTTCTTTTACGTGCCTCAAACCATAGATCAGGGGTCTCAAACTCATTCCACAAAGGGCCGCAGTGGCTGCAGGTTTTTGCTTCAACCAAGCAACAATAGACAAATCTCTGTATACAGAACACAGATTGACCAATCAACTCCCTGAAGACTCAGATCAGCTTATTAAATGAGTCATGTCAGGTGTGCTGCTGCTTGGGTGAAACAAAACCCTGCAGCCACAGTGGCCCTTTGTGGAATGAGTTTGAGACCCCTGCCATAGACAGTGAGAGACATGGCCGGCCTTTGATAACACAGTTCGCTGCTCTCCGGGGATGTGTGTGGGGGGGGGAGGGGGGGGGGGGCTGTGACAACCCATTGACAATGGGGCTTGAACCCCCAACCATGGGATCAGTAATGCAGCATCTTACCATGGGCCACCACTGTCCTATGTAAATTGTTGTGTAAAAATTATTATTAATTATTATTATTATAGTATGATCAGTATGAAACAGGACAAAAGGTTTTGAAAAGGTTGTCAGTGGAAGCTGTAGTGTTAAAGAATTGGGAATTATTTCTATCTCTGCTTTCTGTTCTGTGAATCACAAACCTAATCATCGACTGTCTTTGTCTTAAATCCTTCAACACTATGAATTAGATTCTGCTGTGTCATCCGTTGTCACACTTCTGTAGTTATGTGATTCACCAGTAGGAAATGACCAGCTCGTACTATAATCCTCGGAGGCAAATTCGGTCGACTCATGTCTGTATCTCCAAATGGAATTGAAAACCTCTGAAACTCGTGATCACGAGATGCACACCAGACTATAATTTGTCCAGATGGGTGGAATAGTACAGGGAGATGTGTTATGTGTGGAATCAGAGAATGTGGGTCTATGTACGACTTTAATCATTTTCAGAGACGATCCAAATCCAAGCACTTGCTCATTCCTGTGAGTCATAGCACTCAGCTTTGGTCTTTAAAAGTCCTGATTTTGTGAGTTGAAGATAGAAAGTGAATAGAGACATGGCCACCGTGAGAGTCTTAAACCAGATGTCAAACCAAGACAAAACTAGCTACCCGGTGTACTGGATCATAGTAAATAATCTTAGACTAATGACAATCAGCCAGTGCACGGGGGCGAATGGGGGTAGGAAATAAAATGCTCACACCAGGTGTGCATGCATGGATGAGTGACCAGGACTATGGGGGTGACATGTCAATAATAATGAGAGTGTTCTGGGTAGCACAACAAAGCAAATGGGGGATGTTCTGGAGGGAAACAAAGACATGAACCCAGGGAGACCTCCTGGAGCTGAGTCGGGGGTGAGTGGAGGTTGGGTGGGTTAATTATGATGTGTGATAAAGAAAATGATTGTAAATCCACAAACACACTCTCAAGTCATAATGTTGAGTCATAGATTCGTAAATAATCGTAATATCTAAGTTCTCAAGTTGGAGTGTTTTCAACATGGTGGACAAGAAGACAGGTTTGGTAATGGATTGTATATGGAAATCTTTCTTTTTAACAGTGCATTTACTGGTTGCTCTTGCTTGTGTACTTAATTTTAATCTGCAATCTGTGTACAAAGGGCAGCACAGTGGTTTAGTGGTTAGCATGTCTGCCTCACAGAAAGAATGTCCAGGGTTCGTGTCCCAGGCTCAGTGAGGGCATTTCTGTGTTTGCATGTTCTCCTCCTCCTTGTGTGGGCTTTCTCTGGGAACTCCAGCTGATATTCACAGTAGGCTAATTGCTGTTCCAAATTGACCCTGAGTGTGAGTGGGAATGTCTTTGCATGTGTTGGAACTGCTATGCTATGGCGAGGATGCATCTCGCCTTTTCCCTGTGATGGCTGGGATAGCCTCCAAACCACCCTAACAGAATTGAGCATTTCTACAAATAAATGGGCGTAATTCTTTAATTAGCCAAACATGTGCCAGTAGTACCATGTGTAACATCATGAAGAAACACAATTTAATTTAGCTTTGGTTAATGAGATCAATTTTGACTGGTGTCAGACAAGTTGGGTTTGAATATTTCTGAAACCACTCATTTTCAGGCAGAATATTATCGAAGATTTACATAAAGGTGCAAAATGGATGTTCAAGATGACAGGAAGTCTATGGTAATGCAAATAACTATGCATTACAATGGTGATGAGAAGAAAAGCATCGGAATATATAACATGTCAGTGGAGGTTAGGTTACAAAAGATAGAAGACCACACCAGGTTGCATGCCAGCTAATTAAGGACAGGAGTTTGAGGCACCCACCCACCTACCTACCTACCCACCTAACCCACCCACCCACCCACCTACCCACCCACCTACCCACCCACTTACCTACCCACCTACCTACCAACCTACCTACCTACCTACGTCTGTCTGTCTATACAGTCGGCCCTCTTCTTACGAAATTAATCCGTTGCAGCACCTTTTACCTTTTTCGGAACCTGGAGTTTTAGTAAGTAGAGGTGCATTTTACATGTAAAACTTGTGATTCGTTCCAAGGCTCCCAAGACTACCCGATAAAAATTATAAAAGCATACCTTTTAAGGTACTTATTTCGTGTTGACCATGTGTCCTTAGCAGAGTTATAATCTTACAATGACCATGGCACCGGGAATCACTTTCACCAGGAATCACACGTGTGTGTGTGTGTGTGTGTGTGTGTGTGTGTGTGTGTGTGTGTGTGTGTGTGTGTGTGTGTGTTTGTGGGTGGGTGGGTGCGTGCGCGTGTGTTGACCATGTCTTCTGAGCAGAGTTATAATCTTACAAATGTTTATTGAAGGTTAAAAGCCTGAGCCATAAAATACAGTTGGAATGACACACAAACATGAACACGGTTCACACACAAACATGAAAAAAGTTGGAACGACAGCGTCATCCCTTCCTAGCCAATAGGAGGCCAGCGGGGTGGGATGTTGAGAGATGGGAGGGAAATGGGAGGGAGCTGCGTCATCTCTCCTAGAAAATGGGAGGCCAGTGGGGCGGGATGTTGGGAGACAGCCAATGAGAGATCAATTCACACATTGTTTGAATTTTTGAATGGCATGCTTGAATTTTTGCACATTTTTCTTTTTCGTAAGAAGAGGTTATTTTGTGTACAGAGGACGAAAATTTAGGAAAATGTTTTTCGTAACAAGGATTTTTCAAATTCAGAGTCTTTTGTAAGTAGAGGGCCAACTGGGGAAAAAAAAAAAAATATATATATATATATATATATATATATATATATATATATATATATATATATATAGTGGGGCCGGTGGCGTAGTGGTTAGGGTGCTGCGCTCATGATCGGGAGGTTGTGAGTTCAAATCCCACTGAGACCCTCACTGTGCTAAGACTTCTGGGGAAGGTCTCAACCACAAGTGTGCCTCTGTTCACCCAGCAGTATAAATGGGTACCAGTAAAATAAACTGGGAAGGTAACCTGCGAAGGACTAGCATCCCATCCAGGGGGAGTTGAACCCCTGGTCGCTTCACGCTACGAAAACCGGGGATAAGTACCGGCTTGATAAGCCACTAGGCTTGGGTGTAAAAACCCAACAGACTACCATATATATACCCTACCTACGAAACCCCCTGAGTATGAAAACTCCGGGTTACGAAAAACATTTTCCCAAGTTTTTGTCCCCTGGATACGAAAAGAACCTGTTACGAAAAGTGCCAAACGTGTCATTCAAAATTTAAACGCGCCAATCAAAATTTCACATGATGTGCAAGTTGCTCTCTCATTGCCTGTCTCCCAACATCCCACCCCGCTGGCCTCCCATTGGCCAGGAGGGAGCTGAATTGCCATAGTACTGCACCCATAAAGCTTGTTTGTCACACGCGTGAAGGAGAGTTGAACAGGACTGTTGCTTGTTTTGAGATCATTGCAGCGTTATATTTCATTATTGCCGAAACCCCTCTACAATCGGGACGATATTGAAGCAGAAGGAGAACTTAAAGTGGAAATACAGTGACGGAGGTGATTATTTCGGCACAATATTGAAGCAGAAGAAGCATGGTAACAGAGTGCTCCGTGAAACAAGACCCCTGATCTCGCAATGAAGAAAGTTAATATTGAATCAGGACCGCTGATCTTTCAAACAGGTACTGTAATTCTGCTTTAAATACAACATCTCGTCCATTTAAACATTGAAATAGAATTGTTCCGTCAGCTGCACATTACGTGTGGGCGGAGCCATAGAGACAGAGTTGTGTGTGTGTGCGTGTGTGTGTGTGTGTGTGTGTGTGTGTGTGTGTGTGTGTGTGTGTGTGTGTGTGTATGTGTGAGAGAGAGAGAGAGAGAGAGAGCGAGAGAGAGAGAGAGACTGCCTACAGAGTCAGTCAGAGATGAAAGGAGGCTTAACTCTCTTTCGAGAGAGCACAGTGCCTTATTTATCATTTTAAGTTGTTTAATTCAGTAAATGTTTAATAAATGTGGCGTGCTCAGCTGAATGTGAGAAAAACGCGGCTCATCTGGACGTCCGATCCCTCAAGGAATCAAGTTAAAGTTGAGTTTGGACCTTCGATCTGTCAAGCAGGGCACGCGCTTTGAATTCCCCGTCTTAAAATGCTCCGGCATCCTGCGTGTGGGCAGAGCCCGCATTCAGCGGCGCCATGTGTATTCTGCAGTGATGGTCTAGTGGTATAGGGCGCTGGATCGCTGATCCAAAGGTTGGGGGTTCGAGTCCCACTCTCCACGAGGTTGTCACTGTCCCCCCCAGTGCAGCTAACTGGGTTATCAAAGGCAGGCCATGTCTCTCACTGTCTATGGTGTGAAGCATGTAAAAGAACCATTGCTGACTTTCGTAAAGAGTAGCTGCAAAGTCGTCAGCGTGTTTCTGTCCCTTGCTAAAAGGATTGTGACAGGAAGGGCATCCGATGTAAAAAACTCTGCCTAATCAAAGGTGCGAATCAGATGATAAAAAGTTAAAGGGAAAAAAGCCAAAAGGAAGACAGACATGTGTATTCTCTCTGTGTGTGAGAGAGAGAAGGAGAGAGATAGAGAAAGTGTTGTGTGTATGTGTATGAATAAAATATTTAATAATGGTTTAATTAATAAATATGTTAATAAAATGGTTTTATATGTTAATAAAATATTTGAACGGTTTAATAAATTAATTTCTTTTACTTTAACACATATTTCATATAAAATTAGTGTACTTTTAGCCTTGGAACGAATCACGCGTTTTACATGTAAAATGCGCCTCTACTGTACTTACGAAACTTGCGAAAAAGGCTCTGGAACGGATTAATTTCATAAGTAGGGGGCCAACTGTGTGTGTGTGTATACATATATATGTCTGTCTGTTTGTCTTCCTTTCGGCTTTTTCCCTTTTACTCGGGAGTCGCCACAGCGAATCATCTGATTTGCACATTTTGATTTGGCAGAGGTTTTTACGTCGGATGCCCTTCCTGTCACAACTCTTTTTAGCAAGGGACAGAAACACGCTGACGACTAGCCTCTAGGGTATTGTGAGAGCAGCAACAGAAATGCCTTTCGTGACCAAATAATTTTCTTTCGCAAAGTTTCTATCCATCAGACGGCCATTCATAGTGGCCATTGTGGCAGGGTGTGATTACTACCTAAGGAACACAGTATGATGTCCTTAGAACACACTTTGCAAGGGATAGATTAAAAGGATATGTGTATCGGCAGTGATGGTCTGGTGGGAAAGGTGCTGGATCACTGATCCCAAGGTTGGGGGTTTGAGCCCCACTCTGAACGGGTTGTTACTGCCCCCCCCCCCCCCCCCCCAGTGCATTTAACTGCCTTATCAAAGGCTGGCCACGTCTCTCACTGACTATGGTATGAGGCTGTAAAAGAACCACTGCTGACTTTCATAAAGAGTAGCTGAATAGCCGTCAGCCGTGTTTCTGCCTGTCCTGGCAAGCTGAAGAGGATGTACTCTGCCTTCACCCAGAGTTGGCTGAGATGGGCGCCAGCCTCACCGTGACCCTAACTAGGATTAAGTGGTTCAGAAAATGAATGAATGAATGATATGTATAGGTATTGATGACATCTAAGTATTTTGATCCTATAAATTGTATGCTGTCACGTCTTTCTTTAAAAAAAGGGCTTTTCACTCATAAACACCTGCCACTGATCAACTGCATGACTATCAACATTTCATTTTCACCCTCTTTCTTTTTTTTTAATCAGTCTGTTGACTTTACTTTGCCTCATAATACCTCCAGCTGGAGAGCCACCTTTTCATTTTCAGCGTGAGGACATTCTCCGGATGCTGGTAGAGGCAGGAAAGTTCTCATTTGTGGCAAGAGAAAGAAGGGTAAAAGCCACACTCTGTCAGCAGCACAAACAGGCAGGGCCATAACGCTTCTCTCGAACAATGCGGCTGCGGGACTGCAATTTGCATGCCGATTTTCATACTTTGCTTTCGTGACTAACTGCTTTCTCCTTCTGCTCATAGTGTGAAAAAGCAAGTGTGTATCAAAGGGGTTTCAGCTGGGATCTTACTCTCACTTTCTCATTAGTATTAGAATGGCTCAGCGCACCATACTGTTGTTGATTAGTTCTTTGAGTAGTAAAATTCCTTCTTGAGCTAAACTAGTCTCTTCTTTCTAACTGTATACGGTGGAGTTTTCTACAGCCTCAGATTATTACAGAGAGATTTTATAACATCAAACTGAAACATCTCCATGGTATTGTTGATTCACAGTCTATAGTCGTCAGTTTAATCCTGAGCTCAGGTTACTGTCTGTGGAGAGCAGTGGTCACCAAATCGTCCCTGGAGATCTACCTTCCTACAGGTTTTATCTCAATCTAAAATCTCTTTTAGTCACTCAGGAACTTTGTAAGTCACTGATTAGATGGTCAGGTAGGCATGATTAGGCTTTGAGCCAAAATCATCACGGAGGAAGATCTCCAGGAACTGAGTTGGTGACCACTGGTATTCCACATATTCATCCACTGGCATTTTTCACTACACTGTCTGTCTTCCTTTCGGCTTTTCCCCTTTTACTCGGGAGTCGCCACAGCGAATCATCTGATTCGCACGTTTGATTTGGCAGAGGTTTTTATGTCGGATGCTCTTCCTGTCACAACCCTTTTAACAAGGGACAGAAACACACTGACGACTTTGCAGCTACTCTTTACGAAAGTCAGCAATGGTTCTTTTACATGCCTCTCATCATAGACAGTGAGGGACATGACCCACCTTTGATAACCCAGTTAGCCGCACTGGGGGGCACAGTGACAACCTTGTGGAGAGTGGGACTCGAACCCCCAACCTTTGGATCAGCGATTCAGCGCCCTATACCACTAGACCACCACTGCCCTGGCATTTTTCACTACACTATACATATTTAATATGTTTAATATGGGGCAGTGATGGTCTAGTGGTATAGGGCGCTGGATCACTGATCCTAAGGTTGGGGGTTCGAGTCCCACTCTCCACAGGGTTGTCACTGTGTCTCCCCCCCAGTGCAGCGAGCTGGGTTATCAAAGGCCAGCCATGTCTCTCACTGTCTATGATGTGAGGTTCATGTAAAAGAACCATTGCTGACTTTCGTAAAGAGTAGCTACAAAGCCGTCAGCGTGTTTCTGTCCCTTAATAAAGGGTTGTGTCAGGAAGGGTATCCGACGTAAAAAATCTCTGCCAAATCAAACGTGCAAATCATTTGCTGTGGCGACCCCTGAAAAAGGGAAAAAAAACAAAAGGAAAGCTCTCGCTATACATATTTAATATGATGGATTTGTTTCTGGAAATAAAAGATTATACTACAATAACTATCTGACAAAAGATGACGAGTGTTAAAATGGTTTCATTTTCAAATCTCTCCCTATTTCTCTCTCTTCCATGTATTTGATGAATTAATTGGTCATGTGGGGGAAAATGGTCTCAGAACTATGCAGACCCCATAAAAGAATCATATTGAGGACCTTCAGTTCTCATTGGAGCGATTCGCAGCCAAGTGCAAAGCAACCGGAATGAGAATAAACGTCTCTAATTCCAAGGTCATGGATCTCAGCCAGAAAAAGGTGCACTTTCTGGAGCTGGAACGATATCCTGCCCCAACTAGAGGAGTTCAAGTATCTTGAGGTCTTGTTCATGAGTGAGAGAAATATGGAGCAGGAGATCGACAGGCGGATCGCTGCAGCCTCTGCTGTAAAGCAGAGCTTGTACTGTGGTGAAGCTGGCGCTGAGCCACAAAGCAAAGCTCTCAATTTACCAGTCGATCTAAGTTCCAACACTCATCTATGGTCACTTTGGGTAGCGACAGAAAGAAAAAGATTGCAGAGACAAGCGGCTGAAATGAGCTTCCTTCGGAGGGTGGCAGGGCTCTCCCTTAGAGACAGGCTAAGAAGCTCAGCAATCCATGAGGAGCTTTCGCTAGAACCGCAGCTCCTCCATGTTGACAGGAGCCAGTTGAGGTGGCTTGCGCTTCTTTTTAGAATGCCTCCCGAACACCTCCCTGGTGTGATGTTTCGGGCACGTCTGACTGGGAAGAAACCCTGGAAGGACTCTGTCACTCAGTTGATCTGGGAATGCCCTGGTGTCCCCTCAAAATAGCTGAAGGAAGTGGCTAAGGAGAGGGACGTCAGGACCTCGCTGCTTATGCGGCTGCCCTGCGACCTGACCCGGATGAAGCGCAAGAAGAAGAAGAAGATGATGATTATTATGATGATGAAGATGAGGATGATCATAATGGCCATTAACTTTACAGTACACCCTTATTACAGTACAGTACAGGGATCCCTCGCTACTTCACGCTTCAGTTCATGTGGCTTCAGTGCATCACGTTTTTTTCTAAAAATATTCATCGAATTAAAACATAAGGAAATTAAGGAAGAAGAGGGAAAAAGTTAAGGAAAATGCCACAAAAATAAGGCAAATTATGTAAAAAAAAACTTAAACAAACACAAAACAAAAAACAACCCAAAACCTCCCATCAAAACTAGTTAAATTTTTGTGAGGTGCGCATCTGCGTGCGTGCGCACATCTGTATGTGTGTGTGTATTTATATTTTATTTACATCTTATGCATTATTTTTAAATGTTTAATTGTTATTATAAGCATTGAATATGTATTTATTGATATTATATACACATATACATGACATATACGTCAGTCGAGGGGGTTGGGGGGGGGGTGATCCTACTTCGCAGAATTCAATGGTCGCGGAGCATCTCGGTCCCAGTTAACCGCGGAAAGTGAGGGATCCCTGTATATGTAATGGAATATTAGTGGCACCATTCCCCAATCACTGAATCATCCCAAAAACAGTTCTTGGCATGGACAAAGCTGCTCTGTATTTGCAATGCAGGTGATAATTTGTGGGATTATAGTAATACAAGCTCAGACAGGCTCAGTAATATCCAATCTTTCTAACAGCACTGGGTGTGGGCCCCTGTCTCCGACTTTAGCAGCAGGAAAATGATAGGGGGGACTTTATACCATAGCCCGGGGTAGACGCTTTCAAAAGCAGGAGGGTGTATAGAAATGAAAAGCTTGAAATATTTTTCTTTGACATCAGCGTTTTATCCTTCACTGAAAACAGTTGACAACCTGAATTGTCGAGTGAACATTGTCACATGGAGGAAGGTCAGGTATATTAATTTATCACTGTTTCTGCGTAAAAATAAGAAAAAGGAAACGGTAGATGAGACGAAAGAATGCGCTGACTATCATTGGAAGGTGTGTTTCAAGTTCATGTTCACGTTTTCTGACAACAGAGTCATTTTGCCCCTAGTGCTTCCGTTATATGCGCATTTGTGAGGTGTGCACACCTGCATATGAGGGCTATCCACTCATCTCACTCACTCAACTGCCAAAGGCTTAATTCTACTATTAGGTTCACAGTCAGGAGGCTGAAGCCTATTTTAGCCAACCAGCTGGTAAAGGCAGCGTACACTCTGGACTGCTCACCAGATCATCACAGGGCAACACACATAATCCACTCACACTCAAATGCACAAGTATGGGCGATATGGATCAGCCAATTAGCCTGATGTGCATGTCTTTTTTTTTTTTTTTTTTTTTACTGTGGGAGAGAACCAGAGTACCTGGAGAACATGCAAATTCGATATAGAAATTGCTTCTCCGAGACTCGCACACAGGACCTTCTTGTTATGAGGCAGATGTGTTAACCACCACGCCACCATGCTGCCTCTGCGTGTTAATCAGAAACCGAATAATTCACCTCTCTTTGTGAGGTTTTGTTTGGAGATGACAATTTTATGATCCACAGCATAGCAAAACTTCACTAATACTAGTATACTTCACAATATCAGCAAATCTTCTCACATACACCAAATTTAACAAGAATCAAGAGGTTTGGAGAAATAGAACAGCACACAGAATGGAAAATGAGCACGAAGCATGGAATTTCCCCTTCAAGAAAAGTTTCTGAATAACACTGCCTTTTGGCAAAGCACTGCATAGTTTTAGACTATGTAACTGTTTTGGTATTTTCGTACTTGCTGATGGACCTCAAGGTGCTGATGTTAACACATCCTAAACTGAAAAAACACTGAGCTGTTATGTGCAGATTCACATCAGAGTGCTCTGGGCAGAAAATACCCTTTTGGCTTCACTTTGGTAATTATTTCCAGACCATTGTATGGCATTTCACAAACAACATGCTAACAACTTCAAGACACAACCAGACATCATAAGCTAAGTTAGCAGCAGAATGTTTGAAAAACTGGCAGTAATGATCTGGCGGTAAAGGTGCTGGATCACTGATCCCAAGGTTGGGGTTCAAGCCCCACTCTCAACAGGTTGTCATTGTCCTCCCAGTACAGCGAACTGGGTTATCAAAGGCCAACCATGTCTCTAACTGTCTATGGTGAAAGGTTAATGTAAAAGAACCATTGCTGACTTTCATAAAGAGTAGCTGCATAGCCATCAGCGTGTTTCTGCCCTGTGATGGCCTGGCAAGCTGTCCAGGGTGTTCACTACCCTCACCCAAAGTCGGTGCCAGCCTTCCCATGACCTGAATTAGGATTAAGCAGTTGCAGAAAATGAATGAATGAATGAATGAATGTTTGAGAAACCAAATTTCTATTATCGACACTCCTGGCTGCGCTAAGACCGACTAGTGTAGGTAGTGTAGGCCAGGGGTCCCCAACCCCCAGTCCCTGGACTGGTACCGGTCCGTGGCTCATTTGATACCGGTCCCCAAACAAAATCTTTCATGGTGCAAATTATAATTTGGAAGCAGGTGAAACAACCATTAGAAGTTTAGCTTTCTCGTAAAATGAAAAGATGGTGGGGGGTGGGGCTTGCAGGTTTAGCGAACTTAGGAGGTCCCAGAGTTCTCAAAATTCTTATCTGTGTAAACTAATCTGACAAACACGAATGTTTTGTCTCAACATTAGTGGTTTCCTAGATTAAATTCAATGTATTATGTTGAGAAAGGCTATGATTTATGTTGGTATTATACGAGAGAAGACAATGGGCTGAATAAATACTAATGTCTCTTTCCCACGCAGATGTGTTGAGGTATAATAGATGCAAGTGGATAAAAAGGGGCAGTGGTAGTCTAGTGGTATAGGGCGCTGATCCAAAGGTTGGAGGTTCGAGTCCCACTCTCCACAGTTGTCACTGTCCCCCCCAGTGCAGCTAACTGGGTTATCAAAGGCGGGCCATGTCTCTCACTGTCTATGGTGAGAGGTTCATGTAAAAGAACCATTGCTGACTTTCATAAAGAGTAGCTGCAAAGTCATCAGCGTGTTTCTGTCCCTTGCTAAAAAGGGTTGTGACAGGAAGGGCATCCGACGTAAAAACCTCTGCCAAATCAAACGTGCAAATCAGATGATTCGCTGTGGCAACTCCCGAGTAAAAGGGAAAAAGCCGAAAGGAAGACAGACAGACAGATGCAAGTGCATAAAAAAAGGTGTCAGGTAATACCTCTGGAACAAGACATTTGTACTAATAATTACAAATTGTAGTCTTTTTATTTGCTTTATATTGTCATTATTAACAAAGAAATTTACATAGAGGTGGGCAAAGTTTATATAAGAATTAAAATTATATAATTCTTTATCTTGGGTAAAAGTGGAGTCTTTTTTGTAAAAAGGGTGACAAAATGACTACTCAGTAAGTCTGTGATTTAAAGTGGACCCTAATTTTATTCATTGTGAGTAAATTAGTATATTATTTACTTAGGAAAAAAGAAATTAGAAAATGTAACTATCCCTATGACATTAGTTATCATGAGATAACTCAAAAATGATTGCGCTAAGGCCCTCATCTGTAAGACATTAGCTAGCATAAGATAACTATGAAAATTATCGTGCTAAGTCTCTTATTTCTCGCATGAGATAACTTAAGAAGTAATCTAGTTAAAGTTGTAATTTATGAGATATTATCCAGCATGAGATAACCTTAAAAATATTCTCACAAAGACTTAAAAAAACAAAACATTTCCAGCATGATATACGTAACCTTAAAAATAATAAAGCTTAAGTTCTTTTATCTGAGACATCAGCTAACATGAGATAACTTCAGAATTAATCTGGCTAGGGTTGTAATATCTCGGACATTAGCCAGCATGAGATAACTTTAAAAGTAATCTGGTTAAATTGTAATCTTGCAGACATATCAGACCATCTCAAGACTCTGGATTTTGTAGGACTCTTGGTTGTCACATTTCTGAAATATCACGTGGTCATCAGGGGCCGTACTTCTGGATTGGAAACCGGGGTGTTAGTCCCCCTTTTTAAAAAGGGGGACCAGAGGGAGTGTTCCAATTATCATGGAATTACACTCCTCAGCCTACCCAGGAAAGTCCATGCAGGGGTACTGGAGTGGAGGATCCGACCGATGGTTGAACCTCGGATTCAGAAAGAGCAATGTGGTTTTCTTCCTGGCCGTGGCACTTTAGAACAACTCTATACTCTCTACAGCAGGGGTCCTCAACAAAGGGTCCGAGGACTGGTAGCAGTAGGGGCGGTGGTGGTCTAGTGGTATAAGGCGCCGGATCACTGATCCAAAGGTTGGGGGTTCGAGTCCCACTCTCCACAAGGTTGTCACTGTCCCCCCCAGTGCAGCTAACTGGGTTATCAAAGGCCGGCCGTGTCTCTCACTGTCTATGGTGTGAGGCATGTAAAAGAACCATTGCTGACTTTCAACAAGAGTAGGCTGCAAAGCCGTCAGCGTGTTTCCGCCCTGCGATGGCCTGGCGAGCTGTCCAGGGTGTACTCTGCCCTCGCCCTGAGTTGGCTGGGATGGGCACCAGCCTCCCCGTGACCCTAATTAGGATGAAGCGGTTACAGAAAATGAACTGACCGGTAGCAGTCCGCAGCTCAATTGGTACCAGTCCGCAGAAGAAATAATTAATTCCGTTTTATTTATTATCTGAATATGAATGATCTTTATTTTTGAAAAATATTTTATTTTGAAAAATGACCAGATTCCCTTGGCTACATGTCGGTCATTCGAGCGCTAAAATGTAACCCACAAGGGGACGGAACATGAACAGAGGCAAGTTGGACATGTTTCAAACAATAGCGGGGATTTTTGGTGAGACTGAGCCTGAGCCTTCATTCTCCCAGCTGATGCACCATCACCTGTGTTTTTTTTGTTTGTTTGTTTGTTTTTTTAAGTTCAAGCTCTACTTCCCAACCAACTTTATTTCAGCTGTTGAAAAATAACACTCATGGAGTGCTTATTATTAATATATAATTTATATATTAATAATTAATATATACAACTGAAATGAGCTTCTTTTGCACCAATGCCTTGGTGTCCCCTCAAAACAGCTGGAGGAAGTGGCTGGGGAGAGGGACGTCAGGACCTCACTGCTTAGGCATTTGCCTTTGTGACCCGACCCGGATGATAAAATTATGATGAAGTAATGATGAAATGATGATGAAATAACTCTGAAATTAACTTTGAAATAACAGGTAGCATGCACACTAATAATTAAATGTTTGTTGTTGTTCATACAGTTTTTAAAAAGAATGCATAATGAAGCACATCCTGCCAAAGACTTAAGGAATGACTTAAAATAATAAGCCCAACCCCATCTATGGGTAAATCCTTAAAACATTAGCTAGCACAAACGTTCATAGAAACTAGCATGCGTGCTAATGGCGCACAGTTATGTTAGCTTGCTAGTTTTGCAGCTAATAACAAATACTTAACCAAATGGTATACTAGTATATCATAATTAACACGACATTTTTAAGATTAGAAGGGACATTCTTTTACCTATATAACTGTTGGAGCAACTGATTACGGTTTGTTTTATGAATAAGATGACATGCACAAGAAAATGAATAAAATGCAGTTATACAGCAATACACTTGTATTTTTCAATGGTTTCCTTTTTTCTTCTTTTTTCAAGTTTGTCCTTCTATTTTTTTCTCAGGTTTTGCCAGCTACATCCCTTCTTTTAGTGAAGTAATCATCTTATTTTATTTCAGAGAACTCTTCTTTAACCAACCCAAGAATTAGGGTGAGGCCAATCAAATCCTGAATGTGTGTGAACGTGAGTTACAACCTGCTAAGCAACACAATACTTTTCACGTGTCTCATCCATTCACTCTTGTCTTGCTTTCATTCTGTTTCCTTTTTTGTGTTTGTTGCTTTTCATACCTCAGGGTTATATGAGGGTTATTTCTGTCTAATACACTACAGTGTGTAAATGCATGTCACTCAGGTGCATTCCTCACATGTCTGAACTAGTCCAGTGAAAAAAACATTATACATTATGCAGCGAGTGCCTTGCCCAGACCTTGTTTCAATACTACTTTCAACACGACCTTGTCAGCTCGCCCCATACCACTCGGAAGTACATCACCTACATCACCCATGTGGCTGCTTTACAGAGGCAGAGCATGTGATGAAGGCAGGTTCTTATTTCTATATTTAATAATAATAATTAAGCAGCCGTGCTTTAAAAAAATTGTCATAGGTGGAACATAGGCCATGGTACAGATGCATTCTTTTTACACTCATATTTCTGGCAACCCATGTGTAGCATGTTTTTTGGAACATATTTTTGTTGGTGGAAGGAGAACTACCTGGTGCGCCGCAATGCCACGCAAGAAAATATTCAAAATCAAAGCAAATACAGCATTTATTGTTACTGCTTCAGAGCCCCAGAGTCTCTGAGTTTCTGCCTGCTTCTATAAAGGTTATCTACAGGTTCTCCAATTTCCTCCAATGCCATGCTGGAAGCTGGGTAATTAACAAATATGCACCATATGAGGTAAATGTTTTAATATGGACTTTTTGATTCAGTGACATCCGCCAAAGTTGAAGCCAAACAGTTTTAGTATATACTAGACATACAGGGATCCCTCACTTTCTGCGGTTAACGGGGACCGAGATTCCTCCGCGACTGCTGATTTCCGTGAAGTAGGATCGATCCCCCTGACTGACATATACGTACATGTATGTCTGTCTTCCTTTCGGCTTTTTCCCTTTCACTCGGGAGTCGCCACAGCGAATCATCTGATTCGCACATTTGATTTGGCAGAGGTTTTTACGTCGGATGCCCTTCCTGACACAACCCTTTATCAAGGGATAGAAACACGCTGACGACTTTGCAGCTACTCTTGATGAAAGTCAGCAATGGTTCTTTTACATGAACCTCTCACCATAGACAGTGAGAGACATGGCCGTCCTTTGATAACCCAGTTAGCTTCACTGGGGGGAACAGTGACAACCTTGTGGGAGTCAAGTGGGACTCGAACCCCCAACCTTAGGATCAGCGATCCACTGCCCTTGACTACCAGACCACCACTGCCCTACATATTCAACGCTATAAATGCTTATAATAACAATTCAACATTCAAAAATAATGCATCTTCTTTTTTCTTCTTTTACTTTTGGCTTTTCCCTTCAGGGGTCGCCACAGCGAATCATCTGCCTTCATCTCACCCTATCCTTTGCATCTTCTTCTCTTACACCAACTATCTTCATGTCCTCCTTCACCACATCCATGAATCGTCTCTTTGGTTTTCCTCTCGGCCTTCTGCCTGGTAGTTCCAACCTCAGCATCCTACTACCAATATACTCACTATCCCTCCTCTGTACATGTCCAAACCATCTCAATCTAGCCTCTCTGACTTTGTCTCCAAAACCTCTTACATGTGCTGTCCCTATGATGTGCTCATTCCAGATCCTATCCATCCTCATTACTCCTAAAGAGAACCTCAACATTTTCATCTCTGCTACCTCCAGCTCTGCCTCTTGTCTTTTCCCCAGGGCCACTGTTTCTAAACCATACAACATCGCTGGCCTCAACACTGTCTTGTACACTATTCTTTTCATTCTTGCCAATACATTCCTATCCCACATCACACCGGACACTTTTCTCCAACCATTCCAACCTACCTGCACACGCTTGTTCACCTCTTTTCCACACTCTCCACTGCTCTGGATTGTTGAGCGTAAGTACTTAAAATCCTCCACCTTCTTTATCTCTGCTCCCTGTAACCTCACCGTTCCTCTTGGGTCCTTGTCATTCATACACATGTATTCTGTCTTACTGAGGCTAATCTTCATTCCCCTCCTTTCCAGGGCATACCTCCACCTCTCTAGATTTTCCTGCACTTGTTCTCTGCTTTCACTGCAGATCACAATGTCATCTGCAAACATTATAGTCCATGGAGATTCTTGTCTAACCTCGTCTGTCATCCTGTCCATCACCATATCAAACAAGAAGGGGCTCAGAGCTGACCCTTGATGCAGTCCTACCTCCACCTTGAACTCTTCTGTCACACTGACAGCACACCTCACCACTGTCTTACATCTCTCATACGTGTCCTGCACCACTTTAACATACTTCTCTGTCACTCCAGACTTCCTCATGCAATACCACAGTTCCTCTCTCGGCACCCTGTCATATGCTTTCTCCAAATCCACAAAGGCACAATGCAGCTCCTTCTGACCTTCTCTGTACTTCTCTATTAACATCCTCAAGGCAAACACTGCATCTGTGGTGCTCTTTCTTGGCATGAAACCAAACTGTTGTTCACAAATGCTGACCTCTGCCCTTGGTCTAGCTTCCACTATTCTTTCCCATAACTTCATCGTATGGCTCATCAACTTTATCCCTCTGTAGTTGCCACAACTTTGCACATCTCCCTTGTTCTTAAAAATGGGCACCATCACACTTCTTCTCCATTCCTCTGGCATCCTCGCACTCTCTAAGACCTTGTTGAATATTCTTGTCAGGAAATCTACTGCTACCTCTCCTAGACCCTAGACACTTCCATACCTCCGGTATGTCATCAGGACCAACTGCCTTTCCATTCTTCATCCTCTTCAATGCCCTCCTCACTTCACCCTTACTAATCTTTGCTACTTCCTGGTCCTCAATGGTCACCTCTTTTACTCTTTTTTCTCTCATTTTCCTTATTCATCAGCTCTTCAAAGTACTCTTTCCGTCTTCCCAGAACACTTCTGTCATCAGTCAATACATTTCCCCCTCTGTCCTTAATCACTCTAACTTGCTGCATGTCCTTCCCATCTCTATTTCTCTTCTTTGCAGTCACTGACTTCCTTCAAATTACATTGTCTGCACAAGATGTAGTCTACCTGTATGCTCCTCCACCAGTGCTCATTGGTCTTCCGTCAGCAGCTGCTCACGTACACCACCGACCAAGCCAAAACCATGTTTGTGATGAGCCTGCTCACAGGTCAAGCCTCATCCTGGGTGCTAGTAGTCACCACCCATACCCCGAACTTATGCTCGCACTACGATCGGTTCGTGTTGGAGATGAAGAGTCTTTAATCATCCAGCGAAAGGGTAGAAGGCTCGCAGTCAATGTCTGAATATGCTATCAGATTCCAGATCCTTGTTGTAGAGTGCAGCTGGAACAACCCCACTCCGAGGGGCCTCCTAACAACCTCCGAGGGGCTTTCCTGCAGGGGCTGAATGAGAGACTGAAGGATGAGCTAGCAGCACGAGATAGGACGCTTGAGCATCTGATCTCTTTCGCTATGAGGCGGGACAATAGGCTAAGAGAGAGAGAAAGATCCTGGGAAGAGCGGTTTAGCCCCGTCTTCCCGCCCCCGAGAACCCCGTGAGGCCCAACGCTGCCTCATCTCGAACCTCCTTGCACTTCTCCCCTCGATGGAAGATGACTCCCATGAGCCCATGCAGCTGGGCTGTACCAGGCTGACGTCGGAGAAAAAGCATCGGTGGCCGGCTAATTGTCTCTGCAATTACTGCGCAGAAAAGGGGCATTACCATGTCTAGTGCTCAACACGGCCGGGTCCGGCAGCCAGGAGAGGAGCAGCGGCGAGAGCACCCTCCAAGACGCCCGGGAAGCGCCTGCAGGTTCAAGGTACACTGCACTCTGCACAGCATACCCACTCAGTCAACGTATTCATCGTCTCAGGTGCCCACGCCAATTTCATTCAATTTCAAATTTCACAAACCCCGTTCAAGCTGGGAGATATGGACTTGAGTGGCATCCTGAAAGAAAACCATTACTTAAAAGAGGCATTCATCAAGGACCGGGCCCATTCGCTACCACTGCACCGACCATACGATTGCACCATTGAATTACTCCCAGGTTCCACGCTTCCTTCTCAGCGACTCCTATAACCTCTCGAAGCCTGAGAAGGAAGCCATGGAAACTTACATTACCGAATTTTCTGGCTGCAGGTCTTATCCGGCCTTCATCGTCCCCGGTAGGCACCGGGTTTTTCTTTGTGCAGAAGAAGGACAAAACCCTGAGACCCTGCATTGATTACACGGGCCTGAACAGTATCAAGGTAAAGAATAAGTACCCCCTCCCTCTCATTGACTTGGCCTTCACCCATTTCCACACCGCTACCATTTTTTGTAAACTGGACCCTAGAAATGATTACCACTTAGTCTGGATTCGGGAGACGGACGAGTTGAAGATGGCTTTTAACCCGCTTAAAAAAACCCACAAAACTTGAAAACTCTGAGAAGACTCTGAGAACTCTGCCTGGGCTTCTTGTTAGCCGGGGTGCGGCTAGCATTGCTAACAAGAAGCCCAGTTGAGCGTGCTTACTTATACACGCCCGAAGACACTCCGATCTTCTAGCTGTAGTAGGGTCGACCGGTCATAGAGGAGCATAGTACAAAACAACAAATAACACAAATTAAAACGTACAAAGAAACAACTTGACTCTGAGAACTCCACGACGTCATCTTCTAGGCAGCGCCATCTTGGAAACGTCACTCCAAGTTCAATGTAAAAGAACATGAAGCGTAATAAAGTTTATCCTTTTGGTATCATTTGTTAAACATGCTACAGAACATAAAATTTCACGCACACACATAATAATCGAAAAAGACTTTAATACGAGTGCTTTACAACAGTATATATTTAACAACGCCCGCCATCAGTGCTGTCAATCAACAGGGTGCTGATGGAAATTGGACTACTGTTGGTCGAAGACGTCGAAGAAGGAGAGGTGATGGATGTGGTGAAAGAAGACATGAAGGTCGTTGGAGTCAGAAAAGAAGATAATGCAGCCATGAGGTGGGGGGCACTCACCAGTGTCTCTCCCCATCATGCCGGTCCCAAGCCCGGAGAAATGCAGAGGGTTGTGTCAGGAAGGGCATCCGACGTAAAACCAATGCCAAACATTTATGATGCAAATCAGAAGTACTACCCCCATACCGGATCGGTCGAGGCCCGGGTTAACAATGACCGCCATCAGTGCTGTCAATCAACAGGGTGCTGATGGAAATTGGACTACTGTTGGTCGAAGACGTCGAAGAAGGAGAGGTGGGAGGCGTGTCCGTAGTCAGAGAGAGAAGAGGAAAGGCATGAGTCTAGGACTGAGAGTGGGGACTTTGAATGTTGGAACTATGCAAAGAAAAGGTAGAGAGCTCGCTGACATGATGCAGAGGAGGAAGGTGGACATACTGTGTGTTCAGGAGACCAGGTGGAAAGGTAGCAAAGCTAAAAGCTTAGGAGCAGGGTTTAAGCTATTTTATCACGGTGTGGATGGGAAGAGAAATGGAGTAGGAGTCATCTTGAAGGAGGAGTTTGTCAGGAATGTTCTAAAAGTGAAAAGAGTGTCAGACAGAGTGATGAGTCTCAAGTTAGATATTGAAGGTGTAATGCTCAATGTTGTTAGTGCTTATGCCCCACAGGCAGGATGTGAGCTAGAAGAGGAGAGATTCTGGAGTGACTTAGATGAAGTGATGCAGAGTACCGCCAGAGGTGAAAGAGTGGTCATTGGTGCAGACTTCAATGGACATGTTGGTGCAGGCAACAGAGGGGACGAGGAAGTGATGGGCAGGTTTGGTATCCAGGACAGAAATGCAGAAGGACAGATGTTGATAGATTTTGCAAAAAGGATGGAAATGGCTGTGGTGAATACTTTCTTCCAGAAGAAACAGGAGCATAGGGTGACTTATAAAAGCGGAGGTAGGAGCACACAGGTAGACTACATCTTGTGTAGGCGATGTAATTTGAAGGAAGTCAGTGACTGCAAAGTCATAGTGGGTGAGAGTGTTGCCAAACAGCATAGGATGGTGGTGTGCAGGATGATTCTGATGGTGAGAAAGGTGAAAAAGGCAAAGGCAGAGCAGAAGACAAAGTGGTGGAAGCTGAAAAAGGAAGAGTGTCGTGTTGTCTTCAAGGAGGAGTTGAAACAGGCTTTGGGTGGCCAGGAAGTGCCTCCAAATGACTGGACAACCACAGCAAATGTGATCAGGGACATAAGTAGGAGAGTACTTGGTGTGTCCTCTGGAAGGAAAGTAGATAAGGAGACTTGGTGGTGGAATGAGGAAGTGCTGGAGTGTGTACAAAAGAAGAGGTTAGCTAAGAAGGAGTGGGACACAGAGAGGACTGAAGACAGTAAACAGGAGTACAGGGATACACAGCGTAAGGTGAAGGTAGCAGTGTCAAAGGCCAAACAGAGGGCGTATGATGACTTGTATGATAGGTTGGACAGTGAGGAGGGAGAAAATGATTTAAATAGGTTACCACAGCAGAGAAATAGAGATGGGAAGGACGTGCAGTAAGTTAGAGTGATAAAGGACAGAGAGGGAAATGTATTGACTGATGACAGAAGTGTTCTGGGAAGATGGAAAGAGTACTTTGAAGAGCTGATGAATGAGAAAAATAAGAGAGAAAAAAAAAGAGTAGAAGGGGTGACCGTTGAGGACCAGGAAGTAGCAAAGATTAGAAAGGGTGAAGTGAGGAGGGCATTGAAGAGGATGAAGAGTGGAAAGGCAGTTGGTCCTGATGACATACCAGTTGAGGTATGGAAGTGTCTAGGGGAGGTAGCAGTAGATTTTCTGACAAGAATATTCAACAAGGTCTTAGAAAGTGAGCAGATGCCAGAGGAATGGAGGAGAAGTGTGCTTGTGCCCATTTTTAAGAACAAGGGAGACATGCAGAGTTGTGGCAACTACATATGATGAAGTTATGGGAAAGAATAGTGGAAGCTCGACTAAGGGCAGAGGTCAGCATTTGTGAACAACAGTTTGGTTTCATGCCAAGAAAGAGCACCACAGATGCAGTGTTTGCTTTGAGGATGTTAATAGAGAAGTACAGAGAAGGTCAGAAGGAGCTGCATTGTGCCTTTGTGGATCTGGAGAAAGCATATGACAGGGTGCCGAGAGAAGAACTGTGGTATTGCATGAGGAAGTCTGGAGTGGCAGAGAAGTATGTTAGAGTGGTGCAGGACATGTATGAGAGATGTAAGACAGTGGTGAGGTGTGCTGTCGGTGTGACAGAAGAGTTCAAGGTGGAGGCAGGACTGCATCAAGGGTCAGCTCTCAGCCCCTTCTTGTTTGCTATGGTGATTGACAGGCTGACAGACGAGGTTAGACAAGAATCTCCATGGACTATGATGTTTGCAGATGACATTGTGATCTGTAGTGAGAGTAGAGAACAAGTGGAGGAAAATCTAGAGTGGTGGAGGTATGCACTGGAAAGGAGAGGAATGAAGGTTAGTCTCAGTAAGACACAATACATGTGTGTGAACGACAAGGACCCAGGAGGAACGGTGAGGTTACAGGGGGCAGAGATAAGGAAGGTGGAGGATTTCAAGTACTTAGGCTCAACAATCCAGAGCAATGGGGAGTGTGGAAAAGAGGTGAAGAAGCGTGTGCACGCAGGTTGGAATGGATGGAGTGTGATGTGCGATAGGAGAGTGTCAGCAAGAATGAAGGGAAAAGTGTACAAGACGGTGTTGAGGCCAGCGATGTTGTATGGCTTAGAAACAGTGGCGCTGCGGAAAAGGCAGGAGGCAGAGCTGGAGGTAGCGGAGATGAAAATGTTGAGGTTCTCTCTGGGAGTAACGAGGATGGATAGGATCAGAAATGAGTATATCAGAGGGACAGCCCACGTAAGATGTTTTGGAGACAAAGTCAGAGAGGCTAGATTGAGATGGTTTGGACATGTACAGAGGAGGGATAGTGAGTATATTGGCAGTAGGATGCTGAGGTTTGAACTCCCAGGCAGAAGGCCTCGAGGAAGACCAAAGAAGAGATTTATGGATGTGGTGAAGGAAGACATGAAGGTCGTTGGAGTCAGAAAAGAAGATGCGGAGGACAGGGTGAGGTGGAGGCGAATGATTTGCTGTGGCGACCCCTGAAGGGAGCAGCCGAAAGTAAAAGAAGAAGAAGAAGAAGGAGTCAGAAAAGAAGATGCGGAGGACAGGGTGAGGTGGAGGCGGATGATTTGCTGTGGCGACCCCTGAAGGGAGCAGCCGAAAGTAAAAGAAGAAGAAGAAGAAGAAGCTTTACAACAGAATATGCTGTATAATGTTAATATTTTATCATCAATAAATATAACAGCCCCCAGTGCAGCAAACTGGGTTATCAAAGGCCGGCCATGTCTCTCACTGTCTATGGTGTGAGGCATGTAAAAGAACCATTGCTGACTTTCGACAAGAGTAGGCTGTAAAGCCGTCAGCGTGTTTCCGCCCTGCGATGGCCTGGCGAGCTGTCCAGGGTGTACTCTGCCCTCGCCCTGAGTTGGCTGGGATGGGCACCAGCCTCCCCGCGACCCTAATTAGGATGAAGCGGTTACAGAAAATGAACTGAACTGAACTAAATATAACAGTAAAAATTGAAAAGTTTTTCTTAATCATTGCTACATTTTACTACATTAATACTGTATTAATGAGTAAGACTGTCTATACAACGTGTTTAAGAAGCATATTTTAGAGCATGCAATAGATACACAGTGTTTTACTTCCGTTTGCTCATTCGCGCATGTGACGTGATACATGGGGTTTTACTTCCGGGTACAGAACTCGTGGATTATCTCGATTTGCGGGAGGGCCCGGAGCCGAACCCCCGCGAATGTCGAGGGCCTACTGTACCTTATGAAAGGCTTGGTGTTTGTTGTAGGGTTTTATATTAACTTGATCTACATGTAGGCCAAAAATCCTACAGTATGTACTACTATCTGTCTGTCTTCCTTTCGGCTTTTTCCCTTTTACTCGGGAGTCGCCACAGCGAATCATCTGATTCGCACGTTTTTTTGATTTTGGCAGAGGTTTTTTACGTCGGATGCCCTTCCTGTCACAACCCTTTTTTAGCAAGGGACAGACACACGCTGACGACTTTGCAGCCTACTCTTTACGAAAGTCAGCAATGGTTCTTTTACATGCCTCTCGCCATTGACAGTGAGAGACATGGCCCGCCTTTGATAACCCAGTTAGCTGCACTGGGGGAGTATGTACTACTATCTACTACTACAAAATATTTTGGAAAATGTCCACTCTCACTCATTTGCCGAACCAATTACAGTGATCCCCCACTACTTTGTGCTTCACTTTCTGCTGCTTCAGTGCATCACAAGTTTTTCAAAAATATTCATTGAAAAACAAAAAAATAAGTAAATTCAAGAAGAATAGGGGAAAAATTAAGGAAAATGCAGCAAAACAAGGGCAATTATGCAAAAAACCCCAAACAAACAAAAACAAGAAAACAACCCAAAACCCCCCAACAAAATTACAGACGCTCCATGACTTACATTCATTCGTTTTACGTTTTTTTTATTTTACTTTAAAAAAAAAAAAAAATTATGTCAAACTTTGAGTTTAGCGTGCTCTCTGTAGTACAAGACGTACCTACGTAGTACGCTGACGTAATGACGCAATGACGTAATGACGCTGCGTCCATTGTTTACTAACGACAGACTGAACGTGCCCCGCCTTCTTCCCAGTTGAATGCGTGTTACCCTTGTATTAAGACGTCGTCTCTGTGATCTTTGTGTTTACACTGTTTTGCGGACTTTTGTAACCCTAAGCAAATATGGTTAGTCAGAAGCGTAAGCCTACTAGCATGGGTGCAAGTTTTCCGGCATATGCCGGAATTTTCGGTTTTCACAAGACTGAATGAACTATCTGCTCGGATTGGCGCAATCTACCATGCATACTCAGTTAAGCAAAGACAGTTGTAAAATTAATGAAAACCAGAATCCAGAAAAGAAAGAGAACTCTCTGCTCTGCTGTTGATTCACATCAGTGCAGGCTGAGTACTAAACAAGTGTTCAACGGCGCCCTTGCTCACTTAAAAGACCGGAAGTCCGGATTAATTGCGCTTTGTCTCAAGTGCAAGCAAGTGAACTACTTACGGTGGAGCGCCTTACATATTGTAAGTGGTAATTGGCTGTTTTAAGCTTCATGTAAAGTGACTCGGCATTGAATATGTATTTATCGATATTATATACACATGTCAGTCAAGAGGGTCGAGCCTACTTTGTAGAAATCAGGGGTCGCGGGGTGGTCTTGGTCCCCATTAACTGTGGAAAATGAGGGATCCCTGTAGTCCTACTCGGATCACTGGAAGGCTGGTGAATATCTCAACCAACACTAGTAAAGGCAGGATACACCCTGAACTGCTCACCAGATCATCACAGGGTTAACACAAAAAGCCATTCACAATCACACCTAGGGGCAATTTGGAACAGCCAATTAGACAAATGTACATGTCTTTGATTGTGGGAGGAAACCAAAGATCCCGAAAGAATCCCGGGCAAGCACATGGAGAACATGTACATCCGAGACTGGGAATCACACCCAGGACTTTCTTGCTGTGAGCTGGATGTGCTGGCCCACTACCCCACCAAGCCATCCTTTGGATAATGTCCAGTAAAAGGGAAAAATAAAAAATTGTTATGTCAGGTCAGTGTACCAATTTCAGTTCCTGACGGTTTCTTCACCAATCACAACCCTGAAATCTTGTTTTACCTGCAGAACATAACAGCTTCTGAACATCAACTTCAAGTCCTGCCTGTCTTCTTTTTTTTAAAGGTCCTTCCTTTTTTATTCAAGACATTGCACATCTCATAAATCATCAGGATGACAAGAGACTTTAAATCAGAAAGTGATTGAATTACGTCTCTTTCCTCTTTCTAATCGCCTCTAACTCCCCTCCCTTCCTCCTTTACCTATCTTATCTTTTGGTGCCAGTGACCAGCGTCCCTGGATTAGCATAACGTAATGCAGGACAGCTCGGAGAGATGGTTAGATCTTTGAAGGGCTGGCTCACTTACTAAATTAGGCTTGCTTCAACAACAACAAAAAAAAACAGATGACCGAGCCAGACGTGCAGCTCAACAGGGTGCATATGTAATAAAATGGCACCTAGAGGTGAAATCGTATATACAGGCCACGTTACAGTGGAAGATATCATTTACTTTTTCAATCTGAGTATCACCCGCTCCGCAGTGTTGTTTTGGTAGCTTGTTTGATTGTATGCAATATGACTAAAAAGATTATGCATTGATTTTGAAAATATTTAGACAAATCACAAACATTAAAGTCCTTAAATCCTGAAAAATTCTTATTGTTTAATATAGGACAAAATGTTAATCAGATGGGGCAGTGGTGACCCAGTGGCAGGGTGCTGGTTTACTGACTCAAAGGTTGAGGATTCAAACCCCACTATCACCGCGGTGTAACCTCTGTCCCCCCAGTGCAGCTAATTGGGTGATCAAAGACTGACAATAGTGAGAGCCATGTAAAAAAAAAAAAAACATGTCTGTCATTCGTAGGTCACTGGGATGCCATATGCATGTTTCTGCCCTGATATGTCCTGAAGAGTTGCTGGGGTATATGCTGCCCTTGCCCAAAGTCAATTGAGAGGTGTGTCAGCCTCTCCACGACCCTAATTAGAGTTAAACATTAACAAAATAAATGAATGAATTAATGAATGTACATCAGATGCCCACTAGGGGCAACATTTCTTTATATCTATGCCAGATTATAATAAACCAGATTATAATATATTTGTGCTGATACCTTGCACCCTATGAGAGTTTGTCTATTTACTGATACAGTAGTTTTGATGGTAGTAGTCTGTGGTAGTATTATGATTTTAGATTATTGGTAAGAATTTCTTTATTGTTTTTGTATTTATCGCAATATGGAAGACTCTTAAGTGTAGGGCAGAGGGTGTGAGGAGTAAGAAGGTCCTGGGTTCAATTCCTGGGCATTTCTGTGTGGAGATTGCATGTTCTTCCTATGCTTTTGTGGGGTTCCTCTGTCTTTCTCCTACAGACATACATGCACATTCGACTAATTGGGTGCTCCAAATTGCCCCTAAGTATGAGTGTGAATGGTAATGTTTTGGCATTGCAATGGTCTGGCAAGCAGGTCAGGATGTACCTCACTTTTTGCCATGGTGGATGAGATAGGCAACAGCTTTTCCCAACTCTACTTGAATTTATCAATTGTTCATATGAGTGAGTCTCACTCAATGAGGTGAACACTTATTGGGAATGTATCCAGAAGTTTCCAGAATACATTGCGTTTTCTGGTTATTGGAAACTTGATAATATTAGAGAGAGAGAGAGAGAGAGAGAGAGAGAGAGAGAGAGAGAGAGACTTTTTATTGCTATACCAACACAAATGACAGTGACTACATTTTTTTCAGCAAATGTTTTACAAAATTACTTGGAAATAACATAAATTAAGGTTTACGGTCTCATTTTATTTGTCCTATAGCCTAACACCACCCCAAAACAGAGACTGACCAATGAACTAGAAGCAATGTGTAAAGCTCTGCAGGTGGGACGTCTCGGGATGGTAGCGTCCATCTCTGTGACAACATCACAGTGTGTGCCTCAGTAGATCATGATGTCATAAATTCTGGAGGGACACCGGGACAGAGAGGCAGCACAAGAAGGACAGAGGGCCACAGAGTCTGGTCCCTGGGCAGAGCACTAACAATACTTGTAAGAGTGCAGACCTTGGACCAGAGCATTGAAACCCATATCCAAAACTGGTACACATATTACAGACAACCAATTAACAACACTGCTGGGTACCTAACTCTGTTTTTCTCTGTCGCAATATCCCATCAGTGTGTCACTTACCCTGCAGTTTGTGATGATGTCACAGAGAGGGGAATTACTAGAATGGATATGGTGTCTGCCTGTAGATTTCAATTCTATAAACTGTAACCATAACCTCTTGGGGGGGCAGTCATGGCCTGGTGGTAAAAGGCACTGGATCGCTGAGCCTAAGGTTGGGGGTTCGAGTCCCACTCTCCACAAGGTTGTCAGTGTCCCCCCAGTGTGACTAACTGGGTTATCAAAGGCCAGCCATGTCTCTCACTGTCTATGGTGAGAGGTTCATGTAAAAGAACCATTAGCTGCATAGCCATCAGCGTGTTTCTGCCCCTTGCTAAAGGGTTGTGTCAGGAAGGGCATCTGACGTAAAAACCTATGCCAAATCTAGCTGATTTGCTGTTGCCACTCCTGAAAAAAAGGGAATAGCCAAAAGGAAATGCTGTCGTAGCAACAATACATACCGAAATGGGGTCCAGACTTAGCCATTGGTCAATTTCTCTGGTACAGTGGTTCTTAACCCTGTTGGCGGTACTGAACCCCACCAGTTTCATATGCTTATTCACCGAACCCTTCTTTAGTGAAAAATAAAATATGATTTTTTTTTTCAAATTCAAGACACAGGTATATGTTTTTACTGGGGCACCAAAATGAACCGTGCGTTAACATCACTGTGTTCAAAGAACAAAACCAATACAATGCATGAACTCCCCCATTACAACTACTTACATTTTTATGTGAGGTGCGCATCTGAGTGCGTGCACACGCATCTGTGTGTGAACGCGCGCATGCGTCTGTATGTGTGTGTGTATTTGCTTTATTTACATCTTATACATTATTTTTGAACGTTTAATAGTTATTATAAGCATTTATAGTATTGAATGTGTATTTATTGATATTATATGTACATATACATGTACGTATATTGTCCCTTGCTAAAAAGGGTTGTGACAGGAAGGGCATCCGACGTAAAAACCTCTGCCAAATCAAACGTGCGAATAAGATGATTCGCTGTGGCGACTCCCGAGTAAAAGGGAAAAAGCCGAAAGGAAGACAGACATACATGTAAGTATACGTCAGTCAGCACAGGGTTGATCCTACTTTGCAAATCATGCAGATATGACGCCGACTAATATCACGTTCCGTTATATATGTGAATCCATGTTGTACATATTCGTCCGACCACTTTCTTTTTTACTCAACATAGTATGATGAAAATGTTGAGGTTCTCTTTGGGAGTAACGAGGATGGATAGGATCAGAAATGAGTACATCAGAGGGACAGCACATGTTAGATGTTTTGGAGACAAAGTCAGAGAGGCTAGATTGAGATGGTTTGGACATGTACAGAGGAAGGATAGTGAGTATATTGGTCGTAGGATGCTGAGGTTGGAACTACCAGGCAAAAGGCCCAGAGGAAGACCAAAGAGAAGATTTATGGATGCGGTGAAGGCGGACATGAAGGTCGTTGGAGTAAGAGTAGAAGATGCAGAGGATAGGGAGAGATGGAGGCAGATCATTTGCTGTGGCGACCCCTGAAGGGAACAGCCAAAAGGAAAAGAAGAGAGGAGTATGAAAGAAATCACACGACGTACCATCACAACAGTCACAATTCGACTACTGAGCGCACCAAATTTCCTGCAGCACAGATTGGCCAAGCAATATAGCGTGATCACCTGCAGCCAGTGATGGCCAAGTGCGGCGTGTCGTCATGAATATGAGTCAGGTGTGTGTCTTGACCTCTGCCGAACCCTTGAGACTGACTCACCGAACCCCTAGAGTTCGATCGAACCCAGGTTAGGAACCACTGCTCTGGTAGATCTCATAATGCTCCCATGATGCACTGGGCCACTTTTGTGGTGTCGTTGCAATATACAATATTTTTCCTGAGAGGGTTGTAAGCCCCATGCAGAACCTGCTTTCTTGGACAATCCATGCAAGGAAACCCAAGTATGTGCGGGGGAGAGCATGCAGGCTTCATACAGAAACACCCTCAATGATCACATGGCTCAAACCGAGGACTTTCTTTTACTGTGAGGTCAGACACAACACAACCGTCATCCCCTGTTGTGGAATAAAAGAAATAAAATTGTAATGGAAAAAAATGAGTCCACTTTTAGGTGGAGGGTGGCATCGTACCATCTCTTTGCTGATTGTTTTCCTTTAATAGCATGCCTCCAAGTGTACTATTCGATTGAATTCAAGTAATTATAACACTCCTGAATCCCATTACTTACTTAAATTCTTGTAATTAGACTTGTGACTTTCTACCATTCTGTATGGTGATGTGCATAATTTAAACACACTCTGTTCTTCCTACAGGTACAGTCATAGGAAAAAGTTAGGACACTCCATTAGTGAACTCTATATTAAGAAATATTTGCAGATCAATGCCCAATCTTGTTTTTATTTCTGGAAACCAATGTAATTTAATTGTATTTAAACAACATAAATTAACATTTTTTAGTCATCAAACAAGACATGAACAACAATGCATATTTCAATGCAGGAAAAAATTAGGACACCCCACATATTTCCCCCACCTAAAATGTCTATAGTTACACACACAGGTGTATCAGATCAGGTGCACGTGATCAGATCATTGTTACCCAGCGTTTTGAAGAAGTCTTGCCCTATTTAAACCTCAAACATTTAGTTTGTTGTGCCCCCCCCTGTCTGTTGAAGTGAGACTGAGCACCATGGTGAGACCCCAAGTGCTGTCTGAGGCCCTCGGAAAGAAGATTGTGGTGCTTATGAGTCTGGTATGGGGTTTACAAAGATATCAAAAGAATTCATATCAGTAAATCCACCATGGGAAAATTGTTTACAAGTGGAGGATATTCAACTGCCACCATGCCCAGATCTGGCCATCCAAGCAAGTTCACCTCCAGGGTAGACCACAAAATCCTAAAAGAAGTCATCACAGGTCCTAAAATATGATCAGGGGACATTTAGCAGGCTCTCTTTACTGTCGATGTGAAAGCGCATGAATTTCCTATCAGAAAGAAATGACAAGTTTGACCTTCATCGGAGGAGTACAAGGAGGAAATCTCTCTTTAAAAAGAACATTCAGGCCAGAATGAAGTGAACATGAACAACGATCAGGACTTCTGGAATAATGTTCTTTAGACAGATGAGTCTAAAGTTGAATTATATGGACATCAGAACAGAAGAAATGTTTGGTGTAAACCAAATCTAGCATTCCAGAAAAAGAACCTCATACCAACTGTGAAGCACGGAAGTGGAAGGGTCATGGTTTGGGGATGCTTTGCAGGACCTAGCCAGCTCACCATCACAGAATCCACCATGAATTATACTATTTATTAGAGGGGGCTTGATGAACATGTAAAACGATCTGTAAAAAAAAAAAAAGCTGAAGCAGATCTGGACACTGCAACATGACAATGACCCAAAACAGACCAGTAAATCCACCAAGGACTGGCTGAAAATGAGTGGAGAGTCCTGGAATAGTCCTGTTAAAGCCCAGATCTTAATACTATTGAGATGCTGTGGGGTGACTTGAAACAGGCTGTGCATGCAAGAAACATCTCAAACATTTCACAGCTGAAAGAATTCTGCATTGAAGACAAGGCAAACTTTCCTCAGATCGATGTCAGAGACTTGTAGAGGGCTACAATACGCATCTCAATGAGGTTATTTCAGACAAACAGTTTCATCATTGAAACCGTAGTCGATTAGACCGTTGGTGCACCCATTGTTTGACTGTCTCTCGCCACTTGAGTCGGTCTTCTGCAAGATGGCAAAGTCTGGCTAAACAAACAGTTTAACACTAGTTATTACAGGGGTAGGGTGTCCTAATTTTTTCTCCATTGAAATATGTGCTGTTGTTCATATCTTTTTATGGCTGCAAACCCGGGAAAGTACTATTTTGTAGTCGATAAATCAAAAATTAGTATTGTAAGCTGAAAATTAGTATTCGTAATAGACAAACTTAGTACTCAAACTAGGATTCTACAAAATTACATATATGGACAAACAGGTTACAAACTGGTCGTTAGCTGGCTGTGTCTGCCTCCCTTTATATGCATTTTAATATCAAAAACGCCCGAATGCGCAAAGCTAAATTTTGCAATGCACGTTGTGTAAAAGGCCATATATCTGTCATGCTTCTTAATAAATGGATAGGTTATTGAATAATCTGATAAAAATTCTTGCTTTATTTTCATCGCCATTTTGGGGTTCCCACAACCATTCAATGATTGGCTCTGGTTACCACGGAGTGTATGTAAGATAGCCGCTGATTCGCTGATCTGCTGACCTTGCTGCCGATTAACAAATCACGTCGTAAAATAAAACAGTAACATCCCGTGAGATTATCACATATTGTGAGATTTGGCTTTGCCAGGAAGGTAAACATGGACCGAATTTGGCACAATCCATCAGAATTATTGTTAAAATATTGTCAGATAAAATTGAAAGGAGCATATTTTCCTGAAAGTTTAAAATTCGTATTAATGTGTGAATCGTAATTGCTGTATATTATGTTATTTTTCATATGAACACGGATAAATTTGTACAAGTTGGCAGCCCTGTCTTTTATTTGATGAGCAAAAATATGTTAATTTATTTTGTTTAATTACAATTAAATCACTTTCTTTTCCAGAAATTAATAAAGACAAGATTGGACATTATGTGAACATTTCGTAATAAAAAGGTGCCTGTTCAACTAAATAAATATAAAGATCGATCCTGCAAGGGTACATCAGAATTTCCATAAAATATGAATGCTGCTAAAGACTTAGTTGATGAAACATCTGCTCTGTGTTAGGTTTCACTTAAAAAAAAAAAAAGCACTCTGTGCTGAATTTCTTGGACTTGTCATATAAATGCTTTTCCACTTTTGAAAAATATCCAAAATAGATGGTTAATGTGACTCAACCTCCCTCCGTCCGTTTTAAAACGCCTACTCTGTGTGATCTGGCAGTGGTATTAATGCTGATCTAGCTCTGGCATGGTAAATATCCTGTCCTGTTTGTTAGCCTGACCAACAAGACTCACTCTGTGCTCCGTCTTCTTTTGCCCGACTACCAGCAACCGCAGTCACTTCTCAAAAAAGGGTATCTGAGCCGTCTCCAAAACCAAACCGTCTGTTTTCTGAGAGCTCTGGTCGAACTGGGCTTCATTATGAAGGAAGCGCGTGGTGAAACGTGTCTCTGTTTTTCCAAATAAATCTTCTTTAACCCAAGAGAACTTACATTCCTGCATCTGTGGTATTTTTCAGTCTGTGTTCCTGACTGAAACAGATTTACAAGAACGGATAAAATTGGTGGCGGCTGAACTCGATGCTTTTGTTTGGATTTAATGCGTCTTATAAAAGAGCCAACCTTGTGTCAGCCTAATTGTCTTTGACCATTTAGAAACAACATGACTTGTGGATGAGAAATTATAAGTATAGCTGACAGAAATCAGCGGTTGCGTTGGAGATGTGTTTACCCTGAGTTGCCAATTTGTTTATATCATTCTATAACAAGTGAATTGGCAATTCATTGTGTTTTTATCATTTCTCAGGAAGGGATAATAAAAAGCTTGTCTAAAGTAGGAGTATAACTGGTCAAACCTCTAGAGCAGGGGTCCCCAACCCCCGGTCCACGGACTGGTACCGGTCTGTGGATCAAGTGATACCGGTCCGCAAACAAAATCTTTCATGGTACAAATTATAGTTTTTTTATTCGCACTTCTGGACCTTATTTTGAAAAACGACTGTGCACTGAAAGTTCTTCTTTCGTTTCCAACCACATACAGTACAGTCAGTCCCCTTCTTACAAAAACCCCTGAATACGAAAAATCCAGTACAGTGATACCTCAGCTCACGAACATAATTGGTTCCCAGAAAGTGTGTGTAAGGCGAAAAGTTCGTCTTTTCCGAACATTTATTTCCCATAAGAAACCATTAAAATGAGAATAATCCGTTCCCAGGTCCCCATAAAACATAATTTTCTACTAAATAAGCCTTAAAACTACACAAAAATATACCTTATTTTATGTATAATAAATGTGCTATTGTATTGTAATTAAAGAAATAAACTGTACTGTATAATAAAGTCGTTTTATTTACCTTTGTGATGGTAGTTGATGGCTTGATGGAATGGAGTGGGAGGAGGAGGGAGGGAGGGACTTACTGTTTGGAAGGAGAGTTTGGAAACGCCTACTGTTTGGAAACACCCTTAGCCACACACGCACCCTTAATAGCTTCCTTGTTCTTAAGGATGGGAGCAATGGTAGACTTAGCGTACTGGTACTGGGACGCTGAGTCACACAAACGCACACCTCGTTCGTGTTTTTCAATGATCTCCGCCTGTGGTGGGGTCTTTTTCGATCCCATAATAGCAAAAGTACACTCAATATGGTCCAAAATGTCTAGCAAACACAAACCACGTCCGCACTCAAAGAAAGGGGGTGACGAACTGGGACGCCGTGAGCGTGCGTCAGCTTCTCGTGGCCGCCACCGTGGCGCTGTTCGACCACGTGGTTTGGTTCGTCCGCCGAAAACTAGTTCGTCAGCAGAGACTATATGCTCGCAAATTTAATGTTCTTGAGGCGAAAAGTTCGTGAGCTTAAGCGTTCGTCAGCGGAGGTTTTACTCTATATGAAAAACATTTTCCTAAATTTTTGTCCTCTGTATACGAAACAACTTCTTCTTATGAAAAGCGCCAAACGCGCCATTCAAACATTCAAACAATATGCGAGTTGTTCTCTCATTGGATGGCTCCCAACATCCCGCCCTGCAGGCCTTCCATTGGCTAGGAGGGATGATGCAGCTCCCTCCCATTGGCTATCTCTCAACATCCCGCCCCGCTGGCCTCCCATTGGCTAGGAGGGATAATGCTGTTACAACTTTGTTCAAGTTTGTGTGAACCATGTTCATGTTTGTGTGTCATTCCAACTGTATTTAATGGCTCAGGCTTTTAACCTTTTATAAACATTTGTCAGATTATAACTCTGCTAAGAAGACATGGTCAACACACATGCGTACACACACACACACACACACACACACACACACACGCGCACACACACACACACACACACACACACACACACACACACACACACACACACACACACGTGTGATTCCCGGTGCCATGGTGATTGTAAGATTATAACTCTGCTAAGAACACATGGTCAACACGAAGTAAATACCTTAAAAGGTATGCTTTTATAATTTTTAACGGGTAGTATTGGGAGCCTTGGCACGAATCACGAGTTTTACATGTAAAATGCGCCTTTACTTACGAAAACGCCAGGTTCCGAAAAAGGCGCCGGAATGGATTAATTTTGTAAGAAGGGGGCCGACTGTATCTTTGTGAGGCGGGGTTTTCTGCAGTAACACCCACCAAAACAAGATTACGGAGTAGACTGTAACCGGTCTGCGGAAATATTTTCATACATAAAACTAGTCCCTGGTGCAAAAAAGCTTGGAGACGACTGCTCGAGAGCATTATTTATGCATTACTTTTAGATTTTTAGCATCTAAAAAACACAAAAATTATGTATTTGAATAGCACTCGTATTCATTCATTTCTCAAACCGCTTAATCATATTTGGGTCCGTGAAGCCTATTTTTTTCTGACACTGGGCAAAGGTGGCGTACACCCTGAACAACTCACCAAATCATCCCAGGGCAACACACACACACACACACACACACACACACACACACACACACACACACACACACACACACACACACACACACACACACACACACACACACATATTCATACCTAGCGCCAATTTGGAACAGCCTAATAGGCATGTATTTGAACTGTGGGTGGAAACTGGAGAACCCAGAGGAAACCCATACAAGCATAAAGAGAACATGCAAACGTCACACATTAACCTCCTCGCCAAGCCTGGACTCAAACGCAGTACTGTTTCTATGTAAGGCAGATGTCCTAACCAGGCCCCCGATGTGTATTATTAGACCTAATAGTCCAAAGTAAGTGATCTGATTGGTCCATGCAGTTTTACAAAAAAACAGAATCCCTACCATCCAGACCTTGCCATGTTACATAGAAAATCAAAAAGACCATAGATGAACAAAGTGAACTAGTTTAATGCTAGTAGACCAATGCTAACAATGTAAAGTTGAAGCTGATGTTGATGGATGCCATGTTGTTGTTTTTATTATATTTTTAATAATCTTTTAGAAATCCACTCACAAATGAGCTCTTCCCCATGAATGAACACATCTCACTTTTGTACACAAGTAAAAGACGTGGATTTAACCTGATTTTTGATAGTTTGGTGAATCCATGCAATCAATAATGAATTGCACGAGTTAAATAACACAAAAATCCTAGGGCTCGTTAATGAAAGAAGGGTTTATATATCATATAAATGATCTTATATCTTATTGGGCCGAAACAAAAGCACTTGGAGAGCACAAACCTCTGCCAAGTGGAATAATAATAATGATAATAATAATAATAATAATAATAATAATAATAATAATAATAATAATAATAACAACAGAAAGTACACAGCACCCCCTGCTGGGCCTGCTGTAATACCAGACTTCCAAAAAATTGTCCTACCTCACAATGTTAAGGAGTCTTTTGAAAAGTTTCTGGATGTAGAATTGGATCTTAAGCAAAAGCATAAGCTCTTTGGTGGAGGTAATGAATCAGAAGGAAACTAATTTCACAATTCATTAGAGCAGTGCTGACACCGATACCAGTATCAGGAATGTTACTTATACAAGCATAAAAAAATTGGCAGATTGGTATCGGTTAGTACTCCAATCTGTGCAGACCGATCTGATATCACATGATTGAATATTGATTTTACACAAATGACGCTGCTGTTTTCAGTCACAGACATCAGTTTAAAAAAATCGTGCTGGTTTTGCCCACTTCTGATTATAGCGGCAAAGTAGAACCAGCTTTCGGTTGTAAGAGGCTAGCAACAGTTCGAATAGCTACAATTTGGAAATGCAGGGATCCCTCACTTTCTGCGTTTAATGGGGACTTAGACCCCCTCCCCCACCCCGCGCGACCGCCGATTTCCACGAAGTAGGATTGACCCCCCCCCCCCCCCGACTGATGTATATGTACATGTATGTGTGTATATAATATCAATAAATACATATTCAATGCTATAAATTCTTACAATAACAATTAAACATTCAAAAATAATGCTAATCTCCAGGGAGACCTGAGGGTGCTTTGGTGGACATATCACTCACATCTATTAACAAAGACAAACTCAAATGGCAAGAACCTGCGAGATCTGAATTGCAAAGCCTTCTTGTAGCAATCTGCTATTCATTTTTGATTTTATTCCAAAATCTTTTAAGAAAGAAACCTGTTTTATTTTAAACATCCCCAAGTACTGGCTCTGTTCCTAGATAACAAGGAAACCTTCGTTCCTTTTAACTGGAGCTGCTTTAAAAGTAAGCTGCCAGACCCATTTACCACTTCAAAGAGAAAGATACACTCTCATTTAAACACACACACACACACACACACAAAATAAAAAAAATTATAATAAGCAGACCTTCTTTTCATTTCTCTCCTTATTTTACTTCAGAAGTGCATGGGGTTTTTATTAGTGACTTTCTGGTGAAAGCTGAGCGGCTGAATCTCTCCGTGTGCTGCCCCTCACATCGGGCAGAAGGCCATATTTCTGCCGTAATGCTGCTGGTGCCATCTGAAACGAATCAGCTAGGCCGCTGTTGCATATTAGGCTGCAGGGATATGATGGCATATAGGCAGGAAGGCGCGCGCACGCGCGCGCACACACACACACACACACACACACACACACACACACACACACACACACACACACACACACACACACACACACACACACACACACACACACACACACAGAGAGAGAGAGGGAGAGAGAGAGAGAGAGAGACAGGAAGCAGAGCCTGCATTTCCCATGACCCACCTGTAATGCGATTAACTAGTAAGACATCTGTGTTAAGCTTATCGTCAGTGAAAGCGCTGCAGATCGAACAGCTCATGGGATATGAGAGTGACCAATAGCTAACACAAACTTGATTTTGTTTTGTTTGTTTGTTTGTTTTTTGTCTCTCGTGTACAAATCCACACATATCCCAATGCTGTTCCCCACCCTGGGTATTGCGTAGCGTCAGCTGCAATAGGCTCCAGATGGAAGATGGCTTTACTCCAGGCAGTACTGGGATGTGGTGAAGAAAGAAAGAAACACACACACACACACACACACACACACACACACACACACACACACACACACATGGCTATAGGGGCAGAATACTGAGTCGAAAAACAAGAGCGGGATGCATAACTTTATATAGGTCTAGCCTAAGTTACAGGAATTCTTCAAGAATTAATATAGACGTCCCGTCATAAAGGAAAACATTAATATGTGAGATAAATGTGGTTTTCCAGGAATAATTTGTGAGATGGCAGAAGGAAACAGCACCCAATACATTAAACTTCCTTCTTGGTGGCTTGTGGTCGCCTCCTCTGATTTCCGCTTCTGAGCTGAATGCGAGCTCCGTCTTAAACCTGATGATTTCATCAGCTATGAAGGAACAGGTACACTCAACATCCACCCCCACTATAACTCTGAAAGCCATATTGTGTAATAGGCGGTAAGCTCCTGGACTGCGGTCAGCTCTCCACCAGAAATGCTAATACTGTATCGCAAAGAAAGAGCTCCAAGTAGTCATCAATGTTTAGTACTAAAAATAAAATCTTTAAGAGAAGATATTACTGTAAAGGAGTTTGTATGATCTCTGTCAGCAATAAACTACTATGGGGTGGTGCTGTTACGAAAAACTAGTCAATGATAAAGTGGTGTAGTGAAGCGCAACGTGAGTTACTTCTGCCATGGAGGTTATGTTTTTGGTTAACTTTGCTTGATAGAAGGATTTGTTTGTTGGTTTGTTCAATTGGATTTTCATGACATTTCTACAAGAGGTGGGGCTTTTGGATTTTCGAGATGATTGGGATCAATTTCTGGACCCAGGAATTTTTGAATGATTCTTGACCATTGTAACGTAAAAGGATTTTTACACCTGAGCCATCGAGGCTCATCAGGCCAGGGCTTATCCCCGCTTTCCATAGCGTGAAGCGACTAGGCGTACAACTCCTCCTGGATGGGATGCTAGTTCATCGCAGGTTACCTTCCCAGTATATTTTTACTGGTACCCATTTATACTGCTGGGTGGACAGAGGCACACTTGTGGTTAGGACCTTGCCCAGGGGTCTTAGCACAGTGGGGGTCTAACTGGGATTTGAACACACAACCTCCCAATCATGAGCGCGGCACACTAACCACTATGCCACCGGGCCCACTTGACCATTGTAAGAATAGATATTTTTGTAAGTATGCTGTTATACCAGGAAGTATTGGGCTCTTTCTGTTTTGTTTATTTTTTTATTTCTTTGACTTGGCAGAGGTTTGCGCTCCCTGTACACCTTTCAAACGTTTGCTTTATTTTTTTCAGGGGCTGTCAACATTTGCTGTTCTAGCAGGACTGTATATCTCTATGAATTTATTTTATATTTATGTTGAATGGTCCCTACCGGAAACCCTACCAGCGTATCAAAACTGGGTCCCCTTGACCTATTTTTCAAGATCCCAGAGGTCAATTACTCGAAAATTAGGGAAGGATGGAGCGTGAGAACGACAGGTGCATCGCTGCAGCCTCTGCTGTAAAGCAAAGCTTCTACTGGTCCATGGTGAAGAGGGAGTTGAGCCACAAACTAAAGCTCTCAATTTACTAGTCGATCTACATTCCAACACTCACCTATGGTCACGAGCTTTGGGTAAAGACCAAAAAAACAAGATCACCGATAAAAGCAATTGAAATGAGCTTCCTTCACAGAGTGGTGTTGAGAAACCCAACAATCGAGGAAGAACTTGGAGTAGAACCGCTGCCCCTCCGCATTGAGAGGAGCCAGTTCAGGTGGCTCAGGCATCTGGTTAGAATGCCTTCTGAACACATCCCTGGTGTGGTTCTTTGGGCATATCGAGCCAGGAAGAGATCTCGATTTCGACCTAGAACACTGTGAAGAGATTATGTCTCTCGGCTCATCTGGTAACGCCTCATTGATCCCCCTGGAAGAGCTGGAGGAAGTGGCTGAGGTGAGGGAATTCTGGACCTCATTGCTTAGGCTGCTGCCCCTACAACCGGACCCTGGATTTAGCGGAGGAAGAAGATGATGATGATGATCTCTAACATTTTCGATGCTGTAGTTAACCACACGGGGGATACACTTAATGTTCTGCAACAATCTGCATTCCTAATTTTTCATTTCCATTTGATTGTTTTCTTTAATAAATGCTCTGGAATGTAATAAAGCAAACAAGACTTGTTAGGTATATTAAAGCCACTACAAACATTCATTCAAACAAACAACCAAAAAAGCAAAAAAAAAAAACCCCAAAAAACCCCCACATTTTAATAAACATACTAAAAACAACCACAAACCCATCTAAGCAGTTCAAGATTAAGAGCCTTGCTCAGGGGCCAAACATTGGCAACTTGATAGTACTGGGGATTGAGCCACCAACCTTTGAATCAGCAACACAAAGCCTTAACCACACAGCCTAAGAACTTTTGATGTGACTTGGCTCTTTCCCAGCTCTGACAGTGGAGACTCCTTCCACTGAGCCATCCATCCATCCATTCATACTGCTTACTACTCTGTGTTGTGTGGGAACCTGGCGATCATCCCAGCTGGTTTGGTGTGTGGTTGCTCAGTGGATAATTTTTCTGGGTAACTGATCAGAAGGTCAGTCGTTCAAGTCACAGGACCACCAAATTGAAACTGCTGGCTTCCTGAGCATGGCCATCCACCCTCAACTGCTCAGTTGAACGGATTATGCCATAGGCCAAATAATGTAAATGGAATGTAATGACTTGGCTGAGAGATGGGGTACATCATGAACCGGTCACCAGTCACGCCTATGAGTACCATTCACACGTATGGGCAGTTAAGCGTCACTAATTGCCTTAATATACATGTCTTTGGACTATTGGGTGAAAGTAAAGCACCCAAAGGAAACCCACTCAAGCAAAGGATAACATACAAACACTATACAGAAAAGCCGTTGACCAAAATTCACCCCCAAAAGCCTTTTTTGCTGCGAGGCAACAACGCTAACCACTAAGCCACCATGACCATTCACTCCTTCCAAAAAATGTTAGAAATGTAGCATGACATCTTTACCATAACGTTTACATTTTTTGATCTGTCGGATGGAGGATCCGCCACAAGTTCCTCTAAAACATATTTCTAAAGAAACGAAGTACTCCCTGACCAATCAGAATCAAGCATTGTGCAGCTTTTTTTTTTTGGTATGCATACTTATTTTATTAGTTATCTCCAAGTTACAACTTAATACAATAACAAGCATAATTTCTCCCTGGTATTTCTCTCAGGCGAATGTAGAGATGACAGGTCCGACCGAAGGCTGAAAATAATTGTATACCTATGTATACTACAGGTACAAATATAAAAGGGAACCTATAATCTAAGGTAACAATTGTAATCAGGTCTGTGCGTGTTGCCATTTTTATCCGGGATGTGTCCGGTGAAGCAGATATAAATGGGGCGGGCAATGTGTGTGGTTAGTGGTGATGCTTACTTTGGGTAAAAGAAAGAGGTGGAAATAGTTTCTGTGGTGTGGTGTGAAGCAAGGACGAGTGGAGCGATGTTTTCGTCTCTTTAATAGTACCTCATTTTCTTTTACCAGCTCATTTTAATGTGTGTGGTGATGACTTGTCCAAAATAGCAGGTCAGTAATGCCGAGTAGGAGGAACACAGTCCGACTGAAGCGAATAAACACTTTCCACTTGATCTTTCATGCTTATTCATATCCTTATATACCAATAAAATCAGACTGCAAGAGTTTTAAGAGACCCTTTCTACTTTTAGCATTTATATTCCTTGGTCCTGGCCTCAGTGTGACGTGAAAACGCATCTTCTTTTTTGCCTGATTTTCATTGTTTTTTGTTCTAAAGTCATGGATTCCACTTAAACTGATTCATATTTGGAGCATTTGACACTTGTGTGCAATAGTAAAGTGCACAACCTGCTGTTTCCCATGGGAAAGTACTGACTTCCCAGAACTGACCCTGTGTGCTGTTTCTGCAAAAACAATTAGTTCAGTGACCAGTGGGGTGCTCATCTCTGCCAGAAGGGTGTACTACTAAAGAACTTAACAGACTACAGACCTTGCTATTGCGCAACACAGGCACACTGAAAATGAACAGAGGACATGACAAGAATGTAGACTGGACTATTGACCTAGATTGGGATCCTTATGTGACCATTGATTGTTTGCCTTGTATTCTAATACAGATTTTTTTTAGTCTCAGACCTTGAAGATTGAATATTCCCCCCTTTTTCATGGTTTGGCGAGATCACCAAAGTACAAGTTCTAATTAAAAAAAAAAAATCCCCAGTTCTTCAGGAAGCTAGTTCCACATTCATCACCCTGAAATGTTAATTTGAATGTGCATGCTGGGCAAACTATTTGGCTTCCTCCTGCTATTTATGATCTTTCTGCTCTCTGTCCATACTCTGCTCTGATTGGCTACTTGAAAGCTTTAGGCTCAGTGTGCTGAGAGGAACACCAGAATGGGTTATCAACGGCTGGCCATGTCTATGACTGCATAGCCGTCAGTGTGTTTCTGCGATGACATGGGCAGCTGTCCAGGGTGTACTCAGCCCTCACCCCGAGTTGGGTTGGATGGGCACCAGCTTCCTCGTGACCCTAACTAGGATTAAGTGGTTCAGAAAATGAATGAATGAATGAATGAATGGAATTTCCACTGACAATAAACTGCACTTGGTTAAGAACACTGCCACACTTTACAAGACATGTCACAGCTATCTCTATTTTTTGAGGAAGTTAAGGTCATTTAACATTGGTCGGACACGTCTCAGGATGTTCTATGAGTCTGTTGTGTTCAGCGTTCCTCTCAATGCTTCAACCCATTGTGCGTCACAAAGATGCAGCTCCCTCTCATTGGCTATCATGGAGCTGCATCTCCATAATACCCATGATGCTTTTCGTGTGACTTCAACCCATTGTTCGTCACAGAGATGCAGCTCCCTCCCATTGGCTATTATGGAGCTGCATCTCCATAATACCCATGATGCTTTTTGTGTGCCTTCGACCCATTGTTCATCACGGAGTTCTAACACGTATAAAGGACAGAGTTACTGTTGTTTCATGAGTTTTTCGAGTGTGCTCATTGCAACTTTATTTTTTTGGCTCAGGCTTTTAACCTTGCATAAATATTTGTAAGATTATAACTCTGCTAAGAAGACATGGTCAACACACGAGCACACACACACACACACATACACACACACACACACGCACGCACGCACACACACACACACACACACACACACACACATACACACACACACACACACACACACACACACACACACACACACGCACACACGCAAGCACGCACGCGTGTGATTTCTGGTGAAAGTGATTCCCGGTGCAAGTGAAAAGAAGAAGCGGGCTTGTGGCATGCGGTTGAGTGATGTTGCAAAGGAATATGGCCGAAACTCGTCTACCATCGGTACGATATTGAAGCTGATGGAGGCCTTAAAAGGTATACTTTTATAGGATTTCAAAAGTTTAGGGGGTAGTATTGGGGACCTTGGAACGAATCAGGCCTTTTACATGTAAAATGCTACTCAATTTACGAAAAAATCAGGTTACGAAACCACTTCTGGAACGGATTAATTTTGTAAGGTGAGGTACCAAGTGTATTTGTCATTGAAAATTGTTCAAAAAGTGCTTGAATTTTTTTCAAGCCTTGGCTGCATGAACCCTGTTAATGAATAAAGTGCTTTGGCTCCATACCAGAAGCTAGAGAAGATGCAGGGCGTTTGAGTGACATCATAGGGCTTAAATAATCATTGAAACACTAAAAAAAAGTGAATTCACAGTTCAAGCAATCACATTGATGACATGTGCGCGAATGAGAAAAAAGGGGCGTACACATCATCTGCAACCAATCAACAGGAGGGAGAAACAAAAGCTCTCAGCCAGTGGCTAAATTTGAATCACATGCCAGTTACTTCCGGGTTTGTCACCAATCTGAGAGTATGCGGGTGCGCGAGTGCAAAACTGCGAATGGTCAAGGGCCGACTGTACCTGCAGCCTAACAAATTCCGCGAGTAAGATCAACCCCCCCAACCGACGTATACATACATGTACAGATGTACTTACGTTTTTAATTGGTTCTGGATGGCCGGACGTAAGTTGAAAGTGACATTACAGTGACGTATGATGTTCATACTGTACTATACATCCATAAATACCATTACCGTATCTCATAAAACACCCCTAAATCAATTATTATAAACATAACATTGTAAAATAATATCAAGTATATCAAATAATATCAACATTAATTTCAAATAAATTAAATTCAAGCAAAATAATTTCAAATAGATAAATTTGAATCAAATTCACTCATCAAATATCAAATACAGTATCAATTATAACCTTTACCATTCTCTATGATGCAATCTTTCTGCTTGTAAATGGTTCCGATGGTCGACAGATGGTCACTTTACATGAAGCTGAGCTGAGTCACATGACATGAAGCTGAGCCGACTCAATTTCCCTATTATATAATATACTAGTATATATAGTGGGGCCAGTGGCGTAGTGGTTCGGGTGTTGCGCTCATGATCGGGAGGTTGTGAGTTCGAATCCCATGGAAACCCTCACTGTGCTAAGACCCCTGGGCAAGGTCTCAACCACAAGTGTGCTTCTGTTCATCCAGCAGTATAAATGGGTACCAGTCAAATATACTGGGAAGGTAACCTGCGATGGACTAGCGTCCCATCCAGGGGGAGTTGAACTCCTGGTCACTTCATGCTATGGAAACCAGGAATAAGCACTGGCCTGATGAGCCACTATGGCTCAGGAGTAAAAACCCAACAGACTATACTATATATATATATATACACACACACTAGTATTCAGTCTGTAGTTTGTAAACAATGGAGTCAGCGTACTACGTAAGTACGTCTAACCTCAAAATTTGACTTTTTTTTTTTTTGGGGGGGGGGGTGTACAATCGAAAAAATGTAAAACGGATAAACATAAGTCGGGGAGCGTCTGTATATGTGTATATCAATAAATACAAATTCAATGGTATAAATGCTTATAATAACAGTTAAACATGAAAAATAATGCATGAGATGTAAATAAAATATAAACACACACACACATACAGATGCACACCTCACAAAAATGTAAGTAGTTTTCATGGGAGGTTTTGGGTTGTTTTTTGTTTTGTGTTTGTTTAGGGTTTTGTTTTGTTTTTTGCATAATTGGCTTTGTTTTTGAGGCAATTTCCTTAACTTTCCCCCTATGCTTCCTTAATTTCCTTATTTTTTAATTCGATGAATATTAAAAAAAAAAATGCGATGCACTGGAACTGCATGAATTGAAGCATGAAGTAGCGAGAGATCCCTGTATTTCTCTATGCAGATTATTTATTAATTTATTCATTTTTATAGCTAAATTTTTCTATGTTTGTAAAATCAATTTTATGACTCTGTATTATCTTGCCATGTCAATGCTCAGTAAGTTTATTAATCATGGAGAGTCACACTAACATGACGTTGTGTCAGTTTTTTGCTGAATTTGTAATTTATGAATTTACTTACCAACTGTAAGCTTAATTATCAAACATGAAGCAAAACATGTTAGTGACCTTGAAGAGTGATCATACTTTGCAGATTTCGGTGGTCGTGGAGGAATCTCAGTCCCAATTAACCGCGGAAAGTGAGGGATTCCTGTATATGTATATATAATATCAATAAATACATATTCAATGCTAAAAATGCTTATAATAACAATTCAACATTCAAAAATAATGCATACGATGCATACGAATCATGCGGCACAGTAGCGTAGTAGTCTGCATGTCCACCTCACAGCAAAAAAGGTCCTGGGTTCGATTCCCACTTCTGCCATGTTCTCCCTGACACGTCTCTGCACTGATTCACTCCAGGTTTTCTTCGTCAAGGCGATTAATTTTTCTGATGTGTTTGAGGATGAAACTGCACCCACACAGGACTAATTTTACTATTTTCAGGACTAAATGCATTACTAAAACGTCAACAAATCAAATTTGACAATTCATCAACGCACTAAGGATAATATTAATGATTTAATAGCTAAAATAAATAAACAAAAGATGCTTCAACTCTAATCCTCTTCAATATCTTTATCTTTATTCATTGAAAATCTTAATTAATTTAAACTGCATGTTTTTAAATAAATAACAACCTGATGAGAATTAATAAAATATAAGTCTGTACCTGATTAACTTTTAGAAAAGAACCAAACAGGGTTAATATAGACTTAATTGTTCCTGCACACACACACACATACACACACACACACACACACACACACACACACACATTAGTCCTCACTTACGGTCAAAACACTTGGGTGACAATTTTTATTTTGATATGTTTATGAGATTATTCTTCATTATGGTTTGTTTCTGCAGCCTAATGAATGATGCAATATTACATCATCATCAACATGTATGAATCAGGGGCAGTGGTGGTCTAGTGGTATTACATTACATACAGATATTACATTTTTATAGCATTTATGAGATGCCCTTAACCAGAGCAACTTACATTTTTCCATTCAACTGTGCTAAGTTTTAAGGCTTCTTTAACGTTGTGAGATTTTTGATATTCATGGTTCATATGGGGAATTGCCAGGCTTGGCAGAGGTTTGCACTCTCCAATTCGAAGACAGGGTTAAAGCAGTGCTTCTCAATTATTTTCTGTGGCGCCCCCTCTAGGAAGAAAAAACATTTCACCCCCCACCCCCACCCCCTGAGCAACTATAAATACTTTTAAGTATTTTTTGTCTATAAAATTATTAGTACTGTACACCTCTGCATAACATCGTATCTTTATTAACATAAAAAAACAAACAAAAAATGAAGTATTGTTCAACTTACAACAAAGAAAAACTTCATTAACATTGTTTTTTAATCTGCAATCGAAAAGATTTAAAGTGCACCAATGTGCCTGAAATAAAAAATACAATCCTTATTTAAACTCATTCAATTTATTTATGTCTTAATATCGTATCTCTCCACCTTTCTCTTCGTTCCTGTTAGAAATTTTTCCGTGTTGTTTCTTGAGGGGTTGTTTACTGCGCTTCATATCGTTTGCTTGTGCGAAAAACCGCTAGACCATTGCATGACAATGCAAGCGCCACTGCCAACTACTGGAGTGGAGGTGCAATTACACTTAAATCTGGTACACTATTCCAGAAAAGCATGTTCCCCAGGGAATCACACTGTGCCCCACTATTTGAGAATCACTGAGTTAAAGTCATTTCCACTGTCTCCACTTTTTAAAAAAAAATATTGTGTAGTGTGAAACCACCATGTGACATTATGGGATGCAAAAGCCAACAAAGTATGTTCTGGCTGCATACTAGGAATTTGATTCCTAAGTACTATAACAATTCAGATAATTATATACTTTTCCAATAAAATGAATATATGAGCAGTATCCAGTATGATTAGCAGCTAGCAAGGTCACTTAGAGTTCAGAACATCAAAATTTTTCGAGGCAATATGAGCCATTTCTCATATCACGGTTAATGCACCACACCGCCACTAGCCCCAGCACTACTTTATATTCATTGTCTGCCTACTGACAACTTTACCGAGTTCATTGTTGTGCCCTATGAGTTTAGACTTTTGCATGCTGACCCATGATGACAAAAACCGTTCGTAAACATACCGCCATCCCTAGAGCCTTTTATACACAATATCCATCAATGTGTAAACATAATGCACCCTCTGTCAGTATCGGTGATGTAAGAAGACAGATGGGTTCAAGGAGAAGGCATTTGCCATTTATTGTGTGGCTTTAGAAAGTCAGGTGGTGGAGTGAAGAAAATGGATCAAACTAAGAGAGAAACTCAGAAAGAAGACAACAATCTTAGCTGATCTCAGATTTCTTTTATTATTACAAGCTGACAACTGAGAAGTCGTGACAAAAACACATTATTTATTTACCTTTAAATAGTTGAGGCATACAAAGTGCAGAATAATGTTTCTGAAAAAAATGTTGCGACTTTTTTTTTTTTTTTTAAATCACATATATTACTTTCTTTAACTGATTTGTTGATGTAATCGGCAATACTTTTTTTTCAAGGAGAGAAATGAATTTCCGATTTTCTACTTGGTTATAAGTCAACATCAGAATCAGAATACTTTATTGACCCTGGAGGAAATTGTGTAAAAAAAAAAAAAAGAAAAAGAAAAAAAACCCAAATAAAATATTAATACAATTAAAGAAAGCTGCAAGTATTTTCCACTGGAATTCAGTACAAGCTCATGCCTATGCAGCTGTGATTTTTTTTTTTAAAGAGTTAGAACATGATCACAGTAATGGTTCACGAAATCACTGATCTGGTCAGTAGTGCCATCTGCTGGCAGCTTAAATGACTTTTCCTTTTACTGTATACAGTACTGACTTATAGCTCAAGTCGCATTATATCTGAAGTGGAACATCTGACAATATCATCATCTAAACACTTCAGCTGCTCTGAAAAATAACTCATCTTAAAGTACTGATGCATGATGAGGAGGTGAATGAAAATGGAGATAAAGATACTAATGAAGATGAAAAGAAAGGACGGTGATAAGGACTTTGGTTTGGAAGGGCATGAGAGTAGAGATGATTATGGGGATGAGGATGGGAACAAGAATGGAGATGAAGAAGGTGATTAGAGAATGGAGATGAGGATTGATTGTGGACAGGATGAGATGGAATGAGGATAACTAAGGATAAGTATCAAAATGGAGATTATGAAGAGGAAGCCTGGGGATGTTAAAGAAGATAAGGTTGTATAGGTGCAGGAGATGAAGACAACAATGATTATGGTAATGATAGTAGGGGTGTGGAATGTGATGTGTATGGGAACCAGGACAGAGATGAAGATGTAATGGGACGAGATGGAGATAAGGAAATAGAAAGTAAGGAAATACTGAAGGTAGGGAAGAGGATGGGATGGCAATGGAGAAGTTGGGGATATTAAAGAGGATGAGGATGGGTGAAGAAGGATGTCGTTGAGCTTGGGGATCATGATGGAGATGAAGCTGTACAATTTCCTTCAGCCTAAGTTTCACTTTCAGGGATTTGGATTTGGGGTCCTTTTGGAGACGCATCATACAGATCATTCAGGAGGCTTCAACAACTCTAAGAAGGTGTTGTGATCTGGACAGAGATCTACAGGTAAGCGTGATTTGTTGTCCTTTACAGTTCTCAGGTTGGGATATCTGCTCAATAAGAACACACAAGTCTCCACATGGCCCTGCTCAGCAGCCTGTAAACAAGTCACATGTGAAAGGTTTACTTTGATTAAACAACGATTAAATCCTGTACAGTAGACATTGACAATGTTGTACCTTATGCAAAGGTGTCGATCCATCGTCATCCTTTAAGGCAGGATCAGCACCATGTTGCAGCAGCAGTTTGACGATGCTGATGTGGCCGCAGTAGGCGGCTCTGTGCAGAGCGGTGGCGCCACCATGTGTCTGAGAATCAGGACAGGCGCAATGATCCAGGAGAAGCTCACATACCTGCTGGTGAGCTGCTCGACTAGCATAATGCTGCAATGGAAATCAGTTGTCCTCTGAATTCAATAACGTCAATCAAGTCCTGGTTTGTAAGAAACGATATAGCAGTCATCATACACTGATATTATTACTGACTGTCTGTCTTCCTTTCGGCTTTTTCCTTTTTACTCGGGGGTCGCCACAGCGAATCATCTGATTCGCACATTTGATTTGGCAGAGGTTTTTACGTCGGATGCCCTTTCTGTCACAACCCTTTTTAGCAAGGGACAGAAACACGCTGACGACTTTGCAGCTACTCTTTACGAAAGTCAGCAATGGTTCTTTTACATGCCTCACACCATAGACAGTGACAGACATGGCCCGTCTTTGATAACCCAGTTAGCTACGCTGGGGGGGGATGGCAGTGACAACCTTGTGGAGAGTGGGACTCGAACCCCCAACCTTTGGATCAGCAATCCAGCGCCCTCTCCCACCGCAGGTCGTTCATTCCCACCGCTATCAGACTGTACAACGCCACTTTGTAACTGTCTGTGAAAATACTGGTTATGTGCAATAAAAACCCCCGCGCACTTTAATCAACCACATCTACCCCACTGACTGTGAACCATATCAACCCATCTCTGCCCTCAGATACATTACACTTTAATATAGGCCAGTCTACAAAGTTGCTCCATTCTTTTCTTTTATTGTTTATTAATTTATACTATTTATGTATCTACTTATTTATTTACTTATATAATATATATGTACGTGTGTATGTTTGTATTTGTATCTATTTTTGCACCCCCTACTGATGGTACCTCAAGAGCCTGTAACAGTGAATTTCTCCATTGTGAGATTAATAAAGCTGTATCTTATCTTATCTTATCTTATCTTACCACTGCACCACTGATATTATTACTGACTGAATACTGTAAATACCAAACTTAAATGATTTTGGCTAAAACTATAAAAACAAGAGCGCTCAGAGAATGCAAAACCTCCACCAAGCTCAGGAATCCGTCATATACATCAAAATCTCACATTACTTAAGAATTCTTTAAAAAATTCCACAATACAAAATATGACCTGGGTCATCTTCAAAATTTAAGTCGTCCTTTTCCAAATCGTAGAAATTTGTTTTAAAAAAATACACGCAAACCATTTTAAAGTAATTCTGCAAACAAACAAACAAAACGAAGGGTAAAACATAACCTCCTTGGCAGAGGTAAAAAGAGATGCATTGCTGACCAAAGCGGTGTATCCAGTCTGGTCCTTCATGTTCGGATCGGTTCCCTTTTTTAAAAATGACCTGACCCTCTCCAAATCACCGTCCAGAGCTGCTGACCATATGCCTGTGCAAAAGCACAATATGTTGTCAATATATGCAATAATATATAATACAATTGCAAACCAGAATGTATTAACGAGCTTAAACGTCACCTCTCTCAAAATCCATCTCGTCCAGAGTTTGATGGACGCTCTGGGTCGAGTGATGAGTGCTGCAGGAACACTGAATCCCATGGAAGGCCATGCTGTTAAAAAAAAATAACTTTGGAATATATACAGTACTCTGCAAAACGTTTTAAGCAGTGCATTTTTTTCTTTTGTATAAACTTTGCTAAAGATTTTTCTTTTATAATTTGTATATTAGTACAAAAAACTTTACATTTCCAAACATTATTTTCCGGCAAAAAAAATTAAATGTTACTTTAAAAAATTAGTACAGTATGTGAATAAAGAAAACAGTAAACTACATATAAGAGACAACTTTTCAGACAAAAATATAATGAAGCCTGCTGCGATTTACATGCAAATAAACAATAAAGTGTGACAGTCAACATTTCCAAAACTGGGACTGGTTCTGTAGCAGACCCGGCAGATACTGTACTTGCAGAACTACACAAACTACCTGATACTATTCCTTTTTTTGTTTGTTTGTTTAGTCATCACACCTAATATTGAATTACTAGTTGCATTTATTTCTCTTTACTGTGTTTCATAGTGTTTTTATGTAGTGATCTTTAATTTAATATCATTTCATAATGTCTTGGTTTCATGCCAAGAAAGAGCACCACAGATGTAGTGTTTGCTTTGAGTATGTTAATAGAGAAGTACAGAGGTCAGAGGGAACTGCATTGTGCCTTTGTGGATCTGGAGAAAGCACATGACGGGGTGCCAAGAGAAAAACTGTGGTATTGCATGAGGAAGTCTGGAGTGGCAGAGAAGTATGTTAGAGTGGTGCAGGACATGTATGAGAGATGTAAGACAGTGGTGAGATGTGCTGTCGGCGTGACTGAAGAATTCAAGGTGGAGGTTGGACTGCATCAAGGATCAGCTCTGAGCCCCTTCTTGTTTGCTAAGGTGATGGACAAGCTGACAGACAAGATGAGACAAGAATCTCCAGGGACGATGATGTTTGCAGATGACATTGTGATCTGTCGTGAGAGCAAAGAACAAGTGGAGGAAAATCTAGAGAGGTGGAGGTATGCCCTGGAAACGAGAGAAATGAAGGTTAGCCTCAGTAAGTCAGAATACATGTACAGAGGAGGAATAGTGAATATATTGGTAGTAGGATGCTGAGGTTGGAACTACCAGGCAGAAGGCCTAGATGAAGACCAAAGAAGAGATTTATGGATGTGGTGAAGGAAGACACGAAGGTCGTTGGAGTCAGAAAAGAAGATGCGGAGGACAGGGTGTCCTCTGTACATGTCCAAACCATCTCAATCTAGCCTCTCTGACTTTGTCTCCAAAACATCTTACGTGGGCTGTCCCTCTGATATACTCATTTCTGATCCTATCCATCCTCGTTACTCCCAGAGAGAACCTCAACATTTTCATCTCTGCTACCTCCAGCTCTGCCTCCTGCCTTTTCCTCAGCGCCACTGTTTCTAAGCCATACAACATCGCTGGCCTCACCACCGTCTTGTACACTTTTCTCTTCATTCTTGCTGACACTCTCCTATCGCACATCACACCGGACACTTTTCTCCAACCATTCCAGCCTGCCTGCACACGCTTCTTCACCTCTTTTCCACACTCTCCATTGCTCTGGATTGTTGAGCCTAAGTACTTAAAATCCTCCACCTTCGTTATCTCTGCTCCCTGTAACATCACCGTTCCTCCTGGGTCCTTCTCATTCACACACATGTATTCTGATTTTCTGAGGCTAACCTTCATTCCTCTCCTTTCCAGGGCATACCTCCACCTCTCTAGATTTTCCTGCACTTGTTCTCTGCTCTCACTACAGATCACAATGTCATCTGCAAACATCATAGTCCATGGAGATTCTTGTCTAACCTCGTCTGTCAGCCTGTCCATCACCATAGCAAACAAGAAGGGGCTCAGAGCTGACCCTTGATGCAGTCCCACCTCCACCTTGAATTCGTTGGTCACACCGACAGCACACCTCACCACTGTCTTACATCTCTCATACATGTCCTGCACCACTCTAACATACTTCTCTGCCACTCCAGACTTCCTCATGCAATACCACAGTTCTTCTCTTGGCACCCTGTCATATGCCTTTTCCAGATCCACAAAGGCACAATGCAGCTCTCTCTGACCTTCTCTGTACTTCTCTATTAACATCCTCAAAGCAAACATTGCATCTGTTGTGCTCTTTCTTGGCATGAAACCAAACTGTTGTTCACAAATGCTGACCTCTGCCCTTAGTCTAGCTTCCACTATTCTTTCCCATAACTTCATCGTATGGCTCATCAACTTTATCCCTCTGTAGTTGCCACAACTCTGCATGTCTCCCTTATTCTTAAAAATTGGCACCAGCACACTTCTTCTCCACTACTCCGGCATCTGCTCACTCTCTAGTACCTTGTTGAATGTTCTTGTCAGAAAATCTACTGCTACCTCTCCTAGACACTTCCATACCTCCACAGGTATATCATCAGGACCAACTGCCTTTCCATTCTTCATCCTCTTCAATGCCCTTCTCACTTCACCCTTACTGATCTTTGCTACATCCTGCTCCTCAATGGTCACCTCTTCTACTCTTTTTTCTCTCTCATTTTCCTCATTCATCAGCTCTTCAAAGTACTCTTTCCATCTTCCCAGCACACTTCTGTCATCAGTCAATACATTTCCCTCTCTGTCCTTTATCATTCTAACTTGCTGCACGTCCTTCCCATCTCTATTTCTCTGCTGTGCCAACCTGTATAGATCATTTTCTCCCTCTTTACGATCCAACCTATCATACAAGTCATCATACGCCCTCTGTTTGGCCTTAGCCACTGCTACTTTCGCCTTACGCTGTGTATCCCTGTACTCCTGTTTACTCTCTTCGGTCCTCTCAATGTCCCACTTTTTCTTAGCTAACCTCTTCCTTTGTACACACTTCTGCACTTCCTCATTCCACCACCAAGTCTCCTTATCTACTTTCCTTCCAGAGGACACACCAAGTACTCTCCTACCTGTGTCCCTGATCACATTTGCTGTGGTTGTCCAGTCATTTGGAAGCACTTTCTGGCCACCCAAAGCCTGTTTCAACTCCTCCTTGAAGACAACACGACACTCTTCCTTTTTCAGCTTCCACCACTTTGTCTTCTGCTCTGCCTTTGCCTTTTTCACCTTTCTCACCATCAGAATCATCCTGCACACCACCATCCTATGCTGTTTGGCAACACTCTCACCCACTATGACTTTGCAGTCACTGACTTCCTTCAAATTACATCGCCTACACAAGATGTAGTCTACCTGTGTGCTCCTGCCTCTGCTTTTATAGGTCACCCTATGCTCCTGTTTCTTCTGGAAGAAAGTATTCACCACAGCCATTTCCATCCTTTTTGCAAAATCTATCAACATCTGTCCTTCTGCGTTCCTGTCCTGGATACCAAACCTGCCCATCACTTCCTCGTCCCCTCTGTTGCCTGCACTAACATGTCCATTGAAGTCTGCACCAATGACCACTCTTTCACCTCTGGCGGTACTCTGCATCACTTCATCTAAGTCACTCCAGAATCTCTCCTTCTCTTCTAGCTCACATCCTGCCTGTGGGGCATAAGCACTAACAACATTGAGCATTACACCTTCAATTTCTAACTTGAGACTCATCACTCTGTCTGACACTCTTTTCACTTTTAGAACATTCCTGACAAACTCCTCCTTCAAGATGACTCCGACTCCATTTCTCTTCCCATCCACACCGTGATAAAATAGCTTAAACCCTGCTCCTAAGCTTTTAGCTTTGCTACCTTTCCACCTGGTCTCCTGAACACACAGTATGTCCACCTTCCTCCTCTGCATCATGTCAGCCAGCTCTCTACCTTTTCTTTGCATAGTTCCAACATTCAAAGTCCCCACTCTCAGTCCTAGACTCACGCCTTTCCTCTTCTCTCTCTGCCTACGGACACGCCTCCCACCTCTCCTTCTTCGACGTCTTCGACCAACAGTAGTCCAATTTCCATCAGCACCCTGTTGATTGACAGCACTGATGGCGGTCGTTGTTAACCCGGGCCTCGACCGATCCGGTATGGGGGTAATACTTCTGATTTGCATCATAACTGTTTGGCATTGGTTTTACGTCGGATGCCCTTCCTGACACAACCCTCTGCATTTCTCCGGGCTTGGGACCGGCATGAGGGGGAGAGACACTGGTTAGTGCCCCCCACCTCATGGCTGCATTTGTTCTAACAAACCAGTACAAGATATATTCACTGACTGACTAAAGCACTTCTGTAAGTCGCCCTGTATAAGACCACCTGTTAAATGCTCTAAAGGTACTGTGTTCTTTCCCTTTGTAAATTTGCTGTAAAATTGATAGTGGTGAAACATACATCGCTGTTTTTTCTCTGCCTTCCAACTACCAAAGGGGGCCATGGCCAGAAAGACTGCAGGTATTTTTAAATAGTGTGATGTAAGATATATAGCAAACAGCAATGTCATATAGTCATCACATCTACACCAATAAACTAATGACATATTTTACAAATATTCCTCACAGTCTGAATGTCCTGGGTTCGAGTCCCAGGCCCGGGGACTTGTGTTTTTGTGTGGAGTTTGAATGTTCTCCCAGTGCTTGAGTGGGTTCCCCCTAGTCCAAAGAAAGAGCTGTTCCAAATCGCCCCTAGGTGTAAGTGCGGGTATGAATAGATGTGTGTGATGGCCCTGCAATGGGCTGACGACTTGTTCAGGGCGTACCCCACCTTCGCCCAAAGTCTTCTGAGATAAACTTCAGCCTCCTCGTCACCCCGGTAGTTTTTCTTGGTATAAAGTGACGCACACACAAAGTTTAAAAACATTTTAAAAATCACTCACTTATAGTATGAAGTAGTAAATTACTAATTTAGCTGTCAATAAAGCAACCTTTTAAAATCATTTATATGAAATAGCTTCGTTCTGTTTTTATTTTTTTTTTTTTAATGTATGACCAATTAATTGACCTGCACGTGCAGCCAGCAGTTGTTAGCATAGCTCAAATTACTTTTATAGCTATAAATTTGAGCATAATTAACAGCCCAAATCATCTTTATGACTACAATTTAAACAGAATTTACTATTATCTTCAACGATCAGAATCTTGTAAGTTTTAAAAGTGAAATAAAATGAACACGACTGCTAGATATATTTAAGGACCGGGACAAGTAAACAAACTAAGGTTTAATGCCGATTGCTTCAGTACTACCTACATCAGTGCACTACCTAGGGCGCAATTTAAATCACTGATGTGTTCTACGCAGTGTACTTTCTATGCTAATACTAAGCATTTGGAATTCAGTCTGTTGGAGTGAAAATCATGGCTGGTTTCTATAAAGCAAAATAAAAGTTTTCAAATAAAAGCTTCATCAATCTGAATAAAGTCACAACTTAACCCAACAAAAAACAAACATTCTAAGCATCAAAGTCTATCTCGAGTTGACTTGTTTATAAGCCTTATAATCCTCTGAGAATTTTAACAAAGCAAAGAAAGAATCACAAAATCATGGCAAAGCATTTTATTACATTTTAAGGCGCAGTTTTGTTATTCATTTTACTCTCCCATTTCTCTCTCAGCAACTCTGGTCTATGAAAGAAGACACAAACAAACAAACAAACAAACAAACAAAAATATTAAGACACTGGTTTGGATTTTCTTGTTTATGAGCAAAAAGAAGACTATGAGTTACTTACAAACAGATCTTTTAGCCTGAAGGGTTTATTCTGGGGTGAAACATCTCCATAATCACACATGTAACTAGAGGTCCTTGGAACTTCTTCAACAGTCTGAAATGAATGCTAAACATTCAAAAAAAGAAATGGGAACATAAGTCTGCTAGGTTAGCTTAGCAGAATACTATCATATACAATATTTTATACATTGTTTAATTTACCTCCTGCAATGCTGCACGCTTTCCTCCAGGATTGAGGCCATGAGACCAGTGTTGAGCGCTTACTTGCAGAACCACAACACACACCACCACCCACCAGAGTGCTCGCTTCACACACATCCTAAACAAAGACGGAAATAAAAAGTGGTTATAGATACCTCGGTTCAGTTCATTTTCCGTAACCACTGAATCCTAATTAGGGTCGCGGGGAGGCTGGCGTCCATCCCAGCCGACTCCTGACTCCCAGCCGATAAACACCTAGAAACCCATAAGTCATATATTAGAATCCTTTTTCTCGACTTCTCCTCAGCTTTCAATACCATCCAGCCTCACATCATGATAACGAAGCTTTCGGAGTGAACTCGAATCTGATCAAGTGGATTGCGGACTTTCTTCGCACCAGACGACGGTACGTGAAAGTGAATGGCAGTGTGTCAGACAGGAAGACAATCAACACTGGAGTTCCGCAAGGGTGTGTCCTGTCACCAGTCCTTTTTACTCTGTATACTAACGACTGCACCAGTCCAGAGACTAACTGTATCAACGTTAAGTTTGCTGATGATGCAGCCATTGTTGGCCAGATGTCCGATTTTGAATCAGAGAGTCAGTACAGAGACAATGTGCAACATTTTACAGCATGGTGTGGGTACAATCACTTGATTTTGAATGTGAAAAAAGACGAAAGAACTGCGTATTGCTTCAGAACAAACTCTCCTAGGGGCAGTGGTGGTCTAGTGGTATAGGGTGCTGGATCGCTGATCCAAAGGTTGGTGGTTCAAGTCCCACTCTGCACAAGGTTGTCACTGTCCCCCTCCAGTGGAGCTAACTGGGTTATCAAAGGCCGGCCATGTCTCTCACTGTCTATGGTGTGAGGCATGTAAAAGAACCATTGCTGACTTTCGACAAGAGTAGCTGCAAAGCCGTCAGCGTGTTTCCGCCCTGCGATGGCCTGGCGAGCTGTCCAGGGTGTACTCTGCCCTTGCCCGAAGTTGGCTGGGATGGGCACCAGCCTCCCCATGACCCAAATTAGGATTAAGCGGGTACAGAAAATGAACTGAACAAACTCTCCTAATGTATCAGCTCTCTTTACTAACGATGAGCCGATTGAAACTGTCACTGAATATAAATACATTGGGACTTTTATTGATAACAAATTAACATGGAATACCAACACAGATGTTTTGTATAGTAAATGTCAACAACGCCTGCACTTAATGCGCAAGTTAAGATCTTGTAATGTTTCACAATCTGTTATGATGTTATTTTATTCCACTTTTATCCAAAGCATACTTACCTTTTCATCTCAGTGTTGGTTCGAATCTCTTACAGTCAAAAATAAATCAACAAAAAAATCAACAAAATTGTAAACCCAGCCTGTAAAATAGCAGGCTTCTCTTTCAGTAATCTTTCTAATCTGTATGAGCAGTAAGTTCTTTCGATGCCTCAAAAAATGATCAATGATGCAACCCATCTCCTCAACACTGAATACAAACTCTTACCATCCAGCCGCCGCTATAAAGTTCTAGTCACAAAAACCAAAAGAGCTCGTTCATCTTTTATTCCACATAGTATTTTGCTTTTAAACAAACAGTAGTTGCAATCATTTTTAACAATAATTCTCATAACTACATTCTGTTGCATTTCTTCTTGTTATATGTATGTATGTTTTTTTTTGTATGTTGTTTTTATATACCCTTGTACGCTTCTGTGTGTTTTGGTGACTTGGTTGTTGTTGTTGTTGTTGTAGCATTTTGAGCTCTGTAGCTCATGGCAAATTCCTTTTTAAGGTAATAAAGTATTATCTGTCTGTCTGTCTGTCTGTCTGTCCTTCGTAAAGTAGACTGAACTGCCGTTAGCATGCTTTGTCCTGCGATGGCCTAGTGAGCTGCCCAGGGTGTACTCTGCCCTAGCCCAGAGTTGGCCAACCTCCCCGCAACACTAATTACATTATGCGCTTCAAGAATTGAAATCAAATTTCCTTTCCTGTTTTTTTTTTCTTCTCTACATTAAATCTCTCCAGTTCAGTATTTCTTTCAACTATTATATTCCAAAAACAGTGCAACAGTTGAACACTCAGCTTTAACATGAATAACACTTCCTCTCGATGGGTTTTTATGCTCATTTAAAACCAAACACTAATCTGAAATAGTTAATAAGTTTCACAACTCGAATATACACACCTCGCTCGGTTCCGCTGCAGTTCTTCTGTTCTTCACAATGATGAATCTACAATATAATGCATTTGTTCTCAACAGCAAGTCTCTTATAATACCCCCTCCACACACACACACACACACACACACACACACACAAACACACACACACACACACACACACACACACACACACAAGACTAGCAGCAGAATAAGAGGACACTCAGACACTCCCCTGCTGAGCATCTTTATCATTAATCTGTTAAATTGATAAACAGTATGTGTGTATTAAAAGATAAAGAGGATTTAGTCTGTTTTAAATGGCATTTCTGCTTTAAAACGCTAAGCCAAAAGATTAAAGGATTGGCACACTGCTGTTCTGGGAAGCCCACAAGGTGTTCAGTAACATTTCAGAATTGTATCTGTTTTACTATGTATATATTATGAACATAATAAATAAATCAGGGCAGTGTTGGCCTAGTGGTAAAGGTGCTGGATCACTGATCCTAAGGTTGGATCAAGCCCCACTCTCCACAAGGTTGTCACTGTCCCCCCCAGTGCAGCTAACTGGGTTATCAAAGGCCAGCCATGTCTCTCACTGACTATATTAAGAGGTTCATGTAAAAGAACCATTGCTGACTTTCGAAAAGAGTAGCTACATAGCCGTCAGCATGTTTCTGCCCTGCGATGGCCTGGGGAGCTGTCCAGGATGTACTCTGCCCTCGCCCAGAGTCGATTGGGGTAGGTGCCAGCCTCCCCATGACCCGAATACTGCAGACACTGATATTTTCAACTGCCAATTTCTCTATTTCTTTAAAGAAATAACACAATTTGATATTTTCATATTTTGAATTGGAGTAGTATGTGTCGTGTTTCCAATGCACTTGTGTGTATGTAAATAAAAAGCTATCAGGATTCTGAGCTTTGTTTACTTTTATAAACACTGCTATTATTTTGAACACAACTGTATGTAAACAGCATCTGTTTCTACACTCTGATTGGATAATCATAAAAACATAAAAGTAAATGGTGCACCATAACGATCTTTTAATATATGCGCCACAAAAAACCCTAAAACAAGACCTTTCTGGTTGATAATGCTGGCACCGTCTTAAGTGACCTTGACATACCAGGAGTATCGATCATTTTGATTATTTTTTTCCCTCCTGATATAGCAGAATTGAGTTTCAGATTCTGCTGATCCCGTGTCGTATTTCCCATATTATCACATCTTTCTCATATAAATACCAATTAAAATGACTTTCGTGCCTTTGCACAAATGTATAAACTTACAACATGTACTCTGTAGAGGCTTAAACAACACAAAACAAAACAAAACAAAAAAAAATACACAAATTTCAGTGGCCACTGTACACTGCTCATAGACATGAAATTACAGGAAAAATAATTTCACGAAAATGGTCGCGTAGTTTCCTGACAGTCCACAGTCTCTCACTAGTCATGTTACTTGTCCACGTCACTTTTATGAACAGAGGAGGAAAAAAACAGAAAGGAACAAAAAAAAATTAACATAAAAAGGCACACTTCAGGAAGCACTTGGATTAAATAAACCACACAAGAAACGTGGACGTCAAAGAAAAACAGCGTAGAGTACAAAAATTTTTTTTTAATATATATATATATATATATATATATATATATATATATATATATATACACACACACACACATATTTGTGTGTGTGTGTGTGTGTATGCACATTCGCATAACATGCAGCATTGTTGGTGATGGTACATTTAATGTTTCTGTTTGATATACTGCTATTGTTATTTAATTTTGCATGCATATCTTCTTTTCCTTTCGGCTTTTCCCTTCAGAGGTCGCCACAGCGAATCATCTGCCTCCATCTCACCCTATCCTTTGTCTTTCTTGTGATTCGCATAGTTTATTTGGCATTTGTTTTACGCCGGATGCCCTTCCTGACGCGACCCTCTGCATTTATCCGGGCTTGGGACCGGCGTGAGGGAGAGACACTGGTTTGTGCCCCCCCCCCTATAATTTATAATATATGAAAAAATCAACTGTACTAGTGGGAATCAAAATCATAATACTGCATTTTATTGATTCTGGAGGAAATTGTGCATATGAAATAAAGTACCTCTGAATTGTCCCCTGAGGCATTTCGTTCACAGTATCGTTCTGGTAACTCCTGCAGTGACACTGGAACCCAGTCGTATCGGCACTTGCCCTTCCATTGGATCCTTCTGGTGGCGCCGACAGGGGGGATTTGCTGCTTGGGTAATAGCCTGTCCTCCATTACTCCCTACCCCGGGTCTGCGCACTGGAGAGTATCAACAGCCAGGATACCAGCCAGGGCACAGCCATAGTCCTTCGGGACTGACGGAGGCCTACCTCTGAATGCAAGTATAACAGATAAGGGTTGTGTGACTTCATTTAGGGTTTATTAAAATCCAGACAGTACTTTAAAATGCACTCAACTGGACAAGTGCAAAGGGTAATCCAAGTGCACTTCTTGCACAGACAATACATTTCAAGTGTTCAAAAATATCTTTTCCTCCCATGGACCCACCACCTGTGGGAGGGGCTATAGGGGTTGGGTGCAATGTGAGTTGGGTAGCAGCCGAAGGCATGGGTTCTGTTGGACTGATCCTTGGTTACTGACTCTGGCTCTTGGGACATGGAATGTCACCTCTCTGGCGGGGATAGAGCCTAAACTGGTGCGTGAGATGGAGAGATACCGACTAGATATAAACGCTATCAATGCTTGGGCTCTGAAAACACCCATTTTGAGAGAAGCTGGACCTTATTCCATTCTGGAGTTGCTCTCGGTGCCCAAACATTGGGATTCTCCCCTGTCGAAAAAAAGGTAGCTTCCCTCTGCCTTCGGGTGGAGGGATGGGTCCCGATTGTTATTTGTGCTTATGCACCAAATGACAGTTCAGAATATCCACCCTTCTTGGAGTCTATAGGGGGTGTGTTGGAGAACGCTCCCTTAGAAGACTCACTCGTTGTCTTGGGAGACTTCAACCCTCATGTGGGCAACGCTAGTGTGACCCGGAAGGGTGTGATCGGTAGATACGGCCTCTCCAGTCTGAACCCGAATGGTGTTTCGTTGTTGGACTTCTGTGCTCATCAAAGTTTGTTTATCACGAACACCATGTTTGAACATAAGGGTGCCCAAAAGTGCACTTGGCACCAGGACACCCTAGGTCACAGTTCAATGATCGACTTTGTAGTAGTATCATCAGACATGCGGCCGCATGTTCTGGACCCTCGGATGAAGAGCGGAGCTGAGCTGTCAACCGATCACCACCTGGTGGTGAGTTGGCTTTGATAGTGGGGGAGGCTGCCTTCCAGACCTGGCAGGCCCAAGCGTGTAGTTAGGGCATCCTGGGAACATTTGTCGGAGTTTCCTGTCCGAAAGGCCTTTAACTCCCACCTCCGGCAGAGCTACAACCATGTCCCGGAGGAGGCGGGCGACATGGAATCAGAATGCACCATGTTTCATGCCTCCAATGCTGAGGCAGTGGCCCATAGCTGTGGCCGGAAGGTCATCGGTGCTTGTCGTGGTGGTAACCCCCGAACCCGGTGGTGGACACCTGTGGTGATGGGGGCCGTCCAGCTGAAAAAGGAGGCCTATTAGGTCTTATTGGCCTGTGGGATTCCCAAGGCAGCAGACAGGTACCTGCAGGCCAAACGTGTTGCTGCAGAAGCTGTCCCAGATTCAAAATCTCCGGCGTGGAAGAATTTGGTGAGGGCCTGAAGAGTGAATTTTGGTTGGCCTCAAAAAGTTTCTGGACCACCATCCGACGCCACATATCTCAGGGCACTGGATGCTGTAGGACTGTCTTGGTTGACACGTCTCTGCAAAGTCACGTGGTCAAAATCATCGGGGCTGTATCTCTGGATTGGCAAACTGGTAGTTCCCCTTTTAAAAAGTGGGACCGAGGATGTGCTCTACTTATCGTGGACTCACACTCTTTAGCCTACCTGGGAAAGTCTATGCAGGGGTACTGGACTGGAGGACCCGACCGAGAGTTGAACCTCGGATTCAGTAGGAACAATGTGGTTTTCGTCCTGGCTGTAGCACTCTCGACTAACTCTATATGTTCCACAGGATCTTGAAGGGGGCATGGGAGTTTGCACAATCTGTCCACATGTGTTTTGTGGATTTGGAGAAGGATTTTGACTGTGTTCCTTGGGCTATTTTGTCGGGCATGCTCCGGGAGTACGCCGATGCGGACCTGTTGCTATGGGCCATTCATATTACCAGAGCCAGAGTTTGGTCAGTATTGGGAACACCAGTGAGGGTTGGAGTCTTTCAGGGCTGTCCTTTGTCACCGATTCTGTTCATAATTTTTCTGGACAAAATTTCCTAGCACAGCCGAAACGTTGAGGGGTTCTGGTTTGGTGGCCAGCTTGATGAATCCAAAAGGACAACATCCTCTGCAAAAATCAGAGATGAGGTCCGATGGCCACCAAATTCCTGGTGATTTTCATCCGCACCTCCAGGTCTGAGGGCATAGTTCTCAGTCGAAAAAAGGGTGGAATGAGGTCCTGCTCCAAGTGGAGGAGTTCAAGTATCTCAGGGAGAGCGACAGGCAGATTGCTGCAGCCTCTGCCGTAAAATGGAGCCTGTACTGGTCCGTCATAGTGAAGGGGGAGCTGAGCCTCAAGGCAAAGCTCTCAATTTACCAATCGATCTAGATTCTAACCCCCACCTGTGGTCACGAGCTTTGGGCAGTGACCAGAAGAATAAGATTGCGGATACAAGCGGCTGAAATGAGCTTCCTTTGCCGGGTGGTGGGGCTCTCCCTTAGAAATAAGGTGAGAAGCTCAGCCATCTGGGGGGTGCTCACAGTAGAACCGCTGCTCCTCCGCATCAAGAGGAGCCAGTTGAGGTGGTTGACGCATCTGGTTAGAATGCCTTCTGAATGCCTCCCTGGTGTGGTGATTCGGGTATGTCCAACCGGGAAGAGGCTCCGAGGTCAGCTGAGAACATGCTGGAGGGACTGTCTCTCGGCTTGTCTGATAATGCCTTGGTGTTGTAATATATATATATATATATATATATATATACACACACATATATATATATATATATATATATATATATATATATATATATATATATATGTGTGTATATATATATATATATATATATATATACATACATATATATATATATATATACATACATACATATATATATATATACATACATACATATATATATATATATACACACACACATATATATATATACACACATATATATATATATATATATATATATATATATATAGATAGATAAATAAGCAGTGGTGGTCTAGTGGATAGGGCGCAGAATCGCTGATCCTAAGGTTGGGGGTTCGAGTCCCCACAAGGTTGTCACTGTCCCCCCAGTGCAGCTAGTTGGGTTATCAAAGGCGGGCCATGTCTCTCATTGTCTATGGTGAGAGGCGTGTAAAAGAACCATTGCTGACTTTCGTAAAGAGTAGCTGCAAAGCCGTCAGCGTGTTTCTGTCCCTTGCTAAAGGGTTGTGACAGGAAGAGCATCTGACCTAAAAAAAACCCTCTGCCAAATCAAATGTGTGAATCAGATTATTCGTTGTGGCGACTCTTGAGAATGGGAAAAAGCCGAAAGGAAGAAAAAAAAGAACACTCATATATATATATGTATTGACCTGGTTGTAAAAGGTGCCGCATCGCTGATCCTCTGGTTGGGGGTTCCAGTCTCACTCTCTACAAGGTTGTCACTGTCCCCCATTATTAAAATCAATGGCCGGCCTTGTCTTTCACCGTCTATGGTGAGAGACATGTATAAGAACCATTGCTGCCTTTCGTCAAGAGTAGGCTGCATAGGCGTCAGCGTGCTTTTTGCCCCTTGCTTTGACCCCTTTTGGTGTGTCAGGAAGGGCATCCGACAAAGAAAATCTATGCAAAATCAAATATGTGAACCATTAATATGACTTCCATGAAGATGGAGGCAGATGATTCACTGTGGCGACCCCTGAAGGGGCAAAGCCGAAAGGAAAAGAAGAAGAAGATATATACAGTATGTATATCTATTTGGAAGTTCGAAAACAGAAAGTCAGCTCCTGAATGTGTTGGAAGAAGAAAATATAGGAAACCCTGAACGTTTGAGTGACTTACACAGACTAAACCATGATAGCTAGTAGCTTGTATCAGAACATCTCACAAACAGTTGTCTTGTGATTTATTTCTGGTGTGCTGTTATTAGTGTCTACCAAAAGTGGTCAAAGAAAGGACAGGGTTATAGGTGCCCAGTACTCATTGGTGATTGTTGGGAGAAAAGGCTAGCTCTGGTGGTCTACCGTCGTCCCTGATTACTGTAGGAACAATACAAAAAAACAGAATGATTGTCAAGATATGGCCTCCAAATTACCCAGATCTTGGTTTGATTGAGCATTTGTTTTAGGTGTGTGAAATTTTATCAACAAAGGCCAGGTTTACACTCCAAATAAACAGCATATACACCTTGCACCTGGTAAATCATTCAATCTTCATTTTCAAAAGTTCACAGGGGGAGGTCCTGCTTTGCTGGAAATGAAAAGCTAAACCCGCATAGACCCTTTTTGGATAAGACTGGACACCTCTGGTCATTGGGATGTCTTGGACAAACAAGTCCATGGAGGACCACCCTGCAAGTTAAACACTGCTGATTAGTTTTGTCTAGACATGGCTAATATGCAGGTGAGAAGAGTGAAATGAACAGTGCTATCACTTCCTTCTGACGTGCTCTTAAGCAAGGCATTGAACCCCAGTTGGCTCCCATACACTGCAGTGCAGCCAGGTTTGTGTGCTTGTCTGAATTTACTGCTTTGGGTTCATTATAGAGCTTAATTTCCAGTTGTTGGATGGGTTATGCATAAAAAAGTCTTGGTGTGAGATACTCCTACTTCTTCTTCTTCTTCTTTTTCTTTCGGCTGCTCCCTTCACGAGTCGCCACAGCAAATCATCCGCCTCCATCTCACCCTGTCCTCTGCATCTTCTACTCTTACTCCAACGACCTTCATGTCCGCCTTCACCACATCCATAAATCTCTTCTTTGGTCTTCCTCGAGGCCTTCTGCCTGGTGGTTCCAACCTCAGCATCCTACTGCCAATATACTCACTATCCCTCCTCTGTACATGTCCAAACCATCTCAATCTAGCCTCTCTGACTTTGTCTCCAAAACGTCTTACATGTGCTGTCCCTCTGATGTGCTCATTTCTGATCCTATCCATCCTCGTTACTCCCAGAGAGAACCTCAACATTTTCATAGTCTTCATTATTCGAGGTATCACTAAGCATCCTGCACCATTAAAACTAAGAGCGCGTGCCGGATCATAAAAGACAAAGTGTTCGCTAAGATAATGTGGCGCAAGACCATTAAGTGCTTTATTATATTCTATTCGAAATTTAACTGGAAGCCAGTGCAGTGTAAATAAGATCAAGGTGATATGCTTGTGCCTTCTGGTTCTAGTAAGGACTCTCGCTGCTGCATTCTGGACTAACTGGAGCTTGTTTATGCATCACTTTGTAACTGTCTGTGAAAATACCGGTTATGTGCAATAAAAACCCCCCGTGCACTTTAATCAACCACATCTACCCCACTGACTGTGAACCATATCAACCCATCTACTCTGCCCTCAGATACATTACACTTTAATATAGGCCAGTCTATAAAGTTGCTCCATTCTTTTCTTTTATTGTTTAGTAATTTATACTATTTATGTATCTATTTATTTATTTACTTATATAATATATATGTATGTTTGTACTTGTATCTATTTTTGCACCCCCTACTGATAGTACCTCAAGAGCCTGTAACAGTGAATTTCTCCATTGTGAGATTAATAAAGCTGTATCTTATCTTATCTTATCTTATCTTATAGAACAACCAGACAGTAAAGTATTACAATAATCTAATCTCAAGGTAATAAACGTGAACAAGATTTTCCAGAATCATGCACTGACATCATACTTCTTAGTTGAGCAATATTCCGCAATATTCCTGAGATGAAAGAAGGCTGCATCTACTTCTTCTTTTCCTTTTGGCCTTTTCTAACGCAACCCTTTTAGCAAGGGGCAGTGGTGGTCTAGCGGTATAGGGTGCTGGATCACTGATCGTAAGGTTGGGGGTTCGAGTCCCACTCTCCACAAGGTTGTCACTGTCCCCCCCCCACTGCAGCTAACTGGGTTATCAAAGGCAGGCCTCACTGTCTATGGTTTATATATATATATATATATATATATATACATACATATATATAAATCAACTTTATGAGTAGGTCTCACTGATGATGTACAATATTTGTATGACACACCTACCACCTACTACACAACACACTCAGTTTGATGAGCAGCCATCCTGACCCTTCTCAGACTTATAGTTAAAAAGAGCGGGGTTTGGGTAATCATTGGGTTTATTTTGAACTCCGGTACCTCGAGATGTTGACACATTTTCGTAGGTGGCGTTTTCCATGTACAGTATTGAAGAGAGTGTTCCATGCATGAAATGTGTGTGTTTTCATCTGCTATCAGCTACATTTATTATAATCATTATTTTATTTATTTATTTATTTTGCAGCTGCCTCCAGAAAATTTTTAAAACATTTCTTCATCGTGTTCTAATTTTAGGTGTTCGCAGTATAAAGGTTATTTCGGCTAACTATGGCCGAACTGATTCCAGCACATGTTCTGCAGGAAAACCTTCCAAAAAAGTCTCCAACACAAACTGCTACAAATCTGACACAATAAATAAAGTTGGATTTAGGTTACAATGAGTTCCACCTTCTCATTGTGAATAATTTACATTCCCGATGTTTATCAGAATTCAACTGTCAGTTGATTTGCAGGTGTGAAGGACAGAGCAGCTGCCAGGTTCCGGCTACAAATGGTTTCTTCTCTGACCCCTGTGTTGGCACCTATAAGTACCTGGAAATTGTGCACTCCTGTGGCTGATTTTGTCTGACTGCAAGTTTCTTTGCAGTCATAGTATATCTTATAACTAGTACCGACTTAATGCTGAGCTCCACGGTAAACACCGTAAAAAGGTTTAATTTAATATGCAAGGCACATACAAAGCAATGAAATCTAATCATATAAAACTTCACAAGTAATATATATTATATATATTATTTACATAAAATTGTTGCAAAGCAAAAACATCACATTTCTATTTCCTTATCTTTATTCTGAATTCCTCACATCTTAAGTGTAGTGTATAGAGTCAGAAAGATGTTTTGAGTAACGTTCTTTTCTTTGTTCTTTTTCCTTCTGTTTGGAGAATAATTTGAGGAACTCAAGATCTCACACTAGTTGCATTTCTTCAGCCTAAAAAAGAATCACACCAAGCTTTATATACTTAGAAGTGAAGATTATACCACAATAGAATCTTGTTGTAGACTGAATATCGGCAAGTTATAACATTTTTGCTTTTACGATTATATAATCAACTGATGTAGTTGTTTTTATTTTTGAAATTTATGTATATGTTTACTTTTATATATACTGTACAGTAATTATTTCCTGCAAATCCACTTCACTAGTGCAAAAAGCTAAGATTCATGGGTGGGTGAGTGGACAAAGCCCTCTTGGTTTTGTTTGAAACATATTTTATTCACTGATGAAATGGATTGGGAACAAGTTATCCAACTTAGAGAACCCTCTCCATGATATTTACAAATGATGATAATGATACATTACAAATTGCAACACAAAGACTCATGAGAAGAATAGGAGAATATACATGACGGGAAAAAAAAATAAAGAAAAAATAAATAAAAAAAAGGTAAAGATGGGAAGTTTAAGCAAAATTTCTTTGATTGTCTTGTATAAGATTGAACAGCTTTGAATACAAACTGGTTTTGAATGACAGATAAACATTCATTGTTTCCGTTTAATAATAATTCTAAATCTATAGATATTTTATTTGTAACAATTTCTCACGTTTCTAATTAATGTACATCTTTGTTCTTTAAATAATGGACACTGAATAAAGTAACGACCAGAGTTTTCACGAGCATTTCCACATTTTCAGTTTGGGTTGGATTTAAGACCTATTCTAAAAACACCATAATTTAGTTGACGACAGCTGTATCTCAAACATGTACGATAGATATTTAACATTCTTGGTCCGTAAGAGAAATACGATGGGACGCCCGTATTTAAATTTAGTAATTGGCGTCAAATTTCGATATTCTGGTGGGATACTATTTTTACTTTTATTCCATAACTTCGTGGTCGATGGAATAAAAGAAGATGTCGAAGATTTTAGACGTGAATATGTTACGTCTTGTTATGTAAGATGTTATGTCGCGTTACGTCTTGAGAGTGTCTTAAATTGTATGTTACAGTTGAGCCAGCAGTTGGAGGGTCGTATATCCCTTGGATGGGGCCGGTGGCGTAGTGGTTAGGGTGCTGCGCTCATGATCAGGAGGTTGTGAGTTCGAATCCCACTGAGACCCTCACTGTGCTAAGACCCCTGGGCAAGGTCTCAACCACAAGTGTGCCTCTGTTCACGCAGCAGTATAAACGGGTACCAGTAAAATATACTGGGAAGGTAAACCTGCGATGGACTAGCGTCCCATCCAGGGTGAGTTGAACTCCTGGTCGCGTCATGCTACGGAAACCAGGGATAAGCACCGGCCACGAGGCTAAGCCACTAGGCTCGGGTGTAAAAACCCAACAGACTTACCATGTCCCTTAGATACCCTGGAACCAAATCATGTTTCATTTTATAACCTCTTGGTTTTAAGGGGTGTGATCATTTTAACGAGTTTTAAGTCTAGGTAAGTCAGCATTAAATTCATTAACATAAAAAGTTAGATTTAAGGTTTACATTAAAGTTTATTCACTTATTTCAAAATTAATTACCGTAGAAAAGGTAAATACATAGCACGAGGATAAGGGTGTGTGTAACGTAAAAATTCTTCTTTCAGTATACTCGCAGCTAAGCTGGCAATATAAACTGAGAGCTGATGGAGAAACCTTACAACGTATCCCAGAATACTTGTTTCACAATGTAAGATTGAAAAGACTTTGAATAGGTCATCATCCACAGTACATATTATCAAAAGATTCTGAGTCTGGAGAAATATCAGTGTGCAAGAAGTTGTAGCTGCTGGTTATAGAACGTTTCTCTCTAAAATTCTGAGGAAAATGGGTTGAAATAAAAATTGTTCAGATTTGATTAAAAAGTTGATTGGAGAGAGGAAAACGTCTAAAAAAAACGTCTAAAAAAAGTGCAGAAAATGAGACTCTGCTAAGCTAAAATGATTCCAAAACCTGAAATATGTGGAAGAAAGAGAAAACTACCATTCGAATGGATGGAAGAAGAGACAAGATGGCAGGGACTCGGCCAACAATCAGCTGCAGGAAGATCACAGAAGATCTAAAGTTACCTGTGATTCCTGTTACAATTAGAACTCGCCTATGTGAAGTTGAGCTATCGGCAAGAAGCCCCACAAATTCTCACTGCTGGAAACGACATGCTGAAGACGTTACAATTTTCCAAACAGCACATTGACTGGCCTAAAGAGAAAGTTCAATATTTTGTGGACTGATGAAAGTTAGATTGTTTATTTTGGGTTTAGTGCCCCCCCGAGACGACCTCGAAACACTGAATTTAAGCCACAGTACACTGGGAAGACTGAAACATGGTGGCGCAAGCATCATGATCTGGGGATGTTTCTCATATTGCGGTATCATGCCTATTTATCGCATCACGGGGCTCATGGATCCGTTTGAATACATCAGAATATTTTGAAGTGGTGCTACCTTGTGTTGAAGGGGAAACGCCCTTGAAATGGGTTCCAACAAGACAACAACCCCAAACACACCAGTAAACGTGCAACATCTTCATTCCAGACGAAAAATATTTGACGTCATGGAGCGGCGGCCTGATCGCGGTCCTTAATCCAATAGAAAACCTGTGGGGTGACCAAAAAAAAAATGCAGCTTCTGAGGCAAAATCAGGAAATACAGAAGAACTTTGGAATGTAGTCCAATCATCCTGGGATGGAACTCCTGCTCACAGGTACCACAAATTGGTCGACTCCACAACACAGATGTGCAGCAGCTCTCGGAAACAGTGTTTATACAAATAAATATCAGTTCAGTGATTTCAAAGGAAGCAAAACCTTTCAACATTGTTCAGTTTATACACTGAATGTTTGAGTTTGTAGAGAATACGTAATACAGACCCGACTGTTTTTAACCGTCTATTTCTCCATTTCTTTTAAGAAGTAACGCAATTTGATATTTTTTTACATTTTGATTTGGAGTTGCTCCTGATGCATTTGTATGTGTGGAAATAAAAAAGCTATAAGATTTTGAGCTTTATTCACGTTTATAAACACACTGCTATTATTTTGAACACAACTGTACATAGCAGCGTGTTTCTAAACTCTGATTGGATAATCCAGAAACCACACCAACATAAAAGTAAACAGCGCACCATAAAGATATTTTAATTAATGTATGCGCCACAAAACCCCCTAAAACAAGACCTTTCTGGTTGATAACGCTGACACCATTTTTAAGTGACCATGACATACCAGGAGTATCGATTATTTTGATTATTTTTTCTCTCCTGATATAGCAGACTTGAGTTTCAGATTCTGCCGATCCCGTGTAGTATTTTCCGTATTTTCCCTTATTAATCATAAGTACAGAGTTTTTAGTCATCGTCTTAGTTTTACTATTAGAGGGCAGTGGTGGTCTCGTGGTATAGGGTGCTGGATCGCTGATCCTAAGGTTGGGGGTTCGAGTCCCACTCTTCACAAGGTTGTCACTGTCCCCCCAGTGCAGCTAACTGGGTCATCAAAGATGAGCCATGTCTCTCACGGTCTATGGTGAGAGGTTCATGTAAAAGAACCACTGCTGACTTCCGTAAAGAGTAGCCGCAAAGCCGTCAGCGTGTTTCTGTCCCTTGCTAAAGGGTTGTGTCAAGAAGGGCACCCAACGTAAAAACCTATGCCAAATCAAAATGTGCGAATCTTTCGCTGTGGAGACCCCTGATAAAGGGAAAAAGCCAAAAGGAAATCTCTCAGTTTTACTATTCACAAAACTAATTGGATTAATTTCTTCAGTGGCCTGGTGATGGTGCTTGGGTTTTGTCCAGATACAAATGCATGCACCCCTGCGATGGATTACTAACCTGCTAGGGTTGACTCCGAGACACCCATTACCAGAACATTACTAGTCCTTCTCAAAAGATTGGCATATTGTGATAAAGTTCATTATTTTCTGTAATGTACTGATAAAAATTAAACTTTCATATATTTTAGATTCATTGCACACCAACTGAAATATTTCAGGTCTTTTATTGTTTTAATACTGATGATTTTGGCATACAGCTCATGAAAACCCAAAATTCCTATCTAAAAAAATTAGCATATTTCATCCGACCAATTAAAAAAAAAAAAAGTGTTTTTAATACAAAAAAGTCAACCTTCAAATAATTATGTTCAGTTCTGCACTCAATACTTGGTCGGGAATCCTTTTGCAGAAATGACTGCTTCAATGCGGCGTGGCATGGAGGCAATCAGCCTGTGGCACTGCTGAGGTGTTACGGAGGCCCAGGATGCTTCGATAGAGGCCTTAAGCTCATCCACAATGTTGGGTCTGGTGTCTCTCAACTTTCTCTTCACAATATCCCACAGATTCTCTATGGGCTTCAGGTCAGGAGAGTTGGCAGGCCAATTGAGCACAGTAATACCATGGTCAGTAAACCATTTAGCAGTGGTTTTGGCACTGTGAGCAGGTACCAGGTCGGAAGCATGAAGTGCTCCAAAATCTCCTGATAGCTAGCTGCATTGACCCCGCCCTTGATAAAACACAGTGGACCAACACCAGCAGCTGACATGGCACCCCAGACCAAAACTGACTGTGGGTACTTGACACTGGACTTCAGGCATTTTGGCATTTCCTTCTCCCCAGTCTTCCTCCAGACTCTGGCACCTTGATTTCTGAATGACATACAAAATTTGCTTTCATCCGAAAAAAAAGTACTTTAGACCACTGAGCAACAGTCCAGTGCTGCTTCTCTGTAGCCCAGGTCAGGCGCTTCTGCTGCTGTTTCTGGTTCAAAAGTGGCTTGATCTGGGGAGTGTGGCACCTGTAGCCCAGGCCACCGCTTCCACAGGTCCCCCAAGGTCTGGAATCGGCCCTTCTCCACAATCTTCCTCAGGGTCTGGCCCCATTTTTTCCTTCCCACAGACGTCCCACCTTGATACATCACTCTGGGAACAGCCTATTCCCTCAGAGATTTCTTTCTGTGTCTTACCCTCTTGCTTGAGGGTGTCAATGATGGCCTTCTGGACGGCAGTCAGGATGGCAGTCTTACCCATGATTGCGGTTTTGAGTAATGAACCAGGCTGGGAGTTTTTAAAAGCCTCAGGAATCTTTTGCAGGTGTTTAGAGTTAATTGGTTGATTCAGATGATTAGGTTAATAGCTCGTTTAGACTACCTGAACATATGCTAATTTTTTGAGATAGGGATTTTGGGTTTTCATGAGCTGTATGCCAAAATCATCAGTATTAAAACAATAAAAGACCTGAAATGTTTCAGTTGGTGTGCAATGAATCTAAAATATATGAACGTTTAATTTTTTTCAGGACATTACAGAAAATAATGAACTTTATCACAATATGCTAATTTTTTGAGGAGGACTAGTATTGTATAATTTAAATCAAAGGCCACTTTTACGAGATACAATTTCAAAACATTTTCCCCATCAATTCACCACCTGATTACCTTCAAAACCCCTCTGACTTCAGGAGTTATAGTATGGAGAAGCACAACACAGTGCAGCGGCTTGTTGAAAAAAAGATCTCGGATTGTGATACAAGCTTGAAATTTGGTACAGAAATCCACAAGTCATTCCTCAAAAATGTGGACTTTTCTGTTAATCCAAAATGGTTCAGTTTTAACTCCAGAGAGCTTCACGGACACCACCTCATACCAAATATATATATATATATATATATATATATATATATATATATATATATATATATATATACATACATATATATATATACATACATACATACATACACACACACAACAAATAATGAAAATCATCTTTCTATATATTTCGACACCAAAATCTTTTCGGAGTTGTCTTATTTCAGTTTGTAAAAATCTGATATATTTTTTTTCATATCATCAATCGACTAAAGCAGTGGCCCCCAACCACAGGTCCGTGGACCGGTACCGGTCCGCAGAAGAAACAATTCACTATTTCCGTTTTATTTATTATCGGAGTCCGAAAAAGACTTTTATTTTGAAAAATGACCGGATTCTCTTGGTTATTTGAGTGCTAAAATGTAACCCACAGGGGGACGGCACATGAACAGAGGCGTGCTGGACATGTTTCAAACATAAGCTGGGATTTTGGGTGAGACTGAGCCTGGGCCTTCAGTCTCCCAGTTGGTGCACCGTCACGTGTTTTTTTTTTTTTCAAGAAAAGTTCAAGCTCTACTTCCCAACCAACTGTATTTCAGCTGTTGAGAAATAACATTCATGGAGTGATTATTATTATTATTATTATTAATAATAACAATATTTTGTATAAATGTTATATTTACAATACAATCTATGACCCCCTTCCCCCAGGTCCATGGTGATAAAAAGGTTGAGGACCACTGGACTAAAGAACTTGTATAATCTCTACTTTTATCTGGATCATGTCTCTGCTCTCTGGAACATTTCATATGGCTGGTAATACTGTAGTTTGGAGAAATTCACATTAAAAATATCACATTTCAGAAAAGAACAAAACTCTGGAGAATTCACAATGGATTTCTCTCCTTTTACAATATCACATCAGTGTTGTAATAAGTCTGGCTTAGAAAGTCAATCTGGACAAAAATTACCATAGTGTTTTTGTGAAATGTAATATTGTGATAGAATGATAGATGATAGAATGAATGCAGCCATGAGGCGCAGGGGGTGGGGGGGCGGCACTAACCAGTGTCTCTCCCCCTTATGCCGGTCCCAAGCCCGGATAAATGCAGAGGGTTGCGACAGGAAGGGCATCCGGCGTAAAACTTCTGCCACATTAAAAATGCAAATGGTCAAAACAAAACTCGTACCGGATCGGTCGAGGCCCAGGTTAACAACGACCGCCATCAGTGCTGTCAACCAACTGGGTGCTGATGGAAATTGGACTACTGTTGGTCGAAGGAGAGGTCGGAGGCGTGTCCGTAGGCGGAAAGAGAAGAGGAAAAGCACGAGTCTAGGATTGAGAGTAGGGACTTTGAATGTTGGAACTATGCAAGGAAAAGATAAGAGAGCTGGCTGACATGATGCAGAGGAGGAAGGTGGACATACTGTGTGTTCAGGAGACCAGGTGGAAAGGTAGCAAAGCTCAAAGCTTAGGGGCAGGGTTTAAGCTGTTTTATCATGGTGTGGATGGGAAGAGAAATGGAGTAGGAGTCATCTTGAAGGAGGGGTTTGTCAGGAATGTTCTAGAAGTGAAAAGAGTGTCAGACAGAGTGATGAGTCTCAAGTTAGAAATTGAAGGTGTGATGTTAAATGTTGTTAGTGCTTATGCCCCACAATCAGGATGTGAGCTAGAAGACAAGGAGAGATTCTGGAGTGAGTTAGATGAAGTGATGCAGAATACCCCCAGAGGTGAAAGAGTGGTCATTGGTGCAGACTTCAATGGACATGTTGGTGCAGGCAACAGAGGGGACGAGGAAGTGATGGGCAGGTTTGGTATCCAGGACAGGAACACAGAAGGACAGCTGTTGATAGATTTTGCAAAAAATACTTTCTTCAAGAAGAAACAAGAGCATAGGCTGACTTATAAAAGCGGAGGTAGGAGCACACAAGTAGACTACATCTTGTGTAGGCGAAGTAATTTGAAGGAAATCAGTGACTGCAAAGTAGTAGTGGGTGAGTGTTGCCAAACAAGCATACGATGGTGGTATGCAGGATGACGCTGATGGTGAGGAAGGTGAAGAAGGCAAAGGCAGAGCAGAAAACAAAGTGGTGGAAGTTGAAAAAGTAAGAGGGTCGTGTTGTCTTCAAGGAGGAGTTGAACCAGGCTTTAAGTGGTCAGGAAGTGCTTCCAGATGACTGGACAACCACAGCAAATGTGATCAGGGAGACAGGTAGGAGAGTACTTGGTGTGTCCTCTGGAAGGAAAGTAGATAAGGAGACTTGGTGGTGGACTGAGGAAGTGCAGGAGTGTGTACAAAGGAAGAGGTTAGCTAAGAAGAAGTGGGACATCGAGAGGACCGAAGAGAGTAAACAGGAGTACAGGGAGACACAGCGTAAGGCGAAAGTAGCAGTGGCTAAGGCCAAACAGAGGGCGTATGATACTTGTATGCTCGGTTGGACAGTAAGGAGGGAGAAAATGATCTATACAGGTTGGCACAGCAGAGAGATAGAGATGGGAAGGACGTGCAGCAAGTTAGATTGATAAAGGACAGAGAGGGAAATGTATTGACTGATGACAGAAGTGTGCTGGGAAGATGGAAAGAGTACTTTGAAGAGCTGATGAATGAGGAAAATGAGAGAGAAAAAAGCGTAGAAGAGGTGACCATTGAGGAGCAGGATGTACCAAAGATTAGTAAGGGCAAAGTGAGGAGGGCATTGAAGAGGATGAAAAATGGAAAGGCAGTTGGCCCTGATGACATACTGGTGGAGATATGGAAGTGTCTCGGAGAGGTAGCAGTAGATTTTCTGAAAGAACATTCAACAAGGTCTTAGAGAGTGAGCAGATGCCAGAGGAATGGAAGAGAAGTGTGCTGGTGCCCATTTTTAAGAACAAAGGTGACATGCAGAGTTGCGGCAACTACAGAGGGATAAAGTTGATGAGCCATACGATGAAGTTATGGGAAAGAATAGTGGAAGCGAGACTAAGGGCAGAGGTCAGCATTTGTGAACAAGTTTGGTTTCATGCCAAGAAAGAGCACCACAGATGCAGTGTTTGCCTTGAGGATGTTAATGGAGAAGTACAGAGAAGGTAAGAGGGAGCTGCATTGTGCCTTTGTGGATCTGGAGAAAGCATATGACAGGGTGCCAAGAGAAGAACTGTGGTATTGCATGAGGAAGTCTGGAGTGGCAGAGAAGTATGTCAGAGTGGTCCAGGACATGTATGAGAGATGTAAGATAGTGGTGAGGTGTGCTGTCGGCGTGACAGACAAATTCAAGGTGGAGTTGGGACTGCATCAAGGGTCAGCTCTGAGCCCCTTCTTTTTTGCTATGGTGATGGACAGGCTGACAGGTGAGGTTAGACAAGATTCCCCATGGACTATGATGTTTGCAGATGACACTGTGATCTGTAGTGAGAGCAGAGAACAAGTGCAGGAAAATCTAGAGCAGTGGAGGTATACCCTGGAAAGGAGAGGAATGAAGGTTAGGCTCAGAAAATCAGAATACATGTGTGTGAATGAGAAGGACCCAGGAGGAACGGTGATGTTACAGGGAGCAGAGATAACGAAGGTGGAGGATTTTAAGTACGTAGGCTCAACAATCCAGAGCAATGGAGAGTGTGGAAAAGAGGTGAAGAAGCATGTGCAGGCAGGCTGGAATGGTTGGAGAAAAGTGTCCGGTGTGATGTGCGATAGGAGAGTGTCAGCAAGAATGAAAGGAAAAAAGTGTACAAGACGGTGTTGAGGCCAGCGATGTTGTATGGCTTGGAAACAGTGGCGCTGAGGAAAAGGCAGGAGGCAGAGCTGGAGGTAGCGGAGATGAAAATGTTGAGGTTCTCTCTGGGAGTAACGAGGATGGATAGGATCAGAAATGAGTACATCAGAGGGACAGCCCATGTAAGATGTTTTGGAGACAAAGTCAGAGAGGCTAGATTGAGATGGTTTGGACATGTACAGAGGAGGGATAGTGAGTATATTGGCAGTAGGATGCTGAGGTTGGAACTACCAGGCAGAAGGCCTCGAGGAAGACCAAAGAAGAGATTTATGGATGTGGTGAAGGAGGACATGAAGGTCGTTGGTGTAGGAGAAGATGCATAGGATAGGGTGAGATGGAGGCAGATGATTCGCTGTGGCGACCCCTGAAGGGAAAAGCCGAAAGGAAAAGAAGAGACCATTGTTGATAAAAAACAAACAAACAAAAAAAAAGGTTGATACAATACAAACCCAAACCAAAATAAGACAATTAAAAAAATGTGTGCGGGCCCTTGAAAATTGACATCTCCAGGGTGATTTGCTGAAAAGAATTGTTCCAAACCCCACTCACCATATTTCATGCTTGTATCACAAAACGAAGCATTCCATCAATATCCGGCAATACGCAGCTTCACTAACTGCTCTCTGATCTGTACGTTTCATGTCTCAAGTCTCTTTTCCTCCTCACAGAAAATACCCAACACGTCCGAACCTCAAGTGTGTACAAGGTGAAATAACTGAAACAAATTCAGGCACACAGAGCAACTTCAAATGTTTATAACAGTCTGTTTATGGAAATACACTTCTGGAGCAGTACAAAGACTCCTCCACTTACATTTTACGTAAAACACAGCCTGCTTACACAGAAATAAATAACTTGTGCCCTTTCTGTAAGGGGCTGTAAAACAGAGTTGCACTTATGAGTGCAAACAAACAAACAAACAAACAAAAAAAACAACCTATGCCTGATTGCCTTCATTTAATAAGTGTGTACGATTACATCAAAGAGAAGTAACAGCATATTGTATATCATTAGCGGTGGTCAAGTGTTTGACCGTGCAGCAATAATCCGAGTTATATTGATGATACAACCGACACACGAAATAATGATGTCATGTTCTCCACACAAAAAAAGGTGCCAAGTAAGGAACACACACACGAACACACGAACACACGAACACACGAACACACACACACACACACACACACACACACACACACGAAGCCAAACGAATAGGGAAGACCGAGATGAACTAAAGCACCATTTTTTTTGGTCTCAAAAAAAAAAGAAAGGTACAACAATAAGAATTAAGGGATGTCTGATGATGAAGATGAAACAAATACACAATCAAAATGAGGAATGCTAACCGGGGTGACCTTGCTACTGGTTGTCTCACACATAATTTTACTTTAAAACAACCAATCGTTTTTTTTGTTGTTTTTTTTGACTGCAGTTTGGTAAACAGTCTTTCATTCAACATCTCCTATTTCATGCCTTCTCGTGAATATCTGAAAGAAATCCTTAGGACTGCCGAGAGTAAGAGTCAGTTTCATGTTGGGAGGTAGAGCTGAAATGGTTAAAATAAATAAATAATAAAAAAAGAAGTTAAATTCCTTTTTTGTTTAAACAAAGCACACAGGGATCTAATAAACATGCACTGATATTGCATATTAACTTTAGACCCCCATCAGGGTAGGAGGTTAGGTTTTATCTTCAGATTGTTTGTTTGTTAGTATGATTATGCAAAAAAATTTAAAAAATTAAAATTATAATTATAGGCGGATCTTCATGAAATTTCTACCAGAGGTGGGGCTTTGCACAAGGAAGACTTCGGAGATCTAGATCAAATTCTGGAGCCAAGATGAGAAAAGATGATTTTTTTTGTTCTATATTTTGGTTCACGTGGATGATTGCCATGCTTGGTGGAGTCTTGCACTCTCCAATTGCTCCTGTTGTACATATTTTTGCCAAAATCTTTGGCTTACTGAATCCAGAAATGTTTAAAGGATTCTTTAACACTGTAATAAGTATGGGTTTTCGGCAGAGCAAGTGTGCTTTTTATTTTAACTTTAATTTTCTTCAGCTTTGCAGAGGTTTGCGCTTTCCAAGCGCTTGTTATATGCGATACAGTTATCTTTTGAAGCATGCATAATACAATATATTAACGATATATACGCTAAAGCAAAGCAAGAGAGGGTTTAAAAAAACGACTCCTCTTCAGATTTAAGAGTCAAACTCCAGCAATTCATTTTTTTAAACTAAAGAAGAAACCTCTTCATGTTTGTGTGTGGGCCTGAAAAGGCCCATTGGCTGGCTGCGAGACTAAGGACATGCAATTTCTTGTAATTGCTTCCCCGTGCCTCTCAATGGGCTACAGTTTATGCCTCAACCCTTTGAGACAGAGTTTGAAACTCACATATAAGCCATATTTGGTTGCATCGACCTATATCTTCTTATAAGAAACACATACATTCACTAAACCTCACCCACAAGGGATCTGTATCACATGGTAAAATTTGAGGCTCCAGAATAAACAGGAGTTTCAACAGAGCATTATCACTGCGCTCCTAGAACACAAACTGTAGATTCATACCAACATAAATAGAAATTAACAATGGTTTGGTAATAACAACTTGGTCAAAGCGGACATTTAAATATGTGACCTGATTCTCCTACATGAGAACCGTGTTGGCTAAACACCCTGCATATGCACTAGTGCAAGAGAGTAAAGCTGTGAGCGATGAGGATGCGGGAGGCTGATATTGCATATGGGTCCAGTCAGGGGCTTTTGACATTCATTAAACAGTGGTGACGGGTTGCGTGATTGGTTATCTCACGCTCTGGGACATGTGCAGTGGAGTTAACATCTCCTCGAAGATGGCTCCCTTCACGTTTGAGCCACGGAGGTTGGCTTCTTGGAGGTCACAGCCGGATAAATCACAGTTCTGAGGTGAAACAAATAAAATAAAAAGATACAGGGAGATAAAGTCATGAGCCATCAAATGGGGTTTCATATCAATTTACCACCAGCACTGTTGATCACAAAGGGTTAAAAACTAAGAACTGTTACGGTACTTGAGTGAAGAGAAATAGCTGAACTCATTCATAATCCTGGGCTAATTCATTATCCAAGAAAAAAATAATAACCAAATAAATAAGGGCGAGTGTCCACATAGTTTGGATAGAGCAATGAGGAGAAAACATACACAGCTTCAGTCAACTGCATAGAGAAAGCAAGGGATCCTGAGTGGCACTTCGGCAAGGTTCCAGGTTCGAATCCACTTTGATGTTGCAGGAATGACCAGGAGTCCATGGGAGATATTCGGTCAAACTCTTATAGGAGGGGGGCACATGCATGCCTACACCCCTCCCTCATTGATAGGGAAGTAACACTTGATGGTTGGGAATTGAATATGACTATAATTAGGGGAGATAAATGGGGCTCTGCTTTTTTAAATGATGCATCCCCCCAGCTTCTGCCAGAGAAACATGCATCAGTATACAAACATACACCCTTAAATATATAAAGATATAAAAGAGCATCTTTCCTCATTCACAGACATTAAAAAAAGTATAGAAAAGTATTTGGGGCGAATACTTTTGCAGCTTTGACATCTTTATTAATTAATTCTTTTGGAACTGTATTAATTTTACAATTAATTTTCATCTATACATCCATCCTCCTCCGCTTATGCAATGTCAGGTCATGGAGCCAACATCTCTAGGAGGGAAACCCCTGAATCGCTCGCCAACAACTGGCTAGATGAGATATAGTATATGATCTCTCCAGTGAGTTCTGGGTCTGCCTCAGGGCCTCCCCCGAGTTGGATGTCTGGAAAACCTCTAAAGGGAGGCGACCAGGAAGCACTCTAATCAGATACCCGAACCACCTACTGTAATTTCATCGGTACCATTTTATTTCTCCCCACGTTTCATTGCTACAGGCTTGTTTAAGCACTGCTCACCTCTAGATCAGTGCCTGCTAGAGTCGCTCCTCGCAAGTTACAATTCTTCAGCTTGGCGTTCTTAAGCGTTGCAACACGCAAGTTTATCCCCGTCATCTGACTTCCTTCCATATCCACCCCCTTCAGATTGGCACCTATTAAAATAACAATGCAAAATAATACCTGTTATACCACAGAACTGTGTTTAATGGTCAAACAGCATAATTTTTCTAAGAATATTAATATACTATGTAGGCAACCAGAGCAGGTAGACATGACCATGTCAAGTGTTTAATTTTCAGATTAAGGAATGAAAAGGCAGTATCTCAATAAAAACTGTTTGGCTTTAAATCACATTAACAAGCCAGGACTCAGTAAAACAAAATAACAAAAATAATTTTGAAAAAAAAAAAAAAAAAACAAGGTACATGCTGTAAAAATGTATCTACCCTCCAGATTGGCTTTTAGTCCTGATGGGTCTTCGAAATTACAGCCTCTCAGTGATGCTCCCTCAGCATTGGAGCACAGCATCTTAACACCCTGCAGGTTTGCACCCTGAAGAAAAAATTACACCTGAACAATTTAAATCAGATCACTAAACTTCAGAAACAGTCATGCAGTGGAGAGTAAACAATGATTTAACAATAAAGCTTGGAAGCTATATGACTGCCCATGATGTTTAGTGCTTTCTGAGACAAAAAAAATTCTGTTTGGGAAATTGCGATGCTCATGAAAATGTGAAGGAGTTTATCCAGTCACAGTGCGCTTTAATCACAAACATATCTTAAGTGTACTATTAAAAAGACAGACTGGCACTGGGTAGATCGCAAGTTCAAATCCAGGTTAATGCCACAACCGTCCGTGGCCAGGAGTCCACGGGAACTAATTGGCCGGGCTCTCATGGGAGGGAGAGACAGCAGACACTCACTCCCCTGTCACTCACAGCGATCATCAGCCAATCATGGGCATTTGTGAGCTCATTTGTACGAGCGGGTCGATAGCGCTTTCCCTCCGAGTGTTAGACCGCCCCCAAAATATCCATGTGATGCAGTTTGAAAAGACACGGGTGACTAGAATTGGTAGTCACAGTAGGGGGAGGGGTGTGTGTGCATGCTGTCGCCCCCTCCCTAGTCATTGATGGCTGTGTGATAGGGAAGGCAATATCTGATGGATAGGAATTGATTACAACTAAATTAGGGAGAAAATGGTATGGGGACAGACACACTGGGTAGAATTATTCACCCCGCCCATATTTGTGAAGCCCTGCCTCCATGATATATAGTGGCCAATAAAGAAGTTTCACCAAAACCCAAACTAGAACTCTACACTTGGAACTCCAAATCAGGACTTTTAAACACTTTTATTAAAAACACACTTCATTTATATTATTTCTTCATATTAATTATACAACTACTTAATTTAAAATTGCTCTTGCATGATGAACTGTTCAGGGTGTACCCTGCCTTCACAGTGTGTCTGTTGAGATAGGCTCCAGCTTCTCCACAACCCTAGTAAGAAGTAAACGGTTCGTTAGATGAGTGAGTGAGAGAAACACGTGGCTTAAGTTCCAAGCACACTGTGCTCTGTGGTCGGGTGAAGTCATACACACTTATTAATGTACAGTAGGCCCTTGACTATTCGCGGTTTTGCACTCACGGTTTGAGTATTCACGGACTGCCGAGCGGCTCGCACGTGATTCAAATTCAGCCAATGGCTGTCCTCCTTCCTGCTGATTGGTTGAGGTGATGTAACGCTCCTTTTTCCTCATTCGTGCACAAGTTGGCAATGAGCCTTTTTTTAGTGTGTTTTAATTACCAGTTAAGTTCTATGATGTCACTCAAAAGCCTGCTTAAGCACCAGAAAAAGGTAATGAGGTTGGATGTCTCTTCTGAAGACATAAGACTTTCTCCGGAAGAAATGACAGTTTCCTCTGAAGTCACGTCATTGCTGAAGAGGAATTAAAGTCTTTTTAAATTATTATTCCAGTACATGACCTAAGGTAATGCTTAAAATGTTTGTGTGTTATATTTTATTTACTGTGGTGTAGCATGTTTCTCATTGTGTTTTGTTTATCCAATTCATTACATTTCTTGTTGTTTTATGTCCTTTTAGTTATGGTCTGTGTTTTGGGGGCCTTTGATTTTGGCGCTGTGCCTCTCACTAACTGTTTACTTCCTGAGGGGCGTGGCTGAACTGCTCAGGAGCACACACACCTGAATTCACTATTCTCATTTACTCCCAATAGACAAAAGCTCGCTCAGCACCAGAGGATTAACTCATATCACTGCTTCTTTGGTTTGTAATGCCTCTTACTCTATCGCTCTAAAACTCTGTACTCCGATTCCGACTGGGGGGGCGAGGCTGAGCTGCTCGGACTTAATGCAGTTAATACCTGAATTCAGTCGTGTCATGCCTAATGCAATACAGTACGTTCCTCTAGTGGGCATTGAAAACTACAGTGCTGTATGTTTATAAGGAGAATACACTGAAAGGTGTTTTATGCGTATACTGTATCAATAAATATAACAGTAAAAATTGAAAAGTTTTTCTTAATCATTACTAAATTTTACTACATTAATACTGTATTATGAGTAAGACTGTATGCATGTGACATCATACATGGGGTTTTACTTCCGGGTACAGAACTTGCGGATTATCTCGATTCGCAGGAAGGCCCGGAACCGTACCCCCGCGAATGTGAAAGGATTACTGTATTCCTGATTGCTCAGTACAGAAAAAAAAAAAAAAAAAAAAAATCATGTTTTTTTTTTTTTACGGTTAAATTAAAAGAGAGATCCATACATCCAGGTTGGCCCCAGAGAGGTCGGCCCTCTCCAGATTCGAGCAGCACAGGTTGGCGCAGGTGAGGTTGCAGCGGCTCAAGTTGGCCATCTTGAAATTGATGTAGCGCAGGTCTAGTCGAGACAAATCCGCCCCACTGAAATTCAATCCCTGGGTGTACATGAGAGATGTGGAGGCTCACGCCTTAGACAAGACAAGACTTTATAAGGTTACACAAAACCCTTTGATCTTGAACTGATGGTACCTGACAGCGCAGCTCGGATTTGGTCGGCGTGGCGAGTAGGAAACGTACAAACTCTTTCCGGGAGATAGGGGAGTGGTCTTCAGGGGGATGAGAGTTCTATAGGGATGCAAAATTAATAATACATACACAAAGAGATGAAGTGACAAGACTGTCAATCAATCAAACTCAGTCTTACCTTAATGGCAACTTCTATCTGCTCAGTGAGTTGCTCGATTCCAAAGAAACGAGCTTCTTCCAGGACACCTGGACACAAAAACATTCACGATGAAGACAAAACTCAGTGCATCAACAACGTCTATAAAGCTGTATCTGACCACCTCCTAGAAACCTAGAATTCCTAGAAACATACGTGAGGCGCTTGTCACCGAATGTTGGCGCTTGTCGCAAGTGATGTATGGTGCTTGTGGGGCTAAGTGCGGCTTATTCGGACTTCCGATCTTTCAAGTGAGTAAGTTCGTGTTGAATACTTGTTTAGTACTCAAACTTCACTTGCTCACTTAAAAGATCGGAAGTCCGGATAAGCTGCGCTTTGTCTCACAAGCACGATACGTCACTTGCGACAACCGACTACATTCGGTCGAGCGCCTCAGATATAGTATAGTATAATATTAATTCAAAATGTATATTAGAGACAGAGTGGCCTGGATGTAACACACACACACACACACACACACCAAAAAACCAAAAACAAAACATGCATACATGCACAAACCCATACAGTGACGTGATCACACACACACACACACAAAAATCAACACCCCCCCACACACACACACACAAGCACAGGCACAAATACACAAGCACAGGCATGTACACACAACGTAAACACAAAAAGTAAAGTCACATACATACACACAAGCATAGGCTCATATACAGACGTGTACACACACACACTGGTATGCACATGCATGCACACACATACATAAACAAACACATGTTCGTGCACCTAGTAAGTTAATTCCTTCATTGACAATCAGCTGTCCGTGTCGCAGGTAGTTCAGGATGGGCTCGAAGTACTCAGGACTCCGATCTATGAGGTAAGCACCTCGCTCGTCTCGCTTGTTACCCCACACGTCTACAACAGCACACAGAAGGAAAATATGGTGAATAGCCCGTGTGTAAACCATTGGTTCTCAACTAGTGGGGCGCGGCCCCCTGGGGGTGGGGGTGGGGGGTGCCCCCAGGGAACATGCTGTTTTTTTGCCACACTAGAATAAAATGTAATTGTACATCCACTACAGTAGGTGGCAGTGGCTCCCTCACTGTCAGAGTGTGCCCAGAGAGAATTAGTTCATTGATAAAATATGAAGTGAAGTTAATAAACCCACCATGAAAATTTTTTTAACAGGGATGAAAAGAGAGACGGAGACAGTGAGAGAAACGGAACTTTCTCGAAAGCTAAGTCGAGGGGGTATGATAAAGCGGATGTAGCACTTGGCTTCACTGTTCTGCGGTGAGAAACGAGGAAAGACCGCTGTGTATACTGTGTCTGAAAACATTGGCAGCGAACAGCATAAAGCCAAATAAATGAAGGCGTCACTTAAAGATATTCCACCCAATCACACTGATGAGCCGCATAAGTTTTTTCAGTGAAAACGTGCCAAATATTGCCAACAACCATCCCGCTTTGTGAATGATATTCCAGCAAACAAGCGAACTCTGTTAGCATCATATAAGGTGGCGGTCCAAACTGCTCAGTGCAGAAAACCCCACAGCAGAGCAGAGGAACTGATCCTACCTGCAGCAGACACGGTCTCCATCATGCTGGATAACATCACTGCTGTGAAAATAAGTCCAGGTCCCAGTTCAGCATTGAACAGGAGCTGAGAGTTCAGTATCGTGCTTTAAACCCGGCTTCGAAAACCTGTGCACTGCCAAATGCGCTCATTATAACCATTAATCTGGACTTAATCATTTTGACAAAAAAATATAATAAAAATAATGCAAATTGTTTTATTAATTTTTGTTTTGTAGGTTAGTGTTTTATATATTGTGCTCCTGAGTTAATATTGCTGATCAATTTGAATTTGTTATTATTATTGATTTTATTTAATTTTATTTTTCAGTATTGAATGGTTCAAATTGTTCAAAAAATGTTCACAGTTTAAATAAGGAATTGTTAACAAATTTATTCTTTGTTGGAAGTTGATCTATCTCTCTTCCTTTTTTTGTATTCCATCATGTTAATAAGAACAGAGTTATGCAGAGGATTACTTATAACAATTTTTCGACAAATCACACTTTATATTTGGGGGGGGGGGCCCGAAATGTTTTCCTCTTCCTCTCTCAACAGAAAATAATTGAGAAGCACTGCTGTAAACTTACACTTGAAAACACCAGAAAAGATGCTAAAGTGTGTATGAGAACCTTACCCTTCCCTCTAAACATGTGGGCCAGCATGCTGTCAGGCTCCTTACTCACAAGCGTACTCCTAAAGGGAGAAAAATGGATGAACAGTGCAGTATTATTCACTCTAATCCTAACACAATATACCTCGAAACAGCTTTAGATCTCACCCAGTGGAGGAACTGACACAGGAAAAACTATTCTCTAATTTTATCTTCTATCACTGTTTCAGATCTGAGGTCTAATTACTGAACTCTCACGGTCAGATCTATAAATATCTATCTGCTGCATCTTACCACTCCAGCTCATGTAGAATCTTATCTGTATAATACAATGCTGTTCTCTCAATTGTTCTTGAATCTGATTGGTCAAATAAAATAACCAAATCTGTACCGTGTGGTCGTGAAGAGCCGTCCGCCGATATTCAGAGTCAGCCAATCGCTGTGGGAACCTGAGCGTTCATCATTAGCTCTTTCCTCACTTTGAGGATCTAACATTTACAAAAACACAAACCAAAACTTCTTAGGATATCAATGACTGCACAGACATTCAGAGTACATTCAAATGGAGGAAGATGGAAAAATTCAACGTATGATGTCTTACCGGCAAATGCGTCTCCCTCTGACACATACAACACATCGTCATCTCTGTAAAGCACAATAATTATTCATTCAAAAAAATAATAATAATCCCACACTGCTCAGGTTTCTCTACCAATCAAACCTTCAAACTTAACAATATGAGGTCTACAAAGAACTACTGAACTTCTTACCTAATCAGAGCGATGTCATCAATGAGGCCGCCTTTTCCATTGTATAAATTAGTGGCCCTGATTCCCAGTTTATTGCTGGCAACAGACAAGAGATCAGCCAGAGTGCCATACACTGCTACAACCTATATAAAACGAAAAAAGTCAAAACCAAAAGGGGACAGGATGCTTATCTGTTTCGGCCCAAAGGCACCGGATAATTGGAACTGGTCTGTAGTATATACTACAACTTTAAATGAATTTAAAAGCATGCAATTACAAAGCATGTATATGCCTGCAACGTGTGCAACGCTACTCCATTTTGTATCTCTTTCATTAGTTTGAGCAGTTGAGGGTTAAGAACCTTGTTCAAGTTCCCAGCCGAGTGGTACCTTGGTGGGACTGGGTCTTGAACACCAACTTTTCTGATCAGCAACCCAGTGCATGGAACCACCACCATTACTATATATATTAAAGAGTCATTCTCCTCTGGCTCCCTGGGTTTACACTGGGATGTGATGTCAATGATCTCAGCAATTAAAAAAAAAAAAAAATCATGAAGCGTTATGAGCATACATGGAGCACGACTGGAGTATAAATAGGAGGCAGGGCGCATCGAAGAGGTTAGATTTGAAGGAATCGTGCTTTTAAATTTATTAAATACCCTATGACAGTGCATGAAGTCTGTGTGCTCTGTAAAGCTCGACTACAACTCCAACGCCCATCATGATCGGTATCAAATTGTAATACAGCGATACCTCAGCTAACAAATTTAATCCATTCCGAGGGCGAGCACGTAAGCCGAAAAGTTAGTTAAATGAAACTTATTCCCATAAGAAATAACAGAAAACCAATGAATCCATTCCAACCCCCTCCCAAACTCATAACCTGCCACAAAGACGTATATTTCACCTAATATTAAAGCCGAACATGTAAAAAACAAATATTTATTAATAATAATAATAAATGTACATTAAAATTAATAATAATTAATAATAAAACAAGAATAAACAATAAGTCAACTCAGCCTTCCGATCATTGACTGATGTCACGTGGGCAGGCAGGAGATGGTGCGTAACAGAGGAGGAGGAGAATTTTGGGTGTGTGCATGATACAAATGCCACCGAGGAAAGGCTCGTGGAGAGCTGCCACAATTCCAGTGCTTCTCAAATAGTGGGGAGTGCAGTGTGATGCCAGAGGGGACATGTATGACCCCGGGGAACATGCTTTTTTGATATACTGTACTAGAATTAAATGAAATTGTGCATCTACTACAGTAGTTGGCAGTGGCGCTCTCATTGTCACGCTATGGTGCAGGGAAAAAGCACCGAGTGAACGATATGAAGTGCAGTAAACACTATTTATAGACCCACGCGGGGTGCTGGGTGAGCATGAAATTTTTGAGAAGCACTGCACAAAGCGTTCTCGGAGCAAGAAGGAATACACATGGACTAATACGATGCTAATTTGCCCAGAAAAGCCATTTCAAGGAGAGCTTATAAGGGAATTTTTTTCTAGTTGGATGGAGCAGATTTTTGGTGGGTTCAAAGCTTGCATCATGGAAAAATTGTTTTCAGGGACACTCGTTAGATGAGGTACCACTGTATATCATCATAATTGCAGCAATCCACCAAGTTCCCCCGAGATCACAATTCTCACAAATCGTGGAGCTCGTACACATTCTGTCTTCCTTTTGGCTTTTTCCCTTTCACTTGGGAGTTACCACAGCGAATCATTTGATTTGCATGTTTGATTTGGCAGAGGTTTTTACGTCGGATGCCCTTCCTGTCACAACCCTTTTTAGCAAGGGACAGAAACACGCTGACGACTTTGCAGCTACTCTTTACGAAAGTCAGCAATGGTTCTTTTACATGAACCTCTCACCATAGACAGTGAGAGACATGGCCCACCTTTGATAACCCAGTTAGCCGCACTGGGGGGACAGTGACAACCCTGTGAAGAGTGGGACTCGAACCCCCGGCCTTTGGATCAGTGATCCAGCGCCCTATACTCCAGGATAAATTGAATAATTGTTTGGCGACATCCACCTTACCCTCTTCAAATAATGAATACTGATCACATACAGTGAATCTAAAAAACATTTGCTCACTCTCTGGACACTTTTTCTATTTTTGACGTGGAATAAAAAAAACAGGGGGCAGTGGTGGTCTAGTGGTATAGGGCGCTGGATCGCTGATCCAAAGGTTGGGGGGTTCAAGTCCCACTCTCCACAAGGTTGTCACTGTCCCCCCCCCAGTGCAGCTAACTGGGTTATCAAAGGCCAGCCATGTCTCTCACTGTCTATGGTGTGCGGCATGTAAAAGAACCATTGCTGACTTTCGTAAAGAGTAGGCTGCAAAGTCGTCAGCGTGTTTCCGTCCCTTGCTAAAAGGGTTGTGACAGGAAGGGCATCCGACGTAAAAACCTCTGCCAAATCAAACGTGCGAATCAGATGATTCGCTGTGGCGACTCCCGAGTAAAAGGGAAAAAAGCCGAAAGGAAGACAGACGTGGAATAAAAACGAGGAAAAACAACACCTTTAAACTATTCAAACCAGTACATTCCCCTTCTTCTTCTTTTCCTTTCGGCTGTTCCCTTCAGGGGTCGCCACAGCAAATCATCCGCCTCCATCTCACCCTGTCCTCTGCATCTTCTTCTCTTACTCCAACGACCCTCATGTCTTCCTTCACCACATCCATAAATCTCTTTTTTGGTCTTCCTCGAGGCCTTCTGCCTGGTAGTTCCTACTGCCAATATACTCACTGTCCCTCCTCTGTACATGTCCAAACCATCTCAATCTAGCCTCTCTGACTTGGTCTCCAAAACATCTTACATGGGCTGTCCCTCTGATGTACTCATTTCTGATCATATCCATCCTCGTTACTCCCAAAGAGAACCTCATTCCCCATGTGTAAAATAAAAAAAAATAAAAAATTAATCTTAAAGTTGACTGTTATAAACTGCTGAAATTGGAGACTCCTTCCAATAACAACAAAAAATGAACAAATATGAATCATCTGTTCTCAGGAGGAACACAGTGTTGTTGTCGTCTTTATTATGGAAATATGCATTGAGGCGAAGCCCAGATCAAAGAATTCATTGCCATGGTGACAGGAATCTCGCGCAAAATATTTTTACAGCACGCGAGATTTGACAAAATGAGCTGTTTGCTAAATAGCTATTAGCTAACAGGCAGCCAACAAGACAAATATATAGTAATGTAGTTCAGCTGGTTTATTTCCGAAGGCAGTTTAGACAGTCGTGAGTCATTTTGATAAGTCATGTCAAATAATGATATCAACAGCCTACATTTATCATCATCATATGATAGCAACTTTAACTAGCATTTAGAGTATCATTTTTCCACAAATAACCTGCAAAAAAACCTTATAAACATATATAAATAATTTAAACAGAAAACCTGAGGCGTTTGATTCTACTGTGCATACATTACCACAGACACGTTAGCTTAGTAATGCTAACTCGAGCATTCCGTTCAGATTTAACTTTACAGCTTTACTCACCTTACCATTTTTGGAGGACCCGTTGACAAAAAGCGTAACCCTTCGCATTATTTATGTGAATTATAATAATTTATACTATTATGTTTATAATACACAAACAACTAAATACATAGGAGTTCACTACTGCAACCTCATCTCTAGTAACGTGAAAAAACTCACAGCAAGGATCCGACCTACATTGTATTACGATTACGAAGCGGTTATCCAATCAGAACGCTGGCATTGTTACCAAGGTAAGCGTCGCACCAATCACAAGGCTACCTCACCTACCCGGAAGAGCTACGCCAACCAATCAGATACGGTGGGGTATAAATCCGCTCATGAGGAACTTGCAATGGAAATGTTTGAATTAGTTGTGTGAGTGGGGGGGTTCAGGGGGTTGTGTTTCTTAACGCAATATGACTATTTTAATATTTATTAAAAAAAATTAAGTGTGGTAAAAGTTCTTAAAGCAATTTAATTGCAAAATACAGTAAATAAATAGGGAATATTAAAATACTTATGAAAGTTGAGTAATAGTTGACAATGTAATTTGCCCCAGGCCTTTCAGTGTTTATTATGATACTATTATTATTGTTATTATTCTCTCTCTCTCTCTCTGTGTGTGTGTGTGTGTGTGTGTGTGTGTGTGTGAAAACACCTCCTGTTTTGGAGGTGTAGGTGATTATTAGGATAAATATAAATTACTCCTCTTAATGAAGCAGACAGGGATACTGTAGACAAGGAGACAAATTGCATCGTCAGTGTCTGTCAGTGCTGTGTCTTGTTAATTTTTTTCTTCTTTTTTATTTTATTATTTTTTTTTTTACAGATTTTAAAAAGTAGATATGATAAAATATTATGTTAAGTTCTCAATTATGGTCTAATAGAAAGGCAGGACGTGGTGTAGAACAATTTGGGTTTGAGGTAAAAGTATCTCGTTATCTTTGGGTTTGGTAAATTAAAACTTTTAATTAAAGCAGTACACTATTTTGGAGCCTGGGGCAGTGGTGGTCTAGTGGTATAGAGCGCTGGATCGCTGATCCAAAGGTTGGGGGTTCGAGTCCCATGCTCCAAAAGGTTGTCACTTAGCTTATGTCACTTTGTTAAGCTTGCCCCCCCCAGTGCGGCTAACTGGGTTATCAATGGCGGGCCATGTCTCTCACTGTCTATGGTATGAGGCCTGTAAAACAACCATTACTGACTTTCGTAAAGAGTAGGCTAAGTCGTCAGTGTGTTTCTGTCCCTTGCTAAAAGGGTTGTGACAGGAAGGGCATCCGACGTAAAAACCTCTGCCAAATCAAAAAGTGCGAATCAGATGATTCGCTGTGGCGACTCCTGAGTGAAAGGGAAAAAGCCGAAAGGAAGACAGACACTATTTTGGAGCCTGAAGCGTCGACTTCTGTTGGGGAGTTGAGTACAGTAGATTGATTTGTGTCACAGAAAAATCCAAACTTTCATCAGTACTCCGAGGGTCTGGTGCTTCGGGACAAAATAATCACAATAGGCTGCAGGCAGACATTTCAAAAATTTGGGAAACCAGTTTACGGTTCATGGGTAAATGACTCTGATAACCCAAATTTCGTTCAGTTGAAAATGAGCTGTGCAACCACAGGTTGGGCAAAATGGTTCCCTGAAGTCCAAGGAAATAATAATAAACAAAACTGTTATTGAATGAATTAGATTTGTGCTTTTAAGTTTAGTAGATATGTGTATAATGTACCCCAGTGGAGCTAAACTGGGTTATCAAAGGCGGGCCATGTCTCTCACTGTCTATGGTGAGAGGTTCATGTAAAAGAACCATTGCTGACTTTCGTAAAGAGGAGCTGCAAAGCCGTCAGTGTGTTTCTGTCCCTTGCTAAAGGTGTTGTGGCAGGAAGGGCATCCGACGTAAAAAAACCTATGCCAAATCAAAATGTGCGAATCAGGTGATTCGCTGTGGCGACTCCCGAGAAAAGGGAAAAAGCCGGAAAGGAAGAAAAATTATTATTGTTATTATTATTATTATTTTACTCATCTGCCAACAGGCCTGTCAGTGTTTATTATTTTATTATTATTCATTATTATTGTTATTATTATTATTATTTTACTCATCTGCCAAATCATAATTGGGGTACAGGGAGGCTGGCACCCATCTCAACGACTCTGGGCAATGGTGGGGTATACCGTGGATGGCTCCCCAGGCCATCACAGGGCAACATACATGACCATTGTTTCCACCCCACCACAGGGCGGAAACAGGCTGACGGCTTTGAAGCCTATTCCTGTCGAAAGTCAGCAATAGTTCTTTTACATGAACCTCTCACTACAGACAGTGAGAGACATGGCCAGCCTTTGATAACCCAGCTAGCTGCACTGTAGGGGGACAGTGACAACCTGAGGTGAGTGGGGCTTGAACCCCCAACCTTAGGATCAGTGATCTAGCACCTATACCACTAGGCCACCACTGCCCCCTGTATATCATTTATTTAATTTTTACTTTAGTTTGTCATTACTTGTTTCTTTTATAACTACTCTTGGTGATGATTTTAACATATTCAAAATCAACATTTTTCATAATAATCATTAATCTGACTGAAGACTGAGCAGAGTACACCCTGGACAGCTTAACAGTCCATCGCAGGGCCAAACCATGCTGACAGCTATGCAGCTACTCTTGACAAAAGTCAGCAATGGTTCTTTCACAAGAACCTCTCACCATAGACAGTGAGATACTTGATTGGCCTTTGATAACCCAGTTAGCTGCACTGGGGAGACAGCAGAGTGTGGGGCTTGAACCCCCAAACTTGGTATCAGTAATCCAGCACCCGGAATGAGTACATTAGTAGCATAAACATGTAGCTGGAATGAGTACGCTTATAGAAAACTGATAAACATCTGCTTAATCGACTGTTGTGGCTCAGTAGTAAAGGGTTACTGATTCAAAGATCAGTGGTTTGATCCCCAGTATGACCTCTGTTGGGACCTTGAGCAGGACCCTGGACCCAGTAATTACTCAGTTGTATAAAAATGTTGATTGTAAATTGACCTGCCAGTTGTCATAAATGACCAATCTTATTTAGGAATTCAACAACTCTGTGGTATTAAAAAAAGAAGAAGAAGACAAAAAAACCCCTTAAAACTCAAGTTAACTCAGTACAGTGTCAGCAAATGTTTTTTCCACAAGATGGCGTAAGAGAACACATTATTCCTTCATTCATTTTCTAAGCCACTTAATCCAAGGCACACCCTGGACAACTTACCTGGACATCATCATCATCATTATTATTATTATTATTATTATTATTATTATTATTATTATTATTATTATTATTCAGTGTATATGGTTACATAGTGGTTAGCATAGCCACCTCATTTGAAGAAAGTCCTGGGTTTGAGTCCTGGGCTCAGGCATTCCTGTGTGGAGTTTGAATGTTCTCTTGCTTGCATGGGTTTCCTCTGGGTACTCCAGTTTCCTCCCACAGTGCAAAAATATGCACATCAGTCAAATTAGTAGTTTCAGTTTGCTTCTAGGTGTACATGTGAGTCTGAATAGTTTTGTTGTTGGTAGTGTTGGCCCTGTCTGGAGAGCCATTCAAGGTGTACCCCGCCTTCACCCAGTGTTGGTGGCTAAGATAAGATCCAGCCTCCCTGTGATGCAAATAAATGAATGAGTAAGTATTCTCCATTCAAGCTTCCCTGCTCCTTTTGCACAGGCTTGTGGTGTGTTTTATCAAGATTCGATGAGCTAAATGAAGTGTTTTAGAGCAGGAAGGGCTTTAGTACATTCATTCAGGAAAGAGGTTTATAGGGTGCTGCTTAGTTCTACCATAAATTCTTCGTGAAACATTACATTTTTTATGTGCCCTAAACAAAAACATGTTATCTTTGCTTAGTTAAACACTGCGTTTTATGCACAAAGGTTGACTTTTTTTAAATGGCCCATAAATCTTTATGAGCCATTAAAAAAAAAAAAGCTAGGCTAGAGTTGTCATGAGAGCCTATGTGAACACATATTGCAGTGAACAGGGTTAAGGCGTTTGGTGATGCAACGGAGACTGTGTATTTATGACTCAAATGAAGAAAGCAACTGTTTACACAATTATATAATAGAGGAAAATTAATTTCTGCATAAATCATTCAGCTTTATATTTTGAAAGCATTATGTAAAGCTTGAGACATTACACTGTGACTGTTTTCACACAACCCTCCCCCATGGCTGTGTTTCTACATCCAGGTATAGTTCCCTATTACACATGGCCATTTGGCCTAATAACATGGCCCAGATAAGCCACAACTAATAACCTAAATAAACATCACACAAGATTGTTTGCACTCTCGCTGCCAGTCCCCCTCTTTTCGACTAAGTAAAATAGAGTTATGAAAGACTTAATGACAATATCCTGTTTGCAGTTGAGTGATTCTTACATAGTGACCATAATCTTATCGTCTGCAAAGAAAATGCTGTTTTTCAAAATGTCGGTTCATGTCTGTAACTGCTCACATGGTCTACAAACACAGAGAGCTGATAATCACATTATTGGTGTACACTGTTGATAATTTGGCCACCAGATCTAGGGAAGTTTCCCATTGTGCACATCTCTATGTTTGGGTAATGATGGCTTGAAGAATAAATTAGATAAGGTGATCCATGAATAAATGATGTGCGGTTTGTTTTTGATAGTCAGGGATGCAGAAAGCTCCTGACTGATCTGGGTGTAGTGGCTCTGATTGTCTTCAAAATCTGTTTTGCTAGGCAGTGAACAGTGCACTGTTGATTAATTCTTACAATGTACATTTAAGACCATCAGAAAATTGGCTTCATGAATCATTTCTCACCCCCCCCCTCATTGGAATAAAGGATCTAAGTATAGAACAACACTGAAGTTCATTCAATGAGCATTAATCCAATATTCATGCAGAAATAACTTTCATTTAAAAAAGTCTGCTTGGAATCTGTATTATCTGCTTCATAACACTCTTTGAATAGCTATTCATTCATTTTCTGAAACAGCATCATCATCATCATCATAATCATCATCATCTTCTTCTTCCGCTTAATCCGGGATCAGGTCGCAGGGGCAGCAGCCTAAGGAATGAGGTCAAGTGGTCCCTCTCCCCAGCCACTTCCTCCAACACTTCCAGGGGGGACACCAAGGCGTTCTCAGATTAGCCAAGAGACATAACCCTCCAGCGTGTTCTAGGTCAACTGCTGGGGTCTCTCCCTAGTTGGACATGCCTGAAACACACCAGGAACACGCTCGGGAGGGATTCTAACCAGATGCCCGAGCCACCTCAACTGGCTCCTCTCAATGTGGAAGAGCAGCAGTTCTACTCCAAGCTCCTCGCGGATGGCTGAGCTTCTCACCCTATCTCTAAGGGAGAGCCTCAACACCCAATGAAGGAAGCTCACTTCAGCCTTTTGTATCAGCGATCTTGTTCTTTCAGTCACTACCCAAAGCTCGTGACTATAGGTAGGGTTGGAATGTAGGTCGACTGGTAAATAGAGAGCTTTGCGGCTCAGCTCCCTTTTCACCACGATGGACTGGTACAGGCCCCACTTTACAGCGGAGGCTGCAGCGATCTGCCTGTCGATCTCCCCCTCCAGCCTTCCCTCATTCATGAACAAGACCCCTAGATACTCCTCCATTTGGGACAGGACCTCATTCCAGACCCAGAGGGAGCATTCAATCTTTTTTTCCGGCTGAGAACCATGAACTTGGATCGGAGGTGCTGATTCTCACCCCAGCCGCTTCGCACTTGACTGCGAATCACTCCAATGAGAGCTGGAGGTCCTGGATTGATGAAAAAAGACATCATCTGCAAAAAAGCAGAGATGAGATCCGATGGCCACCAAATCAGAACCACACAATGCCTTGACTGCACATAGAAATTCTATCCATAAAAATTATGAACAGAATCTATGACAAAGGACAGCTTTGGCATAATAACCCTCATCGGAAAATAATTTGCACTGTTGTTACCATTGCGGACCAAGCTCTGGCTCCGGTGATACAGAGACCAATTGGCCTGTAGCAACGGGTCCGGTACACCGTTCTCCCGGAGCATACCTCACAATATAGCTCGAGGGACACAGTCGAAAGCCTTCTCTAAATCCACAAAACACATGTGGGCAGATTTTCCGAAGCACTTTATCCTATAAGAGTCACAGATAAGCAAGAGCTTGTCTCAACCGTCTGGGAGAACATTGGGTAAATCCTGAACAGCTCACCGGTCCATACATAGCCAACACACATATGATTTACACTCACACCAATCTAGAACATTTAGAATTAGCCTAATGTGCATGGTTTTGGAATGCGGGAGGAAACCAGAGTATGGAGAAGAAACCCAAATAAGCTTTAAACAAACGCCACATAGAAACACCCACACCAAGACTGGGACTTAAACCCAGAACCTTCTTACTGTGAGGCAAGACATGCCTACCACTATACCACCTTATGACGCATTCTTTTAAACAGTTTACAGCAATTATCATTGCACGTAAGGTTGTACACATTATTTTCTGGCTTGTCGAAAGCCTTCACCTCCAATAAACATTCAGCTAAACATTAAAATGGCTCAGGTTGAATTGAATTAATTTATGCCATTGAAAACACGCCCTCTTCTTAAGCAAATACTGATATAAAATACAATACACATGTCAAGGGATTATATATCTACCCAAGTGGGGAGATAAAGAATCTACTTCTTTCCTTTCGGCTTTTTCCCTTTCTCGGGAGTCGCCACAGCGAATCGCAACCTTTAAACCCATAAAACCTTTACAGGGTGTAAAATTGTAAAATACTATATATTTAAGAACCATTTGGAAATTTTGTAATTAAAGGTACCGTAACATCATAATTCTCTTTGTGAAGCAGATAGAAGTCATAATTTGTCCACCTGTTCACCATTATGTTCCTGAGCCATCCCCTCTTCCCCTTACTTAGATTTCCATTCAAGGGCTTCAATTAGACCTTAGCTTGGATATTGAGGAGAGTATATCCAGTCCACCTCCATCATCACTTTAGTATCTTAGAATCGATGATTGGTTGGTTTTCATCTACATCTGATGGTGTCTGGCCACTACACTTTGAAGAGTCTTTTGAAGAAAGGTGTGAACAAAAGACATTCTTTTTGGCTTCTACTGTTGTCCTCCAAGTTTCCGCTCCATAAAACAGAACCAATTTGACATTGCTGTTTGCACAAAGGCTGCTTCTAGTAATTAGGTACAAAGAGACCAGCATGAGCATAATTAATATTTAGTCAATCCTGATTTCATAGCTTTTGAATAGTATTGGATCTTACAAACCTTGATCATGCCAAACACTGTAGGAGTGAACATCATCATCGTCGTCATCTTCCGCTTCTTCCGTGGTCAGGTCACGGGGGTAGCAACCTAAAAAATGAGGTCCAGTGTCCCTCTCCCCAGCCACTTCCTCCAGTTCTTCTGGGGGACATCGAGGCATTCGCAGAGAAGTCGAGAGACATAGTCCCTCCAGCGTGTTCTAGGTCAAACCCGGGGTCTCTTCCCAGTTGGACATGCCCGAAACACCACACCAGGGAGGTGTTCAAGAGGCATCCTGACCAGATGTCCGAGCTACCTCAACTGGCCCCTCTCTATGCTGAGGAGCAGCAGTTCTACTCCAAGCTCTCACCGGATGATAAAGCTTCTCACCTTATCTCGAAGGGAGAGCCCTGCCACCCGGTGAAGGAAGCTCATTTCAGTTGCATGTATCCGTGATTTTGTTCTTTTGGTCACTATCCAAAGCTCGTGACCACAGGTGAGGATTGGAACTTAGATTGCCTGATAAATTGAGAGCTTTATTTTGTGGCTCAGCTCCCTCTTCACCACGATGGATCAGTACAGGCTCTGTTTTACAGCAGAGGCTGCAGCGATCCGTCTGTTGATCTCCTGCTCCATTCTTCCCTCAATCATTAACAAGACCCCAAGATACTTGAACTCCTCCACTTGAGGCAGGACCTCATTCCAGACTCGGAGGGTACATTCCACATTTGTCCGACTGAAAACCATGGCCTTGGACTTGGAGGTGCTGATTTTCAACCCGGCCACTTCATACTTGACTGGAAATTGTTCCAATGAGAGCTGGAAGTCCCAGATTGATGAAGCCAAAAGGACAACGTCATCTGCAAAACGCAGAGACAAGATCCGATGGTTACCAATCCAGAACCCCTCAACTCCTCTTCTGCGCCTATAAATTCTGTCCATAAAAATTATGAACAGAATCAGTGACAAAGGACAGCCTTGGTGGACTACAACCCTCAACGGAAATTAATTCGACCTGTTGTCACCAATACGGACCAAATTCTGGCCGCTTTGATGGAGATCGAATGGCCTATAGCAACGGGTTCGGAATGCTGTACTCCCAGAGCACGCCCCACAAGATAGACCAAGGGACACAGTCGACAGCCTTCATCAAATCCACAAAACACATGTGGACAGATTGGGCAAACTCCCATGCCCCCTCCAAGATCCTGTAGAGTGTATAAAGTTGGTCAAGAGTGCTACGGCCAGGTCAAGAGTGCTACGGCCAAAATCACATTGTTCCTCCTGAATCTGAGGTTCGAATATCGGTTGGATCCTCCTCTCCAGTACTCCTGCATAGACTTTCCTGGGTAGGCTGAGGAGTGTGATTCCCCGATAATTGGAACACACCCTCCGGTCTCCCCTTTTACAAAAAGGGGGACGACCACCCCAGTTTGTCAATCCAGAGGTACATCACCTGATGACCACGTGATGTTGCATAGACGTGTCAACCAAGACAGTCCTACAGTATCCATAAATGAAGAGCCTTGAGAACCCTGAGATATTCAGGGCAGATCTCATCCACTCCTGGAGCCCGACCACCAAGGGACTTTTTGAGTACCTCAGTGACCTCCACTCCAATGATGGGCAGACCCCCACTCAAACCCCAAGGGTCTTCCTACTCCATGGAGGGCGTGTTGGTGGGGTTGTGGAGGTCCTCAAAGTATTCCTTCCAGCTCTCGACGACATCCTCAGTTGAGGTGACCAGCTCCCCACCTCCACTGTAAACAGTGTTTGTGGAGAACTGCTTCCCCCTCCTGCGGCATCGGATGGTGGTCCAGAACCTTTTTGAGTCCAACCAATAATTACTCTCCAGGTCCTCACCGAACTCCTCCCACACCCGAGATTTTGCATCTGCGACAGCTTCTGCAATAACACGTTTGGCCTGCCGTTACCTGTCTGCTGCCTCGGGAGTCCCACAGGCCAATAAGACCCGATAGGCCTCCTTTTTTAGCTGGACAGCTCCCATCACCACAGGTGTCCACCACTGGGTTTTGGGGGTTACCATGATGACAAGCACTGATGACCTTTTGGCCACAGCTATGGGCTGCTGCCTCAGCAATGGAGGCATGAAACATGGCTCATTCGGATTTCCAAGATGGCGCTGGGTGACCTGCAGCCAGTTACAGGAGCTCTTCAGTTTATTTTCCTTTTTTTTTTTTCTTTTTTCTATTGTATATAGGCGTGTTTCTTTATCTTTTTTCAAATTTTCTTTTTCTTTCTTCAATACTGCACCTGGGAAACCCACTTTTATGATGCTTTTGTTTTTCTGTGCACTTTTACTCTCACTTTTTGGATCGGCGTCAGGAAACTCATTCACCGACGGCTCTGAGCAAAGCAGGTCTTACACACGTGAGACCCTCCTCGGCCTGCGCGCCCCCGCCCTCCTTCACGCAGAAAAGCCTGTTGTTCCTGTGGAAATACGGAGGAAAAGGAGAGGCTGCAGAGGGGGACGAAAGACACGGAGGACATGTGTTCCCTCTGTCATCATGGGAAATGTCCGAGCGATTGCCAACAAGACGGAGGAGCTGGCGGCGCTGACCCAGCAGCAGAGGCAGTACCGGGACTGCAGCCTCATGTGTTTCTCAGAGACGTGGCTGAATGAACTCACACCGGACTCTGTGGTTTCTCTGAACGGCTTTACACTCGCGCGTGCAGATCGGAGCACGGCGGAGAGCGGTAAGAAGAAAGGAGGGGGTGTGGCGGTCTATGTGAATGAACGATGGTGTCACTCGGCCAACGTGCACGTGAAGGAGCAGTTATGCACGCGGGACCTGGAACTGCTCGCGGTGAGCGCGCGGCCATATTATCTACCGAGGGAGTTTTCACACGTGATTGTGTTTTGCGTGTACATTCCGCCCTCGGCTGATGCGGCGGCCGCGTGTGAGCGTCTCCACAGCGCCGTTAATCAGACACAGACTCGTCACCCCCGCGCCATGATTCTGATCAGCGGGGACTTTAACCACGCCCCTCTCTCCGCCTCTCTCCCGACGTTCACGCAATACGTGAAGTGCGCCACAAGAGACAATAAAACACTGGACTTGCTGTATGCAAATGTGAAGGACGCTTACAGCTCCCCCCCTCCCCCCACTGGGACGATCAGACCACAACCTGGTCTACCTGCTCCCCCAATACACACCCAGGGTGCGAAAGGAACCTGTGCAGAAGAGGTCTGTGAAAGTGTGGACCGAGGAGACCAATGAGAGGCTTAGGGACTGTTTCCAGACCACAGACTGGAGCATGCTCTGTAACTCCTTTGGTGATGACATCGACGGCCTCATACACTGTATCACTGTTTACATGAACTTCTGTGTGGACAGCACTGTGCCAACACAGAGGGTACGGTGCTTCTCCAACAATCAACCGTGGGTCACCCCTGAGCTTAAAGTCCTCCTGAACCAGAAAAAGAGGGCTTTCATCTCAGGGGATAGAGAGGAGCAGAAGAAGGTCCAGCGTGAGCTCCAGTGGAGGATCAGGAGGGCAAAGAAGGACTATGGGAAGAAGCTGGAGGAGAAGCTGGCTCAGAACAACGTGCGGGACGTCTGGAGAGGACTAAAAACCATGTCTGGATTTGGGCAGGGTGTCAGAGGGACAGCTGATGGTGACCAGCGCTGGGCGGATGAACTAAACTGTTACTTCAACAGGTTTGATTCTCCCCCTTCCCCCTCTGCCCCCTCCCCGTTCCCCCCCTCTCTTCACACGTCTCAAGACCAGCAGACACCCCCCCTCCCCAGGCCAACTTCACTTGACTGCTACAGCCTGACAGACACATCCCCCTCCCTCTGCAGCCCACCCCAGCCCCCCCCTCTCCCTCACATCAGACCAGGTGAGGAGACAGCTGAGGCGACTAAATCAGAGGAAATCTGAAGGACCAGATGGCATCAGCCCCAGGCTGCTGAGGACCTGCGCAGACCAGCTCTGTGAGGTACTATGCTACCTGTACAACCTGAGCCTCAGCCTGGAGAAGGTTCCCGTCCTGTGGAAGACCTCCTGTGTGGTTCCGGTTCCCAAAACAGCACAAGCGAAGGAACTGGCCCACTACAGACCTGTTGCCCTGACCTCCCACCTTATGAAGACCATGGAAAGGCTCCTCCTCATACACCTCCGCTCTATGGTGAGCCCCACCCTAGATCCGCTGCAGTTTGCCTACAGGCCCAACATCGGAGTAGAAGACGCCGTCAACTACCTTCTGCAGCAGGCACTCACCCACCTGGAAATCGCTGGCAGCGCTGTGAGGGTCATGTTCTTTGACTTCTCCAGCGCCTTCAACACCATCAGGCCAGCGCTTCTGCGGGGAAAGCTGGAGGACGTTGGAGTGGACGGGCATCTTACTGCCTGGATCACCGACTACCTTACTAACCGTCCACAGTACGTACGGCTGCGCGGCTGTAAGTCAAAGGTGGCAGTCTGCAGCACGGGGGCACCGCAGGGCACTGTCCTCTCACCCTTCCTTTTCAGCATTTATACTTCGGACTTTAGCTATAGCACAGACAGCTGCCACCTCCAGAAGTTTTCGGACGACTCCGCCATCGTGGGCCGTGTGTCAGAGGGGAACGAGCTGGAGTACCGGTCGGTCATTGTTGACTTCGTGGACTGGTGTGAGCGCAACCACTTGTGCTTGAACACCAGGAAGACGAAGGAGATGGTGGTCGACTTCAGAAGAGGCACACTAACACACACACACACACAATCACTAGTGAACGTCCAGGGACAGGACATTGAGATAGTGAACAGTTTCAAATACCTGGGCGTTCACCTTAACAATAAACTGGACTGGTCCCACAACACCAACGCCCTGTACAAGAAGGGCCAGAGTCGCCTCCACCTTCTGAGGAGACTCAGGTCCTTTGGAGTATGCAGACCTCTGCTCAGGACATTTTATGACTCTGTGGTAGCCTCTGCAATCCTCTACGCTGCCATCTGCTGGGCCCCGGGCAGCACAGAGCGGGACAGAAAAAGACTGAACAAGCTGGTCAGGAGGGCCAGCTCTGTCCTCGGCTGCCCACTGGACTCTGTGGAGGAGGTGAGTGAGAGGAGGATGGTAGCAAAGCTCACATCCATCATGAACAACAGCTCTCACCCACTTCACCAGGCTGTAGAGAAGCTGAGTAGCTCCTTCAGTGGACGACTGAGACATCCTCAATGCAGGAAGGAGCGCTACCGCAGGTCGTTCATTCCCACCGCTGTCAGACTGTACAACGCCACTTTGTAACTGTCTGTGAAAATACCGGTTATGTGCAATAAAAACCCCACGCACTTTAATATCAGCCACATCTACCCCACTGACTGTGAACATCAACCCATCTACTCTGCACTCAGATACATTACACTTAATATAGGCCAGTCTATAAAGTCGTTCCCTTCTTTTCTTTTATTGTTTATTAATTTTTACTATTTATGTATCTATTTATTTATTTACTTATATATATGTATGTGTGTATGTTTGTATATGTATCTATTTTTGCACCCCCTACTGATGGTACCTCAAGAGCCTGTAACAGTGAATTTCTCCATTGTGAGATTAATAAAGCTGTATCTTATCTATCTTATCTTATCTTATCTTATGTCACCCGCTTCCTCTGGAACGTGGAGTTAAAGGCCTCTTGGACAGGAGACTCTGCCAAACATTCCCAGCAGACCCTAATTACACTCTTGGGCCTCCCAGGTCTGGAAGGCAGGCTCTCCCGCCATCGAAGCCAGGTCACCACCAGGTGGTGATCGGTTGACAGCTCAGCTCCCCTCTTCACCCGAGTGTCCAGAACATGCAGCTGCAAGTCCGGTTACACGACTACAAAGTCGATCATCGAACTGCAACCTAAGGTGTCATGGTGCCAAGTGCACGTATGGACACCCTTATGGTCAAACATGGTGTTTGTGATAGACAAACTGTGACGAGCACAAAAGTCCAACAACGAAGCACCATTCAGGTTCAGACTGGAGAGGTCGTACCTACCAATCACACCCTTCCAGGTCACACTATTGTTGCCCACATTGGCGTTGAAATCTCCAAGGACAACGAGTGAGTCTCCCGAGGGAGCATTCTCCAACACAACCCCTAAAGACTCCAAGAAGGGTGGGTATTCTGAACTGTCATTTGGTGCATAAGTACAAATAACAGTCAGGACCCATCCCCCCACCTGAAGGCGGAGGGAAACTACCCTTTCATCGACCAGGGAGGACCCTATCGTTTGGGCACCGAGACAGGGGGCAACATAGATGCCCACACCGGCTCGCTGCCTCTCCCCATGAGCAACTCCAGAATGGAATAAGGTCCAGCCTCTCTCAAGATGGGTGGCTCCAAGCTATGCGTTGAGGTGAGCCCGGCTACATCTAGTCGGTATCTCTCTACCTCATGCACCAGCTCAGGCTCCTTCCCCAGAGTCAGAGTCAGTAACTGAGGATCAGTCCGACAGACCACATGCCTTCGGCTGCCACCCAACTCACATTGCACCCGACCCTTATAGCACCTCCCACAGATGGTGGGTCTATGGGATGGCAGACCCATGTCTCCTTTTCGGGCTGGGCCCAGTCGGGCTTCATGGGCAGAAGCCCAACCACCAGGCGCTTGCCTTCGAGCCTCTCCCCCAGGCCTGGCTCCAGGGGGGGACTCCGGTGACCTGCGTCCGGGCAAGGGAAACTGTGTCCTTTTCTTTTTATTTAGCATAGAGGTCTTCTGAAACGTACTTCATCTGGACCTTCACCAGGACCTGTTTGCTTTGGGTAATCCTACCAGGGGCATTATGCCCCGAACAACATAGCTCCTAGGATCATTAAGTCACGCAAACCCCTCCACCAGGATAAAGTGGCGATTCAAGGAGGGGGAGTGAACAACCCTCCTGGTTAAACATGGGACATTTTATTAAGTCATACTCTGGCCAACATAAAATTGCTTCTGAAGCGTTCTACAGAGTTTCAAGAATCTACTGAAAAAGTTTCTAGTCAAATTGTTTCAAGGACTACAGCGCAAAACTATATGTACATGATTTTACATTATCTGTGTCCAGAAGCTCCATGACAAGGATGAAAGATGATGCACTTGCAGATAAAATGGCAATTTTATTAAAGCACAGGTAGACAGCGCCAAAAACAAAATTCTGAATAGTCATAAAAAGGCAGACTTCAGACAATCAGGCAGACAGATAAACAGAGGCAAAATATTAACCAATTATTTCTCGAGACCAGAAACAGAGAAATTAACTTATATCATACTGTGATGAACATATGACAGATAAATTTTAATTCTGCAGGTTAACAAAGGGGGATGGGTACTTACAACTGTGAAAATAAAGGTAAGTCTATTGGGTTTTTACACCCGAGCCTAGTGGCTTAGCCTCGTGGCTCATCAGGCCGGTGCTTATCCCCGGTTTCCGTAGCATGAAGCGACCAGGAGTTCAACTCCCCCTGGATGGGACGCTAGTCCATTACAGGTTTCCTTCCCAGTATATTTTACTGGCACCCATTTATACTGCTGGGTGAACAGAGGCACACTTGTGGTTGAGACCTTGCCCAGGGGTCTGAGCACAGTGAGGGTCTCAGTGGGATTTGAACTTACAACCTCCCAATCATGAGCGCAGTACCCTAACCACTACGCCACCTGCCCCACAACTGTGAAAATAGAAGTCAACTTAAGGACGCAGAGTTCACCAATATAATGACCCACCTAGCTCTATCAGAGGAAGTAAACAGAATATAAACCAGTCAAGAAACAAAAGGAAAATAACCACTTTTTGTAATTTTTATTAAGTCTGCATAATTATTGAATATTCAACACCTGTGCAGAATTGTAAAACAGCACACCTCAGCCTCTCATAAAACAAACGCAATCAGTTAATAAATAAAAGGGATGAATTTAAGTGATTTTCAAAAAGCCTGCATAAATTTGCATAATTAATAAATTTCAAACTTGTGTGTAGGTGTTCGCAAGCCCACACCAAGCCCTAGCAGGTACAACAAAGTCCAAATAGATAAATAAAAGATATTTAAAAAAACAGTTTAAAAGTTGTGTTTGAACGCTTGATGCCGCACCGCCACAACATAAGCTCATCAGGAAATATGTGCTAAAAATGAGCACACAGCCAAAAATCACAACACTAAGCACAACCATGGAGACTAAGTGCTTAGTATTCAGTGTAGCAAACACACAAGTAACAGTTTATACTAAGCATGTGCCAAGAGGTCATTACATAATATTGGTAATTAGTGCAGGTGTGCAGAGCATGTGACTGAGTCAGTAACGGTAACAGAGATCAGTGAGATGCATGCTGGGAAGTGCAGTGCAAGTACTGAGTGTGCTGTGAGGAAGCCATTTTAATCTCCTTTTTATATTTCCCATCAGTTTTATTCTGTAAAGTGTGAAAATGCATGACAATTTATGCATCTAGCCCCTAGATGAAACTATTTGAGTGGTCAATTGAGAAAAAAAGGACTCTGATTTGCATCAAAATTGACAAGCAGAGAACACAAAGGGAATATATTATGTGATTTAATTATTACAGATTTTATTCATAGAATGTTGTCATGCCATATCCATACTTATTATACTGGATGAAATGCCAAAACCAATAGCCGTTACTGTGATAAAAATTGAGCTTGACAGTTGGTGCGAGAGATCATTTTTTTCATCTGCAGTCATAAAACTGAAGTGACTCTCCTTCTTTCAATTTGCCTCTTGGAGATGAGAATGATTGTGAGTGAGAAACAATATTACAGCAATAATCCCTCCTTGCTCCTGAGAACAAACCAGATTTACTTGGGAACATTGTGATATCATTTTCTGCATATATAAGAAGTCACACAGATGTACAAGGATACACTACACTACACCACACACACACACATACACACACACACACACACATATATATCTGTGTGTATGTGTGGTGTAGTGTAGTGTAGCCTTTTACATCTGTGTGACTGTATATATATATATATATATATATATTTATTTTAGACGCTCCCCGACTTACGTTCATCCATTTTACGTTTTTTTTCTTTTCGCTTTTACGTTTTGGGTTTTTGTTTCAAAAAAAAATTTTTTTTAGTTTAGACATACCTATGTAATGACGCAATGACGTAATGACGCTGCGTCCATTGTTTACAAACAACAGACTGAACATGCCCCTCCTTCTTCCCAGTTCAGTTATATATACAGGCCCTCCCCGACTTACGTTCATCCGTTTAACGTTTTTTCGCTTTTACATTAAAAAAAAAAGTCAAATTTTGAGTGTAGACTTACCTGCGTAGTACGCTGACACAATGACGTAATGACGCTGCGTCCATTGTTTACAAACGTCAGACTGAACATGCCCCTCCTTCTTCCCAGTTCAGTTTTATATATACTAGTCCTTCTCAAAAAATTAGCATATTGTGATAAAGTTCATTATTTTCTGTAATGTACTGATAACAATTATACTTTCATATATTTTAGATTCATTGCACAGCAACTGAAATATTTCAGGGCTTTTATTGTCTAAATACTGATGACTTTGGCATAAAGCTCATGAAAACCCAAAATTCCTATCTCAAAAAATTAGCATATCATGAAAAGGTAGTCTAAACGAGCTATTAACCTAATCATCTGAATCAACCAATTAACTCTAAACACCTGCAAAAGATTTCTGAGGCTTTTAAAAACTCCCAGCCTGGTTCATTACTCAAAACCGCAATCATGGGTAAGACTGCCGACCTGACTGTCGTCCAGAAGGCCATCATTGGCACCCTCAAGCAAGAGGGTAAGACACAGAAATAAATTTCTGAGCGAATAGGCTGTTCCCAGAGTGCTGTATCAAGCCACCTCAGTGGGACGTCTGTGGGAAGGAAAAAGTGTGACAGAAAACGCTGCACAACCAGAAGTGGTGACCGGACCCTGAGGAAGATTGTGGAGAAGGGCCGATTCCAGACCTTGGGGGACCTGTGGAAGCAGTGGACTGGGCTACAGGTGCTGCATTCCCCAGGTAAAGCTACTTTTGAACCAGAAACAGCGGCAGAAGCACCTGACCTGGGCTACAGAGAAGCAGCACTGGACTGTTGCTCAGTGGTCCAAAGTACTTTTTTCGGCTGAAAGCAAATTTTGCATGTCATTCGGAAATCCAGGTGCCAGAGTCTGGAGGAAGACTGGGGAGAAGGAAATGCCAAAATGCCTGAAGTCCAGTGTCAAGTACCCACAGTCAGTGATGGTCTGGGGTGCCATGTCAGCTGCTGGTGTTGGTCCACTGTGTTTTATCAAGGACAGGGTCAATGTAGCTCGTTATCAGGAGATTTTGGAGCACTTCATGCTTCCATCTTCTGAAAAGCTTTATGGAGATGAAGATTTCATTTTTCAGCACGACCTGGCACCTGCTCACAGTGCCAAAACCACTGCTAAATGGTTTACTGGCCATGCTATTACTGTGCTCAATTGACCTGCCAACTCTCCTGACCTGAAGCCCATAGAGAATCTGTGGGATATTGTGAAGAGAAAGTTGAGAGACACCAGACCCAACACTGTGGATGAGCTTAAGGCCGCTATCGAAGCATCCTGGGCCTCCGTAACACCTCAGCAGTGCCACAGGCTGATTGCCTCCATGCCACGCCGCATTGAAGCAGTCATTTCTGCAAAAGGATTCCTGACCAAGTATTGAGTGCAGAACTGAACATAATTATTTGGAGGTTGACTTTTTTTTTTTTGTATTAAAAACACTTTTTTTTTATTGGAAGGATGAAATATTCTAATTTTTTTTGAGATAGGGATCTTTGGTTTTTCTTTACTTTTTTGCCAAAATCATCAGTATTAAAACAATAAAAGACCGGAAATATTTCAGTTGATGTGCAATGAATCTAAAATATATGAAAGTTTAATTTTTATCAGTACATTACAGAAAATAATGAACTTTATCACAATATGCTAATTTTTTGAGAAGGACTCGTATATATAAAACTGAACTGGGAAGAAGGAGGGGCATGTTCAGTCTGACGTTTGTAAACAATGGACGCAGCGTCATTACGTCATTGTGTCTCTCTCTCTCTCTCTCATATATACATATAATCAGTTATACAGCGTGTTACTCTTGTGTTAAGACGTTGTCTCCGTGATCTTTATGTTTACATTGTTGTGCGGACTTTTGTAACCCAAAGCAAATATGGTTGGTTAGAAGCGCAAGCCCCTACCTGCATGGGTGCAAGTCTCATACACAGTGATGAATTAACTATCTGCTTGGATCAGCACAATCTATCATGCATACTCAGTTAAGAGAGTTGTACAATATGAAAACCCAAATCCAGGAAAGCGAGAACTCTCTGCTCTGCTGGTGATCCACAGTGCAGGCTGAGTACTAAACGAGTTCAACGAAGCCTTCCTCACTTGAAACCCGGAAGTCCGCATAACCCACGATTTGTTTCCAGCAAGTAAACTATTTTCAGTATTGAGCGCCTCACATATTGTAAGCGTTGATTGGCTGTTTTAAGCTTCATGTAAAGTGAGTCGGCTCAGCTTCATGGAATGTGATTCAGCTCAGCTTCATGTCATGTGACCATCCGTCGACCATCGGAACCATTTACAAGCAGAAAGATCTCATCATCGAGAATGTTAAAGGTTATATTTGATACTGCATTTCATATTTGATGAGTGAATTTGATTAAAATGTATCAATTTGAAATTATTTTGCTTGAATTTAATTTATTTTAAATTAATGTTGGTATTATTTGATATTCTTCTTTTACTTTCGGCTGCTCCCTTCAGGGGTCGCCACAGCAAATCATCCGCCTCCACCTCACCCTGTCCTCCGCATCTTCTTTTCTGACTCCAACGACCTTCATGTCTTCCTTCACCACATCCATAAATCTCTTCTTTGGTCTTCCTCGAGGCCTTCTGCCTGGTAGTTCCAACCTCAGCATCCTACTGCCAATATACTCACTATCCCTCCTCTGTACATGTCCAAACCATCTCAATCTAGCCTCTCTGACTTTGTCTCCAAAACATCTTACGTGGGCTGTCCCTCTGATATACTCATTTCTGATCCTATCCATCCTCGTTACTCCCAGAGAGAACCTCAACATTTTCATCTCCGCTACCTCCAGCTCTGCCTCCTGCCTTTTCCCCAGGGCCACTGTTTCTAAGCCATACAACATCGCTGGCCTCACCACCGTCTTGTACACTTTCCCTTCATTCTTGCTGACACTCTCCTATCGCACATCACACTGGACACTTTTCTCCAACCATTCCAACCTGCCTGCACACGCTTCTTCACCTCTTTTCCACACTCTCCATTGCTCTGGATTGTTGAGCCTAAGTACTTAAAATCCTCCACCTTCGTTATCTCTGCTCCCTGTAACATCACCGTTCCTCCTGGGTCCTTCTCATTTACACACATGTATTCTGATTTTCTGAGGCTAACCTTCATTCCTCTCCTTTCCAGGGCATACCTCCACCTCTCTAGATTTTCTTGCACTTGTTCTCTGATTTGGTATTATTTGATATATTTGATATTATTTTACAATGTTATGTTTATAATAATTGATTTAGGGGTGTTTTATGAGATACAGGAATGGTATTTATGGATGTATAGTACAGTATGAGCATCATATGTCACACCTCATACGTCATACATCACTGTAACAACTTACGTTCAGTTTCAACTTCCGTTCGGCCGTCCGGAACCAATTAAAAACGTAAGTCGGGGAGCGTCTGTGTATGTATATATATATACCATGTCTTCTTAGCAGAGTTATAATCTTACAAATGTTTATGCAAGGTTAAAAGCCTGAGCCAAAAGATAATGTTGCACTGAGCACCGAAAAACTCATAAAACAACAGTAACTCTGTCCTTTACACGAAAAGCATTATGAATGCTCCATAATAGCCAATGGGAGGGAGCTGCGTCATCCCTCCTAGCCAACGGGAGGCCAGCGGGGTGAGATGTTGGGAGATAATCAATGGGAGAGCAGCTCGTGCATTGTTTGAATGTTTTAATGATGCGTTTTAGTGTTTGAATAGTGCGTTTGAATGTTTGAATGGTGCGTTTGGCGCGTTTCGTAAGGAGACCTTGTTTTGTTTACAGAGACAAAACATTTTCCAAAATCGTGTTGTGATCTGTCTAGAACACTCATCACTAATTCATCTATCTTAGCTGACACTGAGAGAAGGTTGAACAATAAAATGGCTCGCCAGAATGGTGCATGTCTTTGGATGGAGAGGAGGAATTGGAATACCCAGAGGAAACACATGAAAACTCCATACAGAAACACCATCACCAAAGCGTGGGACTCGAACCCAGGACGTTTTAGCTGTGAAGTAGACATACTACATTCACAGCATTTTTCAGACACTCTTATCCAAACCAACTTAAAAAAAGTCAGATGACTGGAAACAGTCAGAGATCATCAAAGAATGGCTTTTCGGGGGCTGAAGAGGACTCTGGAATACTCACCAACTTTTACCAATGCACCATCCAGGGTATTCTCTCTGGCTGCATCACCACTGGCTATGGCAGCTGAAATGCTCTGGACCACGAAGCTCTATAGAGGGTGGTTAGATCAGCACAACACATTACCAGGACTGAAATACACCATCCAGTACTGCTACATTACTGGTAAGTGATTCAAATTTAGCCAATGGCTGAGAGTTTTTGTTTCTCCCACCTGCTGATTGGTTGCAGATGATGTGTACACCTCTTTTTTTCTCCTTTGCGCACGTGTCATCAATGTGATTGCTTGAATTGCAAATTCACGTTCTTTTTATTGTGTTTTTAATGATTATTTAAGCTCTATGATGCCACTCAAAGGCCCTACATCTTCTCTAGCTTCTGGTAAGGAGCCTAAGTGCTTTATTTATTCATAAATATTATCACAGTACATTTTTTTACTTACAAAAAGTTTTTACTTAATCATTACTACATCATTACTCTATTAATGAGTACGACTGTCTATAGAATGTATTTAAGAAGCATATTTTTGTGCATGTAATATCATACATAAGGTTTTAAAACCACATCAATAATTTGTGGATTTCCAGGATCCACAGGTGGGGGAGGAACCTAACCCCCACGAATAAAAAAAGCTTTCTGTACATTATATATACAGTATTTTGTATATGAAATATCATATTTATCTATAATACAAGTAAATTTGGCATAGCCTAGCCTAGGCTAGCCTAGAGACAAGCTAATTTGAATTAAGTCATTTTCACGTCATGACGTAAGCCAAGGTATACCTGTACATTTATTCAGGTACAATGGGAGAATGATTTAGGAGTACATGTCATTACAGAAGAATGGGTTACAATGCACAAATCACTTTTCAATTTGTGTGAAAAACAACGTAATACAGTTAAAAAAAATTTCAGATCTTGGTAAATATACTTCTTCTTTTCCTTTCTGCTTTTTCCTTTTTTAGGGGTCGCCACAGCGAATCATCTGATTTGTATGTTTTATTTGGCATAGGTTTTTATGTTGGATGCCCTTCGTGACACACTTTACAAGGGGCAGAAACACGCTGAAGGCTGTGCAGCTACTCTTTACGAAAGTCAGTAATGGTTCTTTTACATGAACCTCACACTATATACAGTGAGAGACATGGCCAGCCTTTGATAACCCAGTTAGCTGCACTGGGGGGTGACAACCTTGTGGAGAGTGGGACTTGAACCCCCAACCTTACAATAGGTGATCCAGTGCCCTTTACCACCAGGCCACCACTGCCCCATCTTTGTAACTATACAAAGTTTACAAAAAAGGAATTGTAATATTTCTGATTTGTGCTGGCATGGCTGTAATGTGTTTACTAGAAGTAAGATAAACAGAATAACTTCTCACTTGATGCAGCGTCTGGTACCCGTCCATTGGAATGTTTAGTTGAGTTCATTTTCTGTAACCGCTTAATCCTAATTAGAGTCGCGGGGAGGCTGGCTCCCATCCCAGGCCGACTCCGGGCAAGGGCAGAGTACACCCTGGACAGCTCGCCAGGCCATCGCAGGGCGGAAACACCCTGACTACTTCGCAGTCTACTCTTGTCAAAACTCAGCAATGGTTGTTTTACATGAACCTCACACCATAGACAGTGAGAGACATGGCCGGCCTTTGATAACCCAGTTAGCTGCACTGGAGGAACAGTGACAACCTTGAGGAGAGTGGGACTCGAACTCCCAACCTTAGGATCAGCGCTCCAGCACCCTATACCACTGGGCCACCACTGCCCGCCCATTGGAATGTGAATACACCTAATTGTTTTAGTATAGACAATTGGCTTAAGGACTATATGGACTTGCTTTCAATGGAAGAGATATCTACAATGCTACAAAAACAGAACAGAGGTCCTGAAGGGCCTCATTCAGGTCACCCCCAAATTTTTTATGTTTTTTGGTTTTGTATTGTCTCGTTTTGGTATGTAAATCTGTTGAGTTTTTACACCCGAGCCTACTGGCTTATCAGGCTTATCCCCGGTTTCTGTAGCTTAAAGCGACTAGGAGTTTGTTTGTCCTGGATGGGAGAGTAATCCATTATCAGTTACCTTCCCAGGATTTTTTTTTTACTGAGACCCATTTATACTACAGAGTGCACAGAGGTACCCTTGTGGTTAAGACATGTGATTGACGTGTATCCAATGGTACACGCAAAAGTTATTTACATATGAATTTCTTTTGCATTTGCCATCAGATACATGCCGATCATATATCGGACCATCCCCCACCCCATGTGCAGATTTATTACTTGGTTTATTTTATTTTATTCAGTTGTTCACTTGCATATATCTGAGTTATTACTTTAATATCTGTATAATGCTATTTTTGCCCTTGCCAAGAGCACAGTGGGATCGAAGTGGGATTCAAACCATGTATGGACTTTTAAATTACAGTTATCTGACTTTGACCTTAAATGACCAACCCCAGCCATCTTCAAATAAGAGAGGTTTTTTTTTTTTCCTTTTGCTAATTTGGTCACCAGGGCAGTGGTGTCCTAGTGGTATAGGGAGCTGAATCACTAATTCTAAAGTTTTGGATTCGAGTCCCACTCTCTACAAGGTTATCACTGTCCCCCCCAATGTCACTAAACTGGGTTATCAAAGGCCGGCCATGTCTCTCACTGTCTATGGTGTGAGGCATGTAAAAGAACCCTTGCTGACTTTTGACAAAAGTAGGCTGCAAAGCCGTCAGCATGTTTCCGCCCTGCGATGGCCTGGCGAGCTGTCCAGGGTGTACTCTGCCCTCGCCGGAGTCAGCTGGGATGGGTGCCAGCCTCCCCGAGACTCTAATTAGGATTAAGCGGTTACAGAAAATGAGCTGATGAAGATGAATTTGGTCACCCCCAAGAACTGTAAAACATATAGTAAGGTAAGCACATGGGTAATTAATGCCATGCAGTCTTCCCTTGAGATACACACACACACACACGCACACACACACACACACACACACACACACACACACACACACACACACACACACACACACATACACCCGCTCCCCAATGAAAATTATGGTTTGGTAAATATTGAGGCATATTTATTGGTTTCATCATAATACAGTATTGTACAATCAAATGATTTAGTTTATAGCTCAAAATCCATTTGAGTGCACAGTCCCTCTTTAAGCAACACGTCTAAACACTAATGTAATTTGAGTCATATCATGAGGAGATATTAATGCTAAAACTCTTTCACTGCCTTATTATTTATGTAATATGGAGACTCTAGATTTTCGTGGGGGAAGTGTGGCGTAATAGCCAGGTGTTTGGAGTGTGTGCTGGCTGGTTTAAGTTGTTACTAGGCAACTGTATGTTTATGGCTAAAACAAAGCGATAAAAGCCAAGCAAATCATTGACTTTTTAATCAGGTATAACAACAATATTAAGCAGCTGATGAGGAAAATCATAGTTCAGCTTCCCGACAACATGCAGAAAGTGTGAAACAGCATGCGGGGGCAGCCTCTAAAACAGCAGGTGGTCTGCTGGGCTGTAATGATGCCTAGCAAGTCACAGATTTATATATGAATAAAGCATTACTGAGGGCCACCACAACCTTTTTCAGGACCTCTGTAAAAAAAACATAAATTATGTGGCTAAATAATAGACATAGAAGGACACAGGGAGAGAGAGGAGAAGGAAAATAAATCATAGAGGAAATCAATAGAGAGGTAGAAAAGTCAGAGGGAGAGAGAGTGCTATCTGAAAGGGCACCAGACCATTATAGTTTATTCAAAAGTTTTTCGCAAATATTGCATCACTAATAAATTAATTCATTAATTCTTTCAATTTCTGAAATGCTTAATCCTGTTGAGGGTCGCTGGGAGGCTGGAGCCCATCTCATCCGACTCTGGGCGAGGCCAGGGTACACCGTGGACAGCTCGCCAGGTCATCGCAGGGCATCACTATTAAATGATTTTATATAATCATCAGATTCAACTTGCAATCAATCAGTGCAACACAGAACTGTTATTAAGTGCTGATCTTTGAGATACCAGGGTGCAGGTCCAGGGTCTTGATTTCGATTCTGAGCTCACATTGCACATCCATGTAGACAATATGAATACATTATTTGGTGTGAACAGACAGATACAAACAAAACTAAAAGGCACACTATTTCTTTTCTTATTTCACACATCATTTGAGACTAGGATTGTGCACATGGTCAGATAACATGTCTGAATACAAGACTTTCACAAGGGCGTAGTGAATGGTAAGGTGGCAGTGGTTCACAGCATGAAGGTCCTGAGCTTGAGTCATGGGCTCAGCAAGGGCGTTTCTGTAAGGAGTTTGCTTGTCCTCCCTGTGCTTATGTGGGTTCTTCCTCCTTCCACAGTTAGAAGACATGCACATTTGGCTAATTGGCTGTTCTACGTCCTTCTACTTATACCTGAGAGTGTACATGGTTGGGTATTGTATTGGCCCTACGATGGACTGGTGAGCTTTCCAGAGTGTACCCTGCCCTTTTCCAGAATCAGCTGAGATAGACTCCAGCTTTTTCATTACCTTAGTAAGATTAAGCAGGTCAACAAATAAATGACATGAATGAATGAATGAATGCTCTGATAAGACCAAACAAACCATGTTAATGAACATAACCTGAATGATGCGTTTCCAGTGATTATATTATTCATATGGAATTTCAAATTCAACTAGTTAGAAATTAAACATCGATAAAAGAATAAAAAGAACTTAAAAACTGTAGACATGTAAAACAGAAATCAGAACACAACAACCAGGACTAAGAACCCTTCTCATCAATATGTGCAGATAAAGGTTGCATATTCGGATACCACATCGCAATGATGTCATAGCTCACATATCGGGTCAAAGGGAGCTTAGAACAATCCATCCAATGGTCATGACTACTTGAGGAAATAGTATATGAGCTGATATTCTCGAAGATTTCTCACTCTTTTTCATATATTGCCCAGCCAAGCAAAGTCACAGACATGAATATGTTGTTTTTCCACCGTTATCCTTTCTTACAGCACATCATTTTCATGCTATTGTTTCAACAAACTTAAACAGTATAACATTTATTTCCATCCGGTGTCGGGTTCATTCCTCACCAGCATCTTGAATTGGTGAGGGAAAAACTGAACCCTTCTGGCACATCTCAAAAACTTTCAATAGGGTTATGCGCAGGACTCTGGGGTGCCAATACATAATTATTTACTATTTACTTTATATTATTTAATAACTATAATCATTAATGTGCATTCATGAGTAACCTGCTCATTCAGTACATTTAGCTCATCGGTTGCTTCATTTTATTGCCACATTAATGTTGCTGAGCCTCAACCGGACCAACTGCAGCAACCATACCATGGAGATCACATGCTGTCATGAAGGCTAATGCAACTTTTTTTGGCTGGGGAGTGCACGTGTGTGTGTGTGTGTGTATGTGTGTGTGTGTGTGTGTGTGTGTGTGTGTGTGTGTGTGTGTGTGTGTGTGTGTGTGTGTGTGTGTGTGTGCGCTCATTGATTCATTTATCCATTTTCGAAGCTGCTTAATCCTAATGACGATTGTGGGGAGGCTGGCAGTCAACTCACCCAATTCAGGGTAAAGACGGAATACACCTTGAACAACTCGCCAGACCACTGCAGGGCCAACTCATATACAACAATTCACATTCACACTTACACTTTGGAGCAATTTGGAACCTGCCTACTGTGCATGTTTTTGGATTATGGAAGGAAACTAAAGTACCTGGAGGAAATCCACGCAAGCATGGGGAGAATATGCAAACGCCACACAAAAACACCCCAACCTTGGGAATTGATCCCAGGATCAACATATATATTGCACACACTTCTGTTTTAAGTCCAAATTCAGATTCAGACATGGATATCTGAAATGCATAGACTACTACATATATACTAGTATATGTTCTGCATTTCACACCATCCCACATTGCTTCTCTAGTTTCCTCCTAAGAACATGATGTTAAATTCACTGGCGACTGTAAAATGTCCCTTTAAGTGGGAATGAGTGTGAAGTGTGTGTGTGTGTGTGTGTGTATGTGTGTGTGTGTTGGGGTTTGGAGGTTATTTGCTGTGATGGACTCACAAACCATCCAGCATCCATCTCTGTTTTTGTAGGATAAAACACTTACCGTACTAAAGGTGAATTAAATATTTATGCTTTTTTGAACTCTGTGTAAAGGCCAACCCTACATTTAAAAAAATCAATGGTGTTCAGAAAGGTTTATATCTAAGCACCCTGTATATGATAAAATAGCAATACTTTGTGAATTGTGTGTTCTACTTGGGTAAAACTTAAAATGAAATGACAGTAATTGAGGATAATACTCACTCACTCATTTATTCGCCTAACCTCTTAATCCAATTAGGGTGGCGTGGAGGCTGAGCCTATCCCAATTGACACTGGGGAAGGCGGGGTATAATCTGTTTTTCAAGATGGCGCCGGGTGACCTGCAGCCAGTTACAGGAGCTCTTCAGTTTATTTTTCTTTTTTTTCTCTTTTCTATTGTATATAGGCGTGTTTCTTTATCTTTTTTCAAATTTTCTTTTTCTTTCTTCAATCCTGCATCTGGAAAACATACTTTCATGATGCTTTTGTTCTTCTGTGCACTTTTATTTTCACTTTTGGATCAAGGCGTCAGGAAACTCATTCACCGACGGCTCTGAGCAACGCAGGTCTTACACACGTGAGACCCTCCTCGGCCTGCGCGCCTCGCCCTCCTTCACGCGGAAAAGCCCGTTGTTCCTTTGGAAATACGGAGGAAAAGGAGAGGCTGCAGAGGGGGACGAAAGACGCGGAGGACATGTGTTCCCTCTGTCATCATGGGAAATGTCCGCGCGATCGCCAACAAGACGGAGGAGCTGGCGGCGCTGACCCGGCAGCAGAGGCAGTACCGGGACTGCAGCCTCATGTGTTTCTCAGAGACGTGGCTGAATGAACTCACACCGGACTCTGTGGTTTCTCTTAACGGATTTACACTCGCGGCGTGCAGATCGGAGTGTAACGGAGAGCGGTAAGAAGAAAGGAGGGGCGTGGCGGTCTATGTGAATGAACGATGGTGCCACCCGGCAAACGTGCACGTGAAGGAGCAGCTGTGCACTGGGACCTAGAGCTGCTCGCGTTAAGCGCGGCCATATTATCTACCGAGGGAGTTTTCACACGTGATTGTGTTTTGCGTGTACATTCCGCCTCGGCTGATGCGGCGACGCGTGTGAGCGTCTACACAGCGCCGTTAATCAGACACAGACTCGTCACCCCAGCGCCATGATTCTGATCAGCGGGGACTTTAACCACGCCCCTCTCTCCGCCTCTCTCCGGCGTTCACGCAATACGTGAAGTGCGCCACAAGAGACAATAAAACACTGGACTTACTGTATGCAAATGTGAAGGACGCTACAGCTCCTCCCCTCCCCCACTGGGACGATCAGACCACAACCTGGTCTACCTGCTCCCCAATACACACCCAGGGTGCGAAAGGAACCTGCACAGAAGAGGTCTGTGAAAGTGTGGACCGAGGAGACCAACGAGAGGCTTAGGGACTGTTTCCAGACCACAGACTGGAGCATGCTCTGTAACTCCTTTGGTGATGACATCGACGGCCTCACACACTGTATCACCGACTACATGAACTTCTGCGTGGACAGCACCGTGCCAACACGGAGAGTACGGTGCTTCTCCAACAACCACCCATGGGTCACCCCTGAGCTCAAAGTCCTCCTGAACCAGAAAAAGAGGGCTTTCATCTGGGGGGACAGAGAGGAGCAGAAGAAGGTCCAGCGTGAGCTCCAGTGGAGGATCAGGAGGGCAAAGAAGGACTATGGGAAGAAGATGGAGGAGAAGCTGGCTCAGAACAACGTGCGGGACGTCTGGAGAGGACTAAAGACCATGTCTGGATTTGGGCAGAGTGTCAGAGGGACAGCTGATGGTGACCAGCGCTGGGCGGATGAACTAAACTGCTACTTCAACAGGTTTGATTCTCCCCTCCCCTCTGCACCCTCCCCATTCCCTCCCCTCTTCACACGTCTCCAGACCAGCTGACACCTCCCCTCCCCAGGCCAACTTCACTTGACTGCTACAGCCCGACAGACACATCCCCTCCCTCTGCAGCCCACCCCAGCCCCCTCTCCCTCACATCAGACCAGGTGAGGAGACAGCTGAGGCGACTAAATCAGAGGAAATCTGAAGGACCTGATGGCATCAGTCCCAGGCTGCTGAGGACCTGCGCAGACCAGCTCTGTGTGGTACTATGCTACCTGTACAACCTGAGCCTCAGCCTGGAGAAGGTTCCAGTCCTCTGGAAGACCTCCTGTGTGGTTCCGGTTCCCAAAACAGCACAAGCGAAGGAACCAGCCCACTACAGACCTGTCGCCCTGACCTCCCACCTCATTAAGATCATGGAAAGGCTCCTCCTTGAACACCTCCGCTCTATGGTGAGCCCCACCCTAGACCCGCTGCAGTTTGCCTACAGGCCCAACATCGGAGTAGAAGACGCCGTCATCTACCTTCTGCAGCGGGCACTCACCCACCTGGAGATAGCCGGCAGCGCTGTGAGGGTCATGTTCTTTGACTTCTCCAGCGCCTTCAACACCATCAGGCCAGCGCGCCTGCGGGGGAAGCTGGAGGACGTGGGAGTGGACGGGCATCTTGCTGCCTGGATTATTGACTACCTTACTAACCGTCCCACAGTGCGTGCGGCTGCGCGCTGTAAGTCAAAGGTGGTAGTCTGTAGCACGGGGCACCGCAGGGCACCGTCCTCTCACCCTTCCTTTTAACATCTATACCTCGGACTTCATATATAACACAAACAGCTGCCACCTCCAGAAGTTCTCGGACGACTCCGCCATCGTGGGCCGTGGTGTCAGAGGGGAACGAGCTGGAGTACCGGTCGGTCATCGTCGACTTCGTGGACTGGTGTGAGCGCAACCACCTGTGCTTGAACACTAGGAAGACGAAGGAGATGGTGGTCGACTTCAGGAGAAGCACTCAAACACACACACACACACATTTACTAGTGAACATCCAGGGACAGGACATTGAGACAGTGGACAGTTTCAAGTACCTGGGTGTTCACCTTAACAATAAACTGGACTGGTCCCACAACACCAACGCCCTGTACAAGAAGGGCCAGAGTCGCCTCCACCTTCTGAGGAGACTCAGGTCCTTCGGCATATGCAGACCTCTGCTCAGGACATTTTATGACTCTGTGGTAGCCTCTGCAATCCTCTACGCTGCCATCTGCTGGGCCCCGGGCAGCACAGAGCGGGACAGAAAGAGACTGAACAAGCTGGTCAGGAGGGCCAGCTCTGTCCTCGGCTGCCCACTGGACTCTGTGGAGGAGGTGAGTGAGAGGAGGATGGTAGCAAAGCTCACATCCATCCTGTCCAACAGCTCTCACCCACTGCACCAGACTGTAGAGGAGCTAAGCAGCTCCTTCAGTGGACGACTGAGGCATCCTCAGTGCAGGAAGGAGCGCTACCGCAGGTCGTTCATTCCCACCGCTGTCAGACTGTACAACGCCACTTTGTAACTGTCTGTGAAAATATCGGTTATGTGCAATAAAAACCCCGTGCACTTTAATCAACCACATCTACCCCACTGTGCACCATATCAACCCATCTACTCTGCACTCAGATACATTACACTTTAATATAGGCCAGTCTATAAAGTTGCTCCATTCTTTTCTTTTCTTTTATTGTTTAGTAATTTATACTATTTATGTATCTATTTATTTATTTATTTACTTATATAATATATATGTATGTGTGTATGTTCGTACTTGTATCTATTTTTGCACCCCCTACTGATAGTACCTCAAGAGCCTGTAACAGTGAATTTCTCCATTGTGAGATTAATAAAGCTGTATCTTATCTTATCTTATCTTATTAGCTCACTAGACTATTACAGTCCTAACAAGCACACACACACACACACACACACACACACAATATCATTCACACATATACCTAGGGGCAATTTGGAACAGCCAATAAGCCTAATGCGTGTATCTTTAGACTGTGGGAGGAAACTGAGTACTTGGTGGAAGACCATGAAGATGACATACAAATTCCACACAGAAACGTGTGAGCCCATAATTTGAACCCAGAATATTACGGTGAGGAGGATGTGCTAACCATAACACCACTGTGCTGTCCTAAGGCTAGTATGTTGGCTATTGTTCTCACATTCACATTCACTATTCCCTTCCTTGAATCGCCACTTTATTGTGGTAGATGGGTTGGCGGGTCCTAACGATCCTAGGAGATATGTTGTCAGGGGCATTATGCTCCTGGTATGGTGACAGGAAAAGAGGTTCTAGGTGAAGGTCAAGATGAAGTGGACCTTAGGGGTCCTATCGGGTCTATTGGGGCTTATTGGCTTGTGGGAGTTCCGAGGTAGCTGCAGCCCGAGCTACCACTGATGAAAAATCTCGGACATGGAAGGAGTACGGTGAGGTCCTGGAGTTCGGTTGGTTTCGAAAAGGTTCTGGGCCACCATCTGATGCCTTAGGAGGGGGAATCAGTTCTCCACAAATACTGTTTACAGTGGAAGAGGCTAGCTGCTCACTTCGAATGGGGATGTTGTCGGGAGGTTGAAGGAAATACTTCAAGGATCTCCCACCCACATACCCTCTGTAGAGGAGGAAGACCCTGGGGGTTTGAGTTTGGGTCTACCCATCACTGGGTCTGAGGTTGCTGAGGTAGTCAAAAAGCTCCTCTCTGGTTGAGCTCTGGGGGTGGATGAGATCCGCCCTGAATGTCTCAGGGCTTTGGATGTTGTAGGGCTGTCTTGGTTGACATGTCTCTGCATCATTGCGTAGTCAGAGGCCTTGATTGGCAAACTGGGGTAATAGTACCCTTTTTAAAAAGGGGGACTGGAGGGTGTGTTCCAAGTAACATGGAATCACACTCCTCAACCTACCCGGGAAAATCTATGCAGGGGTACTGGATAGGAGGATCGCATGACTGATGGTTGAACCTCGGATTCAGGAGGAACAATGTAGTTTTCATCCTGGCTGCGGTACTCTCGACTAACTCTATACACTTTACAGGATCCTGGAGGGAGCATGGGAGTTTGCCCAATCTGTCCACATGTGTTTTGCGGCTCTAGAGAAGATTTTCAACCATGCTCCATGGGCTATCTGGTGGGGCGTGCTCCGGGAGTATGGTGTATCGGACCCGTGGCTACAGGCCATTTGTTCTCTATCACCGTAGCCAGAGCATGGTCCGCATTAGTAATAACAGGTCGAATTCATTTCCAGTGAGGGTTGGAGTTTGCCAAGGCTGTCCTTTTTTACCGATTCTGCTCAGTGGCGGCATAGAAGAGTTCTGGTATGATGGCCATTGGATCTTGTCCCTGCTTTTTGTGGACGATGATGTCCTTTTGGCATCATCAATCCAAGACGTCCAGCTCTCTCTCATTGGTGTGAATCGGAGCTGAGTGCGAAGTGGCCAGGATGAGAATCAGCACCTCCAAGTTTGAGGACATGGTTCTCAGCCAGAAAAGGGTGGAATGCAACCTCCAGATCAGGAATGAGGTTCTGCCTCAAGTGCAGGAGTTCGAGTATCTTGGGGTCTTGTTCATGAGTGAGGGAAGGATGGAGCGGGAGATTGACAGGTGGATCGCTGCAACCTCTGCTGTAAAGCAGAGAGGTACCTTCGTGTCCCCCAGAAGACCTAGAGGAATTGGCTGGGGAGAGGATGTCTGGACCTCACTAATAAGGCTGCTGCTTTGTGACTTGACCCCGGATTAAGTGGAAGATGATGATGATAATGACATTCATTATTGTTTGGGTGCTTTCTCTCACCTTCCATATAAGGTTTCTTTATCCTGCATGAGACACTGATCAATATTTCAGTTATTACATCTTGCCTTAGGGATCAGACCTGAATGAAAATATAATCGTGAAAAAAATAAGTATATTCCAAAGAAATTGTTGATTTTATTTTTTCACCAAACACTTTTGAAAAAAACAAACATTTCCCTCTAAAGTAGCTTTTTCATTCATTTATTCAACAAATGTTATCAATATAAACTGTATAATATTCTTCTGTAGTGAAAGTAAAGATACACATGTGCATCCTTACCAGATTTGCATACCATCACAGGGCTAACACACACAACCATTCATACTCATACTCTGGGGCAATTCTAAACAGCCAATTAACATAATGGCCATGTCTTTGGACTATGGGAGGAAACTAGAGTACATGGAGGAAACCCACACAAGCATGGGGAGAACATGCACACAGAATCGCCACACAAAAACTCTCGAGTCCTGGAATCAAACCCAGGACCTTCTTGCTGTGAGGCGGACATGATAACCACTACACCACCAGGACACTAGGTCTTGAAATCTCAGTAAACAAATAGTCTGCTTTCCAAAAATCTAAATCCTACAAATGCCATCTCTAGATTATTCAGGATGAACAAAGATTTAGTTGTACACAGAGCCCAGTATCTTGCACCTTGGTTGAAATAAATGCCAACAGGTTTATGTTTAACTTTAATCAGGAATACATTTTTGCTCCTGACGTTCCAAGTCAATTATTCCCATCCATCTTATGTAATGTGCAAACTGTCTGCTTACAGTTGAACTCCTCCAGAGAGAAATGATCCCAGCATGAAATGATTTCTCCCGTTCTTATCTTCATTTTCCAAAACATCTGTCAAAAACAGGCTGCTGCTAATCAATAAGACTGCCAAAGGTATTAAAGGGTGCTATTAATACAATAACATTCAAGCTTTCTTTTTTATATATTTTCTCTCACAGACTGCATGTTTTATTTGTAATATTAGAGTATTGACTTAAACACAGGACAGCCTTTTTGTTTCAGGCATTTTTATGGAAGCTGTCATACCACAGTAGTACTGATTAGTTATAAGCTGTTGATTAATTGTGGGAGGTCCCATGTGATGGCCGGACCACTTTACACTGTTCCACTGGGGGTCAGACTCTCTGGCTCTGTGTCATGATTTCCGCCAGTGTGTCACATGACATAAAAAAACTATGATGATGTTGTGACATTCCAAGATCTTGGGACATTCCAAGGCAGTGGTGGTGTAGTTAGTGGTTAAGGTGATGGGTTACTGATCTGTAGGTCAGCGGTTCAATACCCACTGTCAGCAGTGATCGGCCCTTAAGCAAGGCTCTTAACCCTCAATTGCTCAGTTGTGTAAAAATAATTGTAAGTTGCTCTGGAAGAGTCTGCCAAATGCTACAAATGTACTTGCCAAGATTTAGCCTTCTATAGCAGCAGCACTTATAAACCCTACAAGGTTTATATTGTATTAATGCATTCATTCGAAAAGCCTGCCCATTAATTTGCCGAACGACTTAATCCTACAAGGGTCACAGGAGACTAATTCAGCTGCCTTTGGGTGAATGTTGGGTACTCCCTGAACAGCTCACCTGTCCATGTGAGGCCAACACATATACAACCATTTACACTAACCCCAAGGGGAAATCTGGAATAGCCAATTAGCCTGATCTTAGAGCATTCTTCTCACCATGCCATCGTACACACAACCATTCACAACTAGGGAAAATCAAGAACTTAGCCTATCCACTTAGCTTAAGATGCATTATTTGGACTGGTGGAGCAAGACCACACAAACACGTGGGAACATGTATACTATACACAGATATGCCCTCGCCAAGTGTACGACTGAACCCAGGATATTCTGGATGGGAGGCAACCATGCTAACCACTATACCACCAGGTTCTTATCATTCAAGCTGAGATGGCAGTACTATCAAGCACCTAAACATGCTCTCTACACTTTTACACTTCCAGCAAAAGTCCTTTCTGCTCAGAAGGTAAAAAAAAAAAAGTGAGTATAATTTGAACCATGGGGATTAAAGTCAAAGAAAGGTTTTCACATTCAACAGATTGCTTTTGGGAACTGTAATGCCAGGATTTGTATTCTGGGCAGAGAAGTAAATCTCCAGGTCTTGTCCCTCTCCTGGCAATACACTCAAGATAAGATGTGTTGAATTCAGCTCATCAGGTGAGACAGTAGAAAGTCCTTAATACACTGAAACCGTGGAAAGCATGGACATTGTCATTCTTTGACACTGACTTCTTTATTTTTTGAAGGGATGAGTAAAAGATGAGAGATGTCATGACATGCCGCAATCAATAGCAAACTAGTTGCAAAATATGGCACGTATTTATAAAAAAAGGGTTCTGTGAGGTATTATAGGTTACTGATAGAATCAAAACAAATTCTCTCATTAGTTCAAACTACAGTATACCTTCTTCCACCTTTCATTCATTCATTCATTCATTCATTTTCCTCTAACCGCTTAATCCTATTTAGGGTCGTGGGAAGGCTGGCACCCATCCCAGCCGACTCCGGGTGAAGGCAGAGGACAGCTAACCGGGCCATCGCAGGGCAGAATCACACTGACGGCTATGCAGCTACTCTTGTCGAAAGTCAGCAATGGTTCTTTTATATCAGGGGTCAGGAACCTATGGCTCGCGAGCCAGATGTGGCTCTCTTTGATGACTGTATCTGGCTCTCAGATAAATCAGGTGGCCTTTCTTAACAAAATAACAAATACATAATTTCACTGTCATTTAAATAAAAATACAAAAAAGCCAACAAATAAAACAAAAAAATATGAATATATCGCATTTAAATCTATACATCTATTTTCAATGCCATGTCACTGTGGCGCGCAGGGAAGAGCCAATCCTTTCTGTACGCCAGTAAGTACCACCACTGCCCCCATTATTATTATTATTATTATTATTATTATTATTATTATTATTATTATTATTTAAAAAACAAAACTAATTGGGATTGGGAACACCATCTGCACATGTCACCCTATTTGTTACAGAATTCTCATGCATATTTAGTATCATAGCCTGACGATGCTCTCAAAAGAACGCAAAGAAAGAACAGCACAAAAGAAAATTCATTTGTTTCTTGGTTCGAGCTTCAAACTGCATTTGTGCTTTTTTGGATTAGACATCATTCGTTAGATCGTTTTCGAATCGCATGCCGGCAACTGCTTGTCAGCAGTTTAGCTGGCTTTTCCTTTCTGATTTCAGGAAATGCATTTTAATTTCACTGTTTTACTTTTTCTTTCCTTTCTTTTTCTTTTAACTTCAAGTACTTTTACTTATTATATTTATACTTTGTTTTCTTTGACTGCCAATTCTCCTCCACTTCAAAGCTGCACGCAGAGGGAACAGTGTCCTGCTACTATCCACAAATCTGCAGCTAAGGTTTGTTTTTGGAAATCATGGCTACTATCCAGCTTGTTCAGTGTTTTGATTTCAGAATCTTAAGTAGTTCTCCCTCCGTCATTAAAGATAAGTTTATCTGTGATAGGTCTAGTTGGCTCTCTGACGAGAAGATTGTAACATTAGAAGTGTGCCTCCAGACTTTAGAACGGACTAGTGAGACTGAACGTAGCATTGTTCCTGCAGCTGGAAGTCTGGGTGCTTTAGGCAGAGATAGTACCCCACCATCCTCTGGCATCAGAGCCCTCATGGTGGAGTGAATGGGTGATGATTTGTAAAACAAAGCTAATGCTGAGGCTTTCCCATAGGAGCTCCACTCATCTGAGCTTCATGTGGCTAACAGGTTTGCTCTCCTCTGTGAGGCACCCACTGAGAAACCTGAAAGAGCTCTCAGGTTATAGAAAGCTCTGTTTTAAGGCACGTGAAACTAACTAATCCTTTAGGGGCACCGGCAGCATTTGTTAGGTGTAGCCCAGGAGACAGCGCCAGACATAGCAGATTTTTAGCTGAGCATAAATTCTCTAAAATGGTTATACATGCTGGAGTTAACGATGTATGCCTTTGTCAGTCAGAGGTTACGAACAGTAACCTTATAGAGTTGTGGAAATTAGTGAAGGTAATATGTGATGCTGGAATATGCTGTGGCCCTGATAGAGCAGGATGGTATCTATCTCACTCGGGAAGGTGCTGCTCTCATTACTTGCAGCATAGTACACGGTCTACAAGACTAGTTAGTAACCATCCTGAGCCAAGGCAATAGAGCAGTCAAACAGGCTAATCCGAGCGTCTCCTAGCTGCAGAGTCGTCACTCAAAGTCAACTTCAATGCTATAAAAACTGCTTCTTCCTAAACAAAACAAAAATGTAAAAACTGTTTATTTTAATCATCTTATCAACATAAATTTAAATCATACTGAATCTATAACCTGCACCTTTGACATACTTTTACATTTTCCTGTAAAAAAAATATGCCCTCCCAGCCAATTACTTTTAATTATTCATTCATTCATTCATTTTCTGAACCGCTTAATCCTAATTAGGGTCACGAGGAGGCTGGTGCCCATCTCAGCCGACTCTGGGCGAGGGTGAGGCACACCCTGGACAGCTTGCGAGGCCATCGCAGGGCCTACTGTTTATTTTTACTAGTTATTGTTTACAGGCCCCCCAGCCCCCAGGGTCATACTCTGAATTCCTAGAATTTGCAGACTTCATTTCAAACTCTGTTGATTCTTTAGATAAAGCTTTAATTATTGGTAACATTAATATCCATTTCAATAACCCAGAGAAACCTTTAAGAAATGTTTGTATCTATCCTAGATTCAGTTGGGGTAAATCAGAATTTAATTGGACCCACTCATGCTGGCCACGCTCAAGATTTAATACTAACTTTTGGATTAAATATTGAAAATATAGTTCCACGGTCATGACCTATTTCAGATCATTATCTAATCTCACTTTCACTGCCTCTTAGCGCTAATATATACACCTCACGTTATCGCATTAAGCGCACATTTATATCAGCTACTGCACAGAGGTTCATGAATAATCTTCCAGCATTAGCGAATATAATTGGATCACCATCAGACTCCACAGAATTCTACATTAGATAATGCAGCTCCTGTGACGGACTGGTGGGTGGATAGTTGGAGTAGTGCAACAGAGGCAAACTGTCAATGTAGTAGTTTATTCAGGTAGGTACACGTAGGTTAGCAATGGCTCGTAGTGTTTTGGTGAGCGCATACTTCATAGTAGGCTGCCCTCTCAGTAACCATGGGTGTTATGACGTCCTGACATCACAAACGCTGCAGCATCTGTCCACTGTATCATTCTTAAAAGAAAACTAATCAGAGAAAAAATAACCCGCTGATATAATGATGAAACATGCATAGTAAAACAGAACAATTGCAAATTAACAATGGCGTCAAACTAAATTAATGGTATTCCAACTAAAATGGAAGGACAGTCTCTTTAAGTACAGAGAAGCCCTTAGTTCTGCTAGAGCAGTATATTTCCCAAATTTAATAATAAATTACAAAAATAATCCAAAATACTTTTTTAGTATTGTTGCAGAATTAACTCGGAATAATACCATGAACAAAATGTGTAAACCATCAATTTACAGTAGTGACAACATTATGAATTTTTTTCAAGTTATAATTGAAAATATCAGGCACAAAATGAATTCCCTAAACTTAAAGACAGATATGTCAATAGCTAAAACAGTAAATAATATTTACACCGGCACGGTGGCGTAGTGGTTAGCACGTCCGCCTCACAGCAAGAAGGCCTGGGTTCGATTCCCAGCCTGGGCGTTTCTGTGTGGAGTTTGCATGTTCTCCCCGTGCTTGTGCGGGTTTCCTCCGGGTGCTCCGGTTTCCTCCCGCAATCCAAAGACGTGCACTGTAGGTTAATTGGCCGTTCTAAATTGACCATAGATTCTCTCCTGCAGCGGCACTGGAACCCAGTCGTATCGGCACTTGCCTTTCCATTGGATCCTTCCGGTGGCGCCGAGACGGGGGACTTGCTGCTTGGATAACAGCCTGTCCCTCATTACTCCCTACCCGGGCTCTGCGCACTGGGGAGTATCACCAGCCGGGATACCAGCCAGAGCGCAGCCATAGTCCTTCGGGACTGACGGAGGCCTACCATACCATACCATACTATACCAAATAATATACTGCTATCAGATCTGTAACGAGAGTGTTTTAGCCCCATTCAAAAGACAGAACTAATATTAATTTCCACATCAAAATCATTTTGTGTGCTTGATCCAGTACCTACATATTTCTTTAAGCAAATATCAGTAATGATCAACCCTTTATTAAATATAATAAATTCTTCCCTTAGCACTGGTTATGTGTACCTAAATCCTTTAAACTAGCAGTTATCAATCCTCTGATTAAAAAAACCCTGATCTTGACCCTTATCAGCTGTCCAACTAGACCAATATCAAACCTCCCTTTTACCTCTAAGATGTTAGAAAAAGCTGTAGCCAGTAGTCATGTTCATATCTTTGTAGGAATAACATTCATGAAATGTATCAGTCAGGATTTAGGCCTCATCATAGCACAGAGACAGAACTCGTTAACCTATTGGTGGCCTCTTATCACGACTGTGTCTCCTTGCTTTGTGTTACTTGACCCTAGTGCAGCATTTGACACCATTGATCACATGATTATCCATGAAAAATTAGAAAATGTCATTGGAGTTAAGGGAACAGCCCTCTTCTGGTTTAAATCTTAATTTAACTGACAGCAATCAGTGTGTGTAGGTAAATGGACATTTCTCTGTACATTTCATTTCATTTCATTTTCTGTAACTGCTTGATCATAATTAGGGTCGTGGGGAGGCTGGCACTCATCCCAGCCGACTTCAGGCGAGGGCAGGGTACACCCTGGACAGCTCGTCAGTCCATTGCATGGCAAAAATATTCTGACGACTATGTAGCCTACTCTTATTGAAAGTCAGCAAATTTATCTGTAGTTTCTAATATTAAATTTGGTGTTCCACAAAGTTCTGACTTCAGCCCATTGCGTTTCTCCATGCATGCTCCCTTTGGGTAATATTATTCATGTGTCATGGAGTTAGTTAGCTTTCATTGTTTTAGTGATGATACACAGTTATATAGTCCAGAAAAGCCAGATGAAACATACGAGCTTAATAAAGTTGAGAAATGTGTAAAGGACCTTAGACACTGATGCTTACTTCTTATTAAACTCTGATAAGACAGAAGTACTTGTACTCAGATCTCAGGCAGCAAGAAATAAGGTTTCTCATTATGTAGTAAGTTTAGATGGTGTTTCAGTTTCATCATGAGTAGCAGTAAAGGACCTTGGAGTGATTATTGATGCTGGTCTTTCATTTGAAGCTCATATGGATATTACTCAGGTTGCCTTCATTCATCTCAGGAATATTGATAAAATAAGAAATATGATATCTCTGTATGATGCAGAAAAACATGACCACATCACTCTAATCTTATTTACACTGCACTGGTTCTAAGTTAAATTTCAAATTCAATATAAAATAGTACTTTTAACCTATAAAGCACTTAATGGTACTGTACTGCATTATCTTAGCAAACTTCTTCTTTATAATCCAGCACGCCCCTTATCTCTAAAGGTGCAGGATGCTTGTGATACCTCGAATAATAAAGACTACTGCAGGGGGCAGAGCTTTCTCTAAAAAACCCCACAGTTATGGAATAACCTTCCAGTTAATGTTTCGAACTCAGAACTGTCTCTTTTTTTAAGACGGGTGAAAAACCTACTTGTTTAGTGGAGTAACTGTATTTTGTTAATAGCCTTTGATTAGGTAAAGAAGCAGATCAGGGGTCTCAGACATAGAGTTCTGGTAAACTGTGATGTTGAGATGCTGTTGCTCCCTCACGCTACATGTTCACCCAGGCCCATTGACAGTGGAGCGGCTGATTGCCCAGCGGCACAGGGTGCCCTCATGTCTGCCTTCCTTTTGGTTCATTCTCTTTTAGTTATGCTGCCATAGTCAGTCATGCCAAAGTCCCTGCTTGCATTCAGCAATAATATTTTTTTTCTATTTCCATTACTATGAGTATACCTAACAATCTCTCTCTCTCTCTCTCTCTCTCTCTCTCTCTCTCTCTCTCTCTCTCTCTCTCTGCTTTTGCTGAGATTCACATTCTTCTGGGATGCCGATAATCCCAATCCTTCTGCTTTCTGAGTCCTGTGATCTGTCCTGGTGTGCTGATGCTGGCTGATGTTCTTATTTTGGAAGCCCCTCCCTCCTACTGATGAGGATCTATATGGAGTTAGATGTGCACTCAGACTGTGAAGATGACTTTTACTTTTTCCCCCACAATTATTTAGGATTTACAGTTGTATAACCAACCGGACTACATGTTGTACTGTAATTAAGTTTCTCTTATATGGTTTGGATCTTTATATTTTCAATCAAACGGGGATGAATTTCCCTCTTGGGCATGGTTCCTCTCAAGGTTACTTCCTCGCGTCAACTGAGGGAATTTTTCCTTTCCACCGTTGTCATGGGCGATGCTCAGTAGAGATCTGTAGGGGTTGTAGAAAATGCTTAAATTCTTTTATACAGTAGGCCCTTGTTATTCGTGGGGGGTTGTTTCTGGCCCTTCCTGCGAATGAAGATAATCCACGAGTTCTGTACCCGGAAGTAAAACCCCATGCATCATATTAATAAATATTACAGTACAAAATTTAAAAGTTTTTCTTAATCATTACTACATTTTACTACATTAATACTGTATTAATGAGTAAGACTGTCTATAGAATGTGTTTAAAAAGCCTATTTTAGTGCATTTTTATTCACTTGTGACAAACACTTCACATTCAAAGGGGAAGGACTTCAGCAGCGCGCTTTAATTGATGTGAGTGTGCGGTTTGTGTTTATAGGGAGTAGATTTGGTGTGAACTGCATTCAGCCCGAGCAGCTCAGCCATGCCCCTCAGCCAGAGCGGAAAGAAAAAACACACACAAACATTCTAAACATTAACTTAGGTACTGTACTGGAATAATAATTGAAAAAGACTTTAATACTACAGCTTTACAACAGTTTAGATGATTATTCCTCTTCAGGCTCATCACCAGAGGAAACTGTCATTACTTCAAGAGAAAGTCTTATTTCTTCAGAAGAGACATGCAACGTCATTACCTTTTTCTGGTGCTTAGCCAGCGTTTGAGTGGCATCATGGTGCTTAACTGGGAATTAAAACACACTGAAACAAAGGCTCATTGACAACTTGTGTGTGAATGAGGAAAAAGGGGCATATACATCATCTCAACCAATCAGCAGGAAGGAGGACAGCCATTGGCTGAATTTGAATCATATGACAGTTGCTCGGCAATCTGTGAATAGTCAAGGGCGCGAGTGCAAAACCGCAAATAGTTAAGGGCCTACAGTACTTTGTAAATTCCTACCTTTACTGTGTAAAGCTGCTTTGCAACAATGTCAATTGTAAAAAGTGCTTTACAAGTAAAACAATTGAGTCAATCCAGCATAACTAAAATTTGACCTCTGTTATAATCACATAGACAAGACCATATCTAACTGGGTTATCAAAGGCAGGCCATGTCTCTCACTGTCTATGGTGAGAGGCATGTAAAAGAACCATTGCTGACTTTTGTAAAGAGTCAGCGTGTTTCTGCCTCTTGCTAAAGGGTTGTGTCAGGAAGAGCATCAAACGTAAAAACCTATGCCAAATCAAATTTGCGAATCAGATGATTTGCTGTGACGACCCCTGAAAAAGGGGAAAAGCCGAAAGGAAAAGAAGAGATAGATAAGACCATAAAGGCAATTCCATGAAAAATGGGCAATAACATAGCAAAAATTATTTTCAGTTATAGATTTTGAAAAATTTATACATAACACCAACACAAATTTTTCTCTGCCTGAGACTAGGTGAACTGCTCTAGTCACCTACATGTACCAGGATGGATGAATTCTGAGACAGTGTGGTGTGAGGTTTCTTGTCTTTAATTCATTGTAGATGCCTTTCTATAGTTTATGTACTTCAGTGACATTGTTTTGTCATTTATATAATGTTTAGGATTGATTTTCAGGTTTTATGCATGTTCTTAATAAATGCACCTCTAGAAAGGTTGGGCATGTACGGCTTTTAGTGGGAACAATTTTCCTAAAATGGTTAAAATCCAGAAGTGCATGAAAGGGTGGAACTTGGTGTAAAATCATCAATATTTGGATAATTTCATTTTCCGCCCCAAAGCAAATCAGTAAAATATTTCAGAAACTAATGTACAAGGATCCCTTACTTTCCACGGTTAATGGGAACTGAGACCTCCCCGTGACTGCGGATTTCCAAGAAGTAGGATCGACCCACCCTGACTGACGTATACGTACATGTATATGTGTATATAATATCAATAAATACATATTAAATTATATAAATACTTGTAATAACAATTAAACATTCAAAAATAATGCAGAAGATGTAAATAAAATATAAATAAACACATGCACTCAGATGTGCTCCTCACATAAAAATGTAAGTAGTTTTTGTGTGTGTGTGTGTGTGTGTGTGTGTGTGTGTGTGTGTGTGTGTGTGGGGGGGTGGGGGTTGGGTGTTTTTGTTTGTTTGGGTTTTTTTTTTTGTTGCATAATTGGCCTTGTTTTGTGGAATTTTCCTTAACTTTTTCCTTATTTTTCCTTAACTTCCTTATTTTTAAATTTGTTGATGAATATTTTTGAAAAACCCACGATGCACTGAAGCCATGGGAACTGAAGCATGAAGTAGCGAGGGATCACTGTATTTTTATCTGTAAGCCATGTTAATGAATCATGTAACGTCTGTCAGACAGAATTTTCACAAAATTCAAGCCAGTGCTGCTAAATGCCTCACTTCTTGCTCTCTAAGGGGTCATTCAACATTTTCAACATTTTCCTAAGCATACAAAACATATGCTGGGGGGGGGTAAAGCCAGCCTGAGACTAGTACACATTTTAAATCCTCAATGGCACTCATTCTTGCGTACCATGGCAGAATGATTTTGTGTTTATTTCACCTGTCAGTCAAACAGTTCATACCAGAGAGAAATAAGCTTTGCTCATAGCTTGCTCATTCGTACCATTGAGGATGTTCCGCGACGTTCCACTCGATTCCCTACCATTGCGGAATTTTTGCAAATTGCTTGTGCTAGGGTTCTCCAAGTTCCTCAACATCACTCAATGACCAGACAAGTTTGCTCCACATCACGCTATAAAGGTGACCGCGCTTCCGTTTATGACACGTCTTGTCACGCCTCACAAGTGTATATATATATATATATATATATATATATATATATATATATATATATATATATATATATATCGGGTAGCTGAATTCATCCACCACTCATTCTTGTAGTCGTCAACATGATGAATTCTAGAGATGCCGAGAAAATGGCATTAAATCAACAGTGTCTTTCTTGCAGGTGCTGCTGCATTACTACTGATCGAAGACTACGAGTATATGTAAGCAGACTTGCCCTGTATCTTAAAGGGAAGGGTGTTCAGTTGCATGCCATTCTGAATATGTAAATGTCATGCAACTGAACACCCTTCCCTTTAAGATACAGGGCAAGTCACTGTGGACATTGCTGATTGGTTAACCGTTTGTGCGTGGTGTTGCAGAATACAGTGGTTTGAGTGCTCACCCAAACTTAAAGGTGAGTAGACTACGATTAACTTTGAGGAAACGGTGAGAAACAGTTCTGTCCACAACTCACTCCCTGGTCCGCCGACAGTTAATGTTGGACAATGCGTAGCAGTCAATGAACACCGTGGAAGACACAAGAGCACCATTGAGGATACAGGTGTAACGTTGCGCGGCATTGATTACCATATAACGTGCGTGACGTGGTGGGCATTTTCACGTGCCCTCACCGGTTCCTCACAGTTTCCTCACAGTTGGCGGAAAGGTACGCAAAAGAGTGTGTGACAAAATTAATGAACATGTTTCATTTTTTGATCGGCAATGCCCCTCAATGGCACTCATCTCGCTCATAGTTTCCACATTGTTCCCGTGATGGCGCTAACAATTCCTGCGACGATACTCACTTTGGCGTACCGTGGCATACCCTGAATGCGTACTAGTGTCAGGCTGGCTTAAGATGTCTGTGTACGCTTTTTAATATTATAAAAATGTCAATCAACAATAATACATGCGCTCATGAATATTTTTTTGTGCATCTATGTTTGAAACTCTCAATGTGCGATTTGCCAACCACCTGTGGTGTTGCATATCCGCAAAGTCTGCAATGAATACTACCCAACCCATTATCAGCTGCTGAAACATCAGAAGGCAGCTGATCACAAACTGAAGCGTGGTCGTCCAAAAGCCAATGACCAATAAAAAAATGCAGACATTTTGAATTATATGTGAAATTTATGTCATTTTTATTATTAAAACCAAATGTCTTAATGTTAATATTAAAGCAGGTGTCATTAAAAAGAAATCTTTAAAAGTATCATTTTTTCTTGATTTCATTATTATTTGACTGGTGTATAAATGAGGTATTGATCAAGGAAATACATTGATTTATTTTATAAAAGAGGTTTGACCATTGTTTTGTTTAATATCTTATTAATAAATCCTGCCGAGAGATCATCAACATTTATTTGTACACTTTCGGAGGGAGGTGGGGTAAAAAAAAAGAGTACTCTCTGTACGCTTGGGAAAATGTTGAAAATGTTGAACCGGCCCTAAGGAGAACCTCCTACATCTATATATGTTGACTTCACAATCATATATCATTGCTAATTCTGAAAGAATTTTGAAATAAATTAAGTTATCATGTGTCTTTTTCTTCTAACGTCCGTCACACTCACATTTTTGCTTTCATTAAAGCATCATTGGATCTTTTTTCCCCTGCCTAAATACCTCAAGACCTAATTATGTCCATACACAACATTAGAGACTTATGACTGCACGGAAGTTCGAACGAGACCAAATAAAATGGCCCAGACACCTTAGAAATGTAACGTCCGCCACGGTAAAATTGTTCATGTAGAATAAAACAAAAAGGATCATGATGTCAGTGGAAAATAATCAACATTAGTACTGTATATATTACACAGAAACAGTACAAACTGATTGGTTCACCATCTTGGGATGATGAGCAATTATGCAGAAAAGGCAAGGTGAATGAGCCGGCGGTGAATAATTGTTTTCATATATACTACACAGAAATAAAAAGTACATTTTTAGAATTTATATGTACATATTTTACCATGACAACAGAAGATCAGATGAGCTCTGAGTTCTGAGCCGATCTAATCAGTGACATCAATCGTGTATTGTCTACTCATTCAGAGCTATATACACCCATACTACACACACTCACTAAGGGTGATTTAGTTTATACTAGTCAGAGAAACTAACTAGAACAAGATTTTTATGGTGTATTTTTACATATATGACGCATGACAGGGATAGATAAGCTGAGTTCTGTGTTTTGAGCCAAGTGCTAAAGTAAGCTAAGTGCTGTGTAGCTGACGGTGCCATTTGTTCTTTAAAAGAATAATGGATTTACTCTTTTAAAAGATTTTTTTCACAAAGAGAAAGTATTCCAAAGAGAACAGAAGAACTCTTCAGAGTACAGATGAAGCCACGTACATTATTGATAATCACATTCATGGACTTCTCTTCACCAAGCCCAGTTATGTAACCATGTGATGGTAATTATGTCCAGGTTGAACTATTATTTTTTTACTCTCCATCCTCAAAAAGCACTTGGCTCTACATTTGAATTTTGTAGGCTTTGACATTTTTTTTTTACTTTTTATTTTTTCATTTTACAATATTACTGGTAATAGGACATTTTCTCATCTGGCAATCTAAAAGTGAATGATCATATGAATTACAACATGACAAAAGATAACAATCCCTTTGAAACCTTTCATTGATATGTAAATACATTTACATTTACATTTACAGCATTTAGCAGACGCTCTTATCCTGAGAGACTTACAAAAGTGCCTTAAAGTCACTATCAGTGAATGTATTCTTATACTGGTTTGTTATGCCACAGACTAAATATACCATCAGGCAAGCTCAGTCGGTAGGTGCTTTGTGTGTGTGTGTGTGTGTGTGTGTGTGTGTGTGTGTGTGTGTGTGTTTGTGTATATGTGTGTGTGTGTGTGTGTGTGTGTGTGTGTGTGTGTGTGTGTGTGTGTGTGTAGGTGTGTGGGTATGTGTAAATGTATATAGCGTAGTGCTAATCTAAGTACTGCAGGAAAAAGGTATGTTTTTAGCCATCGTTTGAAGATACTGTACCCACTGACTCAGCTATCTGGACAGTTAGAGGAAGTTCAGTCCACTACTACCTTGGATCCAGAACAGAGAAGAGTTTAGGTGCATTTCCCCCTTGTCCCTTGGTAGAAAGCGGGACCAGTCTAGCAGTGCTAGAGGATCTGAGAGAATCGCATTATAGTGTGGGGTGTGATAAGTGTTTTGAGGTATGAAAGAGCAGGTAAATTTTTGCCTTTGTAGGCAATCATTATTGTTTTAAATCAAATTTAAGCAACTACAGTAAGCCAATGGAGAGATCGTAGTAGTAGTAGGCTAATATGGGAAAAATTGGGAAGGTTGAAAACACGCCATGCAGCGGCATTCTGGGTCAGTTACATAAGTTCAATAGTGCTCAAAGATAGACCTGCCAGAAGTGAGTTGCAGTAATCTAGTCTTGAGATGACAAGGGATCGAACAAGTAATCTGAGTGGCCTTAGTGGAAAGAAATGGACAAATCCTTTGGCTGTTCAAGAGAATAAATCTACATGCTCGAGACAGATTAGTGATACAAGAAGAGAAGGGCAGGCAATTGTCCATGGTTACTCCAAGGCTTTGTGAGGCCGGTGATGTAGTGGTTAGGGTGCTGCACTCATGATCGGGAGGTTGTGTGTTCAAATCTCAGTTAGACCCGCACTGTGCTAAGACCCCTGGGCAAGGTCTTAACCACAAGTGTGCCTCTGTTCACCCAGCAGTATAAATGGGTCTGTCTTCCTTTCGGCTTTTTCCCTTTTACTCAGGAGTCGCCACAGCGAATCAACTGATTCGCATGTTTGATTTGGCAGAGGTTTTTACGTCGGATGTCCTTCCTGTCACAACCTTTTTAGCAAGGGACAGAAACACGCTGACGACTTTGCAGCCTACACTTTACGAAAGTCAGCAATGGTTCTTTTATGGATGCGGTGAAGGCGGACATGAAGGTCGTTGGAGTAAGAGTAGAAGATGCAGAGGATAGTGAGAGATGGAGGCAGATCATTTGCTGTGGCGACCCCTGAAGGGAACAGCCGAAAGGAAAAGAAGAAGAAGCAATGGTTCTTTTACATGCCTCTCACCATAGGCAGTATGAGACATGGCCCGCCTTTGATAACCCAGTTAGCTGCACTGGGGGGGGACAGTGACAACCCTGTGGAGAGTGGGACTCGAACCCCCAACCTTTGGATCAGCGATCCAGCGCCCTATACCACTAGACCACCAATGCCCCAGCAGTATAAATGGGTACCAGTAATAATATACTGGGAAGTAAAGTGATGGACTAGCATCCCATCCAGAAGGAGTTGTACTCCTAGTCGCTTCACGCTATGGAAATTGGGGATAAACATTGGCCTGATGAGCCAGTATGGCTTGGGTGTAAAAAGCCCAAAGGACTTTTACTCCAAGGCTTTGTGCAGTGCCTGAAGGATAGGTCACAGTTGTCCAAGGAGATTGGGAAGGGGTTGGGTCAGCTGAGGTGAACAACAATTCAGTCTTGCTGGGATTAAGCTTCAGCTGGTGAACTATCATCCATGAAGAGATACTTGCCAGACATGCAGAGATCCGGCCAGAAACATCAGTGCATGAGGGAGAAAAAGAATGAACACGTTGAGTATCATCTGCATAGCAGCGGTATGGAAACCCATGTGAGGATATGACATCATCGGTGTACCTAGTATAAAGACAGAACCAAAGTGAACCAAGACCTGAGCCCTGAGGAATGTAAGTGGAAAGTTGGTATGGAGAAGATGTGGAACCCCTGCATGTAACCTCATATGAGCAACTTCCAGGTAGGAAACAAAACACGGCCATGCTGGACCATAAATTCCTAGACTCCTGAGGATGGATAAGAGAGTCTTGTGGTTAACCATGTCAAATGCTGCTGAAAGGTCCAGGATGATGTGAACTGATGACATCTTGGGTGATCTTGCAGCATTTCGCTTCTCTGTGACAGCCAAGAGTGCAGTCTCTGTGGAATGTATTGCTTTGAAGCCAGATTGATTAGGGTCAAGAAGGTTATTCTGTAAAAGATATAAAGACATTTGGTTATAAATAGTTCATTCAAGAATTTTAGAAATGAAAGAAAGAAGTGATACTGGTCTGCAGTTGCTGATCTCTGATGGGTTCAGAGATGGTTTCTTTAAGATAGGCAGAACCCTGACTTTTTGAACACTGTTGGTACATGACCACATGATATTGAGTTATTAATGATGGTGGATGTAAAAGGAAGAAGGCCTTGAGAGATAGCCTGGCGTATTGTGGAAGGAATTGGATCCAGTGAGCAGGGGGTAAGATTGCATGATGAGATGACTTGCAATACTGTGCAAGAGAAGGAAAAGTAGAATTTACGCTGTGCAGTGTAGGAGTTAGGGTGTGAGTAAATGTCTGAAAGATTCGTTTAATCTTTATATCAAAGAAAATCGGCAAAAGTCTTCAGCAGTCAGGGAGTATGGTGCAGGTGGAGCAGATGGATTGAGTAAGGATGAAATGATGTTGTGGAGTTTGCGTGGGCCCTCTGTAGCAGTGTCCAACTTTTTCTTGTAGAAGGTTGTCTTAGCAGAAGTCACATCAGATGAAACTGTGGATAGGAGAGCATGGAAGGAAGCCATATCTGATTCAAGTTGTGATTTCTTCCTCTTTCTCTCAGCTGCTCTGAGTTGCCCAGGATTGCTTCATAACACCTCCAATAGCCAAGGAGCAGAACAACAAGTCTTCTTGGATTTTGTAGATAATCATCACGCAGAGGAGATCCATAGAAGCAGAAAGTCAAGAGAGAAAAGTGCAGCAGTAGCAGATTCTAGTGGTAGGAAAGAAAAGGAGACTGGCTTAGGAAGATAAGATAAAGTACAGGAAGCAACACATGAAGGAGATTCAGTGTGTTAGGTTTGTCGAGTTGGTTAGAAAACTGAGAGCTAGTGTTAGATAGAATAGGTAATTTAAGAATAAAGGAAACCAAGTGTTGGTCAAGTGTAGTGCAGTAACATTAATGCCTGCGACAGGGGAGGGACGACTGAAAGCAAGATCCAAGAGATTCCCTGCTTTGTGTTTAGGAGAGCAGTTGGGAAAGAAGAAAGAGAGGGAAAAAAAGGAATGGTGCTTGCCAGAGTTGACATTAAGGTCTCCCAGAAGAGTGAGAGGGGTGCTGTCAGTGGAGAAAGTACTGAGGAGTGTGTCCATTTCTTCTTGCCAGTGTCCTGGGAGTCAAGGAGGGTGGTAAATAACAATAATGAGGAGGTTGAGTGGAGAGAAGATTTTTACTGCATGAAGCTCAAAAGAGGGGATGCCCAGATGAGACAGAGAGAGTGGTGCGAAGCACCAACTCCAAGACAGCAGTAGACCTGTACCACCACCTCTCCCAGTTACTCACAAAGTATGAGAGAAAGCATAACTAAAGCATTGCTAAAACTTCTTAATATACAGTAGATCTCACAAAAATTAGATGATAAAAGAATGGTTAAATTTGCAGCTTTATTGATTATTAAACAGCCTGTATTATCCTGTTTCAGTGCCATTAGCAATGCTTAAACTTATGCTAGCTGTATTAGAGATTTTGAAAACTATGCTAGGTGTATTAGCATTGTTTAAACATATGCGAGCTGAATTTAAAATATTTAAAATTATGGAAGTAGCCCCATTTTAAAATGATGCCAGTTGTGTTAGAATCACGTATCATCATGCTAGCTGTATGAGCAATGTTTAAACTTATGATAGCTGTATTAGAAATAGTAAAATTATTCTAGCTGTATTACCAAAGTTTAATTGTATGTTAGCTGAATTAGCTAACATTATAGTAGCTATATTAGCAATGGTGGCGTAGTGGTTAGCACGTCTGCCTCACAGCAAGAAGGCCTGGGTTCGATTCCCGGCTTGGGTGTTTCCGTGTGGAGTTTGCATGTTCTCCCCGTGCTTGTGTGGGTTTCCTCCGGGTGCTCCGGTTTCCTCCCGCAGTCCAAAGACATGCACAGTAGGTTAATTGGCAGTTCTAAATTGCCCGTAGGTTCACATCGTGCAGAAGGCAATGGCAAAAAATTGCACGTGATGCAGGGCCTCTTGGCAGAGCAGTTCCGAGTGAACAGAAAACTGAATAAATAAATAAATAAATGTTTAAACATATACTACCGGTATTACAATTACTTAAAGTTTTGGTGGGGCGGCATGGTTAGCATGTCAGCATCACAGCAAGAAGGTCCTGGGTTCAATTCCCAGCTCAGGTGTTTCTGTGTGGAGTTTGCATGTGTGTGTAATTGGCTGTTTCAAATTACCCAAAGTGTGACTATCAATGGTAATGTGATTGTTGGCCCTGTGATAGAATACAGTCCTGAGCTGGCCAGGGTGTACCCTGCCCCCGCCCAGAATTGTCTTAGATGTGCTCAAGCCTCCTGTCTGTCTTCCTTTCGGCTTTTTCCCTTTTCTCGGGAGTCACCACAGCGAATCATCTGATTCTCACATTGGATTTGGCAGAGGTTTTTACATCGGATGCCCTTCCTGACACAACCCTTTAACAAGGGACAGAAACACGCTGATGTCTTTGCAGCCTACTCATTACGAAAGTCAGCAATGGTTCTTTTACATGCCTTTCACCATAGACAGTGAGAGACATGGCTGCCTTTGATAACCCAGTTAGCCGCAGCGACCCGAATAAGGATTAAGCAGTTCAGAGACAGAATGACTAAGAATTTGCTTTGTGGACTTCAAATTATGCTATCTCTATCAGCAACGTTTAAATTAATGCTAGCTATAAACTTATAGTAGTTGCATTAACAATGTACAAAATAATGAAATCTGCAATCACAATCATTTCAACTTTAAACAATAAACATTTTAAATGAGAATCATTTTTAGCAACGGTTAAACAAGTTGCATTATAAATATCACAATGTTTTTAAAATATTTATCATGTCCAGAATTTAACATGGCTAAGGTGATGGACAGGCGGCATTGTGGCGTAGTGGTTAGCACGTCCGCCTCACAGCAAGAATTTCTGATTCCTGACCTGGGTGTTTCTGTGTGGAGTTTGCATGTTCTCCCCGTGTTTGCATGGGTTTCCTCCGGGTGCTCCGATTTCCTCCCACAACCCAAATACATGCACAGTAGGTTAATTGGCCGTTCTAAATTGCCCATAGGTTCGCATCAGTTAACGACCTGGAGAGGAATGGGCGCCACCAGGCCAAATCAGCCCAAGTCTCACTATGAAGGCGCCCCAATGACATCCCCGGATGTTAAGGGATAAGTGAAGAAGAAAGGTGATGGACAGGCTGACAGACGAGGTTAGACAAGATTCCCCATGGACCATGATGTTTGCAGATGACATTGTGATCTGTAGTGAGAGCAGAGAGCAAGTGCAGGGAAATCTAGAGAGGTGGAGGTATGCATTGGAAAGGAGAGGAATGAAGGTTATCCTCAGTAAAACAGAATACATGTGTGTGAACGACAAGGACCCAAGAGGAACGGTGAGGTTACAGGGAGCAGAGATAACGAAGGTGGAGGATTTTAAGTACTTAGGCTCAACAATCCAGAGCAATGGAGAGTGTGGAAAAGAGGTGAAGAAGCGTGTGCAGGCAGGTTGGAATGGTTGGAGAAAAGTGTCCGGTGTGATAGGAAGGTATCGGCAAGAATGAAAGGAAAAGTGTACAAGACGTTGATGAGGCCAGCGATGTTGTATGGTTTAGAAACAGTGGCCCTGGGGAAAAGACAGGAGGCAGAGCTGGAGGAAGCAGAGATGAAAATGTTGAGGTTCTCTCTGGGAGTAACGAGGATGGATAGGATCAGGAATGAGTACATTAGAGGGACAACACATGCTTGAGGTTTTGGAAACAAAGTCAGAGAGGCTAGAGTGAGATGGTTTGGACATGTACAGAGGAGGGATAGTGAATATATTGGTAGTAGGATGCTGAGGTTGGAACCACCAGGCAGAAGGCCGAAAGAAAGACCAAAGAGAAGATTTATGGACGTGGTGAAGGAGGACATGAAGGCAGATGGTGTAAGAGAAGAAGATGCAGAGGATCGGGTGAGATGGAGGCAGATGATTTGCTGTGGCGACCCCTGAAGGGAACAGCCGAAAGGAAAAGAAGAAGAACCAGCATTTAACATATTCTATCTGCATAATAATTTTTTGCTCTTTTCCAAGTTATTGTATTAAAAAAATCTAAATTTGTAATATTTCCATTAACACGTTTAAACTTTTTCGTGCTGTATTGTAAATATTAAAATCTATTCTCAGTACCATTCCTGTTAAAACTTAAGCTAGCTATCGGAAAATTCATTCATTGTCTGAACCGTTTAATCCTAATTCGCGTCACGGGGAGGCTAGTGCCTATCTCAGCCGACTGTGGGCGAGAGCAAAGTACACCCTGGACAGCTCGCCAGGCCATCGCAGGGCAGAAACACTCAGCAAGTCTTGATAAAAGACAGAAATGTATCTTTTACAGCTTCTGACCACAGACAGTGAGAGACATTGCCAGCCTTTGATAACCCGGTCAGCTGCACTGGGGGACAGAAGTCACAACCTATTAGGAGTTGGACTTGAACCCCTGACCTCATGATCAGTAATTCAGAACCTTACCACCAGGCCTCCACTATCACTACTGTTTCTTAACCAAGCTTATAATTTTACCAATGATTCCATATCAGTCATACAATCTTGCAATGAGTTATACTGCACTTGAGAAGATGTCATTTATTGATTGTGAGGTATGTGTGCTGTTTGTGTTTGTAATTCAGGCTTGGCTTGTGTTCATTTTGGCTTTGGGCATCGGTGAGGATGTGAAGAAAATGAGTTGGTTTGCATAATATTATGCAAAATTAAGAGAGGTTATTTACCAAGAGAAGAGCAGCATTATGATTATCCCAGCCTTGAAAGAGAGAGAGAGGGAGAGAGAGGGAGAGAGAGAGAGAGAGAGAGTTGCATGAATAATCTTTGTGATGCTTTGTGGCTAATGGTGTTTTATGATAATTTTTCACCTTAACGTTCATATTTTAAAGAGGTTTTGCTATATAAGCACACACACACACACACACACACACACACACACACACACACACACACACACACACACACATATATTTTTTTATTTTATAGAAAAAAGCATTAGTAAAACTCTGTTTGCAGGGAGGTTGGAGCCAATCTCTTCTAACACTGGGCGAAAGCAGGGTACAGCTTGCCAGACCAACACAGGGCAAAACACACATATGCTCACATTTGGGAATCATGTAGAATAGTCAATTAGCCCAGTGCTTCTCAAATAGTGGGTATGAGGTCAGGGGGTGGGGGATGTGGGTAATGACCCTGGGAAACATGCTTTTCTGGAATTGTGTATGAAAATTAAGTGTAATTGCACCTCCACTCCAGTAGTTGGCAGTGGCGCTCTCGTTGCCACGCTATGGTGTAGCGGTTTTTCGCATGAGCAAACGATATGAAGTGCAGTAAACAACCACTCAAGAAACAACACGAAGAGAAAGGTGGAGAGAGATGGAGATATTAAGACATAAATAAGTTTAAATTATGTATTTTTGTGTATAAATGTATTTTTTTTTATGTCAGGCACACTGTTCATCAGATCATTTTCTGTAACCACTTAATCCTAATTAGGGTCACGGGGAGGCTGGCGCCCATCCCAGCCAACTTCGGGCGAGGGCAGAGTACACCCTGGAAAGCTCGCCAGGCCATCGCAGGGCAGAAACATGCCGATGGCTTTGCAGCTAGTCTTGTCGAAAGTCAGCAATGGTTCTTTTACATGCCTCACACCATAGACAGTGAGAGACATGGCCCGCCTTTAATAACCCAGTTAGCTGCACTAGGGAGGACAGTGACAACCTTGTGGAGAGTGGGACTCGAACCCCCAACCTTTGGATCAGCGATCCAGTGCCCTATACCACTAGACCACCACTGCCCCCGTCAGGCACACTGGTGCACTTTAAATCTTTTGAGTTACAGATTAAAGAACAATGTTAATGAAGTTTTTCTTTATTATAAGTTGAACTATATTTCTTTCTTTTTTTGGTTTTAATGTTAATAAAGATACAATGTTATGCAGAGGTGTACTAATAACAATTTTATATACAAATAATGCTGTTTATAGGTGCTGGCGCTGGCGGGGCGGTGTGTGGGGGGTGTGTTGTTTCTTCCTAGAGGGGGCGCTACAGAAAAATAATTGAGAAGCACTGAATTAGCCAAACAAGAGTACCAGGAGGAAACCCATAAAAACAACCTGAGAAAATGCAGACTTCACACAGAAACACCAAAGGACCCGATCCCCGGACCTTCATGCTGTGAAGCGGTAGTGCTCACCACTCCAGCACCGTGCCAACCTATAACCCTATAATAGTCCTTTGTTTCTGATAAATCAAATAAACCAATTTGATAAATGAAACAAAACAAATGCCGACAGTTGGAATTTAAAGCAGATATATTCAAGCCGTGCAACAATACAATACGGGTTGAAACCTTCACCCATGCAGTCCAATAGCCCCTTAACCATGCTTGTATCTCAAAACCATCACTGTGACAAATGCAAAAAGCAGATGATTGACACTTTGATAAAAACCCGGGGAATATTTAAAGATAAACAACAAATACGCGTAACCTTCAGTTGTTTATTACCGAAGCATGCTCAGCTCACGGTGGACCTTTGTGCATTATCAAAGCATGCTTTCTTTAACTTTATTTGACTGAGGGAATGCTGAAATGAAGGATAGAGGCACACTGTGAGGCACACTTCTCATGGTGTGAGAAAAAATCCAAAAGGTGAGAAAAAGAGAGATGCAGGCAGACAGAAGGGTAGTAGGCAGTAGCCGAGGAAAGCCAGGCAGAGAGAGAGAGAGAGAGAGAAAGAGAGTGAGTTAGTGGGATGAAACAAGACTTGATTAATTCATCACACAGTACTGTTTTTGTGTTAGTGAGTCTCTGTACCATTTCTCGAACCTTCATGATTGTTGCTCTGGTTATTTGCTGCGGCCGTATTAGGAGCGAGTGGGTACTGTAGCTTAAAACATGTTTGCTGCACTACTGGGCTTTTCGCAAAAGCCTGCTTTATGTATATGTATGTGTGTGTCTGTGTGAGTGTGTGTCTGCGTGTGTGTGTGTGTGTGTGTGTGTGTGTGTGTGTGTGTGTGTGTGTGTGTGTGTGTGTGTGTGTGTGTGTGTGTGTGTGTGTGTGTGCGCGAGTCCTTATAATTAACATGGAATGTGTGTAAAGAGTTTGCATGTTCTCCGCACGCTTTCTTGACTTTCCTCCGGTTATTCTGGATTCTCTCAAGTGGGCAGTGGTGGCCTGGTGGTAAAGGGCGCTGGATCGCTGATCCTAAGGTTGGAGGTTCGTGTCCCATTCTCCACAAGGTTGTCACTGTCCCTCCCAGTGCAGCTAACTGGGTTATCAAAAGCTGGCCATGTCTCTCACTGTCTGTGGTGAGAGGTTCATGTAAAAGAACCATTGCTGACTTTTCGTAAAGAGTAGCTACATAGCTGTCAGTGTGTTTCTGCCCCTTGCTAAAAGGGTTGTGTTAGGAAGAGAATCCGATGTAAAAACCTATGCCAAATCAAACATGCTGTGGCGACCCCTGAAAAAGGGAAAAAGCCGAAAGGAAAAGAAGATTCTGGGTTCTCTCTATAGCACATGCACATTAGGCGAACTGATTGTTCCCAACTGCCTCATGGTGTGAATGTGAATGTGAACGGTTCTGTGTGTATTTTCCTGTGATGGTCTGGTGAGCTGTTCAGGGTATGCATGCATTATCATCTGAGATAGGTTCCAACCTCTTCGCGGTCATAATAAGTTGCCTCGGTTGAGTGAGTGTTTTCATTAATTTCATTTTGTTGGCAGTTTCCTACATGACCCACAGTACCTTTTCACTGCATTCAAAAAGCAACTCAGAAGTGGGAAGTCAAAACCTCTACAGCAGGCGCTGTAGAGATAGTAACCCCTCCCCCAACATTAGAGCCCCCGTAGTGCAGCGAATGGGTGCTAAGTAGTTCATCAAATGGCCGGCCATGTCTCTCACTGTCCATGGTGAGGGGCATGTAAAAAAAATATTGATAACTTTCGTCAAGAGTAGCTGCAGCGTCGTCAGCATGTGTCTACCCGGCGATGACCTGGCGAGCTGTCCACGGTGTACTCTGCCCTTGTCCAGAGTTGGCTGAGATGGGCGCCAGCCTACCTGTGACAAAATTGCAGAATTCCGCGAAGTAGGATCGACCCCCTTGACTGACATATACGTACATGTATATGTGTATATAATATCAATAAATAAAGATGTAACACTATAAATGCTTAAAATAACAATTAAACATTCACAAATAATGCATAAGATGTAAATAAAATATAAATATAAATAAACAAATACTGACGCACGCACGCATGCACGCAGATGCGCATGCACGCACTCAGATGTGCACCTCAAATAAAAATGTAAGTAGTTTTGATGAGGGGGGGGGAGGAGTTGTGTTGCTTTTTGTTTTTGTTTGTTTGGGTTTTTTTGCATAATTGGCCTTTTCCTTAATTTTTCCCCCTATTCATCCTTAATTTCCTTAGTTTTTTAATTCGTTGAATATTTAAAAAAAAAAACCCATGCACTGAAGCCGCATGAATTAAAGCGCAAAGTAGCGAGGGATTACTGTATATGGTATTAACCACCATTCTACCTGACTTAGAAATAACAGTGTCACCCTCTATGTGTTTGTATGTGTGAGACATTGCATGTCATGGGGTGTTACATTTCCCTTCCCACAAAAGTATCTGACATAATCCCCTTTAATCCCCTTTTTATTATATAAAAGTTTAATTATATACATTTTTATTTGTCCTGGGTATGACATTAAACTGCATCCAGTGGCTGCCTAGTTCTGAGTCGGGGGAGCGTGGAGCTGCCCCCCAAGGTAGGTCTGCCTTCATGCCATTGCTTCCAGGTTCCCTCTGACCTGGAGGGTTAGTACCTGCTAGGCTGTCAGCTATGACTAAATAGTACTCCCAGGCCAGGCATGAGTCTTCAGCCTTGCCCGGCAGCATGCCTAGTTACACTAACGAAGAAAGTGTTGGTGCCAGGAAGAGCATCCGGCCGTAAAACCCCTATCTTCAACATAGTCGTGGTAGTTGTAGAAGGTAGGAGGCGGCACAAGGAATCTGAGGACCACTCATGCTATCAACGGTAGGGCTGGGCGGTGTAGGCCAGCCAGACCTTCATCAGGCGAAATCCTGCACCACACACTCCGCATTGGTACCCTCAATGTCTGCACTTTGAAAGGCAGAGCCAGTGAAGTTGTAGAGACTGTCAACAGAAGGAGCGTGGACATATGCTGCTTGCAGGAGGTGCGCTGAAGAGGTGGGTCAGCCCGCATGATCACTGGGAAAGACTCTCGTGGCAAGCTCTACTGGAGTGGCAATCATGCTGGCACCGGAGGTGTTGGCATACTGCTAGCTGAGAAGTGGGTGGACAACGTATTTGAAGTCACTTGTGTATCAGACAGAATCCTCATTCTGAAACTCTGCCTGGGCAAGACCATTCTCAACGTCATATCTATCTATGTGCCACAAGTCGGCCTGGACACAAGTGTGAAGGATGAGTTCTACGACCAACTGCAGCGCATGGTCAGCAGAATCAACAACCAGGAGACCCTCATCTTATGCGGCGACTTCAATGGCCACATAGGATGTATGCCGGATGGATTCGAAAGAGATCATGGAGGACATGGCTTTGGGAAACGAAACCAGTAAGGAGAGCAAATCCTAGAATTCGCTATGGCCCATGACCTGGTGATTGGCAGGTCTTTCTTCTGCAAATCCGAGCAACACCTGGTGACATACCAATCCGGAGGTCACAGGAGTCAGATTGACTACTTCCTGCTATGAAGGACTGAGTTCAAGAGTGCCAAGAACATTAAGGTTACCCAGAAGAGGAGTGTGTGACACAGCACAACTTACTTGTGTGTGATCTAAGACTGAAATACCAGCCCCCAAGACGTCACCCATACACACCCAAGCTGCGCATGCGAAAGCTGAGAGACCCCGCACACAAAATCCAGTTCACAGAGACCATGGATTCCATACTATCTGACACAACCAGCACAGTATCAGCCGAAGAGGCATGGTCCAGGCTGAAGTCTGGCCTGCTGCAGGCAACTGAGCAGGTGTATGGATGGACAAAGAAAGGTCCGCCCATGAAGCAGACATGGTGGTGGAACAGTGAAGTGAATGATGCCATCCAAAGAAAGAGAAAGTGTAGGAAGGAGTGGAAGAAATTGGGTAGCAAAGAACCATACCTAGTGGTCAAGAGAGAAGCCAAGCAAGCTGTCTACCTAGCCAAGAAGATGGCAGAAGAGCGGGAGCTGCAGAATGTGAAGGAAGGGAAGGACAATATATTCAGAATTGCAAAGCAGATGACGAGAGAAAATCAGGATGTCATGGGAGAGAAGTGTGTCCGAGATGATGATGGCATCATGGTTTAGATGATGAGGCTAAGAAGAAGGCATGGAAACAGAACTATGAAAGATTGTTGAATGTGGAATTCACTTGGAATCCAGATGACCTGTCAGCAACCGATCCTGTGCATTGTGCCCCCATTTTGATCACAGGGAAGATAGTTAAAGAGGCAGTCCAAAGGATGAACGTGGGTAAGGCAGCTGGCCCCTCGGGAGAAGTTGCTGAGATGCTAAAAGCATCAGGAGAGAGATGCCCTAGCCTCCTCCCTGAACTCATGAACCACATCATCATGGAGGGTCATATTCTTGCAGAGTGGGACGAAAATTATATTGTGAATTGCTACAAGGGTAAGGGCAACACGCTCGAGAAAGGGAACTACAGAGGCCTGAATCTACTTGACCAGAGAAGCTGATCGGAGAAATGGTGAACATAAACAAGATGCAGTATGGGTTCATGCCTGAAAGAGGAACGATTGATGCCGTCTTTATTGAACGCCAGATTCAGGAAAGGTATCTTCATAAGAATCGCCAGCTCTATTTTGCCTTCATAGACATGGAGAAGGCATTTGACAGAGTCCAAAGGCAGGTACTGTGGTGGGCTATGAGAAAGTCAGGAATGGAGGAATGGCTTGTCCGTACAGTGAAAGCTATGTACAGCAATGCTACTAGCAAGATACGCACCGGCAACACCTACAGTGACTCCATCAGAGTCAAAGTAGGCATATATCAGGGCTCTGTCCTAAGCCCACTGCTATTTATCATCGTCTTGGAAGCTCTCTCTAGAGAGTTTGGGAAGAAGGCCCCCTGGGAGATGCTCTACGCTGATGACCTGGTCATTATTGTGGATAGTGCCGAGGAGCTGAAAGCCAGACTGACCATGTGGAAGACACACATGAAAAGCAAAAGACTGAGGGTCAACATGGGAAAGACGAAGATACTGTGCAGTGGCAAGGATATGAACATGCTGAAGGACTCCGGCAAATTCCTTTGTGGTGTATGCAGAGCAGGAGTTGACAGGAATTCCATCTACCGTGTAGGCTGCTCCCACTGGGTACATAAGGCTTGCAGTGGCACCCAGGGCAGGCTGAGAGAATATCCAACCTTTTACTGTCCCAGATGCAGAGGCCTGGCAAGGCCTATTGATGGACGCCCTTTCGACCAGCTTGTCATAGACAACCACAGCCTGGAAGTGATTGACAAGTTCTGTTACCTCGGTGACACGATCAGCACTGAAGGTGGAAGCCTGTCCAGCATCACAAAACGCTGTAGAGCTACATGGAGCAAATTCAGAGCATTGTTGCCCATCCTCACCTGTCGCATCTTATGTCTGTTCACTAGAGGAATAATTTATGCCTCATGTGTCCGCAGTGTTATGCTGTATGCCAGCGAGTGCTTGGTGATAAGAAACGAGGAGTGCTCTATGCTGCTTCGGAATGAGAGGCCTATGATTAGGTGGATATGCGGAGTCAACACACAGGCACATGTGGATACAGCCACACTGTACAGCAAGCTGGACTTAGTCCACCTTGAGGTCATCATGAGAAGGAACCAGCGAAACTTTCCAGTCAACATGGCCAAGGACAGGGATGAATGGCAACAGTAAGTTCAGGCAACTACATGACTGTCCAACCCCCTTTCTAGGGGAAGAAAGAACTCTAAAATGCATGATGATGATGATGATGAAAACACTGTTATAACTGGCATAGCAATAACATTGTCCCCATGTGTGTGAGTGTGTGCATGTGTGTGTTTAACTTTTTTCTCCAAGTATCTGACAGCTGCAGCTCTACTGTTTGTGTATAAGAGATCTGAGTCACAGCAGGAGTCTTGCAAATCAGTGTAATGTGTGTTATCTTGCCCTAATCTCCCCCTGGTCTCTCTCTCTCTCTCTCTCTCTCTCTCTCTCTCTCTCTCTCTCTCTCTCTCTCTCTCTCTCTCTCTCTCCCTCCCTCTCTCTATACCAGAGTTGTTCTGCATCGCAGCATGGTAATTATTCCACACTTCCTGTTTAAAACCCAAAGTTGTTCTCTCTCTGCTGTCTCAAATCTATCAGCGAGAGTGTGAAGGATTCTTAGCATGTAGTTCAGTAATGGTGTTCGAAAATATTTCTGAGCTGCTTTACAGAGACTGTAAATGAGGCCTCGAGTCTATCAGCCATCTTTATAATTGCCTTGTGGAAATGAATAAAGACAACAAAGGAGATTATAGGTCTAAGGGGAAATCAGATAAACTCCCAGACCAAATTTTTAAAACACATGAACTTTTTATTAGAGCAGAATCACTGTGAGCACCACCGACGAAAAAAAAAAGAAGAAAAAATATGTTGAATGACAATTACATAAGAGAAATAATCAGCAGGATGCTTCTCAGATCCTATTGAGGCTCTGAACGAGTGCCTTAATAAAACTAGAGGCATTCGCAAGTTTGGATCAGAGTTAATTCCACAGCCATCCCTGACCAGGCGTCCATGGGAGATAATTGGCCTAGCTCTCCTGATGATTTACCGTCGCAAAGATGTTCACCCCAAACCTAATTACCGTATTCGATGTGATAAGCGCCCAGGGCGCTTAAAAAAATGGGGGGGGGGGGTGTTATTAAAATGTTACCAGCATAGTGGAAGTGCTTATTACCATCGGGGTGGAATCCATGAATAATAACAGAACAATAAAATAGTTTTAATGGTATTTGTGTTATTCATTTGTGGTATCAACCAAACTACTTACATGAAAGCTGAAAATAAACAGAAAACAGTATAATTTTTTTTTTACAAAAGACCTCTTACTTTCCCCCCCCCTTTAAACATTTCCTTTAAACATTTTTCCTGAAGTAAAATCGATCCAATCAACACCGTGAACTTTAGCACATGCCACGTTGAACCAATCAACATGAAAATAAACAAAAGCACATGGCCAGTAACTTCTTTTAAATTGATGAAGTTAGTGAGCAGGTGAAAAATACTCGTCATCACTTTCTGATAGGTCCATATCTGGCTCATCGCTCCATTCATTCAGAGCATCCCATAGTTTTGCTGTAGCAGTTTCTAATGGTTCATCGATTGTTGGACATTTACCAAGAGAACACAGAAAAATATTTTCATGTTTTTTAAAGCACGGCAGAACAATCAAATGTGTTGTAACTGATGAACATTATTGACATTCCCCAGTGGCAGGGGGTCTTGAAATTCCGTGTAAACTCACTTTTACAGGCAGTGAACGCTTCATTTTACCGTTACAGAGACTAATCCAATAAAATTGGTAAGTTTGATCAACAATTTTGCTCCCAGTACACATGGGCAGTTATTAGACGTAAGATAAAAATACCCCAAAAAAAAAAAACACGGGGGGGGGGGCTTATTGGAGCAGAGTGCTCATTATGTTGGCTACGGTAAGTCCACCTGGCCATCTATTCATCTAATCAGTTCTTAAGACTTGGAAATGAAGACTTAAAGTGATGAATTTGATTTGTCAGATGAGCCCCATTAAGGTTGTATTTAAAATCTTTAGGAATGTAGATCACCAGGAACAGGATTGGGCTGCCATGAAATTGATATTTCTAAGTGCACATGTAGAGTCACCCAACATCCTTACCCTGTGATATATGAATAGTTTTGTGATTTTATTTCACCTAAAACATATTATTTACTTGAACACAATTCTAGAGTAATTCATCCGTTCATTTTCTGTAACCGCTTAATCCTACTTAGAGTCATCGAGAAGCTGGCACCCTTCCCAGATGACGCCAGATGAGAGCAGAGTACACCCTGGACAGCTCGCCAGGGCATTACAGGGCAGAAACACGCTTACGGCTATACAGCTACTCTTGTCGAAAGTCAGCAATGGTTCTTTTACATGAACCTCACACCATAGACAGTGAGAGACATGGCCGGCCTTTGATAACCCAGTTAGCTGCAGTGGGAGGACAGTGACAACATTGAGGACAATGGGGCTTCAACCTCCAACCTTAGGATCAGTGATCCAGCACCTTTATCACCAGGCCACCACTGCCCTTTCTAGAGTAGTATAAAGCACTGAAGAGCATAATGTTAATATGCAGCTCAGAATAAAAAAAAATAGATTTAAATGATACCAGCATGCATCTCACCACCAAGTGGGTTTTCTTAAAGGTGCCTCACACGGTACCTCACTTGTTCCGGTCATATTTCACTGTTGCTACGATGTGTCAGCTGATTTTTTCCTGATAAGGTACCAGTGTTCTCCGATTGGAACCTGGTGTTTAATTCGATGGTATTTCGGTGTTCCATGTAATGTTGTCATAATCTATACTGATGTCACGCCAACTTCTATCAACGTTTTCCCAACATGTCTTTGATATTGTATAAAAAAAGGAGTGAATTTACCGAAAATGAGACTAAAATGTCTTCTGATGTTGCTACCATTTTCCCCAAATTTTATGCCGATAAGTGTTACAGCGATGACTACTCAACTGCCTGCTTCTCGGATTCCATGTACACCGATGTTCTTCAATGTGTACTGATGCTCACTGGTTAACTCCAATGTAACATCTCCCAACACGTCAGAGCAAATAGTGGAAGATCAGAGACAATCAGTACCGTACTAATAAAGGTGGAACTGGATGTATGATACAAAACACAACACAGTGAGACTGTGTTGGAATCTGCAACCAGTAAACATGGGGGCTCATATTTACTCTGTGCTTCTAATACTTTATAATCATACTCCGTAATCAAATTCATCCGTCTCACTCACTCACTCATTTGTCAAACCACTTATTAGGATTGCAGGGAGGTTGCACCCTATCTTAGCCAACAATGAATGAAAGCAGGTTACACCTTGGACAACTTGCCAGACCGTCGAAACAACAACACATGCAAAACCATTCACACTCGCATCCGAATCTAGGGGCAATCTGAAACAGCCAAGTAGCCTAATGTGCATGTCTTTGGAGTGACGGAGGAAACTGGAGTACCCTGAGGAAACCCACTCAAGTATGGGGAGAATATGCAAACGCCACACAGGAATGCCCAAGACAGGACCATCCCGCAGTGAGGCGAACCCCTACGCTATTGTGCCGCCCCTAATTCAGTAATCTGTACAACAAAATATTTGAGAGGTCACAATGTTCCAGGAAGTTTTTTTGTCCAAGATAAACTGGTCTGTGTCGTCCTGGGGTTTTCTGTCATGTTGTTGTTTTGCTCTACTCTAGGGTATGTTTGGCTATGTTGTGCACCACAAAGTTCTCATGGTTAAAAAAAGATAATTTTCAGTGAAACTCTCTTTTTCATGCCTCTGCCCTTTTTAATCTCCAGGAGCTTTGTGTACTTATTTGGAAGGAAGTATTCCAGGCTGTGATTGCTAATATTTGTCTGAAAGTTCAACGTTAGGTTGTTTTATGTATTAACTGCTTGACTGCTGTGCTTTCTACACCTCCCAGGCTTCGGAAACAACACAGGAAATGTTGCATTAAACAGCCACGGTCTTTTTAGAATGTCATCGCTTTGAAAATAGCAAACTGAAAGAATTCAGGAGGGTGAAAAAAAAAAATCAATTGCAGTCAGCCATTTTAATAAACACTGAAGCACATTCAAGATTCAAAGCCATCAACACAGAATGGTACAAAACGTGGTCTTGGCCATTATAGTATATGCACTTGCAAAGAGATATCATAGTACACATGATGATACTTACACAATAAGGCCTTTCTACCAGTTGTCACATGACATCGCTATATTTTTTTTGATTAATTACATTAGTTACAAAGCATATTGATAACAAATGCTAATATAACATACACATTCAGGTATACATCCACATTTTACACATCAAAATGGGTGAAAGAAATCACAGAATGATGCTTATTGATTATAATTAGTGAACAACCAGTGCTTTGTGCACAATATATTTTATTCTTATATTAATTTTGAAATTTTTTTTTTAATAATGATTACTGTGAGACTGTAAAGGCACACACACACACACACACACACACACACACACACACACACACACATACACACACACACTCTGATCAGATATATATATATATATATATATATATATATATATATATATATATATATATATATATTTATTTATATATATATATATATATACACTACAATGGTGTAGCTGGATTAATTTCAGAGTATGATAAATAAAGATATGTACTGAATTGATAACAGCATGCTCATATATTTTTGGTAGACACCAAATAATAGTAGGAAGGAATGTTATTCCGAATTTATTTAATTACATAAAAAGCACTTTCCACCTCCACCCAAATATGGTATATTTATAATGTTAGTATATCTTTATGACAGTTCTACCGAAAGTGATTAGACCATATTCAAGTAGTCAGGGGAATTATATTTGCACTTTTACTCATCCTGCAGTACAGTAATGTTCCATGCCTCAAACTCTATTTTTCAGAGTTCAGAGAATGACTTCTTTTTTATGGAATTATTAAGTATCCCAGGAATAATGAAAAAAATAAAATATGTGCCTTTTATATGCCTAAGCACTGATTTTCCCTCTCAAAGGTTCTCAAAGGTTGTAGCCTCAATTTGTGTGTTTTTTAATGGCAAGATTATGCACAATGTTATGTGCAGACTTTTTCAAAAAGTTCCAGTAAATTTTTTGGATTTTTTTGGACGTGTTGTATTACAGCAAGCTAAGCAGGAGTGCTGTGTGTTTTTCTGTTATTTGTATACACAGGGATCCCTCACACAGGGATCGAGACCCCGCGACCGCTGATTTCCACGAAGTAGGATCGACCCCCCTGTATATTTATATCAATAAATACATATTCAACATTATAAATGCTTATAACAATTTAAAATAATGCATAAGATGTAAATAAAATATAAATACACACATATACAGAGGCATGCATGCACACACACAGATGCACATCTCACATAAGAATAAGTTTTGTTGGGTTGTTTTTTTGTTTTTGCCTGTTTGTTGTTTTGCATAATTGACCTTGTTTTGTGGCATTTTCCTTGACTCTTCTCCTCTTTTTCCTTAATTTCATTATTTTTTATTTTTCGATTAATATTTTTGAAAAACCCACGATGCACTGAAGCCGCAGAAACTGAAGCACGAAATAGTGTGGGATCACTGTGTATATACGTGTGTGTGTGTGTGTGTGTGTGTATATATATATATATATATATATATATATATATATATATATATATATATATATATATATAGATACAGAGATAACAAAGGTAGGGGATTTTAAGTACTTAGGCTCAACAATCCAGAGCAATGGAGAGTGTGGAAAAGAGGTGAAGAAGCGTATGCAGGCAGGTTGGAATGATTGGAGAAAAGTGTCCGGTGTGATGTGCGATAGGAGAGTGTCAGCAAGAATGAAAGGAAAAGTGTACAAGACGGTGGTGAGGCCAGCGATGTTGTATGGCTTAGAAACAGTGGCGCTGAAGAAAAGACAGGAGGCAGAGCTGGAGGTAGCGGAGATGAAAATGTTGAGGTTCTCTCTGGGAGTAACGAGGATGGATAGGATCAGGAATGAGTACGTCAGAGGGACAGCACATGTAAGATGCTTTGGAGACAAAGTCAGAGAGGCTAGATTGAGATGGTTTGGACATGTACAGAGGAGGGATAGTGAGTATATTGGCAGTAGGATGCTGAGGTTGGAACTACCAGGCAGAAGGCCTAGAGGAAGACCAAAGAAGAAATTTATGGATGTGGTGAAGGAGGACATGAAGGTCGTTGGAGTCAAAAAAGAAGATGCAGAGGACAGGGTGAGATGGAGACGGATGATTTTCTGTGGCGACCCCTGAAAGGAGCAGCCGAAAGGAAAAGAAGATATATATATATATATATATATATATATATATATATATATATATATATATATATATATATATATATATATATATATGTGGATTTTAATCAAATTTGTACCAGAGGCAGGGGTTTGGACAAGGAAGACTCCATTAGATTTTGGGCGTCAAGTTCTGAATCTCGGAATTTTTTAAGAATTCTTCAACATTATATAGGCATTTTGGTTCATCCACAATATGACTTGGCTTGGCAGAGGTTTGCACTTCGCGTGCTCTTATTTGTACGTTTAAAATAAATTAGCTGAGTAATAGCTTACTAACAGAAATAGGAACAGTCCTGATTGGTTAATATTGCACTGTATTCGTATTGCTAAAATCAGCTGAACATTTTTTTTTTCTTTTTAGAATTATCTTAAAATATTAGAGGGAAGGTCAAACTAAGCTCCCATTGCCCCAAGCTTACCAAACTATACCTCAGAAACTATACCAATGCCAGTCTAAATATCTCTAATTTTTGCCTGGACCGTACATGTAATGATGCGTTACAAAACATTACCTCAGCATTACTACAATTAATATTGAACTTAATATGGTTGAGCAATACATTGCATTATGACAAGTCATTAAAAAACACTATTCTTGTGTTACGGTATTAAAAATGTAATACAATATAATGGTATTTTATTTACATTCAGATTTCCACCTCACAAATATAGCAACACATACATACACACACACACACACACACACACACACACACACACACACACACACACACACACACACACACACACACCTACCTATGTATACACATAGAAGGCCCATATTTTGATGAGCAGGCACATAAATTAACAATGCACAGAAATATTTTTCCAAGAACTACAATGAAATAGTATGTAATGAATGCTGACACACCAACAAGCTCTTAGATGGAGCCCATGTAAGATCTAAAAGTTCTCTCAATTCAGTGTGCCTGATAAATGAAATTTTTATTAAACATGACATCATAAGATTTGACAATGCTACAGAATATTAAAACATTTTTCAAATGAATATAAATTACAAACCAAAGGAATCTATTGATTTAATGGTACCTGATATATAATGGTACTTTTTTGAGCCATCGCTTCATGAGAACTAAGCAGGAACAACAATGTGTTTCAGTGAAACTAACAAGAAACACAGTGCCTCTGTCAACTAACCGGATATGTAAAAATATTTGTTTTTATGAAAATCTGGATGATTCAGAAAAACATTAGCATCCTACAACAGATAACCTGTACTTGGGTTGAGTCTACATGTAAGTAGACATGTTAATGTGTTCTTCAGTTTGGCTTTAAATCCATCCATCTATTCATTATCGATACCGTTTATCAGTCAAAGTCAGGGGGAAGGCTGGACCCAATCCCAGCTGATTTCATACGAGAGGCAGGGTACACCCTAAACTGGTCTAACATGGGTCAAGCATACATTCACACTCACATTCACAACAGTGCATAATTTAGAGTAGTCAGTTTACATTATATGCATGTATTTGGATTGTGGGAGGAAACTGGTGCACCGGAGGAAACCCAGGGAGAACATGCAAACTCCACAGAGAAAGTTGGCCGAGATTTGAACTCTGAATCTTCTCGCTGCAAGGGCAACAGTGTTTATCACTGAGCCACTGCACCATGTTGAGGACTGGAAAGAAAGCATTTCAAAACAAATCCATAAATTACAGAGAAATATAACACTAGACATGTGTTTCAGAGAAAATTAACGGTGACCTATAAAATGAGGAGTTGGTTTGTGTCTGGCTGACACACAGCACTACTGGAAGATTGAATGCATGCTGCGCTTAAAACGTGCTCTTTCACCATAAAATCACCAGTTTGTCATTTGCAGCTCTCTGAATTTCACCTTTTCTTTTAGGGTAAATGTGGACCCACTGTGATAAGAACACACTTCGTAATTTATGACTAGAGTGCTTAAGTAAAATCAGCGGTACAAACCTTTCTAAATCAGAATTTTTGATTTGAATTGGCTGATCGAATCGTCTACACAAAGTTACAAAATCTATGACAAATGAAACCAATTGCATATTATGGAAATCCAAATCCACACTAATACCTGTGTGTTGGTAACTAGCTAACTTTCCTCTCCCTCAGACTCCTGAACTCCTGAACTCCATTAACTCAAATGCCAGTGTGAATACTCAAGCAAATGTAAATACAATGCAAGTAAACAATTCAGATGCACTCACTTTACAATGTGATCATTCAAGGTGGCTTCACTATTTCAGATTTTTACCAACACAGAAGGAATAGAGATATTTGGGCTACCAAACCCACTATAGCAGTAACAATTGTGGGCAACAATAGCCTAAAGCAGTGGTCCCAACCTCTGGGCTGCGGACCGGTACCGGTCCGTGGATCAGTTGCTAACGGGCCGCACAAGAAATAATTATTTATTTCTGTTCAGACTCAGATAATAAATAAAACAATCTTTTATATTTGAAAAAACTTTTATTTTGAAAATGACCCGATTCTCTCGTTTACATGTCGGTCATTTGAGCGCTAAAACGTAACCCACAAGGGGACGGCACATGAACAGAGGCGAGTTGGATGTGTTTCAAACCATAGCTGGGGTTTCGGGTGACACTGAGCCCGAGCCTTCATTCTCCCAGCTGGTGCACCATCACCTGTGTTTTTTTTTTTAAGAAGAGTTTGAGCTCGATTAAAAATGTAACACTTAATTCTGATTAGGGAGGCTGGCGCACATCACAACCGACTCTGGGCAAGGGTGGGGTATTATATTTACAATATAAACAAGCCCCCCAACCCCCCGGCCATGGTAAAATTGTCAAGCGTTGACCGGTCCGCGGTGATAAAAAGGTTGGGGACCACCGGCCTAAAGGATCGAGCAGTGGTTTTAGGACCGAAAGGTCACTGGTTTGATTTCTGAACCAGTAGGAAAAATGTGTGGTGGTGGTGAGGGAGTGAGTAGTACCTTCCCTTCCTCCACATAAATGGCTGAAGTGCCCTTGAGCAAGGCACCCAATCCCCAACTGCTCTCCAGGCACCCCCAATATGTGTGTGTGTGTGTGTGTGTGTGTGTGTGTGTGTGTGTGTGTGTGTGTGTGTGTGTGTGTGTGTGTGTGTGTGTGTGTGTGTGCTCACATTGGATGGGTTTAATGCAGAGGAAATTATTTCCCTTACAGGATTAATACAGTATATTAAAAAAAGTTTATGTTTATCAGAAAATACTCCACCTAATGGCATGCACTATTCGCACTATTTACAAATTAGCCTCACCTTTGAGCTTAAGATCTTGGAGGCATCTAATATCTACTAATGATCTACCTGTATATGTGTAACAGTAGTGAATTTGTACTCTGTGCAAAGTACAAGAGGTGAAGCAGATTTAAAGGGAATTCGTGTCCTTTTAAAATAAAACCAACATGGCTTTTTACATTTACATTCAGAACATATTTCCCACTGCATTTTTCGTCAAAAGCGTTACAAGGCCACAATGAAATCTTAGACAGCTGTGTTGTTTGAATGAGTTAAGGTAGACTCACGTGATGCCGATGTTGGTCCCGATCTTTACCGATGTTCAAGATCTTTGACAACTTTTCAACACGTTCAAAAAAGCAGTACAGACCATTGGTAGAGATTAACACATGGGTAAGCATCTGTACAAAATTGGTAAAGATTGTTTAACTTTTGTTACAACTTTGGTTAAGAATGGTATCGGTTGGTAGAACATTGGTAAACACCAGTACAGCATCAGTTAAGGTAGGTATAACACTGGGACACACTGGCCTAATATCGGTATCGTGTGAGACTACCTTTATGCAGAGAACTTGTTTATGTCTCACCCTTCCATCAAACTAAACACTGTTGCTTGCTGACCAAGTGAAATCAATCAAACAGGCTAAGATTACCTTTTAAGGCCATTATATAGCTTTTTTAATGTAATACCAAAGTCAGGGAAAACTGTCACTTGGTGAAGGAAAAATTACTTCAATATTTACACAGTGTATTCAAATCTAAGGATACATTTGTTGAACATGAGGTCCGCTCACAATAAATTCTGGTATGCTGCCAAGCATCTTCAAATCCAAGCCAGCTGATGGTGAAATATAACCGTGGTTTCGCGATGGATTCAAATTCGTAGGATCAAGTTCAATTTTTTTTGTCCAGTTATGACTGAGAAAATATAGAAATACTGTACACTTAAGCTAACAAGTATAACTCTAAGTCTAATAAGTGTGTATAAGATACTTATTTACAAACACTCTTTCTCTTGCTGTTGGGGTGAAAGTGCAATGCTGTCAGAGCCATTGCTAAGAACAGAGCCTTTTGTCATATCGGTACTGACGGTAGACAGTGGGAAGCTCTCATAGTTCTGTGGAACCCCCCAGCACCTGCACTGATACAGCAGCGACTTCAGCTCCTTTTGAAAGTTGTTGTTAAGGAAACCGTAGATGATGGGGTTGACACACGTGGACGCCATCGCTGTGAGGTGGCAGACTGAGAAGACAGCATCATGACACCAGATGAGGGCTTCATGGTTCCAGTCAAAAATGGTATTGAACACATTTAAGGGTAGCCAGCAGAGGGCGAACAGAGCCACGATGGAGGCTAGCATGGTGTTGATCCGCTTGGAGTGCTTTGCATTTCGTTGACGCGCATCCCGTGTCCTCTCAATTATGTCTTTGCGGTGATTGAGGCGCAGAAAAATGCGCAAATAGCAGACGCTGATGAGTGTAAGAGGCAGGCAGTATTGGAACACCAGCATTGATGTGGTGTATGCTAAGCGGTTCCCCTCTGATGGCCACTTTTCCATGCAGACCATATGCGTATCGGAGGGATTCATTGGAATGCTGAGGTTGTGGGAGTTCAAGTCATCCAAAAAGGTGAAGGACAAGAAAGGCAATGAGACAAAGCATCCCATAATCCAGGTGACGGCCACAGCCAGGTATGAATGTCCAAGCACTGGCTTCCAACCGGTAGGGTGGATGATGAGCTGATGCCTCTCCAGTGTAATCAGCACCAAGGTGTAGATGGAAACCGTGATGGACAGACACTGGACGAATGAAGTCAATTTGCAAAGAGCCACTCCCAGAATCCACCTGTCCATTAGAGTGTAGGTGATGGTGCTGGGCAGGCATATGAGGCACATGAGGATGTCAGAAGAGGAAAGGTTAGCGATGAAGAAGTTAGTCACGTTGTGCATCTCCTTTTGGCGCAGGATGACGAGAACGAGGCAAGTGTTTCCCACTAGACCTACAGCCAGCATGGTGCTATAGGCCATGATCAAGAAGGTGGTACCACCCAGTGAGAGTGAGCAAACCTCTACCTCCCAACCCAACCAATGATGCGTGCTGTTGTTAAGGTGGACACCCTCCATCATCTGTTCATCCAAACCACGTGTGCTGATCCAAATCAAATATCAAACTGTCTTAGCAGTTCTTGTTTTCGTGAACCAATTTAGTTTTAATTCACAAGACGTCTCATTTTGAAGTCCTGGATGGAACACTGGTGTGATCTGGAATAAAAGATAAAGATTATTAGCAAATGCAGCAAAAAATAAATCTATGACATTAGGGAAGGTAGAGATTTTACTCAAAGAGGAAGTCAGACAGGGACAAGAGGTGTATAGGTTATTGACCAGAGCAGGAAACGTGATCTACAACAGACCCAAAAGCACTGTCTAATTAACCCTTCATTCATTTGCCGAACCACTCATTCTGACTTAGCGTTGCTGGAAAGTTGGAGACTATCTTAGCCTCAGAGCCTATATGCTAGAGTCACTGGGCGAAGGCAGCTCACCAAACCATCACACAGCCATTCACGCTCACTTGTATACCAGGGGCAATTTGAAACAGCTAATTACCTGTATGTCTTTGGTAACCAGAGGACCCAGAGGAAACCCATGAATGCATCGGGAGAACATCCAAACTCCATACTGGAATACTGGGGTCCAGGACCCAAACCCAGAATGTTTTTTGCTGTGAGACAGACATGTTCAACACTATTCCATTGTCCTGTATGTCTAATTTACCGTTGTTCTAAATTAGACACACAAAAAATAAATAAAGAAAGAAAATAATAATAAGATAAGCCTTGACAGGATCGTGGGAAGAATGCCTGATTCTACTTTTTTTTTTTTTTTTTTCTGAAATTTATTTCCTTTGTTCATTATATTGTAGTGTATTGCCCCCCACCCCACCACCCCCCACCCCACTCCCACTAGCTGTACCTCTAACAAAATACCTCAAGGTTGCAAAACTTTTTGTCAATTTCTGTACGTCATAAACTTGACTTGACAGAATAACAGCTTTTCCGGATGTGAGAATGTCTTCTAATTACAATCTGTCTTCAGAACACTAGACAAGAGAGACAGTAATCATTATTCAAACACTGCATTGCATAAGATAGACAGAAAAATTATTGGCTGAATTAAGATAAGGTCAATACCAATAAATTAAAAAAAAAAAACTTTCCACAGAGTATGTCGAGATACGGCGGTCTAACAGATGGTGGTCTACAAAGTCCGTAATAAAATTAATATTGGTTGCTGAGACTGTGAAATATTCTTTCTCGACATCCTGGATATGAATATACTTCATCTTTCAAAGATGCAGCACTTTAAACAACTAAGTTCTGACATAATTTACATTTTGGAGAAAGTCTAAGCGTTTAAATGTGTCTAATAATTTGTATAGTCTAACTAGTTTATAAATTCCACTCATTCTCAGATTTCCTGCCTCCCAGGCACCTTCCTAGAAGTCACTTTACATTAATTTACATTCACAGCATTTGGCAGACACCAACTTTCGACAACTAAACAGATCAGGGTTATGGGCCTTATTCAAACGCAGTAGACTGGTAGGACTGTGGCTTGAACCCCGTACTTTCTTATCAGTAAAACAGAGCATTACTTCAGAGATAAACTTCATGCATCTGAAGCGAGGAGGGATATTTAACCACTTTATAACAAGTAATTTATAGAAGTCCTGTGGAACAATATTTTGCCACTACTCGTTACTTCACGCTTCAATTCATTTGGGTTCAGTGTATCGTGTTTTTTTTTAAATATTCATAGAATTAAAAAATATTGCAAAACATGCCCAATTATGCAAAAAAACACCTAAACAAACAAAAACAAAGAACAACCCAAACCCCCCCCCCCCAATCAGAACTACTTACTTTTTATGTCAGGTGTGCATTGTGCGCTCGCGTGTGTCTGTATTTGTATTTTATTTACATCTTATGAATAATTTTTTAATGTTTAATTGTTATTATAAGCATTTAGAGCATTGAATATCATTCATTTCATTTATTTTCTGTAACCGCTTCATCCTAATTAGGGTTGCGGGGAGGCTGGTGCTCATCCCAGCCAACTCAGGGCGAGGGCAGAGTACAACCTGGACAGCTCGCCAGGCCATCGCAGGGCGGAAACACGCTGACGGCTTTGCAGCCTACTCTTGTCAAAAGTCAGCAATGGTTCTTTTACATGCCTCACACCATAGACAGTGAGAAACATGGCCTTTGATAACCCAGTTAGCTGCACTTGGGGGGGACATTGACAACCTTGTTGAGAGTGGGACTCGAACCCCCAACCTTTGGCTCAGCAATCCGGCGCCTTATACCACTAGACCACCACTGCCCCAGAGCATTGAATATGTTTATCGATATTATATACACATATACATGTACATATACATCAGTTGGGGGGTGGGGGGTGATTCTTCTTCGTGGAATTTGCTGGCCGCGGGGGTGGGGCTGTGGGGGTTGGATCTCAGTCCCAATTATCCATGGAAAGTAAGGGATCCCTGTATTATAAAAAACTAGTGGTCAAACCTCCACCAAACCCAGCAATTGCCCATATGATCCAAAATGTCAAACATCATCTTTTGGCAGACATGTGTGCAACTATTTTTTTGCAGTTTTCAAATAATCACACAATTTCACAACAGAACTTTCCTAAATACATTTACGTATTCCATTCATCACAATATTTTTGGAAAATGCGCCAAATTTTTGCAACTCAACAAGCTGATAAGATATTATACATATCTTACTATATTAAAGTACAGTAGATTATTCGAATTATATGATGATTACAGTCCTATTGTCCTTTGGTCCATTTGTCCAACAGCCCTAACCCTAATCCAAACGAACTGAGTAAAGTGTTCAACTGATTTACGTTAGGTGCCCATATTGTATGAGATGGGTTATCAGAACAAAGTACCATCTCAGTGACCTGAGACAAGAGCATTACAAATGATAGAATTAAATAAAACAGTAGACCCTTGAACGTTAACACGGTGGCTGGAAACTATATAGCAAGAGGATGAGTTTGACAACCTGTATAGCATGATATCACAACATGTTAACACTGCTTAAGTTTGCTTTATCCAAACAGTGTTATATGATTTCATAATGCTGGCTTAAATCCAGACCAAGTTCTTGTGCTTGAACTTTTTAGTACAACTTAATTCCTGCAAAATCCAATTCAATAATTTCCTTGTGTTATCTGTTTAATAACATTGAGATCACGTCTATCCATAAAGAGAATTGATGTAGCACTGTTAGAAAACCTGCCTCGACTCTTTTTCAGGCTGCAGAGATATTTTTCCATGTTCTTATGTTGTACAGATATTGTGAAGATAAATTGAGTTGAAAGAAGAATTGTGATATTATAAATTATTAGACACAGTCTTCAGGCATATGGTAGAGAATGATGAGAAAGTCGTCAGAAGACAAAAGACACTAAATGTGATTTGCAACTCAATAAAGTTTCATATTCTTCAATCTGTCAAGTATTCAGTTGAGAAAAATAGCGAGGCCTTCTTATGTTTCTTTGTATTCTAAACTTCTTTCTTATGGATAGATGACTTCTTCTTTTCCTTTCGGCTGTTCCCTTCAGGGGTCGCCACAGCGAATCATCTGCCTCCATCTCACCCTATCCTCTGCATCTTCTTCTCTTATATCAACTGCCTTCATGTCCTGCTTTACCACATCCATGAATCATCTCTTTGGTCTTCCTCTGGGCCTCCTGCCTGGTAGTTCCAACCTCAGCATCCTACTACCAATATACTCACTATCCCTCCTCTGTACATGTCCAAACCATCTCAATCTAGCCTCTCTGACTTTGTCTCCAAAACATCTCACATGCGCTGTCCTACTGATGTACTCATTCCTGATCCTATCCATCCTCGTTGCTCCCAAAGAGAACCTCAAAATTTTCATCTCTGCTACCTCCAGCTCTGCCTCCTATCTTTTCCCCAGGGCCACTGTTTCTAAGCCATACAACATTGCTGGCATCAACACTGTCTTGTACACTTTTCCTTTCATTCTTGCCGATACCTTCCTATCACACATCACACCGGACACTTTTCTCCAACCATTCCAACCTGCCTGCACACGCTTCTTCACCTCTTTTCCACACTCTCCACTGCTCTGGATTGTTGAGCCTAAGTATTTAAAATTCTCCACCTTCCTTATCTCTGCTACCTGTAACCTCACCGTTCCTCTTGGGCCCTTGTCGTTCACACACATGTATTCTGTCTTACTGAGGCTAACCTTCATTCCCCTCCTTTCCAGGGCATACCTCCACCTCTCTAGATTTTCCTGCACTTGTTCTCTGCTCTCACTACAGATCACAATGCCATCTGCAAACATCATAGTCCATGGGGAATACTGTCCAACCTCGTCTGTCAGCCTGTCCATCACCATAGCAAACAAGAAGGGGCTCAGAGCTGACCCTTGATGCAGTCCCACCTCCACCTTGAACTCTTCTGTCACACCGACAGCACACCTCACCACTGTCTTACATCTCTCATACATGTCCTGCACCACTCTAACATACTTCTCTGCCACTCCAGAACTTCCTGATGCAATATCACAGTTCCTCTCTCGGTACCCTGTCATATGCTTTCTTCAGATCCACAAAGGCACAATGCAGCTCCTTCTGAACTTCTCCGTACTTCTCTGTTAACATCCTCAAGGCAAACACTACATCTGTGGTGCTCTTTCTTGGCATGAAACCAAACTGTTGTTCACAAATGCTGACCTCTGCCCTTTGTCTAGCTTCCACTATTCTTTCCCATAACTTCATCGTATGGCTCATCAACTTTATCCCTTTGTAGTTGCCACAACTCTGCTCGTCTCCCTTGTTCATAAAAATGGGCACCATCACACTTCTCCTCCATTCCTCTGGCATCCTCTTACTCTCTAAGACCTTGTTGAATGTTCTTGTCAGAAAATCTACTGCTACCTCTCCTAGACACTTCCATACCTCCACCGGTATGTCATCAGGACCAACTGCCTTTCTATTCTTCATCCTCTTCAATCAGAATCAGAATCAGAATAATTTATTAATTACCACACAACCAAGTTGGTGGAATTTGCTGTCGGTACAGCACTCAACTATGACAAAAGTTACAAAGGACATTAACAACACACATCATACAACAAAGACAGCACACATGAAAACAAATTATTACAAACATAATCCATAACAACTACAGACATAACAGACAAAAAAAAAAGACAGACAAGGCTGTAATGTACATTCAGTGCAAAGCATTCAGAGTTCTTATGACTGTAGGGAAAAAAACTGTTCTTGAAACGGGATGTTCTGGTGGGTAGAGATCGATATCGCCTCCTAGAGGGCAGCGGTTGAAACAAATGATGAGCAGGGTGAGAGGGATCAGAGGTGATTTTTTGTGCTCTTAAGATTCAGCGTTTATGACAAATTGATTGGACTGATGGAAGGGGGGTGCCAATGATCCTGGATGATTTAGTGACAATGCGCTGTAGTTTTTTCTGTGAGTTGCTGTCTAGGCTGCCATACCAAACTGTTATGGATGAGGTGAGAATGTTCTCAATGATGGCGGAGTAGAACCGGAGGAGGATATTTGTTTTCACTCTGAATTTCTTGAGCTGTCTCAGGAAAAACAGTCTTTGGTGAACTTTTTTGTGAATGTAGTCTGTGTTAGTGTTCCATTTTAGTGTATTGTTAATGTGAGTGCCGAGAAATTTGAAAGAGTCAGTTATGGCTATGGGTTCATTAGAGATGTGAATGGGAGTTTTGAGCGAGGCTGTGTGCCTGAAGTCAATTATTAGTTCCTGTGTTTTGGATGGGTTGAGCTGGAGGTTGTTTTCTTGGCACCAGGAGACAGCTTGGGCTACTTGTTGGCGGTAGTGGTGTTCATTATCCATCGTTATGAGTCCGATGATAGTAGTGTCGTCTGCATACTTAAAAATGGAAATTGAACTGTGATGGGATGTCATATGGTTTGTGTACAAAGAAAAAAGCCATGGTGAGCGGACGCAGCCCTGGGGGACACCTGTGCTGAGGGTCAGAGGTCGAGATGAGATGTTACCAATCTTAACCCTTTGTTGCCTTTTCCATAGGAAGCTCCATAACCAATGGCGTAGACAGGGGTCAATGTTCATGTCCGTCAGTTTATTGAAGAGGTTGACCAGGTTTATTGTGTTAAAAGCAGAACTGAAGTCAATGAAAAGGATATGGGCATAGCTTTTAGGAGACTCAAGGTGCTGTAATATGTGGTAGAGGGCCAGGCTGACGACATCCTCAACAGACCTGTTGGCAGGTAAGCAAATTGATGAGGGTCAAGCAGGGGGGTAGTGGATGCCTTCAGATGATTGAGGATGATGCGTTCAAATGACTTCATGACCACGGATGTTAGGGCGATTGGTCTGTGGTCATTGAGACATGAGATCTTCGGTGATTTTGGGACAGGGATTATGGATGAGACCTTGAAACAGAGTGGAACTGTACAGTGGCGGAGGGACGTATGGGGCCAGTTGAGCTGCGCAGTACTTAAGAACAGCAGGGGTGATCCTGTCTGGGCCAGCTGCTTTCCTCTTGTTATTTTTCTTAAAGACGTTCCTGACCTCTTCCTCCTGGATGTGAAATGAGGGGTGTGGGAGGGGGTGAGGGAGGGGATAGCGGGGGGGGGGGGGGGGACTGGGGACTGTTCAAACCTCCCAAAGAACTCATTGAGTTTGTGTGGAAGGTCCATATCAATGTCAGATGAAATGGAGGGTTTTTTTTTGTAATCAGTCATGTCCTTTAGTTTTTCCATACATATCAGGTATTGTTTGATGTGATCTGATGTTCCAGCTTTATTGCATAGTTTGATTTAGCTTTCCTGATCGCAGATCTCAATTGATATGCCCAATGCCCTTCTCACTTCACCCTTACTAATCTTTGCTACTTCCTGGTCCTCAACAGTCACTTCTATTCTTTTTTCTCTCTCATTTTCCTCATTCATCAGCTCTTCAAAGTACTCTTTCCATCTTCCCAGCACACTTCTGTCATCAGTCAATACATTTCCCTCTCTGTCCTTAATCACTCTAACTTTCTGCACATCCATCTCATCTCTATTTTACTGCTGTGCCAACCTGTATAAATCATTTTCTCCCTCTTTACTGTCCAACCTAGCATACAAGTCATCATACGCTTTCTGTTTGCCCTTTGACACCGCTACCTTCACCTCACTCTTCCTTTTTCAGCTCCCACCACTTTGTCTTCTGCTCTGCCTTTGCCTTCTTCACCTTCCTCACCATCAGCGTCATCCTACACACCACCATCCGATGCTGTCTGGCAACACTCTCACCCACTACTACTTTGCAGTCACTGACTTCCTTCAAATTACATCACCTACACAAGATGTAGTCCACCTGTGTGCTCCTACCTCCGCTTTTATAAGTCACCCTATGCTCCTGTTTCTTCTGCAAGAAAGTATATACCACAGCCATTTCCATCCTTTTTGCAAAATCGATCAACATCTGTCCTTCTGCGTTCCTGTCCTGGATACCAAACTTGCCCATCACTTCCTCGTCCCCTCCGTTTCCTGCACCAACATGTCCATTGAAGTCTGCCTCAATGACCACTTTTTCACCTCTGGGGGTACTCGGCATCACTTCATCTAACTCACTCCAGAATCTCTCCTTCTCTTCTATCTCACATCCTGCCTGTGGGGCATAAGCACTAACAAGATTGAATATCACGCCTTAAAGTTCTAACTTGAAACTCATCAGTCTGTCTGACACTCTTTTCACTTCTAGAACATTCCTGACAAACTCCTCCTTCAAGATGACCCCTACTCCATTTCTGTTCCCATCCACATCGTGATAAAACAGTTTAAACCTGCTCCTATGCTTCTAGCCTTGCTACCTTTCCACCTGGTCTCCTGAACACACAGTATGTCCACCTTCCTCCTCTGCATCATGTCAGCCAGCTCTCTACCTTTTCATTGCATAGTTCCAACATTCAAAGTCCCTACTTTCAGTCTTAGACTCATGCTTTTCCTCTTCTCTCTCTGCCTTCGGACACGCCTCCCACCGCTCCTTCTTCAACTTCTTCAATCAACAGTAGTCCAATTTCCACCAGCAGTTGGTTAACAGCACTGATGGCAGTCGTTGTTAACCCGGGCCTCGACCGATCCGGTATGAAATTCTTTGTTTTGACTCGCATATTTCATTTTGAATTGGTTTTACACCGGATACCCTTCCTGACGCAACCCTCTGCATTTATCCGGGCTTGGGACCAGTGTGAGGGTGGACACTGGCTTGTGTGCCCCCCCACACACGGCTGCATTATGGATACATGACATATTCCTAATTTTATGCCACTAAAACTGACATTTAATTAAATGTATCTATTTGTTTATTTGTAATATTTACCTCAGAGTACCCAGCAGTGTGCAACACTGTTCTTCCTTGGGCTTCTGTATGTTACAAACAACTACAAGCAAATACTTTTTATATATATATATATATATATATATATATATGTACAAGAATCTCTAACTTTCCATGCTTAATTGGGACTGAGATCCCCATGCGACCATCAAAATCCGCGAAGTAGGATCGCCCCCCCCAACCACCCCTGAGTGACGTATGTGTCCATGTATATGTGTATATAATATCAATATATCCATATTCAATGCTATAAATGCTTATAATAACAATTAAACATTAAAAAAATATAAGATGTAAATAAAATATAAATACACACACACATACAGATTGTATTGCACGAGAAGACGACGACACACATACTTATGCGCCCACATAGATGCGCCACACACAGATGCAACAATGTAAGTAGTTTTGATGGGAGATTTTAGGTTGGTTTCTATTTCGTGTTTTTTAGGGGTTTTTTTTTGCATAATTGGCCTTGTTTTTATGGCATTTTCCTTCACTTTTCCCTCTATTTTTTAATTAGATGGATCTTTCTCTCTCTCTCTCTCTCTCTCTCTCTCTCTCTCTATATATATATATATATATATATATATATATATATATATATATATATATGTATATATATATAAGATCTTGGAATTTCCTTGAACAATACTGTGATCTCTCCTTCAGGCACTACACAAAGCCTTGGCTTCACCATGGACCAGTGTCTGTCCTTCTCTTTTCATCTAGATGATTTCACTAATGTTTGCAGATCATGTCGATTTTTTAATATCAAAAGGATTCATCCATTTCTTCCCAGTAAGGCCACTCAGATACTTGCTCAACCCCTTGTCATCTCAAGACTAAATTACTACATCTCACTTCTGGCAGGTCTACCTTTGCGCACTATTTGACCTCTGCAAATTATCCAGAATGCAGCTGCATGGCTTGTTTTCAACCTTCCCAAATTTTCCCACAACACATCACTGCTACAATCTTTCCACTGGCTTCCTGTAGCTGCTCGCATTCAATTTAAAACACTAATGTTTGCCTACAAAGCCAAAAGTGGACCTGCATCTTCCTACCTCAAAGCACTTATCACACCCCACGCTGCATCATGTTCTGTCAGATCCTCTACTACTGCTAGACTGATTCCTTCACCTATCAAGAGACAAGGGAAAATGCATCTAAACTCTTCTCTGTTTTTGTGATTCAACTTCCTCTGGACATCCTGACAACTGAATCACTGGTTGTCTACAAACAATGGCTGAAAATTTACCTTTTTCAGCAGTACTTAGATTAAGCACTATGCTGTATACAAAACACACCACACACAAAAAAACACACAACACCTCCTGCCTGAGTTTGACTGACGGTATATTTAGTCTCTACAGGAGGCCCTTGTTATTGGCGGGGGTTTTGGTTCTGGCCCCTCCTGCGAATGAAAATAATCTGTGAGTTCTGTATCCAGAAGTAAAACCCCATGTATCATATTACATGTGCGAATGATCAACCAGAAGTAAAATACTACGTATCTACATGCGCTAAAATATGTTTCTTAAACACATTCTACAGACAGTCTTACTCATTAATGCAGTATTAATTTGTAAAATGTATTAATGATTAAGAAAAACTTTTTAAAATTTTCCTGCGATATTTATTGATAATAAAATATAAACATTATACAGCATCTTCTTTTCCTTTCGGCTTTTCCCTTCAGGGATCGCCACAGCGAATCATCTGGCTCCATCTCACCCTGTCCTTTGCATTTTCTTCTCTTACACCAACTACTTTCATGTCCTCCTTCACCACATCCATGAATCATCTCTTTGGTAAACATTATACAGCATATATCTATATATATATATATTTTCCTTGAAACACTAGTTTTCAAAAATGCCCATTCGAGGAAGGCTTTGCATTACTTGTGATGCATGAGATGACTGAATTCAGAGAAAAGCAGAGTTTTAGAGTGAGATAGTAAGAGAGCGTTACAATACAAAGAAGCGGTGACGTCATATGAGTTAATTATCTGGTGCAGAGTTGAGCATGCTTTTGTTTATTGGGAGTAGATGAGAATAGTGAATTCAGATGTGAGCCACGGAGCAGCTCAGCTATGCCCCTCAACCGTAACGGAGAGAAAACAGTTAGTTATAGGCACAGTCCCCCCAAAACACAGACCATAACAAAAAGGACATAAAAGAACAAGAAATGTAATAAATTGGATTAACAAAACAAAATGAGAAACATGCTACACAACAGTACATAAAATCACACACACAAACATTCTAAACATTAACTTAGGTACTGTACTGGAATAATAATTGAAAAAGACTTTAATAGTGGACTGTTTTACAACAGTTCAGATGATTATTCCTCTTCAGGCACTTCACAGGAATGTTACAATGTTTATAAATGATCAATTATTATTACAATGTATAATTATGTATTATAAATGAAAACAAAAATAAAGAGGGTGCACTATTCTTTTTGTTATGGAGCTTGCCAGAAAGGTTTAGAAGGCATGTGGATGAGAATAGAAGCGTGAATTTAGTGTAGCCTGGTATCTGAACAGGAAATAGGGAAAAAAACACTGTTTATTTTCATGAAAGTTTGAGAAAGCAGCCAGTTAATATAAATATTGAGGCGCTGCCTAAAAGCGAAGCTCCAAAAATATTTTCATTTATTTTCAATAAACAGCCATAATAACCTACCATCTTTTCAAAAGTTCTTAAAAAGTTATTTCTCCTCTACAAGAAAAAACACTGACACTGATTAAGCATTTTCTGTGATGGGTAAGTGCAGTCAACGCCAACGACAGCATGCACTGGCGCAGGGTTGTCTCTGTTGGCACGTGAGCACAGACACAACAACAAAATCGAGCTCATGGCTTTACAACATGGAGCTCCATGAAATTGCTCAATAAAATTCAAAAAGAGAGACACATTCATAGACATGTGGTGGCTGTTACTAAGTGCCTGCTCAGGGTTATTATACTTTAATGGTGATGTTATATTATGAGAAACAATAACAATTCATTTCAAATAGAAAAAAGAGCCAAACAAGCTTTTATAACCTATATTAGATGTTATTGATGTAATGCATTTTATTATTTCATTCAAATTAAAACTTTATCCAATAAAATATTGTTCTTGAAGGCTATGCACTTTGTTTAATTCAGGAAACTTTCTATAGAGCTGTACCAAACGATTTTACTTCTGCTGCCTTGTAAAAAAAAGAGCTGTCTTTGTTTGTTATTTTTGTCAATTTCCTCCACATGCATTCAGATTTGAAACAATAAACTGAAAATGGATCACTAAAATCAGGTTAAGTGAGTCTTATTGAGCTTGCCAGACCAATGCTGGGCCAACACACAATTATTCACACTCACTCACACCTGGGGAAGTTTGGAACAGCCAAATAGCAGAATCTGCATGTCTTTGGACTGTGGGTGAAAACCGAAGTACCCAGAGGAAACCAATGCAAGCACCGAGAGAACATGCACACTCCATACACATACACCAATGGCCCGGCTACCTAGGACGTCCAAGCCACTGCATCATGGTCCTGCTGTCCCTGCCTCTCTATATATACATAGTGAGTGAGAAAGAGAGAGAGAGAGAGAGAGAGAGAGAGAGAGAGAGAGAGAGAGAGAGAGAGAGAGAGAGAGAGAGAGAGAGAGAGAGCAGAAGATGGAGAAGAAGAGAAGAGAATAGAAGAGAAGAGAAGAGAAGAGAAGAGAAGAGAAGAGTGAGGGAGAGACAGATAGATAGAAAGGAGAGAGAGAGAGAGAGAGAGAGAGAGAGAGAGAGAGAGAGAGAGAGAGAAAGGAAGAGAGAGATGGGGAGAGAGAGAAGAGAGAAAAACAAGAGAAAGCAAGAGAGTGAGAGAGAGGGAGACAGGGAGAGATAAAGAGATAGATAAATATATAGAGAGACAGAGAGAGAGCGAGAGAGAGATAGAGAGATAGATAGGGGGAGAGGGAGAGAGAGGGAGAGAGAGAGAGAGAGATAGGGGAGAGAGAGGGAGAGCGAGAGAAAGAGCAGAAGATAGAGAAGAGAAACAACAAGAGAAAGAAAAAGAGTGAGAGCGAGGGAGACAAGAGAGAGGGGAAACACATACATACTGTATATATATATATATATATATATATATATATATATATATATATATATATATATATATATATATATATATATATATGAGAGAGAGCAAGAAAGTGGAGAGAAGAAACAAGAGAAAGAAAGAGAGTGAGAGGGGAAGACAGGGAGAGATAGAAAGAGAGAGAGATAGAGAGAGAAAGAGAGAGAGAGAGAGAGAGAGAGAGAGAGAGAGAGAGAGTGCTCTGTGGTGCTGTGCTAAAACAGCAGCAGGTAATAAATGGCATGGCAGATTGTTCGATGTTGGACAGGAATCTAAATTTATCCCAAATCCTGCATTTTCTGGGTCCTTTTAAATTCTCATGAAACATTAGCACATCTTGCCCTAATGAGATGTTGTGACCTGAGCTTGTGATTTATTGCCTTGCTTTGTAAAGTCCTTGGCGCACTGGTGTCCAAATGAAAACCACATACAGTACTGGAATGTGCATTTAAACTGAGAGCTTTCAGCCTTTTATAGCCTGCGTATGTGCGTGCCTGTGTGTGTGTGTGTGTGTGTGTGTGTGTGTGTGTGCGCGTGTGTATGCATGAGAATAAAACAAGGCAACACTCAAATACATTCCCTCAGGAGTGAACACAATTAAATGCATACATAATGAAACATTTCCCAAGCGATTACATAATACCATTCATTAAATTAACACCCAGGTTACCCAGCCATCCATTACGTGGACTGCTTATCTGTCGGAGCTGCAGAGAAAGCTATCGTGGCTGAATTCTGCCGAGAGGTGTGGTTATAACCTGATAGATCATCAGTCTATTACAGGGCTAATACGCGCATAAACCTCAATTCAAGGCACATGTACGCTCTCTTTCCATACAAACATGAAGTCATCCGTTTCAATCGTCACTGTCCACATACTTTCGTCTGACATTTGCACAACTGCCTCCCAGCAAGAAGGTCCTGGGTTCGATCCCAAAGCTCAGGTGTTTCTGTAAGGAGCTTGTATATACGCACTGTGGTTTCCTCCAAGCACTCAGGGTTCCTCCCACACTCCAACGACATGCACAACAGGCTGATTGTTGGTTCCAATGTTCTAATGTGACCCAAGGTGCGGGTATGAGTGTAAAAGTGTCTGGCGAGCTGTTCAGGGTATATTCCACCTTCGCCCAGTGTCGGCTGAAATGGGCACCAACCTACACATGACCCAAGTATAATTATGCGGTTAGGCAAATACAGTCGGCCCCCAACTTACAAAATTAATCAGTTCCAGAGCGCCTTTCGTAATGCGGGGATTTTGTAAGTAGGGGTCGCATCTTACATGTTAAACGCCTAATTCGTTCCAAGGCTCCAGTCTTTGGACTGGATAAACCCTTTAAAAATGATAAAAGTACACCAACTTTGTATGAAATATGTGTTAAAAGTAAAAGAAAATTATTTATTAAACCATTTAAACATTTTATTAACATACTAAACCATTTTATGAACATATTTATTAATTAAAACCATTATTAAACATTTTTTATTAACACACACACACACACACACACACACACACACACACACACACACACACACACTCTCTCTCTCTCTCTCTCTCTCTCTCTCTCTCTCTTTCACACACACACACACACACACACCTTTGTACCTTAAGATATTTTAATGTTATATATGTATTATGTTTTCATGTTTGTAATATGTTTTTTATGTATATATGTTTTATGGAGCCTGTGTACGTGCAAGACAAATTCCCTTCTCGGGCAATAAAGTATTGTCATTGTCATTGTCACACACACACACGCATTACAATGTACATGTTTATTCTAGCGTTGCGGGCCACGCCCACAAGACGTGGAATTCAAAGCACATTCCCTGCTTGACCATTTACTGAATTAAAACAACTTAAAAAACTAAACTAAAAACTGAAGCATTATCGCTTCTCTCTCTCTCTCTCTCTCTCTCTCTTTCTTTCTCTCTCTCTCTCTTGCCACGCACTGCGGGCCACGCCCACAAGACGTGAATTCAAAGCGCATTCCCTGATTGACAAACTCAACATTCATTTGATTCGTTGAGGGATCGGAATTCCAGATGAGCTCAAATGCACCCACATTTATTAAACATTTACTGAATTAAACAACTTAAAAAATTAAACTAAAACTAAAAAACTAAAGAGTGAAGCTTCCTTCTGTCTCTATCTGGGAGGCCAGCTGGGAGGGATGTTGAGAGACAGCCAATGGGAGAGCAACTCGCGTGTCGTGAGAAATTTTGATTGGCGCGTTTGAATTTTGTATTTCTTTTCGTAAGAGGGGGTTGTTTTGTATCTCGGGACGGAAACTCAGGAAGATATTTTTCATAATCCGGGGATTTCGTACACAGGGGTCTTCGTAATTTGAGGGCCAACTGTAAATGGAAGAATTTCAATCGCCAAAGATATAAATCAAGTCTGGGCGGCAGGGGGGATTCATACATGACAGCATGTATGTTCCTACATGACAACAAACATGACAACGGTGGAAGAAATCGTAATTATGCACTTTATTAGAAATCAGGAAAACACACAGTTAGCGATGTAGATGGCAGAGGTTTGTGAAGCTAATATCCATTCATTCATTTTCTGAACTACTTAATCCTAATTAGGGTCGTGAGAAGCTCATCTGACTCTGGGCAAGGGCAAGGTACACCCTGGACGGCTCCCGAGGCCATCGCAGGGCCAACACTCACACAACCATTCATACTCCCACTCACACCTAGGGGAAATTTGGAACAGACAGTTAACCTTCTGTAAGTTTTTGGACTGTGGGAGGAAACCGGAGTACCCGGTAGAAACCTACACAAGCATGAGGAGAAAATGCAAAAACACACAGAAACACCCGAGCTGGAAATCAAACCAAGGATCTCCTTGCTGTGAGGCAGACGTGCTAACTACGACACCACTGTGCTTGCCTTGAAGCTAATATACATATCTGTAATTATTTAGCGAGGCCTGCTCATGGACTTATTGTTCACACAACCAAATCAGTTCTGAACAGACTACTTTTCCTTTGCTACCATCCAATTCCAGTCAAGTGGCTGGGTGAAATTACATCATGCAAAAATGGTTATGTCTTCTCAACAAACTCCTGTACTGTTATAATTTCTTCTGTGAACTATTGACTACAGCGTCCCTATGGTTACCAATGGTACTGCTTCGTTCCTACACAAAAACATTCCCGAATACAGAAGAATTAAACACATCTGTCCACATCTATGACCCTTTTATATATATATATATATATATAAGAGAGAGAGAGAGAGAGAGAGAGAGAGAGAGGATTTTCTGAGTAGATCCTTCCGTAGGAGAGTGCTCAATACTTTTTGGTAGAGCAAATAACAAAAATAAAAGGACAGGACAAAGACTTTCTATTGAAACTCCATTTATCACTACAGATCTGTTTCGAGGGGTGGTGAAACCATCCTCTCTCTTCAGGTGATTATAGAAGAATCTTATAAGAATCTTAGAAGTTCTTCTATAATCACCTGAAGAGAGAAGATGGTTTCACCACCCCTCGAAACAGATCTGTAGTGATAAATGGAGTTTCAATAGAAAGTCTTTGTCCTGTCCTTTTATTTTTGTTTTATATATATATATATATATATATATATATATATATATATATATATATATATATATATATATATATGTAAGTATGTAAGTTGAACCTAAATGGTCCTTCACATTCAGATTCACATCTATTGGTAATGTCAAGTAGACAGTTGACTCATTATGCATAGCTTTGGATTGTTTAGGGATACCAGACCCCCCCCAGAGGAACCCCACACAAGCATATGAAGAACATGTAAACTCCACCCAGAAAGTGTTGCCATAGTCTGAGCTTAACCCACTCTAGAATGTCTTCTCTGATCCCTCTTATGAAGAAAATATATCCACCTTCAGACAATGCCACTCCAGTTGCTGGTTGCAACAACAACCCTGCCAAAGTCACTGAGATCCCATTTCCCCCATTTGGTTGTTTGATGTGAACATTCTCCTGAAGCTCTTGACCTGCATTTGCATAATTGTATATATTGTACTGCTGTTTCTGTGTGAATGGCTGATTGAATAATTGCATGACTCAGCAGATGTACAAGTGTTCTTAAAGAGCTCAAGGACTGTGTGTGTGTGTGTGTGTGTGTGTGTATATATATATATATATATATATATATATACATTTTATTACATTTATATATTATATATATATATAAAACCCTTTCATTCTATTAGTAATGCATTTTCAATATGAAGATGAATATGTTCAACTGGTCTCACAGGTGCATCTCAAAAAACAAGGCCTGGTGCTAACACTAATGCTAATGCGTAATCACTCTTCCAGTATCCCAAGCAGTTGGAGGAAATAAATGGTTATATTTGGACCAAGTACCGGTACTGAGTACCGGTCCGTCGTGGTGAAAAAGGAGCTGAGCCGCAAGGCGAAGCTCTCAATTTACCAGTCAATCTACGTTCCAACCCTCACCTATGGTCACGAGCTTTAGGTAATGACCGAAAGAACAAGATCACGGATACAAGCGGCTGAAATGAGCTTTCTTCGCCGGGTGGCAGGGTTCTCCCTTAGAGATAGGGTGAGAAGCTCCGCCATCCGGGGAGAGCTCGGAGTAGATCCGCTGCTCCTCCGCATTGAGAGGGGCCAGTTGAGGTGGCTCGGGCATCTGGTTAGAATGCCCCCCAGACGCCTCCCTGGTGTGGTGTTTCGGGCATGTCCAACCGGGAAGAGACCCCGGGGTCGACCTAGAACACGCTGGAGGGACTATGTCTCTCGGCTTGTCTGGGACCGCCTCGGTGTCCCCCCGGGAGAGTTGGAGGAAGTGGCTCGGGAGAGGGATGTCTGGACCTCTTTGCTAAGGTTGCTGCCCCCGCGACCCGACCCCGGACTAAGCGGAAGAAGATGAGATGAGATGAGATATTTGGACCAAATGAGGAAATTTTCAGATCCATCTTCTCTGACAGACTCAAATTTATGACATCATTGATGTATTTCCGTAGAAAAGAAAGCTAGATATAGATCAGGCAGTGGATAACAAGATTAAGAAACAGACTGCCTGCGAGTGAATTTATTAAAAATCCATCAAAACTATGAACCTGGTTCAAATGCTGCTCATTTCTCTTGTAACATCCTACCACAATCCTTGAGTTAAAGGGGGATGGGTGACAATCTCTTTAACAGTGATGGATAAGAGGGATAAAAATATGTATGGCACGATGTCTTGTAAAAGGTCTACTTGCCATGCTATTTATTATAGTAAAATGTGACCACATTGATTTTCTTTAGGCTTGTCAGGTAAGCCTGAGGCGACAACAATTATATGTTCTCTGAAGCAGACAATCAGGGACAATAGTCAAGAAGCAAAACAAAGTTTTCAGCAAAAAAAAAAAAAAAAAAAAAAAAATGAAATCACAGGATCACCAGGTAGGCGTTCCAGAGGTATTCTAACCAGATGAAAAAGCCACAAGCCACCTCAACTGGCTCTTGTCAACGTGGAGGAGCAGTGGTTTTACTCCAAGCTCCAACCAGATGGCTGAGCTTCTCATCCTATCTCTAAGGGTGAGCTCTGCCACCCCATGAAGGAGGCTCATTTCAGCCGCAATATTGTTCTTTTGGTCGCTACTCCAGTGTTTCTCAACCACTGTGCCGCGACACACTAGTGTGCCATGAGATATTGTCTGTTGTGCTGTAGGAAATTATCCAATTTCATCTAATTGGTCTGAAAAATATTTTTTGAAAACTAATTAATAATTCTTCTTCTTCTTTTCCTTTCGGCTTTTCCCTTCAGGGGTCGCCACAGCAAACCATCTGCCTCCATCTCACCCTGTCCTCTGTATCTTCTACTCTTACTCCAACTACCTTCATATCCTCCTTCACCACATCCATGAATCTTCTTTTTGGTCTTCCTCTAGGCCTTCGGCCTGGTAGTTCCAACCTCAGCATCCGACTACCAATATACTCACTATCCCTCCTCTGTATATGTCCAAACCATCTCAATCTAGCCTCTCTGACTTTGTCTCTAAAACCTCTAACATGTGCTGTCCCTCTGAAGTACTCATTCCTGATCCTATCCATCCTCGTTACTCCCAAAGAGAACCTCAACAATTTCATCTCTGCTACCTCCAGCTCTGCCTCCTGTCTTTTCCCTAGGGCCACTGTTTCTAACCCATACAACATTGCTGGCCTCATCACCGTCTTGCACACTTTTCCTTTCATTCTTGCTGATACTCTCCTATCACGCATCACACCGGACACTTTTCTCCAACCATTCCAACCTGCCTGTACACGCTTCTTCACCTCTTTTCCACACTCTCCATTGCACTGGATTGTTGACCCTAAGTACTTGAAATCCTCCACCTTCTTTATCTCTGCTCCCTGTAACCTCACCGTTCCTTTTGGGTCCTTGAAAACTAATTAATAATTATCCGCAAATAATGTGCCATTGTCGAGTGTCTGTGCTGTCTCATGATCGGCAGATTAACCATGTAATACTCTTCCATATCAGTAGGTGGCAGCAGGTAGCTAATTGCTTTGTACTTTGAGACAAGATAATTTGGGTTGCATGGATGTATCAGGTGGTGGTGACAGTGGCATTGTGGCTAGCAAGACTATATGGGGACAGTGATGGAAAAGTTTTTATAAATGAATGATTCTAATGCCGAACTGGTCTCTGGACAAAATTTGAGCCCAGAAGAAGGTCCACGTATGAGTGGAGCGCCGAAGAAACCAAAGCTCAAGCAAAGTCTCTGGTAGGAGTCAATACAGCGAGATTGCTCTTCATTGTGTAAGATAATAGTTAAACATTTAAAAATGCTTGAGAAGAAGATAGAATTTTATTTCTCTTTAGCCTCCACTGAATGTCTTGACTGGGTTAGGGACCCATATAGCTCAGCATCAGTTGGTGGAAAGGACATGACTTTACAGAAGCAGGAGCAACTGGCAGAACTGAAACAAAGTCATGGTTTAAAGTTAAGCTTTGCTAATCTACCTTTCTACAGCTTTTGGTTGGCGACTGCCACGGAATTCCCCATTCTAGCAAACAAAGCTATTTTGACATTGCTCCCATTTTCCACGACATCTGTGTGAGGTGAACTTTTCAAGCCTCACTGCTATAGAAACTAAAAACAGAGATAAACTGATAAACTTTTTTCAATGACCAAAATGTGCCTTGGCTCAAAAAAGGTTGAAAAACACTGCACTACCAAATTACTCCTGACCATACGTGAGGGTTGGAATGTAGACTGACTGATAAATTAAGAGCTTTGCCTTTCAGCTCAGCTCCATCTCACCATGACAGACTGGTACAAGCTCTGCTTTAAAGCAAAGGTTGCATCGATTCATCTGTCGATCTCCCACTCCATCCTTCCATCACTCGTGAATAAGATCAGATAATTGAACTCCTCCATTTGGGGCAGGACTTTATTCCAGACCTGGAGGGTGCATTCCACCCTTTTCCGGCTGAGAACCATGGTCCCGGACTTGGAGGTGCAGATTCTCATCCTGGCCGCTTCGTACTCGGTTGCGAATTTCTCAATGACAGCTGGAGGTCCCCGTTTGATGAAACCACATGGACATCATCATCTATAAACAGCAGAGATGAAATCCTATGGCCACCAAACCAGAACCACTCAACTCCTCAGCTGTGCCTAGAAATTCTGTCCATAAAAATTATGAACAGAATTGGTGACAAAGCCTTGGCGAACTCCAACCTTCACCAGAAACAGATTTGACCTGTTGTTAGCAATGCAGACTAAGCTCTGGCTCCAGTGGTACAGAGATCTTATAGCCCAATTGGTCCAGTACACCATACTCCTGGAGCACATCCCACAAGACAGCGCAAGTATCACGGTTTAAAAGTCTTCTCTAAATCCACAAAGCACATATAGACAGACTGGGCAAATTCTCATGCCCCTCCAGGATTCTGTAAACTGTAGAGAGCAGGTTAAGAGTGCTGAGGCCAAGACGAATGCCATATTGTTCCTCCTGAATCCGATGTCCAATTATCAGTCAGTTCATTCTCTTCAGTACTCCTCCATAAGCTTTTCTGGGTGGGCTGAGGAGTGTGATTCAATGATAATTGGTCTGTCTGTCTTCCTTTTGGCTTTTTCCCTTTTACTCGGGAGTCACCACAGTGAATCATCCGATTCGCACATTTGATTTGGCAGAGGTTTTTACGTCGGATGCCCTTCCTGTCACAACCCTTTTTAGCAAGGGACAGAAACACGCTGATGACTTTGCAGCTACTCTTTACAAAAGTCAGCATTGGTTCTTTTATATGCCTCTCACCATAGACAGTGACAGACATGGCCTGCCTTTGATAACCCAGTTAGCTGCACTTGGGGGGGGGGGGGGCAGTGACAACCTTGTGGAGAGTGGGACTTGAACCCCCAACCTTTGGATCATCGATCCAGTGCCCAATTGGAACTTTTTAAAAAGGGGGACTACCACTCCAGTTTGCCCACCCAAATGTACGGCAACTGATGGTCACGCAATGTTGCAGCGATGTTTCAACCAAGACAGTCCTACAAAATCCAGAGCCTCGAGATATTCAGGGAAGAACTTATCCACCTATGGAGCCCAACCACCTTGGAGCTTTTTTTGACTATCTCGGCAACCTCCATCCCAGCATTAGTTTGATCCCTACCCAAACCACCAGAGTTTATGTTCTCTACGGAGGGTAGGCTGGTGGGATTGAGGAGGTCCTTGAAGTATTCCATCCACCTTCTGACAATCTCCCAAGTTGAGGTGAGCAGCTCTCCACTTCAACTGTAACCAGGCATTGAATAGAAGTCAGGAACCTTAAAGGCCAACTGATAGTCACTTTCTGTGCCCTCACCAAACTCCTCCCACACTCAAGATTTTGCATCAGTGGCAGTCTGGGTCGCAGCATATTTGGCCTGCCAGTACCTGTCTGCTACCTCTGGCATTCCACAACCTAAAAAGAGGAACATTAGATAGGTCTCCTTTTTCAGATGGATGCACCCCCTCTCTCACTGCAGGTGTCCGTCACCAGGTTCGGGGATAACCATCACGAAAGGCACTTATGACCATCTGGCCACAGCAATGGGCTGCCACCTCAAAAATGGATTCATTCCATATACCCTGCCTCCTTCAGGATGTGGTTGTAGCTCTGCTGGAGGTGGGAGTGAAAGGCGTTTCTGAAAGGAGACTCTGACAAACACTCCCAGGAGACCTAACTACATGCCAGGTCTGCCAGGTGTGGAAGGTGAACTCTCCCTGCCATTGGAGCCAGGTGGTGATTGGCTGACAGCTCAGCTTCACCCAAGTGTCTAGAGCATGCGGTTACAAATCTGCAAAGTCAAATCATCAAACTGCAGCCCAGGCTCTCCTGATTTTAATTTGTGATGGACAAACCATAACGGGCTCAGAAGTCCCTTCTCATCCCCATCTCAGCCGACTCTGGGTGAGAGCTTTGTACACTTTGGACTGTGAAAGGACACCTAGAGGTAACCCACACAAGTAGAGAACATGCAAACTCTACTCAGAAACACTCAAGCCCTGAAATCATACCCAAGACCTTCTTTACTGTGAGGTGGACATATTGACCACTACGACACCATACCATCCTGAAACATTACTTGAATTTTTTTAAAAGAAATCTCCAGTATCTGCTCTTTCTAGCAGTTGACGTAACGCTATAAGGTTTTCAACCATAAAATAATGAATATTCATGTCGGAACACTCTGAGTTTTGCAGTTTCAAAACACGAGACAAGCTTCAAACTATTTGTTTTTGTTTTTTAATTGATTTTGATACGTTTAAAAAAGAGATTGCAACGACAGAATTTATACTTTATACTGTAGGTGCTATCATGTAAGTGATGACAGGAACAAAGTTTTTTCATCAATATTCCACATTAAAGCAACACTAAATGATTAAAAACTGTAGCGTTCAGCCAACAACAGGACTCTCATGCCTTAGAAAAACTGCATAATTGAATATCTGAAAAAGATCAGGCATGGTTTCAATGCCATGGAACCAGCAGTTTGAGAAATATTTAACCCATCCCCATCCATCATCAACAACCAATCCACACTCAGAGTCACTGAGACCATGTTTCCCTCACACATTCTGATATTGATGTGGGTGGCATGATGGCTTACTTAGTGGTTAGCACGTCCACCTTACATCAAGACGGCTTTGGGTTGAAGTCCTGAGCTGGAACATTTCTGTTTGGAGTTTATGTTTTCCACGTGCTTGCATGGGTTTCCTCCAAGTACTCTGGATTTCTCCTACCCCAGTGCAGCTAACTTGGTTATCAAAGGCCGGCCATGTCTCTCACTGTCTATGGTGTGAGGTTCATGTAAAAGAACCATTGCTGACTTTCGTAAAAGAGTAGGCTGTAAAGGCGTCAGCGTGTTTCTGTCCCTTGCTAAAAGGTTGTGTCAGGAAGGGCATCCGATGTAAAAACCTATGCCAAATCAAACGTGAGAATCATTCGCTGTGGCGACCCCTGATAAAGGGGAAAAGCCGAAAGGAAATCTCTCTCTCTGGATTTCTCCTACAGTTCAAAAACATGCACCTTAGGTGAACTCATTCATTCATTTTCTGATCCACTTAATCTTAATTAGGGTCATGATGGGCCTGGTGCCCATCTGAGTCAACACTGGGCAAGGGTGAAGTAGACCCTGTACAGCTCACCAGGCCATCACAGCGCCAACACTCATTCTTACACTCACACCTACAGGTGACTTGGAACAATCAATTAACCTACTGTACATGTTTTGGTGCAGCAATAGCCTGGTGGCAGTGTCGGCTGGATCACAGATCCTAGGGTTGGGGGTTCAAGCCCCACTCTCAACAAGTTGCCACTGTCCCCTAGTGCAGCTGAGTGGGTTATCAAAGGCTGGCCATGTATCTCACTGTCTATGATGTGAGCCATGTGTTATGAGCATGTAAATAAATGTATAAATATGAATGTATAAACATTGAGTGTAATTATATTCAGTTGGTGTGCTGTAAATGGTGGCGCATAGTATTACTCAGCTGTTTTTGGGTCACTGTTTTTTGCCTGTGTAGTCTAATGGGTCTGGAACTTTACACAATACAGTAAAACCTCCGCTGACGAACGCTTAAGATCACGAACTTTTCGCCTCAAGAACATTAAATTTGCGAGCATATAGTCTCTGCTGACGAACTAGTTTTCGGCGGACGAATCAAACCACGCGGTCGAACAGCGCCACGGTGGCGGCCACGAGAAGCTGACGCACGCTCACGGCGTCACAGTTAAATCACCCCTTGCTTTGAGTGCGGAAGTGGTTTGTGTTTGCTAGACATTTTGGACCATATTGAGTGTACTTTTGCTATTATGGGACCGAAAAAGACCCCACCACAGGCGGAGATCATTGAAAAACACGAACGAGGTGTGCGCTTGTGTGACTTAGCGTCCCAGTACCAGTAGGCTAAGTCTACCATTGCTCCCATCCTTAAGAACAAGGAAGCTATTAAGGGTGCGTGTGTGGCTAAGGGTGTTTCCAAACAGTAGGCGTTTCCAAACACTCCTTCCAAACAGTAAGTCCCTCCCTCCCACTCCATTCCATCAAGCCATCAACTACCATCACAAAGGTAAATAAAACGACTTTATTATACAGTACAGTTTATTTCTTTAATTACAATACAATAGCACATTTATTATACATAAAATAAGGTATATTTTTGTGTAGTTTTAAGGCTTATTTAGTAGAAAATTATGTTTTATGGGGACCTGGGAACGGATTATTCTCATTTTAATGGTTTCTTATGGGAAATAAATGTTCGGAAGACGAACTTTTCGCCTTACACACACTTTCTGGGAACCAATTATGTTCCTGAGCAGAGGTATCACTGTACTAGGGAATCTTTGAGATGGACCTAGTTGCGCATGCGCCCTGGTGACGGGTCAGGTGATTAGAATATTCCAGAATGGAACTTTCCCTAACTTTAGGTAATTTATATAAGGACCCGTTGCCGACCGGCTCGCGCCGATCATCTAAGGAAAATCATCTCAGGCGGATCATCCAACGCGCTTCGTACAAGTTTTGTCATTCAAGACTTCATCACCCAAGTCCATCATCCGCATTCATCCACAGCCAGAGAATTTTCATCATTTGTTTCTTTCGATACACGGGATTCCAAGACGTTTACTGCCAGTACGCGCGCTGTCTCTAAATTATACTGCAACTGCTTGGTGACTATCTTTATTTTGTGACCCTTGTAGTTGTGTTTTGTTTAGGTTTAACCTGTAAGTTATTATTCTGTGTTATTTTGTTCATATTATTAAAATGTATATATTGTATGTCGTGGTTTGTCATGCTTTGCTGATTTCACGGGTCAATATTCATATTCTAAATTCCATACGTAACACATTTAAAAGAACCATTGCTGACTTTCGTCAAGAGTAGCTGCATAGCTGCCAGCATCCTCTCGGAGTCCACTGAGGCAGTTCGTTCACAGCAACGTTCTGGAAACTACTGCAGCGGCACTGGAACCCAGTCGTATCGACTTCTGTCCTTTCATTGGAATCTTTCCGGTGGCACCGAGAGGGGGGACTTGCTGCTTGGGTAACAGCCTGTCCTCCATACTTCCCACCTAAGCTTTGTGCACTGGAGAATATCACGAGCTGGGATACCAACCAGATCGCAGCTCCATAGTCTGTCGAGACTGATGAAGGCCTAAAAATACATGTTTTTGGACTGTGGGAGGAAATCGGGGTACTCGAAGGAACCCACACAAATACGGGGAGAATATGTAAACTCCACATAGAAACACCCAAGCTGGGATTCGAACCCAGTACCTTCTTGCTGGACAGAACTTTCTCTTTGTCGCCATTGATCATCATGTGGCTAATTTTCGACAAAGATAAGCAAAGAGATTGCGTTTTTTGTTTCGACTTGGAAACTAAATAAGGTATTCGTTGTATTTTTAAAATATCTTTGTTTTGGAAATGACCTCAACTGTGGAACTAGCAGAAAATATCTTAAGTTCTAATACTAGCTAAATAATCTTCATAACTTTTATAATGAAAAAATACTCCATGTATAGCTTTAAGTAAAACTCTGGGTCTTAGGTATCAAAAAATGGCGTGTTTGGATGTGCATGTGTATGTGTGCATGGCCCTTTTGGGGATACTCCAAATTTTTACATAGCTTTAATTAAAAAAAAATTAAAAATCATTGAAATACCCACATGGTTTCACTTTGGTTACTGGGGTTAAATTAGTGTTTATTCAGTCAATGGAAGGACATGACTGTGTGTATTCATGACATGCACTGGTTCTGTGGGTTTGGGGGTTGTTTTCTCTTTCTGTACACAGTGGAAATACAAATAGTCCAGTTCGTCAGTCCTGATAAATGCAGCATGTCGTAAACACCCCACAGTAAAATCTACACTTTTCTCTTTATAGCCGACATAAAGCATCAAAGCCTTCATACTATGTAGTATAATTTTTTTTTTTTTAATAACAGCAACAAATAGGAGACACGTGCAATGGTTGTACAATGTGCATGTAAACCACTTATTGCTTGTGATTATGTCCATCAGTGAAAAAATACAAGAGTCAGCAATATGGCGAACCATGAAAGTAGGAGGTAATGAAGAGTACCACTGAGAGCTGAGAGACTGAGACACATTACTAGTAATGTGTCGGGTTTGTTTAGTTAAAGACTTGCAAGCACAGCTGTTCGATGGGGTGAGGTTAGAAATCATCTGATATAGATTTGAATTATACAGTAAACAGGACAAAAAGAAAAAGAAATCTTCATCATTTTGGATTTAAAGTACAGTCGACCCTCTACTTACGAAAACCTCTGAATACAAAAAATCCAGGTTACGAAAAACATTTTCCTGAATTTTCATCCTCTGTATACGAAACAACCTCTTCTTACGAAAAGCGCCAAACGCAACATTCAAACGCGCCATTCAAACATTAAAATGCGCCATTCAAACAATGTGCGAGTTGCTCTCTCATTGGCTCTCCCAACATCCCACACCGCTGGACTCCCATTGGCCAGGAGGGAGCTGAACTGTACCCATTCCTGTACCCATACTTATTGTTTGTCACACGCGTAAAGGAGAGTTGAACAGGACTGTTGGCTCGTGAGTTTTTTTGAGAGTGATCATTACAGCGTTATATTTCGTTATCCACCAAAAAGAAGACACCAAAAAGAAGACCGGGGCTCCGTTATCAATCGAACTGAAGCAGGAGATAAAAAAAAAAATACGAAAGTGGCATGCGGTTGAGCGAAATCGCAAAGAAGTATGGCCGAAACCCCTCTACAATCGGGACGATATTGAAACAGAAGGAGACCTTAAAAGCAGAAATCCAGTGATGGAGGCAATTATTTCGGAACGATATTGAAGCAGAAGGAATAATTAAAAGCGGAGATACAGTGACAGAGGCGATTATTTCGGAAAAAGCAACCACCATATTTAAGGACCTCGTGAAGGAGGGTGGGGGTGAGGGTTCTTCAGACCAGCAACCCCCGGACTTTAAAGCATCGCATGGGTGGTTCGAGAGATTAAAAAAAAAAAAGGTAAATAATTTTCTTTTACTTTTAACACATATTTCATACATATTTCATACAAAATTGGTGTACAGACACTCCCCGACTTATGTTTTTAATTGGTTCTGGACGGCCGATCGTAAGTTGAAAGTGAACGTAAGTTGTGACAGTGACGTATGACGTGTGACGTATGACGCTCATACTGTACTGTCTGTCTTCCTTTCGGCTTTTTCCCTTTTACTCGGGAGTCGCCACAGCGAATCATCTGATTTGCACATTTGATTTGGTAGAGGTTTTTATGTCGGATGCCCTTCCTGTCACAACCCTTTTAGCAAGGGACAGAAACACGCTAACGACTTTGCAGCTACTCTTTACGAAAGTCAGCAATGGTACTTTTACATGCCTCTCACCATAGACAGTGAGAGACATGGCCCGCCTTTGATAACCCAGTTAGCTGCACTGGGGGGGACAGTGACAACCTTGTGGTGAGTGGGACTCGAACCCCCAACCTTTGGATATGCTCATACTGTACTATACATCTAAAATATCAAATATATCAAATAATATCAACATTAATTTCAAATAAGTCATTTATTTATACCGATTTATTATTTATTATTTATATCACTTTACATGAAGCTTAAAACAGCCAATCAACGTTTACAATATGTGAGGCGCTCAAAACCGAAAGTAATGTACTTGCTGTGGGTTATACGGACTTCCGGTCTTTCAAGTGAGCAGCGCTGTTGAACTCGTTTAGAACACAGCCTACACTGATGTGACTCACCAGCAGAGTGGAGAGTTCTCTTTCTTTTGTGGATTCGGGTTTTCATTCATTTTACAACTCTCTTTGCTTAATTGAGTATGCATGGTAGATTGCACCAATCTGAGCAGATACTTAATTCATCTCTGTGTATGAGACTTGCACTCATGCTAGTAGGCTTACGCTTCTGACCAACCATATTTGCTTAGGGTTACAAAAGTCTGCAAAACAGTGTAAACACAAAGATCACAGACACGACGCCTTAACACAAGGGTAACACGCTATATAACTGATATATATAGCAATAGACGCAGCGTCATTACGTCATTGCATCATTACGTCAGCGTACTATGTAGGTACTTCTAAACTCAAAATTTGACTTTTTTTTTTTTTAAGTGAAAAAACATAAAAAGGATGAACATAAGTCGGGGAGCATCTGTACTTTTTTTAAAGGGTTTATGGGGTAGTCTTGGGAGCCTTGGAACAAATCAAGTGTTTTACATGTAAAATGCAGCTCTACTTACGAAAACTCCAGGTTACGAAAAAGGCACCGGAACAGATTAATTTCACAAGTAGAGGGCCGAGTGTACTTTGCTACTGTAGTAGTTGTCCTGTTCTCAGCCTCAGAAAAGTCACACATGTCCCCCATAAATCTTTTTGAACACAGGAAATGCTGGGCTTAGGTTCATTTTGGAAAGTCACCCTTTCCTTTTTGTCCTCAGAAGGACCCCAAAGATCAGATAAACAAACCACAGACAAAAAAAAGATGTTTAAAATAACATGGACTTTCGTGTTAAATTAAAGTTTACAGTACTGTTACACTTGGGACAGTGGTGGCTCAGTGGTTAAGGCTCTGGGTTGCTGATCTAAAGGTTGGGGGCTCAGTACCCAGTACCATAAACAGCTGGGTTCATAAACAAGGTCCTTAACCCTCTGTTGTATAAGAAATGATAACAGCTTCTGGCAAATGCCATGAATGTAAAATCTGAAATGGTACTCTGCATTTCAAGCATGATACAGGGAGTCCTCGACTTACACCGGTCCCTACTTACACCATTTCGTGGTTACAAACGCGCCCCCATAAAAATATAAAAAATAATGTCTGTCTTCCTTTCGGCTTTTTCCCTTTTACTCGGGAGTCGCCACAGCGAATCATCTGATTCGCACATTTGATTTTGGCAGAGGTTTTTACGTCGGATGCCCTTCCTGTCACAACCCTTTTAGCAAGGGACAGAAACACGCTGACGACTTTGCAGCTACTCTTTACGAAAGTCAGCAATGGTTCTTTTACATGCCTCTCACCATAGACAGTGACAGACATGGCCCGCCTTTGATAACCCAGTTAGCCGCACTGGGGGGGACAGTGACAACCTTGTGGAGAATGGGACTCGAACCCCCAACCTTTGGATCAGCGATCCAGCGCCCTATACCACTAGACTACCACTGCCCAAAAATATAAAAAATAATATTACGCGTCATTATGTCTTTCGCGGTTACGTAAACAAACGCGAACTAGTTTCGGGCGCGCGAGGCGGAAGAATACGCTGTTGTGGTTGTGGGCCGAGGAAGACGGCGTTGCTTCCCTTTGCTCAGTCTCAGTACTGTAATATTACGCGTCATTATGTCTTATGTGGTTACGTAAACAAATGCGAACTAGTTTCGGGCGCGCGAGATGCAGCAAGCGTTGGCAAATTTTGAGACTCAGGATCCCAACTTGGAAAGGTTCACTAGGGTTTCCAGAGGCATCATGGATTTGATGCAATGCTACAAGGAGATCTTGGATGAGAAGAGGTTGCTCTCTGTCCAGTCTAACCTGGAGCCGTATTTTAAGAAGGTAGAGAGAGGCCTGCAACAGATCCTGTACCCTCTACCTCAACTGCATCTACTACTCCAGGCTCACCTGCACCAACTTCTCCAGCACAATAAGCCCGTCTCTCCCTCCCACACTGTATTTCATTCTTGTGGTAAGGAATTGTTTTCTCTTTTTTAATACTTTTTATGTCATTAACTGTTACATTTTATTATAGCACTGTACGTACAGTACTTTTCAGTATATTTTATGTTATGTTCTGACTTACACTGAAATTCGGGTTACATCGCGTCTTAAAAACAGATCAGCGTCGTAAACCGAGGACTCCCTGTATATACAACTAATTCAGTTGTAAAATAAATGGGTTTGAAACAAAAATAGTTTTATCGCTGCAGTTTAAACATATCTATTTATTACAATGCATAAACTAAGCTATTTATAGGAAAAGAAAATGCTGAAGAGCACACTGGAAGAAACTAGGATCGATATTTCAGCTTCCCAAACCAGAAAACTGTTCAGTTCCGTTCATTTTCTCTAGCCACTTAATCCTAATTAGGGTCATGGAGAGGCTGGAACCCATCCCAGCCAACTCTGGGCGAGGGCAGAGTACACCCTGGACAGCTCACCAGGCCATTGCAGGTTGGAAACACGCTGATGGCTTTGCAGCTACTCTTGTCGAAAGTCAT
>CM045729.1:18088579-18091079 GCA_024760905.1 Plotosus lineatus
GGACACCAGAGTGTGTGAAGTAAGTCCACACGAGTACAGGGAGAACATGCAAAATCCGCTCAAAAAAGTCACCGCCAAGCACAGGGCTCACACCCAGGAATTTCTTGCTGTGAGACAGACGCCACCATGCCACAACCAACCCACGTCTACTATAGTAAATAGGTATCGCTCTCAAGTGTGGTTTTGAAAAATACTTTAAATTTTGGGGAATGTGATGCATTACTATTTTGAAGTTATGTAGCGATAACACCACGCCCAAACGAGTGTTCGGTCTATTACTTGTGTATCGTAGCAACTGTAGCAGTGATCTGTGGAGTTACATGTGTTGTGATGAAATCCTGCATACCGTGGCTGTTTTTGTGATCTGCAGAGTGAAGGCTGGAAGGGAGATCATGTCATGGTACCGTCCATCTGTCTGCCCATACCTCCATCCATCTTCAACTTCCAGAATCCACTGAAACCAACTCTATCTATTGGAATTTCTTCAAACGTTGTCGATATGTTGAACTTATCCTGAGGATATAAGCATATTATCATATGGCATTGGCCTAGTGGTTCCTAACACAGTTATTTTACACTCCGCTTGGAAAAGGGTAATTATAACAGAGAAAAATAATAATAATGCAATAAAAAAAAGAACTAATATTGAAAGCAACATGATCCAATTTCATAGGACAGGCATGTTCGATGTGGGATTTTGCGCTAAGGTGAGCTCTTGTTTTAGCATCACTTTGTTGAACATTTCACAAGTGAACATAAAAAGAATGACAGTGAGTCATTGTGGTGTAGTGGGTACTACTGCTTCAAATTGCCCCTTGATGTGAGTGTGAATTCTTTTGTGTGTTGGCCCTGTGCTGAACGTGTAAGCTGTTCATGGTGTACACATTGTAACTTTCACCCAGAATTGGCTTTGATAGGCTCCAGCCTCCCCATTACACTATTAGGTTCGGAAAACGAATGAATGAATAGGAATGTGATATTTTAATAATCCTTTTAATTATTTTATGAAGTGTTGAAAGCTAATTAAGGGAGGAGGCTGGTGCCCATCTCAGCAGACACTGGGTGAGGGTACAATACACTCTGGACAGTTTGGAAGGCCATCACAGAGCAGAAGCTCACTGACTGCAACCCAGTGGACTACTCTTGACAAAGGTCAGCAATAATTGTTTTGCATCCCTCTTACCACAGACAGTGAGAGACATGGCTGACCTTTGGTAACCCCGTTAGCTGCACGGGGGGTGGGGGGGTGGGGAGGTGGGGGGGGGGTGTTTTGCATTGGCAAGCGTTGACGGTGGGGCTTGGCTCCCCAACCTTGGGATCGGTAATCTACCACCGGGCCACCACTGCTCCTTATTGCAATTTAGTGTCTGTCTTCCTTTCGGCTTTTTCCCTTTCACTCGGGAGTCGCCACAGCGAATCATCTGATTCGCACGTTTTTTTTTTTTTTTTTTTTTTTGATTTGGCAGAGGTTTTTACGTCGGATACCCTTCCTGTCACAACCCTTTTTAGCAAGGGACAGAAACACGCTGACGACTTTGCAGCCTACTCTTTACGAAAGTCAGCAATGGTTCTTTTACATGCCTCACACCATAGACAGTGACAGACATGGCCCGCCTTTGATAACCCAGTTAGCTGCACTGGGGGGGACAGTGACAACCTTGTGGAGAGTGGGACTCGAACCCCCAACCTTTGGATCAGCGATCCAGCGCCCTATACCACTAGACCACCACTGCCCCACCCTTATTGCAATTTAGTGATTGTTTATTATTAGAAGAAGTTTGTTGGTTCAGATGCCAACATCTGTCTGAATAGAATTGTGACAATACCAGGAAAAGTTGCCTGCTATCTTTCAAAGTTATAAATTATCTACGCAAAAATAAAATTCAAGATTTTAACACAGATTCGTTGAAAGTGGAAAATTCCAAGATCTAGTGTTAAGAAATGGAAAAAGGCATTTGATTCCAAGAGAGATAAAACTAGGGTAGTGCTTAGAAGGTATGAACATTGAAGCACAGGGACAGCAGTTACAACTTGGTGATAGTAGGGCTTGAATCCCTGACCCTCAAATCAGTAATCCAACCCTCCCCCAGGCCACCATTGCACCATGTTATTTTATAATACATTAAAAGTCTTAATTCCTCAGAACTATTTAATTTGCTCACTTGTTGAACCACTTGGTCCTACCAGAGTTGCAGGGAGCAGGATCTCAGCCATCACTGGGCATATGCAGGGTACACCCTAAACAATTTGCCAGACCATTGCAGTGCCAACACACATAGTCATTCACACATTCATATCTTGAGGCAATTAGGAACAGCCAATTAGCTTAATGAGGAAACCCACACAAGAAGAATGGGGAGACTATGCAAACTACATGTAGAACCCAGGACCTGCTTACTGTGAGATGGACATGCTAATCAATATCTCCCCCCCACAAAAAAAAAAAAAAAAAAAAAATGACATTGGAAAACTATTTTTTCTGATTGTATTATTAAACTGA
>CM045729.1:18096079-18298579 GCA_024760905.1 Plotosus lineatus
GTGTGTGTGCGTGTTTGTGCGTGTGTGTGCGTGTGTAAACTCACTTAAACTTTACCACATAGTAAACTAGAAGGGCCTTCAGAATGTAAGGTTTGTCCGTCATGTAGCATGGATAGCGTAGCAAAGAGACCCTCTATGCATATGGCTTTAAAGTACCCATGTGCTTGCCTTAGCATGTGTTGTATAGTCTACTGTTCGGTATTAAATTAGCAGAAAAACAACTCTCTTTTAAAGGATTTAGGAGATGGATGGAGTTTGACCTTTCAAGGTCACTTCAGGTCAAGGATTTCCATTTGGATTCCATAGTGATGCCATGCCTCTCAGCACTTGTTTCAAAGCTATAAATGTTCATAACTTAGTGACACTGATTTTACCTCAATAAAATCGCTGGCAAGGAGGTGTAATGGTTAGTATGTCTATCTGTCTCACAGCCAGAAGGTCAAGGGTTTGAATCATAGACTTTCTACATATTACATCCGCTCATTTTCTGAATTGCTCAATCCTAATTATGGTCATGGAGTCACGGTGAGACTGACGCCTATCTCAGCTGACTCTGGGCGAGGGCAGAGTACACCCTGGACAGCTCGCCAGGCCATCACAGGGCAGAAACACGCTGACAGTTATAGTGCCTAATATTGATGAAAGTCTGGAATGGTTCTTTTACATGAACCTCGCACCACAGATATTGAGAGACATGGCCGGCCTTTGATAACCCAGCTCGGTGCATTGGGGGAGAGCAGTGACAACTTAGTGATAGTAGAGCTTGAACCCCCGACCTTCAGATCGGTAATCTAGCACCTTCCCACCATGACAGCACTGCCCGCATATTACAATAAAATAAAATGGAAATGCATATAAAATCAAAAAACAAATACAAATTTACAAATACAATTTCATGAATTACAGTCTGACCACTGCTGAACTCTTTACTTGAAATTTGTGATAGTAAGCATTCTTGGGGGTGATATCCTGATGTTCCTGCTTACAGTGAACAAGTTCATTTTAAAAATGTGTACAACACCCACGACTCATCTAAAAACAAAAACATTATCGAGGTTTCACTTGTTATGCCAATATATTGTACATTTTAGTATAAGCAATTGCAATGTATATGGAGCAGCTGTCAATCACAATAGAATCTCATAGGGCAGGGGTCCCCAACCTTTTTATTGATTATATATAATATATATTGGCGGCACGGTGGCGTAGTGGTTAGCACGTCCGCCTCACAGCAAGAAGGCCTGGGTTCGATTCCCGGCCTGGGCGTTTCTGTGTGGAGTTTGCATGTTCTCCCTGTGCTTGCGCGGGTTTCCTCCGGGTGCTCCGGTTTCCTCCCGCAGTCCAAAGATGTGCACTGTAGGTTAATTGGCCGTTTTAAATTGACCGTAGATTCTCTCCTGCAGCGGCACTGGAACCCAGTCGTATCGGCATTTGCCCTTCCATTGGATCCTTCCGGTGGCGCCGAGACAGGGGGGGGGGGACTTGCTGCTTGGGTAACAGCCTGTCCCTCATTACTCCCTACCCAGGCTCTGCGCACTGGGGGGTATCACCAGCTAGGGTACCAGCCAGAGCGCAGCCATAGTCCTTCGGGACTGACGGAGGCCTACCATGATAATATATATTATTAGATTAATTTTATAATATTATTATAAATAGTATAATACAGTATATAATAACAACAACAACAACAATAATAATAATAATAATAATAATAATAGGAACTCCATGAATGTTATTTTTCAACAGCTGAAATAAAGTTGGTTGGGATGCAGAGCTTGAATTTTTCTTAAAAAACATTAAAAAAAATAAAAATAAAACAGGTGATGGTGCACCAGCTGGGAGAATGAAGGCTCAGTCTCAGTCTCACCCAAAATTGTTTGAACCCCACTATTGTTTGAAACATGTCCAGCACGCCTCTGTTCATGTGCCGTCCCCTTGTGGGTTACATTTTAGCGCTCAAATGACCGACATGTAACCGAAAGAATCAGGTCATTTTTCAAAATAAAAGTTTTTTTTTTTTTTTAATAAAGATCGTTCAGACTCAGATAATAAATCAAACAGAAATAATGAATTATTTCTTCTGCGGACCGGTACCAATTGAGCCGTGGACCGGCACTGGTTCGCGGACCGGTGGTTGGGGACCCCTGTCATAGAATATATCCCGCACAGTGCTGATCAGGTTGGAATCCGTAGCCTTTAGTGATAATTAAATTGTAGTAAGGGATAAACCTTCAACAGCAATACAGTATTACACTTTTTTATATATTATCCATTCAGCCTAGAGAGGTGGAGGTATGCCCTGGAAAGGAGGGGATTGAAGGTTAGTCTTAGTAAGACAGAATACATGTGTGTGAACGACAAGGACCCAAGAGGAACTTTGAGGTTACAGGGAGCAGAGATAAAGAAGGTGGAGGATTTTAAGTACTTAGGCTCCACAATCCAGAGCAATGGAGAGTGTGGAAAAGAGGTGAAGAAGCGCGTGCAGGCAGGTTGGAATGGATGGAGAAAAGTGTCCGGTGTGATGTGTGATAGGAGAGTATCGGCAAGAACGAAAGGAAAAGTGTACAAGACGGTGATGAGGCCAGCGATGTTGTATGGTTTAGAAACAGTGGCCCTGGGGAAAAGACAGGAGGCAGAGTTCGAGGTAGCAGAGATGAAAATGTTGAGATTCTCTTTGGGAGTAACGAGGATGGATAGGATCAGAAATGAGTACATCAGAGGGACAGCACATGTTAGATGTTTTGGAGACAAAGTCAGAGAGGCTAGATTGAGATGGTTTGGACATGTACAGAGGAGGCATAGTGAGTATATTGGTCGTAGGATGCTGAGGTTGGAACTACCAGGCAAAAGGCCCAGAGAAAGACCAAAGAGAAGATTTATGGATGCGGTGAAGGCAGACCTGAAGGTCGTTGGAGTAAGAGTAGAAGATGCAGAGGATAGGGAGAGATGGAGGCAGATCATTTGCTGTGGCGACCCCTGAAGGGAACAGCCGAAAGGAAAAGAAGAAAGAAGAGGAGCCAGTCATGTGACGAAAAAACCCCCCACAAAATCATGTGTATACAAGGAATAGTGTCTCAATGATTATGATTGTCTGATGAAGGAAGAAGGTTTAGGGTTTGAATGCCTAGTCAAGGACCTTTTTTGTTTACCAGAGACCACCAATCATAAGCCCTCACCGACTATGGGGCTTCAACTCAGGACCTTCTTACTCCGAGACAACAGTGTGCTGCCCACTACACCATCACGACCCCTGAATTCATTCATGGAATTTCTTCTCAATGTAATTCGCCCATCATGTTGCCTCTTCCTTACACTTAGAAATTGTTATCAGGTAATTTCATGCTTTTTTCAGTTTAGTTATGAAACATGATTTTCTGAAACAAAAGAGACTCGGTCATTTAATGGTTCGTGTACGTTTATCTAACTTTTACCACTGAAACATGTCTGAAAGGATGAACGATTATATCCTTTTACAGTGGAAGGCAACTCGGTACCATAAGTTTCAGTGATCAGTTCTTTCCGACTAAAGACCTGCTGTGTTTTCCAGAAGGATTGCCTTAATTTATTGAGCTGATCTGTGTGTTTAAGTGAAAAGTCTATTCTTCAAATTAAATAAGTGCTCCTATAATTGACATTTCCTGTCTGTGTGCTTTGTGCGATTGATTCACTTCTTTGAGCAAAATTGGCAACTGCCCCTGAAGTGGCCCTCCTCTTCATTAGGACATGTAATTTTTACATCCTTTCTCAATTTACGTAACCGATGAGGAAGTCACAGAGGTCTGACATAACAGGGTTTCAGACAGATTTTGTGCTCCTTGAGGCGGTGCTTTAGTGGCTTTTGGCCATCTAAATGTAGAGATATAGAGCTAAAAATTGCACAGATTTAAAATTATTCAGACTCCATCGAAGAGGATGAAAAATAATTCTTAATTTTAATGAACATGAAAAAAAAAATACTTGGTTTGATTATTTGTCTTATTTGCTATTAACACTGACTTCATGTTGATAATATTTTAAGCAGCCTACATGGTATAGAATGCATGGGGCCGGTGGCTGTGCTCATGATCGGGAGGTTGTGTGTTCAAATCCCAGTTAGGCCCTCACTGTGTTAAGACCCCTGGGCAAGGTCTTAACCACAAGTGTGCCTCTGTTCACCCAGCAGTATAAATGGGTACCAGTAAAAATATACCGGGAAGGTAAAGATAACCTGCGATGGATTAGCATCCCATCCAAGAGGAGTTGAACTCCTGGTCGCTTCACGCTATGGAAACCGGGGATAAGCATTGGTCTAATGAGCCAATAGGTTCAGGTTTAAAAACCCAACAGACATATACGATATATAATGCGATAAAGAAACAAACATGAACTTTGCAAGAAGCAGACGACCCAGAAGAAGCAGCAGCCATCCCCAGGTGGACATGCAAGGCTCCATCTTCACCACCCAAACCCTCACCTGAAGAAACAGCTGCATCCCATGAAGCCTTAAGATCTAGGTCTCCCAGTGTCGACTTTCACAGAAACATTTCACCAGGCCATCCAATGTTTCGGCTGCCTCCATGACCTCAACAGAAACAACAGGGAAGACCAAGGAGCCCAGGGCCATGAAGAAAGAATTCCAGCTCAGGATGGTGGATGATGAGAAAGATATTCTTCTTCTTCTTTTCCTTTCGGCTGTTCCCTTCAGGGGTCGCCACAGCGAATCATCTGCCTCCATCTCACCCTGTCCTCTGCATCTTCTTCTCTTACACCAACTGCCTTCATGTCCTCCTTCACCACGTCCATGAATCGTCTCTTTGGTCTTCCTCTAGGCCTTCTGCCTGGTAGTTCCAACCTCAGCATCCTACTACCAATATACTCACTATCCCTCCTCTGTACATGTCCAAACCATCTCAATCTAGCCCAGGGGTGTGCAATCTTCACCGCAAAGGGCCGGTGAGGGTGCAGGTTTTCACTTCAGTAAAACAATAGCCACACCTTCCACCTGTTTCCACCAATCACTGATCATCAAAAGAAAAGAAAAAAAAAACTAAATTGGACATTACTGTTTCAGTTCTGAAGTGGGGCCATCTTGGTGAGATCACATTACTGTTTAAGACTTAAAGCAAGGTGATCTCACCAAGATGGCTCCACTTCAGAATAAAAAAAAAAAAAATCCCAAATAAACGAAAACAAAAACACAACCCAAACCCCCCATCAAAACTACTGACGTTTTTATGTGAGGTGCGCATCTGTGTGTGCGCGCGCATCTGTATGCGTGTGTATTTATATTTTATTTACATCTTATGCATTATTTTTGAATGTTTAATTGTTATTATAAGCATTTTATAGCATTGAATAAGTATTTATTGATATTATATACACATATACTTGTACGTATACTTGAGTCACCGGGGGATTGATCCGACTTCGTGGAATTCGACTGTTGCGGGGGATCTCGGTCCCAATTAACCGCAGAAAGTGAGGGATCCCTGTATCATGAAATGTATACAGACACTCCCCGCTTTATGTTCATTCATTTTACGTATTTTTAGATTTTATGTTTTTTTTTTTTTTTTTTTTTTAATTATGTCAAATTTTAGGTTTAGCATGCTCTCTGTAGTATGAGACATACCTACGTAGTACGCTGATGTAATACGCTACTTCCGCATGACACTGCGTCTATTATTTACAAACGACAGACTGAACGTGCCCCTCCTTCTTCCCAGTTCACCCTTGTGTTAAGACGTCGTCTATGTAATCTTTGTGTTTACACTGTTTTGTGCACTTTTGTAACCCTAAGAAAATATTGTTGGTCAGAAGTGTAAGCCTACTAGTGATGGTGGTAATCAGAAAAAGCAGAAAGCCATCTCATTAGAAAAGAAGATGGCTATTATCAAGAAAATCGATGCTGGTGAAAAACATGTGAATGTTGCACGTTTCTTCCAAATGGCTCCGTCAACCATCGGAACCATTTACAAGCAGAAAGATTGCATCACAGAGAATGTTAAAGGTTATATTTGATACTGTATTGGATATTTGATGAGTGAATTTGATTAAAATTCATCTATTTGAAATTATTTTGCTTGAATTTAATTTATTTGAAATTAATGGTGACATTATTTGATATATTTGATATTCTTTTACAATGTTATGTTTATAATAATTGATTTAGGGGTGTTTTATGAGATACGGTAATGGTATTTATGAATGTATAGTACAGTATGAACGTCATATGTCACTGGAACAAACAGTAATAACTTACGTTTTTTTTTTTCACCTTACATTCGGCCATCAGGAATCGAAATAAAACGTAAGTTGGGGAGCGTCTGTATTCATGAATGAGGTGGTCATTTATTTATTTATTTATTTTTTGCAAAACTGGAAGTAAATACATTAAACAATCATAACTGATCATTGTCCAAATGAAACCAGAGACTACGTAATAGTACTGAAAAGATTGTATTTAAATAAAATAACTGTTTTCTGATTACTGCTTGATTTTCAGAAAGGTGATTACCTGTTTAACTGGGCTTGAAAATAGTATTGCCACATTCATAGAATTTCTTTCCCCGTTCCCAGTTAATACTGTGACCAGCCATTACTAGATTTAAAAGAGGACTTGATGAAATGAAAAACACAATTTTTTGATTATTCCAATCCTTTCAATAACAATACCTTTACAGTTGCTCTAATAGTGATTAGTTTTGAGCCCTGAAACTCTCTCTCTCTCTCTCTCTCTCTCTCTCTCTATCTCTCTCTCTCTCGCTTCATAAATAAATAACTAAAACATTCCCTCAAAGCACACAATCACCTAAAAGCTAATGGAAGCAAAGGACCTAGCTAAACCAATAAACCGCATGACTGTCAGGCTGGCAAAGACACTTCTTTGCTATTTGAAATGGCAATCACAGTATAGCAAATTCATTAATGCATAGAAAAAACACGTTTATCTCTGTTAGGTGGCTGGATAATTGTGAATTATGCCATTATTAGTCATCACACTTTTCCTGTTATATTTTTATGAACTGCTTTAAATTGTTCCCTTTAGTTGGATATTGCTGTATTTTTAATTAAACTCAATTCAGTTTTATTTGTACAGTGCTTTTTTTTTTTGATATTGTCACAAAGCAGACCCTACATATCCCTATTGAGCATCGCCCGCAGCAATGGTGACTATTAAAAACTTCCTCTGTTAATGTGAGGAGAACTTTGAGAGGAACCAGGCCCAAAAGGAAAAACCCATCCTTATTTTGGTGAAACCGTAAATATACAACCCATATATGAGAACCTTCATTACAATTTAAAATGTAGTCCGGTTGGTTAGACAACAACTTCTTCTTCTTTTCCTTTCGGCTTGTCCCTTTTTCTCAGGGGTCGCCACAGTGAACCATCTGATTCGCATGTTTGATTTGGAATAGGTTTTTACATTGGATGCCCTTCCTGACACAACCCTTTTAAAAAGGGGTGGAAACACACTGACGGGTATGCAACTACTCTTTACAAAAGTCAGCAATGGTTCTTTTACATGAACCTCACACCATAGACTGTGAGAGACATGGCCAGCCTTTGATAGCCCAGTTAGATGCACTGGGGGGAGAGTGACAACTTTGTTGAGGATGGGACTCAAACCCCCAACCTTAGGATCAGCGATCTAGCGCCCTTTACCACAAGGCCACCGCTGCCCCTCTGGTTGGTTATACAACAACTGTATGTCCTAAATAATTGTGAGCCTGTGAGTGCACATCTAAGTCCATATACGTCTCCATCAGTAGGAGGGAGGGCCTTGAAAGATAAGAACTTCAGCCAGCATCAGCACACCAGGACAGACTGCAGGACTCAGAAAGCAGAGAGATCAGGATCACCGGCATCCTGGAAGAAGAATGAGTACCTCAGAAAACACATATTCACACACACACACACACACAGACAGAGAGACAGACAGAGAGAGAGAGAGAGATTGTTAGGTATACTCATGATTGTGAAATGGAAATAGAGGAATTTATTATTGCTGAGTGCATGCAGGGACTACGGCATGACTCACTATGGCAGCAAAGCTAAAAGAGAGAGAACCAGTATACTGTACAGCAAATGTTACACCCCTGAAAATAGGAAATGTACTATGTCCAATGTTGTGTTGTTCGTCCTTCGAGGTCGAAGATGAACATGACTTCATATCAGATCCGTGTCCAACAATGTGTCATGAATGCGCAAAGGCAACATTTCCACTACAGTAAATCAGGTATAATCAGTTGAGATGTGATCAAAAAATGAAACCCTCACAATAGGATTTTTGAAAAGGAAACATTATGAAAACTATGTACAATGGTAATCAGAACAATGACATCAAAATAGCATTGAAATAATTACACTTTAGACTGGTTACCCTTTTAGTGCATCATTTTAGGGCTTTCGAACTTTGAGGCTACAACAATCAAATACAGAGCATTCAGTTATAAAATCACACTGAATTATGATGTGTTTTTTTTTAACTATCATCAACACAAATGTATTTCATCCAAACAGCCAAACAATAATGCATTCTTGTGCTTGGTGGAGGTTTTTTTTCCCATTTTACAGTGACAATTTTATCATTTCACACAAGAGGGTCCTTGGGTTGTGTCCTGGGCCCAGTGAAGATATTCCTATATGGAGTTTGCATGTTCTCCTTGTTTTTGCATGAGTTTCCTCAGAGTACTCTGGTTTCCTTCCACAGTCCAAAGACGTGCACATCCTTCTCAAAAAATTAGCATATTGTGATAAAGTTCATTATTTTTTGTAATGTTCTGATAAACATTAGACTTTCATATATTTTAGATTCATTACACACAACTGAAGTTGTTCAAGCCTTTTATTGTTTTAATATTGATAATTTTGGCATAAATGGACAGGTCATGGACAGGGGTCGCCACAGCAAATCATCCGCCTCCATCTCACCCTGTCCTCTGCATCTTCTTTTCTGACTCCAACAACCTTCATGTCTTCCTTCACCACATCCATAAATCTCTTCTTTGGTCTTCCTCTAGGCCTTCTGCCTGGTAGTTCCAACCTCAGCATCCTGCTGCCAATATACTCACTATCCCTCCTCTGTACATGTCCAAACCATCTCAATCTAGCCTCTCTGACTTTGTCTCCAAAACATCTTACATGTGCTGTCCCTCTGATGTGCTCATTTCTGATCCTATCCATCCTCGTTACTCCCAGAGAGAACCTCAACATTTTCATCTCCGCTACCTCCAGCTCTGCCTCCTGCCTTTTCCTCAGCGCCACTGTTTCTAAGCCATACAACATCGCTGGCCTCACCACCATCTTGTACACTTTTCCCTTCATTCTTGCTGACACTCTCCTATCGCACATCACACCGGACACTTTTCTCCAACCATTCCAGCCTGCCTGCACACGCTTCTTCACCTCTTTTCCACACTCTCCATGGCTCTGGATTGTTGAGCCTAAGTACTTAAAATCCTCCACCTTCGTTATCTCTGCTCCCTGTAACATCACCGTTCCTCCTGGGTCCTTCTCATTCACACACATGTATTCTGATTTTCTGAGGCTAACCTTCATTCCTCTCCTTTCCAGGGCATACCTCCACCTCTCTAGATTTTCCTGCACTTGTTCTCTGCTCTCACTACAGATCACAATGTCATCTGCAAACATCATAGTCCATGGAGGTTGTTGTCTCACCTCGTCTGTCAGCCTGTCCATCACCATAGCAAACAAGAAGGGGCTCAGAGCTGATTGCTGATTGAACGATTGCTATATTCTAATAATATATTAAGACTTTTGGATTTAAACTTTAGATAAAACTCTATGAGTATAAATGTAGTGAATGGTTATGTGAAATATCTAAGCAGGTGTACTAAATCTCAGTGTGGGGTCCTGTGATTCCTAGTGGTCCCAAAAGAACCCACTATTATAAAATCATATATTTAATATTGAGAGTTGTGTTTATTGATGTGTTTGACTCATGAATTGATTGAAATCCAAACTTTGAAAAACAGCCTGAGCTTCAGTCAAACCTTCAGAAATAAACAGCTTTACGGCTCAAATAAATAGACTGAATGCTATTGTACACATTTGCTCGATGTAAGCCTGGTCCTAATAATTTAATTACTCTTTAAATAAATTTCTTGTGACAGGGTTCCTGGAATATTTTACAGTTGAAAACCCCTGCCTTAAACAATCACAATCAGAGCAGGAGTAGCATACGCCACTATAATGCAGGCTTTTTTTTTTTAACATCATTATTCATGCAACAGGACTGATTTTTTTTTTTTTTTTTTTTTTTTACAATGAGCTGTATAAAATGTGTAGATATAGTGAATCTATAATTTGAAGGTGTGCATGGGTGTGTCAGGTCATGTATCAGGTGATAAGCCTGGAAGTGAAGGATTCTTGGAAACAGAGTTTGTGTTTACAGACATGACAATCTGACTACAGTCAAATATTTGTTTTCATTTTTTGCACAGAAAGTTCCTGATTGAGGTGGCACACTTGCGTAGTGGACAGCACAGCCACCTCATAGAAGGAAGGTGCTGGGTTTGAGTTGCAGGCCCGGTGTGGGTGTTTTTGTGTGGAGTTTGCGTGTTCTCCCTGTGTTTATATGGTTTTCTTCTAGATACAGTGGTACCTCACTTTATGAAAGTCTCAACAAACGAAAAATGCAAGTTACGAAATGCATTTTCCGAAAAATTTTTGTCTCTGGATACGAAACAAGTCCACATTACAAAAGCGCCATCTTAAAAATTCAAACCCGGGTTTCAAACATTAAAACGTGCCAATCGAACATCAAGGATCAGCTCTGAGCCCCGTCTTGTTTGCTATGGTGATGGACAGGCTGACAGATGAGGTTAGACAAGATTCCCCATGGACTATGATGTTTGCAGATGACATTGTGATCTGCAGTGAGAGCAGAGAACAAGTGCAGGAAAATCTAGAGAGGTGGAGGTATGCCCTAGAAAGGAGGGGAATGAAGGTGTGTGAATGACAAGGATCCAAGAGGAACGGTGAGGTTACAGGGAGCAGAGATAAGGAAGGTGGAGGATTTTAAGTACTTAGGCTCAACAATCCAGAGCAATGGAGAGTGTGGAAAAGAGGTGAAGAAGCGTGTGCAGGCTGGAGGGAATGGTTGGAGAAAAGTGTCTGATGTGATGTGTGATAGGAAGGTATCGGCAAGAATGAAAGGAAAAGTGTACAAGGCGGTGTTGAGGCCAGCGATGTTGTATGGTTTAGAAACAGTGGCCCTGGGGAAAAGACAGGAGGCAGAGCTGGAGGTAGCAGAGATGAAAATGTTGAGGTTCTCATTGGGAGTAACGAGGATGGATAGGATCAGGAATGAGCACATCAGAGTGACAGCACATGTTAGAGGTTTTGGAGACAAAGTCAGAGAGGCTAGATTGAGATGGTTTGGACATGTACAGAGGAGGGATAGTGAGTATATTGGTAATAGGATGCTGAGGTTGGAACTACCAGGCAGAAGGCCTAGAGGAAGACCAAAGAGACGATTCATGGACTTGGTGAAGGAGGACATGAAGGCAGTTGGTGTAAAAAAAGAAGATGCAGAGGATAGGGTGAGATGGCGGCAGATGATTCGCTGTGGCGACCCCTGAAGGGAACAGCCGAAAGGAAAAGAAGAAGAAGATTCGAACATTCAAACGCACCATTCAAACATTCAAACAATGCAAGAGCTGCTCTCCCATCAATGACATTCAAAGATCCTGCCCTGCTGGCCTCCCATTGGCTAGGAGGGATGACGCAGCTCCCTCCCATTGGCTATTATGGAGCTGAATCTACCATGATGCTTTTTGTGTAAAGGACAGAGTTACTGTTGTTTCATGCTTTATTTCTTGACTCAGGCTTTTAACCTTCCATAAACATTTGTAAGATTATAACTCTGCTAAAAAGACATGGTCAACACACACGCGCACACCCATGCACACACACACACACACACACACACACACACACACACACACACACACACACACACACACACACACACACACGTGCGCGCGCATGTGATTTCTAGTTCGAGTGAGAAGAAGAAACGGGCTTGAGTGATATCGCAAAGGAATATGGCCAAACCCGTCTACCCTCGGTGCGATACTGAAGCAGAAGGAGGTCTTAAAAGGTATGCTTTTATAATTTTTAAAGGGTTTAGGGGGTAGTATTGGGGGCCTTGGAACGAATCACATGTTTTACATGTAAAATGCGGTTCAATTTACGAAAAATGCAGGTTACGAAAAAGGCGCTGGAACGGATTAATTTCATAAAGTGAGGTACCACTGTACTCCAGTTACTTTCTACAGTCCAATGCACATTAGGTTAATTGGCTGTTCCAGATTCCCCCGAAGTGTTACTATGAGTGTGAATGACTGTGTATGTTGTACTGCCATGGTCTGGCATTCATTGTGTACCCTGCCTTTACCCAGTGTTGGCTGAGATAGGCACCAGACTCCCGTGTGACCCTAGTAACCCTGGATTTGAAAATATGATTAAAATGCATAAAAGTTATACAGAAAAATATGTTCTGCCCATTTATTCATCTATTAATTTGGGTTTGTCAGATTTCCTGCCTTTAGCATTGTTAGTATAAATGGATTCACCCAGTGTTGCAGACATAAGCTCCAGACTCACCACAACCCTAATAGGATTAAGCGGTTTGGCACATGAGTGAAATGGGTGAGTGGTATAAGTGGACAGCAGTATCCACTCATAGTAAGTCTGTACTAATTCGGTATGTGTGTGTGTGTGTGTGTGTGTGTGTGTGTGTGTGTGTGTGTGTGTGTGTGTGTGTGTGTGTGCGAGCACGTGTGTGTGTGTGTCTATACATATACAGGGATATCCCTTATCCCTTACCTTCCACAGTTAATTGGGACTGAGATTTCACCCCCCCCCCCCCCTCAACCGTCAAATTCGGCGAAGTAGGATCAACCACCCCCCCCCCCACTGATGTATACGTGCATCTATGTGTGTATATATCATCAATAAATACATATTCAATGCTATAAATGCTTATAATAACAATTAAACATTCAAAAAAAATGCATAAGATGTAAATAAAATATAAATACACACACATACAGACGCACGCGCGCACACAGATGCGCACCTCACATAAAAATGTCAGTAGTTTTGATGGCCTTGTTTTGCATTTTCCTTAACTTTTTCCCCTATTCTTCCTTAATTTCCTTATTTTTTTAATTAGATGGATATTTAAAAAAAAACTCAACGCACTGAACCGCATGAATTGAAGTGCGAAGTAGCGAGGGATCCCTGTTTACATTGTCAACCAAGAATTAACAAAGTCATTTGAATGAAATGGCAGATCATCTTGTTCATTTTCGGCTGATGATATGTACATACTCTTTTTCATTGTGATCTTATCCTGTTCATGAGCCACATATAGGCCCTCACCTAATGTGAATTCATGGCTGTTGGGTCTTGAGTGTAAAAATAATTACACCTTGCAAATAATCGCATTTTAATCACTCCATCACCACATACAGAGCAATCAGCACTCCTGTATTTTTCAGGAATTTTGGCTGGTGTATAAAAGATATTACTGAATTACAGGAAATTATGGAGTCGATCCCCTCTGTGACTCAGACTCGTTCTGATGGTTAGTTCAATCAGTCTGGTACTGGCGAATATGACTTGGTGCCTGGAGAATGAAAATGTCACATCAAACTACGAACCAAAGGAAGAGAAGGACAGAGTGATCGTTAGGAAAGGAAGGGATCTGGTTCCAACATCCAACTGTTATTCACCGGCATAAGTCAATACAACACTAATGAAGAGTTTGAGCTGACAGTTGGCACCGTGGCACCTTCTTCCCACATATACACACACACACACACACACACACACACACACACACACACACACACACACACACACACACACACATACGAGCACAAGGCATCAATACACTATTTATAACATAGAAGGAAGGAAGTCCACTGAAAGCACATCATTTCTGTTATATCAGAAAGGAACAAAAACAACTGAAGGTCGCTTTGGTACCCAGGGAGGAGTAACAGCTTATAAAAGCATCATCCTGCCATTTGTGTTCACTGCGCCATTCTAATGTTAGCTCAGGGACTTTGCAAATCTTAGCTTTCAGGTCACCGATCCACTTGATAGTAATAAACATGGTTTGACAAGAGCAAGCTGGCTTCCCTCAAAGCCCTTTGGTCACAACGCAAGAGATGTCACACAAACGGGAATTGGAAATAGTTTTTGTTGTCTCGGATGACTGTTTGCTCTGCTCTAATAGGATCATGTCTGTAAAATGAGCTATGAGTAGCCTGGAGAGGATTTTGAATTAAGAGATTATATACGGTTGTGCAGGTAAGATAGTATAATTGATTTAAATCTTTTAATTCAGTATTCACTTGTCCGTTTTCAAATAAGCTCAGTTAGGGTGTGTATGTAATAATATAAATAATCCCACAGAACATGGAATGTTTTCCAGTAAGACAAATGATGCAGGTGCCATTATTTTGAAATGTCAGTTGTTTTGGTTGGTAATCCTGTTTCCACCCCTGTCCTGTCACTGCTCTGTTTACGAGTGTGGGTCAACTGTTGAATAGCGGTTGCATAAACAAGTTGACAAATACAGTTAAAATAGACTCCTAATGGTTTGATGTCACATTGTCATGACAGCAAAATTTCTCCCTTAATATAAAGATGGTGTCAATGGCGTGTTATCATTCATTCATTTCATAAGATTTCAAATCCATACTGATTTCTCCAGGAGTACTCATAACATAGAAGAACTCAGTTACTTCTGAATAGAAAATAAAATATTGTACAGAGGTACCTCGGTTCTCGAATGCTTTGGAGGTTGAACAAATCAGAATTCGAACAAAAAATCTGGGATTTTTTTGTCTTGGAAGTCGAACAAAATTCGGAAGACGAACTCGAAAAATGCGCGAGAAAAAACGAGACCGAGAGTGAGGAAAAGTGCGCGACTTCCGAAAATCGGTCTCTTTTGACTCTACTCGACCACTGTGTGCGTGTAAATGTGCTTGCTCCTGTTCTACAAAGTACAGTATACCGTGATTTTTGTTTACTCGATTAGATTAGCTAATAAACATGTCTCCAAAGAAAGCTACTGAGAAAAGATCAGTTGTGTGGAAAACTGTTGCGTTTAAGAAAGAGCTGATAGCTAAGCATGAATCAGGCGTGAGTGTTACTGATCTTGCTAAGGAATATGGCACGGCTAAATTAACGATATGCGCGATCCTGAAGAGCAAAGAGAGTGTTAAAGCCAGTGATGTGGGCAAGGGTACAGTGCACTCTGGATAGTTTACCAGGCCATCTCAGGGCAGAAAGATGCTGACAGTTATGCAGCCTACTCTTGGCCGAAGTCAGCAATAAAAAGTGAGTCACACGGCTGGCCTTTGATAGCCCAGTTAGCTGCACTTGGGGGACAGCAGTTTCAACCGTTGACAGTGGGGTGTGAATCCCCAGCCTTGGGATTGGTAATCTAGCACCTTACCGCCGAGTCACCCCTTCCTCTTATTGTGCTTAGTGATTGTTTATTATTAGAAGTAGTTTGTTGGTTCAGATGCCAACATCTACGCAAATAGAATTGTGACAATATCAAGAGAAGTTGCATGCCATCTTTCAAAGTTATAAATTCTCTACACAAAAATAAAATTTAAGATTATAACAAAGATTCACTGAACACGGAAAATTCCAAGATCTAGTGTTAGTGCATTTGATTCCAAGAGAGATAAAACTACGATAGTGCTTAGAAGCTATGAACATAGAAGCAGGGGTACAACATTCAAATTTCACTGCAAGACTAATGGATCTCTGAGTACATGATCAACATGTGGCTATGTAGCCCTATTTTATTTCATGATGGTTTTCTAATATAGCAGATTATGACCACAGTGACCACGGTATAGCAGTATAACCACAACCAGTTGTCTTATTCTAAATCAAGCACAATAATTCATAAACACATCCTACAAGATTTAACAAGCAACAAGTGGATGTAGCAGTTCATATCTGACCTGTGTGAAGTTAGTTATTTTGCATCAACATCATAGAGTTACGTTTACGTTTTATCACATTGACAATCAAATCACATGCCATGAATCAGAACCAAATGCTTAATTTGTTCAAATTTAACACATTTTCACTGCTTTTGTCATCTGTGTCTGTGTTGTTGGTCGACAACTTGGCTGATAATACTGTAGTTCTTTGCTCTCACCAAGAGATGGTGCAAATGCTTTGTTTAAATTCTCTAGATCATCATTCCCAACGTACCATCCTTTCGGCTTTTTCCCTTTTTCAGGGGTCACCACAGCGAATGATTAGCACGTTTGATTTGGCATATGTTTTTACGTCGGATGCCCTTCCTGACACAAACTTTTTAGCAAGGGACAGAAACACGTTGACGGTTTTGTAGTCTACTCTTTTTACGAAATTCAGCAATGGTTCTTTTACAACCTCTCACCACAGACAGTGAGAGACATGGCCGGCCTTTGGTAACCCAGTCAGCTGCATTGGGTGGACAGCGACAATCTTGTGGAGAGTGGGACTCGAACCCCCAACCTTAGGATCAGCGATCCTGCGCTCTATACCGCTAGACCACCACTGCCCATTCCCAATGTACTGTATGGATCATTAAACCAGCTGCTAATAAATGGTTTCAGAATAAAATCTTGGCCTATATTATTTTTACTACATTCAAAACTATTTTAATGTATATTTGATATACACAATAAACAAATAATTAATGCAGCCGTAAGGGGGGGGCACAAACCAGTGTCTCTCCCTCACGTCGGTCCCAAGCCCGGATAAATGCAGAGGGTTGCGTCAGGAAGGGCATCCGGCGTAAAACAAATGCCAAATAAAATATGCGAGTCACTACAAAGAATGTCATACCGGATCGGTCGAGGCCCGGGTTCATGTGCAGACATGTTGGAATGGTTGGAGAAAAGTGTCCGGAGTGATGTGTGATAGGAAAGTATCGGCAAGAATGAAAGGAAAAGTGTACAGGCGGTGTTGAGGCCAGCGGTGTTGTATGGTTTAGAAACAGTGGCCCTGTGGAAAAGACAGGAGGCAGAGCTGGAGGTAGCGGAGATGAAAATGTTGAGGTTCTCTCTGGGAGTAACGAGGATGGATAGGATCAGGAATGAGCACATCAGAGGGACAGCACATGGAAGACGTTTTGGAGACAAAGTCAGAGAGGCTAGATTGAGATGGTTTGGACATGTACACAGGAGGGATAGTGAGTATATTGGCAGTAGGATGCTGAGGTTGGAACCACCAGACAGAAGGCCTAGAGGAAGACCAAAGAGACGATTCATGTATGTAGTGAAGCAGGACATGAAGGTAGCTGGTATAAGAGAAGAAGATGCAAAGGATAGGGTGAGATGGAGGCAGATGATTCGCTGTGGCGACACCTGAAGGGAAAAACCTAAAGGAAAAGAAGAAGAGAAGAATAAACAAATAATTACCTTAAAGTGAGTCGTCATTGGTGTGTGGTGCTTAAATTCTGGAACAATTAAAGTTGAGATGAATTAGTAAAAAAATATATATTTTATACAAATAAAGACAATGGGCAGTCGTAGCCTAGTGGTATAGGGTGCTGGATCACTGATGCAGCTAACTGGGTTATCAAAGGCCGGCCATGTCTCTCACTGTCTATGGTGAGAGATTCATATAAAAGAACCATTGCTGACTTTCGTCAAGAGTAGCTGCATAGCTTTAAGCGAGTTTCTGCCATGCAATGGCCTGGCAAGCTGTCCAGGGTGTACTCGAAGCTTGCCCAGAGTTGGCTCAGATGGGCACTAGCCTCTCCTAATTAGGATTAAGTGGTTCATAAAATGAATGAATGAATAATTGTTGTGCAACCCACAGAATAGAATTGCTCTTGTAATGATTCCTTACACAAATAAGTGTCAGAGTATACAGTATATTTGTTAATCATATTCAACCCCGAAGCATAAATGGTCATTTTCTGTACTTGCAGTTATGACTGATAATGAGACGTGAAAGAATAACTGAGATACTGATGTTATGACTGTACTCAAAGTGCAAGGACAGGTTATGTAAACAACAGAGACACCAGACTGGATGTTTTAAAAAGCTGACTCTTTTAATGTGCTCAAATGGTTTAAAAGCACATGCCATACACCTTTAGATTCCATTATAGTTATATAGAGACTACGTGGGTGATTTCAGTTTATTTATGTTGGAGGTAATGTGCAGCTGCTGATGTGCTGTGGTGGTTGTGATGAAGAAGGAAATTTAGATTGGGACACATCCAAAAGCAACACTTGAACTCTATCTGACACAATGTAATATTGGAGGATTTTCAGAAACCCTGTTCCGTATTCCTGGAATAACTTTTCAAGACCATGTAATGAGGGTTCTCTCTTCTGGGACATTAATTGTTGAGTCTTGCTGTTTGTCTGGTATATTTCGTAATGGTTTTCGTAATATGCTGTATATGTGGTGGCCCTGAAAGTTCAACACAATAGAAATTCTGACAATACAGCTTCTTCTTCTTTTAGTTTCAGCCTTCCCCTCTTTTTTTTTCTCAGGGATTGCCACGGCGAATCATCTGATTCGCATGTTTGATTTGGCGTAGGTTTTTACGTCGGATGCCCTTCCTGACACAACACTTTAGCAAGGGGCAGAAACACGCTGACGGTTATGTAGCTACTCTTTACGAAAGTCAGCAATGGTTCTTTTACATGAACTTCTCACCATAGACAGTGAGAGACATGGTCGGCCTTTGACAACCCAGTTAGCTGCACTGGGGGGGACAGTGACAACCTTGTGGAGAGTGGGACTCGAACCCCCGAAAGGAAGACAGACATATACATATACATGTATGTATATATCAGTCAGGGGGGGGGGTCTATCCTACTTCGTGTGTGTGTGTGTGGGGGGGGTCTCTCGTCCCATTAACCGCAGAAAATGAGGGATCCCTATATATAAATTACATTTTTAAAAATAATACTGCATACTTTATTCTGAGACTGCAGAGACTGGATACTCATAAAATCCAACATGAAACCTGTTATTCCTCACAACTGGATTATAAATGTCACAGGCCTTTAATCGATCCCTGTAAACTGCTAACAAAATTACCAGACCTGCACTGAAATGAGAAACATGGATTGTTGCTCCAATTTTGGGTTCAGCTTTGTTTCAAATAAAAATGATGTACTCAAGCAAAATGCTGTCCATGCTACTGTTTGGAATGTGACCACTTCAGATATGTAGAAATCAGCTCACATTCACAGCACAGTTTTGGTTTTAGTGAACAGCTGTGTCCTGACCCCCAAATAAACCAACGCGTTTGCATCCCTTCAGTTACACTCCACTAAGTACATAATGACAGTAACGAGTATGGAATAATTTTCGACGCCAATTTTCAGTTATCCATAAGTTTATTCATTCATTCACAACAATAAATAAATAAATAAAAGTCATACAGCTAGCCATCATTTATCCATCAATCATGCATCCATTCACATAACCAACAGCCAGCCAAATAGCCATCTACGTATAAACTATTCCATCAGCTATTCATACATCCTTCAATTCATAGGGTTACCAAACCATCATCTACTGTATATGTCCATTTACTAGCCATGAATCCTTCCACATATCCATCCATTATCTAGCCATACTTCCAACTATCCATCACCTGCCATATAGTAAGGCAACCACTTATTCATCATTCCTCTATGTGCAAATCCATCCAATCCATCCACTCATCCAATATGTGCTATACATCCCCGTAAGTAGATTCATTCATTCATTAATTTTCTGAATCGTTTAATCCTAATTAGGGTCAAAGGTAGGCTGGAGTCCATCTCAGCAGACTCTAGGCGAGGACAGATTATTCATCCATCTTCAATTTATTCATTTATTTATTCATTCCCTTCTTCTCTGAATTCCAACATTGATTAATTTATCCAAATCCCTTCAGGCTATCCAGCCGTCATCGATCCCTCACTCCCCTTTTTCTGTCCATCCATCAACTATCTTCCATAAATACAAGCAACCAGTTATTCATTCATCCACCACCCAGGCAGTACTAGTATATCCATTAATTCATCCAGATACCCGTCCAATATTTATTTGCTCATTAATTCATTCCACTTGTATATGCATTCAAAGATTGATTAATTCAGCCAGCCCTCTAAAATATTAATTCATTATCTATCCCATCATTGCTCCTTCCATCCATCCATCCGTGCATTTTTTCCCCACTGAGATTCAATAACTTTTTTTTTCCATTTTCTTACATACTGTACTTGCAGATCTTTCCTACTGCCAACTGCAGTCCTTACATGAGTAGGCACAGGGACGAAGGTGACAGAGCGAATCCTCCTACTGATTGGTGCTCCAGCCTGAGGCAGCAGGTGCCAACTGAGTACCCAGAGGAAAGTTGGGCCCGGAAAGAACTCAGTAATCTGTCACACATTCAAATATTGACAGTAAACAAAATAGATTTTTACATCATTAAGATTTTAACATTGATGAATTGCTTAATCATGGATATGGACATGTCATCCGTGAAGCAACAGTATTGTGCTTAAACTTCTTGAGCTAAAAAAAAAGATTATATTGAAAATCAATCAATATGTTGAAAAACAAAACAAGTATGAAAAGTTAATAGAGCCAGATTAGCACAAGCATGACATCCATCACCTATGCCTCCATTTATCCAACCATCATCTGTTTATCAGTATACATGCGTACATATGTCCACTCACTAGCCATCAGAGAACCATATATCCATCTCCAGACAATTTATTCATTCATTAAATCATCATCATCATCATTAGTATCATCAGCAGCCTCATTACAAAACCAGTAAGTCACCCATACATTTATTGATCTATCCAACTACCTTCTTCTTCTTCTTCTTCTTCTTCTTTTCCTTTCGGCTGTTCCCTTCAGGGGTCGCCACAGCAAATCATCCGCCTCCATCTCACCCTGTCCGACCTTCATGTCTTCCTTCACTACATCCATAAACCTCTTCTTTGGTCTTTCTCTAGGCCTTCTGCCTGGTAGTTCCAACCTCAGCATCCTACTGCCAATATACTCACTATCCCTCCTCTGTACATGTCCAAACCATCTCAATATAGCCTCTTTGACTTTGTCTCCAAAACATCTTACATGGGCTGTCCCTCTGATGTACTCATTTCTGATCCTATCCATACATTGATCTATCCAACTACCATCATGTATCAATTCAATTATCATCATCATCATCTTCTTCTTCACCTTGCCAATAATCCAGTCATAGATTCGTTGATCCAATAATCTAACATTTATTCATTCATTCATTCATTATCATTATCATCAACAACAACAATAACACCCAACCAACCAGCTGATAATCCATCCATCCATCCATCCATTCATCCAACATTTATCCATTTATTAAGTCATTATTATCATCATCACCTTGCCAATAATCCAATAACACATTCATTGATCCATCCATCTATCCATCATTTATCTATTTATTCAATTATCATCATCATCAACCAACCAGCCAATAAACCAATAATAAACCAGCCAATAAAAAAATACATCAATCATTCAATGTTCTGTTCACCATTCATCCATTGATGAAATCATCATCATCATCATCATCATCATCATCATCATCATCATCATCATCATCATCATCATCATCAACCCACCAGCCAAAAAGCAGCTGTACATGGATCATTCATTGATCCAGTCATCCATCCAGGGAAAGACAAAGTGTCCAATACCATTAAAATATAAAATAATTAAAAAAGGCATCTCATGTGAATAAACTACAGCTGCTACACTCATATTTTTTTAAAAAAACAACAACAATTACAAATAATATAATAAGCAACACTGAAACTTTAATTTCGAGCACACTCCTTTGATGAAACCCATCTGGAAGCTCATTCTGCTGGTAGTCTTTCTGGCTATATTTCCATTTACTCGAGAGAGAACGACATCTGCCCATCTGGTACTTACACAATTGCACAAGCTGTGCCGAATTATTTGGAGAACGATGATGGACAAAAATCAGCTTTTGACACCGAAGTTAAGATTTCTAACTATCATGACTTGGGGCCACTTCTGGATGTCTAGTTCTTTCTTCCCTGCCCACTTCAGCATTGCTCTGTGAGTGTATACTCTAGATCACTGATTGGCTGAAAGCCAAACTCTCTTCTATTTTTAGAGGAAGATAGAGGAGTAAATCCTGTTTTTGTTCTAAAATGTGTGTGAGCCGTGTTAACTATCCATTTCTCCATTCTTTCGCTCTCTTGTTTTTGCTGTATCTTTTCTCTCTGTCTGTCCTTTTGCCTATTTTACGCCTTCGTCTGTATGATATTTGGAGCACCATCGACCTTCTTCCATCCTTCTCTGCTTCCTTTTAGCCTCTGACCTGTCTATTCTGAGATGCTAGCTTCGCTCCCTTTTTCTGTCTGCCTTTCCTTCTCCCTCCGTGAGTGCTCTGGAGGATCATCATTGTACGTCCTGTTGATTTTGTGATGTGCTCATGTCACCCCGATTTGCATTTTTTACACTGGAAAAAAGATCTTTATTGGGTCCGATGGCTTTCTTGATCGTGTTTACTTTACTCACTCTAGTAAACCTGTCTCTCGTCTTTCTGCTCTTGCTCTCTTTCTGCTCCCCTGCTCTCTTTGTTTGGCACATTGTACACTCTGTCATATAAACAGTATGCACTTTCAGAAAGTTCTATTCTTGCTCATAGTTCACAGACGGTCATAGGTAATCAGTTTATACGCTCAGAGACATGCCATGTATCAGAAAGCGTGCAACGTTCACTTTTCAAATGACTCATTTTAAAACATTTATTCATTCACTCATTCGTTTTCTAAACCACTTAATCCTTATTATGGTCACAGTGAGGCTGGCACCCATCTCAGCTGACTCTACCATATACCATGCTCGCCAGGTCATTGCAGGACCAGCACACATACAACCATTCACACATACATACACACCTAAGGATGATTCAGAACAGACATTCAGCCTACTGTGCATGTTTTAGGACTGTGGATGGAAACCAGAGTACGCAGAGGAAACACGCGTAAGCACAGGGAGAAGCTTTTGACACAAAAACAAAATTTTCTTCATGTAGATGATGTGATCACCCATATCCCTGCCTCATATTCCTAACAGTTCATCCAGTTCAGTTCATTTTCTGTACCCGCTTAATCCTAATTTGGGTCACGGGGAGGCTGGTGCCCATCCCAGCCAACTTCGGGCGAGGGCAGAGTACACCCTGGACAGCTCGCCAGGCCATCGCAGGGTGGAAACACGCTGACGGCTTTGCAGCCTACTCTTGTCGAAAGTCAGCAATGGTTCTTTTCCATGCCTCATACCATAGACAGTGAGAGACATGGCTGGCCTTTGATAACCCAGTTAGCTCCACTGGGGGGGACAGTGACAACCTTGTGCAGAGTGGGACTCGAACCCCCAACCTTTGGATCAGCGATCCAGCGCCCTATACCACTAGGCCACCACTGCCCCCTATTCCTAACAGTTTCTAGACAAATCAAATGAAGATAGTAAGTGTAGATCTGACACATTCATGGTTGACATCGCTCTGTTTGGCTTTCAAATCTGGTCTGTTATATACCTGTGCTTTCAGAAATGACTTTCAAATGTCCTCTCTCATACACTCTTCTCAATTCCCTGTTTTGGAGTAGATGCTTCATAAAGCGAAGCTGGTCTGAGGAATAATTAGGATGGGGGGGGGGTGATATAAGTGATATAAAAAGTAAAATGTGATTTACAGTATTTAGAACAGTGATTCTCAATTATTTTCTGTGGCGCCCCCTCTAGGAAAGAAAAAACTTTTCACGCCCCCCACCGCCTCATGAGCGACTAAAAATAGTATTATTTGTCTATAAAATTGTTATTAAGTAGACCGCTGCATATCATTATATCTTTATTAACATTAAAAATAAAAAAAAGATATTTCAACTTATAATAAAAAAAAACTTCATTAACATTGTTTGTTCATCTGCAACAGAAAAAATATAAAGTGCACCAATGTGCCTGAAATAAATAAAATTTACTACCTCCATCTCTCTCCACCTTTCTCTTTGTTCCTGTGAGAAATGTTTCTGTGTTGTTTACTTCGTATCGTCTGCTCGTGCGAAAAATCGCTACACCGTAGCGCGACAATGAGAGTGCCACTGCCAATTACAGGAGTGGAGGTGTAATTACACTTAAGTCTCGTACACTATTCCAGAAAAGCATGTTTACCTGGGGTCGTACACGCCCCCCCTGGCATCACACTGTGACCCCCTGGGGGGGGGGGGCTCCACTATTTGAGAAGCACTGATTTAGAACTATAATGATGCTCAAAAACTATATAAACACATTCCTCTGCCTTCTAGATTGAGCTGAGTGTAGAAAGTGTTCCTTGCTACACCTATTTTACAGGAATAACTGAAATTGTATTGTCTGTTCCAGAAATAAATGAATCGACTTGCAGTGGATTTGAGCAGGCAGCAAAGTTCCCAAAGGCATAAAGGTTCATTTAAATTCAGGTGAGAGTGCCACGGTAGGACAGAAAAGAGACATAAAGGCACTTACGGATTTCATTATTAATGTAATTCGATCACATAACTTACACATGAGTTTCTGGAGCCACTGAGCTTTTTCAAATGATTTCCTGAGGTTGAACTAATATGTTTAAGAAAGCAGAACATTTTTTTCAATGGCACAGATACATTTTATTGTTTAATTTAAGAACTTCAAAATATGTTTGTAAATTATATTGTAACCTTGTAAAAGTTTACATCATATAATAGTGGTTGTTTTTGTTTTATGGAAAACTTAGGCAAGCAAAGTTCTCATAATATTATGAAATAAAGAATTCTACAGAAGACTTTTATTTTATAATGTATTTGTTTTGTTTGCATGTGTTTATTTATTGTGGTTTAAAGCTGGGTCCTCATTTCTGAAGAAATTTGTTGATATTTTAACTTAAGCGTAAAACAAATGCGCAGCTGCCTTCAGTGCTCCTTCAGAAGCTCCACCCCTAAAACACATGCATTGACACCCTCTCTCAACACCAACCATCTTGCCTCCTGCCAATCAGCAACATGATGTATTTGAGCTGTGGGGAAGGACAAAGGCACCCTGTCACTATTTGGTTGGTAAAGTCTTTTTTTGGCGTTTTTATATTCTGGAGATGAAGAACCGCACTGCCATCTCAGTTGTCATGCCTAAGTCCACATGGCAGCCTTTGACACCATGCCCAAGATCTAGGTTAGAATGTTAACATTTGACCTGTGCCAGAGCTCCACTCAGAGGTAAAACAGTGGCACCTCTGATGACATGTCCTTTCTAGAGCTCAACTCAGAGGTCAGTGAGGTGGCCTGTAATGCTAGGCTTCTCTTGGAGGTTATAAAGGCAACCTCTGATGCGACACTACTGTTGGAGGTCAGCAAGAGGAACCCTGGCATCATGGTTGCTGTGCCAGTACCTCGCCTATGCCCCAGTCTGTGCCCATGTCTTCGCCCTTGTGATATTCCCCATGCCTGAGCCAAAGAGTCTTGTACCAGCTAATGTCCTAGTTCACGCCCAAGCCTATATCCATGTCTGCACCTATGCCTAAGCCATACTCATGCCCATGTCTGAGTCCACGAATTTGCAATAAAGTCTTCAGTGCCATGTTCATGTCAATGCCAGTAACCAGAATCTTTAAAGCAGAAGAATGTTCTTGTTAATGTTTGTGCCTACACCTAAGTCTGTGTCCGCACCCTCATCCAAGTCCATACCCATGCCAGAGACTGACATTGCAGTCTCCAGTGTGGTGGCCCATGCTTGAGTATAGGTCCATATCCAGGCCCATGCCAAGCCCAAATTTACACCAAAGACTGATATGCTGGACCCAGTGGTGTGTCTATGCCAATTTTCAAGCCCATGCACATGTCTATAACTCGACCTAGAGCTCTGAATTCCATTTTCTTTTTCTTTTGTTTGGATGTTTCCCACATTTCTTCTCCTTCATTTAGTTGTATTCAATTCCCAGCCATCAGGAATTGCCTTCCATATCACCCGACCACCACCAACTAGGGTGGGGTGAAGGCATACACACACACCCCTCCCATGACATGCAATGCTAGCCACCTGCCTCTGTTATACCGCGGCACCATGCGTGTTTGGGGGCTTCTAACACACTCGGAGGGAAAGCGCTATCCGCCTCTCATACGAATGAGCTCACAGATGCCCATGATTGGTTGGCGATCACTGTGACAGGAAAGTGAGCATATGCCTACCTTCCGTGAGATCTCCCATGGCCTGAATCTGCTTTTCACGAAGTTGGGAGTCTCCGGTGCAGCTATTTAGCCAGTACTGAGAAGCAGCACCTTGTGGGACTTCCCGGACCTCTCAGCCAGCTCAAAATTCGAAATCCCAGCACCCTTTGGCAATCCCTCACTATATACAACTATTCTCAAACATCTGCCTCTCATTACACATCATACCAAAGATGCACTCAGTTTGAGACTAATCTTCTATCTAATCTAATTTCATAAGTATTCGAACTGCCTGCATGCATACCAACACAGCGAAAGTCCACACCTGCTTCCTTTGTCTGCGTCTCCCTGTATGCACGTATTCGTGACAACTGGCTAGTCATATTATGCCCACATACACCTCTGCACACTTTTCACTTCCTCTGGTGTTTCGGAAGCGTGAAAAAAAAAACCTGAGTATTTTTTTTAGTAGTAACAATAAGTAATAGTAATGATTTCTATCAAACAATGCTTTAAATGTTTGAAACCCATTGACTGAAATTGGCACATTTTAAATGAGAATACAGAAACAACATAAAGAAGATGAAAAACAAGTACAGCTCTCTCTCTCTCTCTCTCTCTCTCTCTCTCTCTCTCTCTCTCTCTTCCTCAGTCTCTCTTTCCGTTGTGTTTCTGTCTATATGTATTGCATCCTTTCTGCTTTTGCTCAAAGCCACTTAAGCGCTGAAAGCAATGCATGTGTGATTGCCAAGCATTCCTGATGAACTTGATCTCCTCAAAAATAGCAATCGTTGTCCTCGTCAAATCTGAGACCACCAGACAAGCATACAATTGAATCAGGATCTTCTTCTACCGTACAGAAAATGACATTTTATTGGAGAACCAAAATCAAATTAATGGCCAACAGACAATGAGCTGAAAGTAGTTGACTATGACAGGAATGTTTCGTGGATGTGCTGGCACTGGATTTCGCATTTAAATTAGAACAGAAGACGATGCAAAACAAGTGGAATGTACATGGAGAAAAAAGGCAGACGTGAGCTAAATAAAGAGGATTGAAGAGAGCAAGAGATCGTGCTCGTGTGATCAAGAACCAATCTCTTTCCCTGAAGGTACACTTATGAGCTTGCTGTTCTGTTCCCCTGTTGGGCACTTTTTAACATGAGTGCAGTGAGAAACACCTGCCTTATAAATAGTTGCCAGCGACTAAGCAAATGCCATTATGGAATACAAACGGCACACAATGAATCGAACGCATCTTAATATTTAAATGTGGTTTGAATGTGCTGATTGATTTCAATAGTTGTGCTGAGCTTCAGCCTCAAGGAGAATCTCGGAGGGGTTTCATTTCATTTTATTTTCTGTAAGCGCTTAATCCTAATTAGGGTCGCGGGGAGGCTGGCACCCATCCCAGCCGACTCCGGGCGAGGGCAGAGTACACCCTGGACGGCTCGCCAGGCCATTGCAGGGCGGAAACACGCCGACGGCTATGCGGCCTACTCCTTTGTCGAAAGTCAGCAATGGTTCTTTTACATGAACCTCACATCATAGACAGTAAGAGACATAGCCGGCCTTTGATAACCCAGTTAGCTGCACTGGGGGGGCAACCTTATGGAGAGAGGGACTCAAACCCCCAACCTTTGGATCAGCAATCCAGCGCCCTATACCACGAGCACACCACTGCCCTCTCAGAGGGATAGAACTGAAAATTGTAATAATTCATGTGTGTGGGTGGAGACTTGAGGTTTATGCTAATTTCATTCACTAACTCCTTTGTCTAACAACTTGATCCTATTATGGTCATGGACATGCTGAAGCCTATCTCCGATGACACGGGGCAAAAGCAGGGTACACCTTGAACAGTTCACCAGACCATTGCAGGGCCAACACACACACACACACAAAACCATTCATACTCAGACATGTGGGCAGTTTGGAACAGCCAATTGCCTAATGTGAATGTCTTTGAACTATGGAGGAAACCAGAGTACCCAGAGAAAACTCCAGCACAGGGAGAACATGCAAACTCCTCACAGACGTTCCTTCAAAACTTGAACCCAGGACCTACTTGCTGTAAGGTAGACTTGCTAATCACTACGCCACCATGCTGCTTTGTGCTAATTTTATTTTTCTTCAATTCAATTCACTTCAGTTTTATTTATTATCTCTTTCTACAAGTGACATTGTGAAGCAGCTTTACATAGGCAACGTAATTAAAAAGGAATTTGAACATTTTTCTACAATCCGATTCATCCCTAATGAGCAAGCCTACAGCAACGGTGGAAATGAAAAATGACCTCAGTTGCAAGAAACTTGAGAGGAACCGAGCCCAAAAAGGAAACCATCTTCATTTGGGTGAAACCATGAAAATACTAACCCAGTGCACCTAACTGGGTTATCAAAGGCCGGCCATGTCTCTCACTGTCTATGGTGTGAGGTTCATGTAAACGAACCATTGCTGACTTTCTAGCTGTCAGCTGCATAGCTGCATAGCTGTCAGCTTGTTTCTGCCCTGTGATGGCCTGGTGAGCCATCCAGGGTGTACTCTGCCCTTGCTCAGAGTCGGCTGGGATGGGCGCCAGCCTCCCCGCAACCCTAATTAGGTTTAAGCGATTACAGAAAATGAACTGAACTAATACTAATCATATCTTCTTTTCCTTTCGGCTGTTCCCTTCAGGGGTCGCCACAGCGAATCATCTGCCTCCATCTCACCCTATCCTCTACATCTTCTTCTCTTACACCAACAGCCTTCATGTCCTCCTTCACCACATCCATAAATCTCCTCTTTGGTCTTCCTCTGGGCCTTCTGCCTGGTAGTTCCAACCTCAGCATCCTACTACCAATATACTCACTATCCCTCCTCTGTACATGTCCAAACCATCTCAATCTAGCCTCTCTGACTTTGTCTCCAATACCTCTAACATGCGCTGTCCCTCGAATGTATTAATTCCTGATCCTATCCATCCTCGTTACTCCCAAAGAGAACCTCAACATTTTCATCTCTGCGACCTCCAGCTCTGCCTCCTGTCTTTTCCTCAGCACCACTGTTTCTAAACCATACAACATCGCTGGCCTCAACACCGTCTTGTCCACTTTTCCTTTCATTAACTAATACTAATCATATGATGATGATGATTTCCTTTCCGCTTTTTCCCTTTTTATCAGGGGTCACCACAGTGAATGATTCGCACGTTTGATTTGGCATTGGTTTTTACGTCGGATGCCCTTCCTGACACAACCTTTTCAGCAAGGGACAGAAACACACTGATGGCTTTGTAGCTACTCTTTTTACGAAATTCAGCAATGGTTCTTTTACAGCCTTTCACCATAGACAGTAAGATACATGGCCCGCCTTTGATAACCCAGTTAGCTGCAATGGGGGGAGGGGGGGTCCAGTGACAACCTTGTAGAGAGTGGGACTCGAACCCCCAACCTTAAGATCAGCGATCCAGTGCCCTATACCACTAGACCGTCACTGCCCCACAACTAATACTAATCATATAACAGACTTATATATACTAGTCCTTTTCAAAAAATTAGCATATTGTGATAAAGTTCATTATTTTCTGTAATGTACTGATAAAAATTAAACTTTCATATATTTTAGATTCATTGCACACCAACTGAAATATTTCAGGTCTTTTATTTTTTTTCATACTGATGATTTTGGCATACAGCTCATGAAAACCCAAAATTCCTATATAAAAAAAATTAGCATATTTCATTCGACCAATCAAAAAAAAATGTTTTTAATACAAAAAAGTCAACCTTCAAATAATTATGTTGAGTTATGCACTCAATACTTGGTCGGGAATCCTTTTGCAGAAATGACTGCTTCAATGCGGCGTGGCATGGAGCCAATCAGCCTGAGGCACTGCTGAGGTGTTATGGAGGCCCAGGATGCTTCGATAGCGTCCTTAAGCTCATCCACAGTGTTGGGTCTGGTGTCTCTCAACTTTCTCTTCACAATATCCCACAGATTCTCTATGGGCTTCAGGTCAGGAGAGTTGGCAGGCCAATTGAGCCCAGTAATACCATGGTCAGTAAACCATTTAGCAGTGGTTTTGGCACTGTGAGCAGGTGCCAGGTCGTGCTGAAAAATGAAAATCTTCATCTCCGTAAAGCTTTTCAGCAGATGGAAGCATGAAGTGCTCCAAAATCTCCTGATAGCGAGCTGCATTGACCCCGCCCTTGATAAAACACAGTGGACCAACACCAGCAGCTGACATGGCACCCCAGACCATCACTGACTGTGGCTACTTGACACTGGACTTCAGGCATTTTGGCATTTCCTTCTCCCCAGTCTTCCTCCAGACTCTGGCACCTTGATTTCTGAATGACATGCAAAATTTGCTTTCAGCCGAAAAAAGTACTTTGGACCACTGAGCAACAGTCCAGTGCTGCTTCTCTGTAGCCCAGTCCACTGCTTCCACAGGTTCCCCAAGGTCTGGAATCGGCCCTTCTCCACAATCTTCCTTTGGGTCTGGTCACCTCTTCTGGTTGTGCAGCGTTTTCTGCCACACTTTTTCCTTCCCACAGACGTCCCACTGAGGTGGCTTGATCCAGCACTCTGGGAACAGCCTATTCGCTCAGAGATTTCTTTCTGTCTTACCCTCTTGCTTGAGGGTGTCAATGATGGCCTTCTGGACAGCAGTCAGGTCGGCAGTCTTACCCATGATTGCGGTTTTGAGTAATGAACCAGGCTGGCAGTTTTTAAAAGCCTCAGGAATCTTTTGCAGGTGTTTAGAGTTAATTGGTTGATTCAGATGATTAGGTTAATAGCTCGTTTAGACTACCTGAACATGATATGCTAATTTTTTGGGTTTTCATGAGCTGTATGCCAAAATCATCAGTATTAAAACAATAAAAGGCCTGAAATATTTCAGTTGGTGTGAAATGAATCTAAAATATATGAAAGTTTAATTTTTATCAGTACATTACAGAAAATAATGAACTTTATCACAATATGCTAATTTTTTGAGAAAGACTAGCACAACTTCATTACAGTCCAGCATGTTGTGAAGTTGGTTATGCCACAACTTTAAGTCCTAAATAATTGTGGCAAAAAAGTTTGTATCAGCAGTAAAAAGTCATCTTCACAGTCTGTGAGTTCACATCTAAATGGATCTTCATCAGCTGGAGCATTTGGCTTCCAAGATGAGAAATCGAGTCCCTTCTCCCATTCCTTAATACTAATCCCTGGCTTTTCTGATTTCTACAAATCAGTCCTCAACCGCCAAATTATTGTGCATGTGCATTATTCTTCTTCAGGTCATGTGGTCTTGATGTTAATATGGTAAACCATTGGTCTCCAACCTTTTTTGCACCAGGGACCAGTTTTAGGTATGAAGATGTTTCCGCGGACCGGTTAGAGTCTACTCCGTAGTCTTGTTTTGGTGGGCGTCACCTCAGAAAACCCCACCTCACAAAGATATGTGATTGGAAACAGAAGGACTTTCAGTGCTTCTGTGGCAATATCAAAAACAGTCATTTTTCAAAATACGATCCGGAAGCTCTAATAAAAAAAATATATAATTTGTACCATTTTCAGACCGGTATTAAATGATCCACGGATCGGTATCGGTTCGTGGACCGGGAGTTGGGGACCCTTGTTGTAAACAACAGATTCAAATCAAGATGCAAAACAGGTGAATAAGTTATATAAAGCCTGTGAGCTGGGAGTGGTTTGGCCAGGAAACCTTTGTATTCAGCCAATGTGAACTGGTAATGGAAGACAAAACACATCGACTATTCGAGAGTGAATGGGCGCCTTTAATATACAATACCAGAAACAATGTTTTGACTAGTTTCTGTGATTTTTCTTGAAATATCACTAAAAACAGGATATGAATCACTAATTGATATAACCAGTACTTATTCCCAGCAAACAGGTTACACTCATGAAAGATCTCTCAGGATTGATTTTGGCATTAAATTGTAATAAACTGTGATCACCTTGCTCGAACAAGGCTATGATAGATTACAATTTAATACAAAAAACGGATAAATGATCGGCCTCCGTCAGTCCCAAAGGGCTATGGCTGCGCTCTGGCTGGTATCCCGGCTGGTGATACTCTCCAGTGCGCAGAGTCGGGGTAGGGAGTAATGGATGACAGGCTCTTACCCAAGCAGCAAGTCCCCCACCACCCTCCCTTCTCGGCGCCATCGGAAGAGTCCAATGGAAGGGCAAGTGCTGATACGACTGGGTAACAGTGCCGCTGCAGGAGTTGCCAGACGTTACTGTGAACGAACTGCCTCATGGGACTCTGACTCCCGATTAGAAAAACGCTGACGGCTTTGCAACTACTCATGTCAAAATTCAGCAATGGTTCTTTTACATGCCTTACACCATACAGTGAGAGACATGGCTGGCCTTTGATGACCCAGATAGCTGCAGTGGGGGCAGTCGGATAAATAGTCTGGATAAATCCTAGTATGACAGATCCTCTGGCGTAGTGATGTTGCCCACTTCAGTCATTACGATAGTCTTATTAAAAGCTGATTTCATTCGGTCGAGTTGATTTGCTGGAACAGTTCATGGATCTAGATGAGATGATGCCAGAGAGGCTTGAAAAGAGCCTGAATACCATGCAATGCAGGGCAGAAAGACAGGCAATAAAATGCAATGTAAAAAGTAAGGTAAGGTAAAGTTTGTTGGGCTTTTTACTCCCAAGCCAAGTGGCTCATTAGGCTGGTGCTTATCCCCAGTTTCCGTAGCGTGAAGCAACCAGGAGTTCAACTCCTCCTGGATGGGACGCTAGTCCATCGCAGGTTACCTTCCCAGTATATTACTACTGGTACCCATTTATACTGCCGGGTGAACAGAGGCACACTTGTGGTTAAGACCTTGCCCAGGGGTCCTAGCACAGTGGGGTCTAACTGAGATTTGAACACACAACCGCCCAATCATGAGCCTAGCACCCTAACCACTACACCACCAGCCCCATGTGGTGTAAAAAGCTCCAAGACAAATAAGAGGACAGGTTCTGAATACAGACACTCCCCGACTTACGTTCATTCGTTTTACGTATTTTTTTATTTTACGTTTAAAAAATACATATATGTCAAATTTTGAGTTTAGCGTGCTCTCTGTAGTACGCTGACGTAATGACGTAATGACGCTGCGTCCATTGTTTACAAACGACAGACTGTACTTGCCTCTCCTTCCTCCCAGTTCACCGCGTGTTACCCTTGTGTTAAGACGTTGTCTCTGTGATCTTTGTGTTTACACTGTTTTGCGGACTTTTGTAACCCTAAGCAAATATTGTTGGTCAGAAGTGTAAGCCTACTAGTGATAGTGGTAATCAGAAAAAGCGGCAAGCCATCTCGTTAGAAATAGATGGCTATTATCAAGAAAATTGATGCTGGTGAAAAACACGTGAATGTTGCACGTTTCTTCCAAATGGCTCCGTCGACCATCGGAACCATTTACAAGCAGAAAGATCGCATCATAGAGAATGTTAAAGGTTACTAGTATATTTTATACTGTATTTGATATTTGATGAGTGAATTTGATTAAAATTTATCTGTTTGAAATTATTTTGCTTGAATTTAATTTATTTGAAATTAACGTTGATATAATTTGATATATTTGATATTATTTTACAATGTTATGTTTTTAATAATTGATTTAGGGGTGTTTTATGAGATACGGTAATGGTGTTTATGGATGTATAGTACAGTATGAACGTCATACGTCACTGGAACATACAGTAACAAGTTACTCTTTTTTTTTCACATTATGTTCGGCCGTCCGGAACCGAACTAAAACGTAAGTTGGGGACCGTCTGTAATAAAGGTTTTTATTTCTTTTGGGTGGAACTGACAGAAAGGACTCGGTGCGATTGACTCGCTGTGCTGTGTTGGTTTGGACCGGATTGCCTTATTATATACAGCTACAGGCATTACCTGATTTTGTTATGAAAATAGTTATTGACATTTCTGAATGTTTGAGGTATACAGTACTTCAAATAAATAGATATGCAGTTAAATATAACACTGGATCAAGGTCACTACTGAATTTATTTTTAGACTTGCTCAGGTTTTTTTGTTTTTTGTTTTTTTTTTTCCCAGAGCTCTGTTTATTCGGATTTTACCTCTGTGCACTGAAACGGTGGATTAAATGCAACATACAAAGCTGGATCTGAGTTCTTACTCGATGTTTTATCCCCATACATTTACAGAGTCGTTCACCTCCCGGCGGCTCATATCCCCTCGCCCGTCAGAGAGCAACCCCTTTATAATCTCCTGAAAAATTGTTCCATCCTCAGTGTACTCCGGATTAAACCTCAGTATCACCCTGGCGATAATTCCCCTTCTCACTTCACTGGGGAAATGTTATTTCTTCCTGATCTTAAAATGGCTCATTCTTACTGACTGCATAAATAAGAACAATGTCTGCTCAGCTCCTTGTGACTGCCTGCAAATCTTAAATACCCCACGGGTCAAATCAGAGCTAATGACTCCGGAGTGAGGGAGAAAAGGCCTGAAGCCTGACAAGCAACAGGTCACAGAGACGACGACAACAGGGAATGGACACAGAAGAGCATGGCTAAAGAGGCTATTACCACACATCCAGATCACTCTAGCTCCACAGATAGATACAACCTCAGAAAAGCACAGAGATTCCTAATAATTGGACGAGCGTTACAAAGATGAGACAAGGGAGTTAAATCACGAGAAATGAATCTGGAACTGACTGCCAGCCAGGCTATGCTCTATGAATATTAAGGAGATACGCATGATTAAGAAGGTAATGGAGCTTTGGTCTGCCCATGCTTAATTATCTTTTGAGGCAGCCTGCATCGTTATTATCATCTTTTCCACATTTTGGAAACATGCAAATAAACCTAAGCAAAGTTAGCAAGATTAAAGAATTGTCTGATGTACAAGGTATTGAAAACAAAACCGGCTATAAACATTGTATTTTAGGGCGCTGCATACAGCTAGATGGCATCTACGTATTCGGAATCTCACCATATAATATGATGTATAGCAGTGGTCCCCAACCACCGGTCCGCAGACCGGTACTGGTCCATGGCTCTATTGGTACCGGTCCGCAGAAGAAATAATTTATTATTTCTGTTTTATTTATTATCTGAGTCGGAACAATCTTTAATTTTGAAAAAGTCTTTTATTTTGAAAAACGACTGGATTTTGGGTCATTTGAGCGTAAAAATGTAACCCACAAGGGGACTGCACATGAACAGAGACGTGCTGGACATGTTTCAAACAATAGTGGGGATTTGGGGTGAGACTGAACCTGAGCCTTCATTCTCCCAGCTGGTGCACCATCACCTGTGTTTTTTTTTAAGAAAAGTTCAAGCTCTACTTCCCAACCAACTTTATTTCAGCAGTTGAAAAATAACATTCATGGAGTGATTATTATTATTACTATTAATAATAATAATAATAAGAAGAAGAAGAATTTTTATAAATGTTATATTTACAATACAAACAATCTATGGCACCCTCCTTCCCCCCAATACCCCGGTCTGCGGTAAATTTGCCAAGTGTTGACCGGTCCGTGGTGATAAAAAGGTTGGGGACCACTGATGTATAGTACACGTGTAGGGTGGCACAGTGGCATAGTAGTTATACGTCTTCCTCACAACAAGAAGGTCCTGGGTTTGAGTCCCAGCTTGGGAGTTTCTGTGTGGAGTTTGCATGTTATGCCCAAGTTTACCCAGGTTTCCTCCGGGTACTTCGGTTTCCTCCTCCTGTCCAAAAGCATGCAGAGTAGGTTAACTGACTGTTGCAAATCACGCCTTGGTGTGAGAATGAATGGCTGTGTGATTGATGGCCCTGCAATGGCCTGGTGAGCTGTCCAGGGTGTACCTCATCCAGAGTCAGCTGAGATGGGCGCCAGCCTCCCTGTCGGGCTAATTAGGATCCATTGGTTCAGAACATGAATGAATGTACAGTACACATGTTCACCTACATTGTAGGAGGTGCAGTGTTTTGTTTTTTTCCCCCAACAGTTCATGAGTCCTCTGAAACTAGTGATGTGGTGTGACTGGTCAGATATTGGCCCATAACAAACAAAACTAGAAATAGCAAGTACCGTAAGTCTATGCAAATTGGATGTCCCAAGGTAATAGCACCCTTCTTTGTTAACGAGTGTGTAAGTCATGTGTCACCCTGGTGGAACATTTACATTTATGGCATTTGGAAGACACCCTAATGCAGACTGACTTATGTTTTGTGTCTTATTTATACAACTGGGCAGTTGAGGGTTAAGGTGGTACTAGTGCTTGAACCACCAACCTTCAGATCAGTAAACCAGAGCCTTAACCACCTGGGCACTATTATATCATAATACAATGACAGCAATAAGTGGCAGTGGTGGCCTAGTGGTGAAGGTGCTGGATCGCTGATGCTAAGGTTCTGGGTTCGAATCCCACTCTCCACAAGGTTGTCACTGTCCCCCCCAGTGCAGCTAACTGGGTTATCAAAGGTCGGCCGTGTCTCTCACTGTCTATGTTGAGAGGTTCATGTAAAAGAACCAATGCTGTCTTTGGTCAAGAGTAGTCTGCAAAGCCGTCAGTATGTTTCTGGCCCTTGCTAAGGTTTGTGTCAGGAAGGGCATCTGATGTATAAACCTATGCCAAATTGAATATGCGAATCATTAATATGTCTTCCATGAAGATGGAGGCAGATGATTTGCTGTGGCCACCCGTGAAAGGGATCAGATGAAAAAGAAGAAGACTGACAGAAGCACGTGGAATCCAGCCCTTGCTAGAGCATTGCTTAGTCGTCTATCTTGTTATGTGGGACATCCGTCCAAAATCATTAGCTGAGAATTCACTAGGTCTAACTTGTTAATTCTCAGTTAATGAACTGTGTCCTGTGTACAGGTCTATTTGAGACCAATTAAGAACTCTGAGGTCGTAAAATCTGCGGCAGGTAAGGTTGAGGAACAAGAGGAAGAATGGTGTCAGACACCATGTTGACGTTACCAAGATAGGGGGAGTGTTCTGGTTTAGGCTTCACCGACTTCAGGTTCATCATTGTGTCAACTGGCTTATCCATGTATGAATGTGAATGCTAATTGTTGTTTTTGTTGATATAGCAACCCCTGAAAGGGAACAGCCTATAGGAAAAGAAGAAGAAGAAGAAGAAGAAGCCATGTAACAGACTGGTGACTTATTCAGTTTGTAGCGTCTCTTGCTTGTAATCAACAGGATTTGTCTTCATGTTCCCCATGAGCCTGATGGCTAAGCAGCATTGATATTGAATAGATGGATGGATTGATATTCATTCCTGTAGTCATTTGGTAAACATTTTAGTTTATCCTACTACGGTTAAGGGAGGCTGGAACCTATCTCATCCAACACGGGGCAAAGGCAGGGTAAACCTGAACAACTCGCCAATCCATTGCAGGTCCAACACACACAGTCATTCGGCTCACACCTACATCTAGCAACAGATTAAACTAGCAAATTATTGTAAAGGGAATGGCTTTGGATTGTGGGACGAAAACCATAGGACATCCACGCAAGCACAGGTACAACATGCAACCCTCACATAGAAATGCCCTCGCCAAGCCCACGATTCAAAACCAGGACCTTCTAACTACGAGGCCAACGTTCCACCCACAGCCATATTAATTCGTTCTTGTACAATACATACCTGACAACACAATTCTGTGTGCTGGTATTTCTGTGTTCAAGAGACAGTAAAGGTCTTTGGTATTTACCACGTCCCCTCTGCTGCCCTTGTGTCCTACTTAATTACCCTGGCCTTTACAGAGAGGACTGGAGCTCTCAGGTTCTGAACTCAGTCTTCTGTCCATGGTGATTTCTCTGGAAGCAAAATCATGTGACTTACTGAATGAAATAAAGAAGATTAAATTGCTATACAGCGTTCATATGCTTATTATATCACAATTTAATCACCACAATTTGAAGAATAAAAGTCTAACTTTATGGAATATGGATGTTATGAGCTTATTGTTGTCATTAACAATCCAGGCAAAGACTGTAACATTTATGAATGCTTAAATTAAAGCACTTAAAAGACCATTACGCACAAATTATTCAACATAAATAGAAATAATCTGAGTCCCATCAAAAGAACAGTTAGTGGATGACTGTTGATACCATTTTTTAATGTAAATAATTGTTGACATTTATAGCATTTGGCAGACTCCCATCCATAGCAACTTACAATTATGGTACCTTTTTTGTACAACTGAGGCTTGCTCAAGTGAGCAACAGTGAAAATAGTGGGGATTGAATCACTGACATTTGGATCAGTAACCCATTGCCTTAACCACTAAGCCACCACTGCCCTACATTACCTCCTCTTAGTTCACTGTTATGTGGTATGGTCTGAAGATTTCTGATATATAACTAACAATGATTTGCTGAAGGTGGACGTATCCATCGAGCCTGAGGTGAATAATTATTGTAGTATATAGCAGTGCAGTGGTGGTCTGGTGGTAAACGGGGCTGGATCGCTGATCCTTAGCTTCAGGGGTTCGAGTCCTACTCTCCAGAAGGTTGTCACTGTCCCCCCCAGTGCAGCTAACTGGGTTATCAAGGGCCGGCCATGTCTCTCACTGTCTATGGTGAGAGGTTCATGTAAAACAGGGGTCACCAGCCTTTTTGAAACTGAGAGCTACTCCTTGGGTACCAATTAATGCGAAGGGATACCAGGTTGATACACACCTCTGAAATTCCAAATTTGCTCAATTTACCTTTAATTATATGTTATTATTAATAATTAATGATATTCATCTATGTGAAGATATTGATTTGATTTAAAAATATATTCAAAAAATAGATGCAGCTCAATGGAGAACGGCGCTATGGAGCTGTGGGCCTGTCCTAAAAATAGCAGTAAACAGATCCGAGGGCAACTTAGATTGCCCTTGCGGGCTACCTGGTGCCCACAGGCACCACGTTGGTGATCTCTGATGTAAAAGAACCATCGCTGACTTCCACAAAGAGTAGCTTCAAAGTCGTCAGCGTGTTTCTGTCCCTTGCTAAAAGGGTTGTGTCAGGGCATCCGACGTAAAAACCTATGGCAACTCTCAGATTCGCTGTGGCGACCTCTGAGAAAAAGAGAACAGTCGAAAGGAAAAAATAAATAAAATTTAAAAATCTACACAGAAACATTAGAAAAGCAAACTAAGATCATTCTTTTTTTTCTTCCAAGATTGTGGAATGACTAATGTATTAGTATATTCATTGATTGCTTCATCTTCTGAATCACTTTATCCTAATTAGGGTCTCAGAGATGCTGGTGCCCATCTCAGCTGACTCCGGCTGAGGGCAGAATACACCCTAGGCAGCTCACCAGGCCATCATAGGACAGAAATATGCTGACAAGTAAATGTTCATGTACAAAGAGAACCACTCTATGGTGGTTGCTGTCTTGCTACCACTCCACACAGCAATGACTCACCTGCAGCATCCTAACACTTATGTCAGGATGCTATTCATGGACTTCAGCTCAGCCTTCAACACTGTTCTCCTCGAGAAACTAGTACTGAAGTTCTACAACTTGAGACTATCAGCATCCTTGTGTTACCGGATCAGGGACTTTCTCACCAACCGACTTCTGGTGGTGAGGATAGGAAACGCTACATCATCCACCCTGATCCTGAACACTGGAACACCACAGGGCTGTATGCTCAGCCTGATAATTTTCTGACTTTTTATACACTACTGCTTTGCTATCCACTCCACAAACACACTTGTGAAGTTTGCCAACAACACCATACCAGACAATGATGAGACCCACTACAGAGAGGAGATTCAGCACCTGATAAACTGGCGTTCAACCAACAACCTTATTCTGAACACCAGCAAGACCAAGGAGGTCATAATGGACTATAGGAGAACCAGGAAGACAACATGTTCCTCTCTGTGTTCATGGGGAGTCGGTGAGGTGTGTGGACAGTATTGTTCCTGGGCATCCACATTTCATCTGACCTGTCCTAGTCTGTTAACACCTCACACCTGGTGAAGAAGGCCCAATAGCGTTTTTTCTTCCTCAGGAAGTAGAAACGTATTGGACTTTCCTCTCGGCTGCACAACAACTTCTACAGCGCCACAACAAAAATATTCTCTGCCTCAGTGCAACAGTGTGGTACAGCAGTTGCATTGCTAAGGACGGAAAGGATTTGGCCAGGATGGTGAGAACTGCTCATGGGATCGTGGGCTACTGTCTAGCAGATCTTGACACAGTATATGTTGCCTGAGTTCAGAAGAAGGCCAGTCAAATCGTGGCAGGTCCCACCCACCCAGAAAATATACTGAAAAGCGGTACAGAAACATTAAGGCCAGTACAATCAGACTCAGAAACAGATTTTTCCCAGAGCTATGAAAGCCACCACCCCCTCGCAATCACACACACACACACACACACACACACACACACACACACACACGAAACCCTCCTCCACAGACATACTCACTCACTCACACACACTCTGCCGACTTCTCACACTGACATCAACACTCTGTAAAAGGACATTGAATCCACAAACTCTACGACTGTCCACACTGCCGCACTTTACCTTATTTACATTTACATTCTAGTAAATATCCCATTTTCTGCTGCTAATTATTTCTTCCTTTTCACAGTGCCTTCAGTGTACATACAGTGCATCATGCATCCCAGTGTTCAGTTTTTATTTACAGGCGTTTAGAGTTTATAGTTCTAATTTATTTAAAAACATAACTTTTCAAAGCTAAGAGTCTCATACAAAATTCCATTATGTGTGAAGATAATGACAGTGCTCTTAAATCTTGAATCTAAATGGTGCAATCTGATTGGTCCACACTATCACACATCTCAGGATACACATATACTGTACTGTACTGGAAAACTGGGGATCATGGCTTGACATGGAGCTTTTATTCAGCTTATTGTGTTTTCTGTAAACATCTTTATTGAGCATATGGTTTAAATGTGTAATCTCATTTTAATTTTCTTTTCATTACCACCATAACTCTGCGAAGACTCTGCTGTGCACCTGTCTTTGCGGGATGCTTATCTGTGCACAGTGATCCCCCACTACTTCGTGCTTCAATTTCTGTGGCTTCAGTGCGTCGCAGGTTTTTCAAAAATATTCATCGAAAAATGAAAACAATAAGGAAATTAAGTAAAAATAGGAAAAACGTTAAGGAAAAAGCCGTGAATCAAGGCCAATTATGCAAAAAAAGAAAAAAAAGAAAAAAAAAAACTCCAAACAAACAAAAACAAGAAAACAACCCAACAAAACTACTTACATTTTTATGAGAGGTGCATGTGCATGTCTCTATGTGTGTGTATTTATATTTTATTTACATCTTATGCATTATTTTTGAATGTTTAATTGTTATTATAAGCATTTATTGTGTTGAATATGTATTCATTGATATTATATACACATATACATGTACGTATACGTCAGTCAGGAGGGTCGATCCTACTTTGTGGAAATTGGTGGTCGCAAGGGGGGTCTTGGTCCCAATTAACCGCAGAAAGTGAGGGATCCGGGCAGTGGTGGTCTCGTGGTATAGGGCGCTGGATCGCTGATCCAAAGGTTGGGGGTTCGAGTCCCACTCTCCACAAGGTTGTCACTGTCCCTCTAGTGCAGCTAACTGGGTCATCAAAGGCCGGCCATGTCTCTCACTGTCTATGGTGTGAGGCTGTAAAAGAACCATTGCTGACTTTTGACAAGAGTAGGTTGTAAAGCTGTCAGCATGTTTCCGCCCTGCGATGGCCTGGCGAGCTGTTCAGGGTGTACTCTGCCCTTGCCAGAAGTTGGCTGGGATGGGCGCCAGCCTCCCCGCGACGTTAATAAGGATTAAGCGGTTACAGAAAATGAACTGAACTGAAGTGAGGGATTCCTGTAATAAATAAATCATACATGCATAAATAAAGCATAAACGTCTAATTTAGGCAGCACAGTGGTGTAGTGGCTAACTCGTCCACATCACAGCAAGAAAGCCTGGGTTTGCATGTTCTCTCTGAGCTTGTGTGGGTTTCCTCCCACAGTCCAAAAACATGCACGTGCTCTTCCAAATCACCCCTAGGTGTGAGTGTGAATGGTTCTGTCAGTGTTTGCCCTGCGATGGCCTGGTGAGCTGTCCATGGTGTACGTCAGCCTCGCCCAGAGACGGCTGAGATGGGCGCCAGCCTCCCTGTGAATCTAACTAGGGTTAAGCAGGTTAGAAAATGATTGAATGAATGAATGAATGAGTCTCATTTTAGTGTTTTTTTTTTTTTTTTTTTTTTTTTTTTTCTGAATTGGTAGTACATATACACTAATAATAAGATCTCAGGCTTGATAGTAAACTAATCAGATTGCGTGCGTCATTCTGAAGCATTGCATCTAATAACGATTAATTCTGACCTACTTTAGCTCCAGGTTGCAATCTTTTTTTTTTTTTTTTTTGCAACAACAAAATGTTGGAAGCCTCAAGGCAGGCAAATATTTATCCAAGATACAATCCATGCATATCAAGATAAAGATCTTAGCTTTCCATGACAGCTACTGGATATTTGTTAGCTGCATGAGCATCTGTATTTGGCATCGTACTGTTCTTCTGTTCTCTTTACATTGGCTGGAACACACAGCTGAACTACCCAACCTCTGGTTTCCTTATTCAGTATCAAAGTGGAACACTGAACAACCCACTGCATACCCAGTATCTTAATATTAAAGCTTTGCTGTGGGTGGAGATGAACATTTCACTTCTGCCTCTGGCATCTGTATCGCAAGGTTACTGCTCATCATTTTCATATTCTCCTGGAAAAAAAAAAAACATTCCACCTTCATCTCAGTTCACTAATAAGCACAACTTGTAGTGCTGTTGATTATTGTGTTCGATAATAATGTGGAAAAAAGGAGAGCAAAAATGAAATCTTGGTTTAAAATCTTTGATCCATCATTCTGAAGGCAATGGCTTACATGTCTGTGCCAGGAAAGACTAAGCACTGAACCCTTGACAAATGTCAGCTTCTGCCAACGGTGGCCATTTAGTTTCCTCCCATCCGCCGCAGAAAATCGATCATACGGCACCGCTGGATGAGACGCAGAAACTTAATCATTGATGTCAGGGTCACTCTGCCATCAGGGCCACCTCCAGATAAGATTTATAAAGTGTGGCAAGATCACGCACAAAAAAAAAAAATCATTCAGCTCCCATCTGAACTCAGTTATCCACCTGATTCTACACAAGAATAAATCTGGAGATTCTGATCAGGACAGAAAAGGCATTTTGTTTCATCTATTTTTTTTTTTGTGTGTGTGTGTGTGTGTGTGTGTGTGTGTGTGTGTGTGTGTGTGTGTGTGTGTGTGTGTGTGTGTGTGTGTATGTATTCTGCATGAATGATTCATATTTGATTGGATTTTTTGTGTGTGTGATTCATTTATACCCACATTATACATTTTAATATTGTAATTTTGGGCAGTGGTGGCCTGGTGGTAAAGGGCGCTGGCTGGATCACTGATCCTAGGGTTGGGGGTTCAAGCCCTACTCTCCACTTGTTGTCACTGTCCCCCCAGTGCAGCTAACTGGGTTATCAAAGGCCGGCCATGTCTCTCACTGTCTATGATGAGCTGCATGTAAAAGAACCATTGCTGACTTTCAACAAGAGTAGCTGGAAAGCCATTAGCGTGTTTCTGCCCTGTGATGGCCGTTGAGATGTCCAGGAGGGATTCTGCCTTTGCTAAGAGAGAGTGAATACATGCAAGGGCCAGTGATGCCAGAAGCATGCTAACACACCAGCAACCAGTAATATTGTAATATCTATATATATATATATATATATATATATTTCAAGTGTGCAAGGGCGCTGTTGAATACTCGTTTAGCACTCAGCCTGCACTGATGTGAATCACCAGCAGAGCGGAGAGTTCTCTTTCTTTTCTGGATTCGGGTTTTCATTCATTTTACAACTCTCTTTGCTTAACTGAGTATGCATGGTAGATTGCGTCAATCTGAGCAGATAGTTAATTCAGTCTTGGGAAAACCGGAAATTCCAGCATATGCCGAAAAACTTGCACCAATGCAAGTAGGCTTCTGACCAACCATATTTGCTTAGGGTTAAAAAAGTCCGCAAAACAGTGTAAACACAAAGATCACAGAGATGACGTCTTAACACAAGGATAACACGCACTACTGAACTGGGAAGAAGGAGGGGCAGTCTGTCATTTGTACACAATGGACGCAGGGTCATTACTTCATTGCGTCATTACTTCATTGCGTCATTACGTCAGCGTACTACTTAGGTACGTCTTGTATGAGAGAGAGCACACTAAACTCAAAATTTGACATAATTTTTTATTTTTTTTTAATAACATAAAATCGAAAAAATGTAAAACGAATGAATGCAAGTTGTGGAGCGTCTGTATATATATATATATATATATATATATATATATATATATATATATATATATATATCTGTCTTCCTTTGGCTTTTTTCTTTTTTTTAGTCGGGAGTCGCCACAGCGAATCATTTGATTCGCACGTTTAATTTGGCAGAGGTTTTTACATCGGATGCCCTTCCTGTCACAACCCTTTTAGCAAGGGACAGAAACACACTGACGACTTTGCAGCTACTCTTTATGAAAGTCAGCAATGGTTCTTTTAATTGAACCTCTCACCATAGACAGTGAGAGACATGGCCTGCCTTTGATAACCCGGCTAGCCGCACTGGGAGGGACGGTGACAACCTTGTGGAGAGTGGGACTCGAACCCCCAACCTTTGGATCAGCGATCCAGCACCATATACCACTAGACCACCACTGCCCCATATATATATATATATATACACACACACACACACACACACACAGAGTATATATGGATCTGATCATAAAACTGACAGTGAAATGTATGACACAGACCAAAGACTTTCTGAAAATCTAAAGAATATAGTTTTCCCATGTTTTCAAATTTTCTGTGTGATGAGTCAAACAGTCAGTATGTAACATGGACAAAATGAATAGCCTTCCTGGGTTTTAATTCTTCAAGTCAAAAGATTTTAACAGTGTGATGAACAAATAAACTCATACATGGGAATATTTATTCAAGTTTGAAGTTGGGTAGTTGTTGGACATGTGCCAGTTTCGTGATCGGAGCCATACATTAGGTGGACTAAAAATATGTGCCAAACTTTACTGGTCAATAATTCTGAAACCTTTGGCTATAATTTTATAAACATGTACTGAATTTACCAAGTAGATATCCGTAGTAATTCCTGCACGTTTCAAGTTAATATCTTAAATAGCCTTTGTATGAGAGAAAAATCAAAATTGAGTCTTCAACATTATAACACCCGAATATAGTCCTACTCCCCAACTTTCTGCCCATAGACCCGTCTTCTCAAGCTTTCTGATCAAGTCGTTGACAGATAAATTGCTCCAGTATTCTCCTTCTGAAATTCTCAGACTGTCTTGGACCCTCTCCTCCCCTTTTCAGTAAAACATGTCACGATGATATCACCACTTGAGAAAAACATTTTGATTTTGCAAATCTGAAACTCAACTGGCAGAGATTAAATCATCCGACACTGTTATTTTCTAAACTAGGCAGGAGGAGCCAGATGATATTCCCAGATGACACTTGATTGACGTCTAAAACACCTGCTACAGCACTACTCCTGACATGTTGCGTCATGGCAGACATAGATGTCCGATACTGCAATATTTGAAACTCAATTTTGATTTTGCTCTCATTCAAAGGCATTGCTTCTGCATTCACACACACACACACACACACACACACACACACACACACACACACACACACACACACACACACACACACACAGTAGTCAGCTGCCACACACATTGGGGTTGCCTGGACAGCAACTTCGGGGACTGTTGAGAAAGTTCAGGTTCAGCTCACTCCCTCCATTTCTTCTGATTTTTTCGGAAATCAACCAGCAACCTTCAGGTCCCAAACCTCCTTCTCTAACCAATAAGTTATTAACTTGAAATTTGCAGGAATTACTAAGAATATCTGCTTGTTAAATCCAGTACAGTCAAAGGTTTCAGAATTATTTAATTATTGGTCCACCCCATATATATATATATATATATATATATATATATATATATATATATATATATATATATATATATATATATATATATATATATATTTAGGGATCCCTCACTTTCCGCTGTTAGTAGGGATAAGATCCCCCCATGATAACAGCAATCCGCGAAGTAGGATCAACCCCCACAACCCCCTGACCCCCTGACTGAAGTATACGTACATGTATATCTGTATATAATATCAATAAATACATATTCAATGCTATAAATGCTTATAATAACAATTAAACATTCAAAAATAATGCATAAGATGTAAATAAAATATAAATACACACATACACAGACGCACGCACATAGACGCGCACCTCACAGAAATGTAGTTTAGAATTTGGGTTGTTTTTTGTTTTGTGTTTGTTTAGGGGTTTTTTTTGTGTGTGTGTGGGGGGGGGTTGCATAATTGGCCTTGCTTTTGTGGCATCCTATTTTTTTATTTCAATGAATACTTAAAAAAAAAAAATTGAGATGCACTAAAGTTGCATAACTTGAAGCGCAAAGTAGCGAGGGATTCCTGTGTATGTATATATATATATATATATATATATATATATATATATATATATATATATATATATATATATATATATATATACATACACATTATAGAAGATAGGTGATTCTGGTGATTCTTCTATAATCACCTGAAGAGAGAGGATGGTTTCACCACCCCTCGAAACAGATCTGTAGTGATAAATGGAGTTTCAATAGAAAGTCTTTGTCCTGTCCTTTTATTTTTGTTTTATATATATATATATATATATATATATATATATATATATATATATATATATATATATATATATATATATATATATATATATATATATATATATATATATATATATATATATACAGTGTATATATAAATAATATAAACACACACACACACACACACACACACACACACACGATTATTGGCACCCCAGATTAAGATTTGTTAAAAGCCTTAAATTAATTTTTTATTGCAGAAGCTACTCTCACACTGAAAATATTACAAAAATGTAACCTTGAACTTAAGTGAATTTAAAGAGAGAAAAAAAATCCATGTCTATGAAATCATTCTTTTCACAAAATCACCTTTTCCACAATTATATACACCCCGGCGGCACGGTGGCGTAGTGGTTAGCACGTCCGCCTCACAGCAAGAAGGCCCGGGTTCGATTCCCGGCCTGGGCGTTTCTGTGTGGAGTTTGCATGTTCTCCCCGTGCTTGTGCGGGTTTCCTCCGGGTGCTCCAGTTTCCCCCGCAATCCAAAGACGTGCACGCACTGTAGGTTAATTGGCCGTTCTAAATTGACCGTAGTTTCTCTCCTGCAGCGGCACTGGAACCCAGTCGTATCGGCACTTGCCTTTCCATTGGATCCTTCCGGTGGCGCCGAGACAGGGGGGGACTTGCTGCTTGGGTAACAGCCTGTCCCTCATTACTCCCTACCCAGGCTCTGTGCACTGGGGAGTATCACCAGTCGGGATACTGGCCAGAGCGCAGCCATAGTCCTTCGGGACTGACGGAGGCCTACGCTATACACCCCTAACATTCCCAAGGAAATAAATGTAATTGAAGTATTTCTGTCATTTCTACAGTAGTTTACAAAGTTGATCAGAGTACCTAGAACATTTAATTCGTAATTTATCACTTCCTGTTTCCCTGGGATATAAATATGAGGTGGCACAGGGGCCAATTCTCTTATCCATTCTTCAATATGGGAAAGACAAAGGAACACAGGGATCCCTCTCTACTTCACGCTTCAATTCATGCAGCTTCAGTGCATTGCGTTTTTTTTTTTTTTAATATTCATCGAATTAAAAAATAAGGAAATTAAGGAAGAATAGGGCGAAAAGTTAAGGAAAATGCCTCAAAAAACAAGGCCAATTATGTAAAAAACCCAAACACACACAAAACAAAAAAAACAACCCAAAACCTCCCATCAAAACTACTTACATTTTCATGTGAGGTGCGTGTCTGAGTGTGACTGTACACACTCAGAGGCGCAACTCAATAAAAGTGTATGTGTGTGTATTTATATTTTATTTACATTTTATGCATTATTTTTTAATGTTTAGTTGTTATTATAAGCATTTATAGCATTGAATATGTATTTATTGATATTATATACACATATACATGTAAATATACATCAGTTGGGGGGGTGGATCCTACTTCGCGGAATTCGACGGTCGCAGGGGGATGTCGGTCCCAATTAACCGCGGAAAGTGAGGGATCTCTGTACACCATTCAAGTAAAGCAGACGTGTGTCGACCTTCATAAGTCAGGCAAGGGCTACAAAAAAATAGTCCCTCACCTGCACCTGCACATATCTACTGTCAGAGGAATCATTAAGAACTTTAAAATAACCAGAACAACGGTCAACAAACTTGGACAAGGCTATTTTGCCACCACAAGTGGTGAGGAGGATGGTAAGAGAAAAAAGTTCTCCAAAGCTCACTGTTAAAGAATTGCAACAAATGGGAGCATCTTGGGGTCACGAAGTGTCCAAAACATCCATCAGCCGCCATCCACATTCCACTGAGCTGTTTGAGAGGCATGCACGGATAAAAACTTTTCTCATTCACAATCGTAAAGGCAAACGTCTGGAGTTCGCTAAGCGGTACTGGGACTTCAACTGGGACCATGTGCTTTGGTCAGATGAGAAGAAGACAGAGCTTTCTGGCAACAAACACTCGAGTTCGTCTGACGGAACACAAAAAATGAGAATGCAGAAAAGCACCTCGTGTCCGCTGTGAAGCATGGGGAACGACTGGTGATGTTGTGGGCCTGTTTTTCTTCCAGAAGCCCTGGAAACCTTGTTAAGATGCATGGCATCATCAACACTTTGAAATATCAGGACATTTTAAATGAAAATCTGGTGGCCTCTACCCAAAAGCTGAAGATGGGTCATCTCTGGGTCTTTCGGTAAGATAATACAGTAGGCCCTTGACCATTCGTGGTTTTGCACTTGCGCCCCTGCATACTCATGTATTGCCAACAAACCTGGAAGTAAGTGGCACATGATTCAAATTCAGCAAATGGCTGAGAGCTTTTGTTTCTCCCTCCTGCTGATTGGTTGAGATGATGTATACGCCACTTTTTTCTCATTCACACACAAGTATTTTTGTGTTTTGAACCAGTTAAACTATGATGCCACCCAAACGCCATGCATCTTCTCAGGCTTCTGGTAAGGAGCCTAAGCACCAGGAAAAAGTAATGACACTGCATGATGTACCAGTGGCTGACAGCTTTTGTTTCTCCCTCCTGCTGATTGGTTAAGATGATGTATACGCTCCTTTTTTCTCATTCGTGCACAAGTTGTCAATGTGCATTTTTTTGTGTGTGTTCTTATTTACCAGTTAAACTCTATGATGCCACCCAGGTGCCGTGTATCTTCTCAGGCTTCAGGTGAGGAGCCTAAGTGCCAGAAAAAGGTAATGACGCTGCATGAAAAAGTAGAACTGCTTGATATGATACAGGAAGGAAAAAAATTATGCTGCAGTAGGGCGACAATATGCAGTGAATGAACACATATACAGTATATATATATATATATATATATATATATATATATATATATACTGTATATGTGTTCATTCACTGCATATTGTCGCCCTACTGCAGCATAATTTTATATGTATATATAATTTTATTTATAATTTATATATATATATATATATATATATATATATATACATACACATTGTATACTTTATATATGTATATACTTATATATTTATTTATAATTATATATATATATATATATATATATATATATATATATATATATATATATATATATATATATATATATATATATATATATATATATACTTATATGTTTTTATTATCAATAAATATTATCACAGTACAAAATTAAAAAGTTTTTACTTAATTATTACTATATTTTACTACATTATTAAAGTATGAACGAGTAAGACTGTGCAAAGAATGTGTTTAAGAAGCATATTTTAGCGCATGTAATATGATACATAGGGTTTTACTTCCGGGTAAATAACTCGCAGAATTTCTTGATCCGCGGGAAGGGCCGGAACCGAACCCCCACGAAAAACGGGGGCCTACTGTAATCCTAAACATGTTGCCAAATCTACCCAGAAATGGTTCACCAATCACAGAATCAAGGTCCTCCCATGGCCATCTCAGTCCAGAGGCCTGAAGCCCATTAAAACCTGTGGCGTGAGTTGAAGAGGAGAGTGCAAAGGGGAGGACCAGGTCGCGGGATGATTTAAAGAGATTGTGCAGAGAGAAATGGTCCAGGATCTTCTTTCTGTACTCTCCCATTTTGGAAAATACTACAGGAGAAGACCAGGTGCTGTTTTGCTGGCAAAACAAGATTATATAAAGTATTACCATCAGGAGGGCTAATACTTGTGGCACACATGATTTGATGTAAAATAATTATTTTAAATTGTGGGATTTTTTTCCCCACTGAATAGCCTTCGCTTTGAGTCAGTTGTGATGGGCACCAACCTCTCTGTAACCTTAGTAGAAATAAACAGTTCAGCAAATGACTATTTTTATTTTTCCAACATTTAGGATGTGACTATATGAATGATGTAAGTATGTGTGTACTTTACTTCAGTGTATTGCACATTGAAATAAGCACAAAAATATGTTACATTTCTACTGAAGTAATATCATAAGAAAAACAACTTATTTGTGAAATTTATATGATTTTTAATGCAATTTTAGATTGAATTAAATAGTTCGTCTCTGAAATGACCAGACGCAGAAATGTGACATTATTTTGTAATGATTTTGGCAATAGTTACTATAGATCACTGCAGATTGATGTAAAATTGGTGGTTCCCTTGAGCGAAATAAACAGCATAGCATGCAATAGCTTTTCTCTGCAATGAACGGCTCGGTAAATCAATAGAAGGCTTAATGAGGTGGAAACACAAATATCAATGGGAGATAACATGACGAATATCACTGAAGATGTGTGGGAAGATGATAAATCAGGACAGATCAGAGAAATATTGCTTGCAGTATTTAGTGAGACATTAATTACATGGTCTGTAAATGCGAATATAAAGTGGTGTCTGAATGCATTTGTATTGGGTTATGAGTGTATACTGAAAACACAATTTCAATCCATTATCTACCGCTTATCTGTCATGGGACGCAGGGAAACTTATTGCCAATCCCTGCTGACTTCAAGCGATAGGTAGAGTAGACCCTGAGTAGGGCGCAAGTCTGTTGCAGGGCAAACACACGCATGAAGAACCTTTCACATTCATGCTTATGGGCAATTTAGTGTCGCTAGCTGACCTAATCTATACGTTTTTGGATTGTTGGAGGAACCTGGAGTATCAAGAGGAATACCATGTATGCACAGGAGGAGCATGCTTACTTCTTACTTCTAGCCTCCTGTTAGCCGTGGGGTTTGAACGCCAGCCATTTTTCCTATGAGGTGACTGTACCTTCCACTGAGCCATCATGCCATCCCATAATTTCCATTTAGCTTATTTCTTCTAAATGTGAATACTAGCAGGCTGCACCATTGTGTCGTGATTAGGACTTCCACTTCAGAACAAGGTCCTGGGTTTGAGTCACAGGCTCAGACCTTGCTCTGGGTACTTTGGTTTCCTTCCACAGTGCAATGACATGCACATTAGGCTAATCGGCTATTCCAGATTGTCTCTATGGGCTTTTATGAGTGATTGTTGCATGTGTTGGCTCTGGTAAGCTGTTCAGGGTGTACCCCACCTTTGCCCTGTGCAAATGAGTGAGTGAGTGAGCGAGTCAATGCTAACATTTAAGGCCTGAGGTGTAGTTACAAGTTTAATTTCCTATCCTCAGGTATGCCTCCCTATCACGCAGCCACCACCAATCAAATCCCACCTCTTGCATACGTTCCCCAAACCATGTGACTCCAATTCTCCAGAACATTGCACGGACACACTACAGGGAAAACCCTGTCGTGTCGTGTGTCGTCGTCGTCGTCTTCTACCCCCCCCCCCCAAATGCATGATCTCACAGATGCTCATGATTGGCTCATTTAAGTGGCAGGGAATCAAACAAATTTCATCTTCCCTCCCCGTGAGCTCCACCAACTGGCCTTCATGGCCATGAATGGCTGTGCGCATCAACCTACATTCAAACTCATGATCTCCACGATGACCTTGCGACTACACTTTTGGACCTTGCTGAAAGTATCTTGAGAAATTCATTTTCTCGTCCACCTAATCGTAATTGTGGTCGCAGGGAGGCTGGCGCCCCAGACAGTAGAGTACACCCTGGACATCTCACCAGGCCAGTGCAGGGCCAACACACAAACAACCATTCACACTTACACCTAGAGATTATTTGTAATAGTCTACTGTGCATATTTTTGGACTGTAGGAGTTAAACCAGTGATCTGGAGAAAGCCAGAACATGTAAGTTCCACACAGAACCACCGCAGCCCAGGAATCCAACCCAGACCCTCTTGCTGTGAAGCAGACGTGCTAACCACTGCGCCACCATGCTGCAGTTATACAGCAATGATTAGAATGTGTTACACATAAAATCCTTTCGATAGCACAGAACCTTTATCTATCCACCCCAACGGAATGCTTTTTGTTCATGTTGAATATTTCATTTTCCACATATTAAAGAAAATCAAACTTGAGAAGTGGAATTGTTCTGGTTGGTTGACGAATGTATTTTGTTTGTGAATAAAACTTTAAATAATGTCTATCAAGTTTGGAACTTTTTCTTAATTTCAGCCACTTTTATTAGGTTTTAAATATACTGTAGATGTGCTGGGGCCCTCGAGGGTGCGTTCCTCTTCAAATGTGAATGGGAGATAAAATGAAAATGAAGAACTGGGTGTTGACCAAGATAGCACTTATAATAGCATGTCGTTTTGTCAACTCAAAATAATCAGTGGAGTAACAGATGAGGTCTTCAGGCCTGAGGCCACCAATACACTCCGTTCTCGGGTGACCCTGTGGTTCAGCTTGTGGCAGATGGAGCAGTTGGCATGGAAACTGTACAGGCCCTGGATCAGCGCTGGTTATGAGCTAATTAATACTTTTGTCTTTCCGCTAATTAGGCACATTCCTTTTTAATGGATGCCAACGTGAGACATCTGGTTCACCTGCTGCTTTCGCAGATTTTGATATACATGCCTTTTTCATAATAGCATCGTGCACATAGCAGCAAGGAGCTAATACCCGTGTTATTTTCCACCACGGTGTACAGAATTAATTCAAGGCACTAAAAATGATCCGCATGGACAAAGATACTTCATTGGAGTCGTGGGGAGGCCAGAGACGATCAGTGCCGTCACCTTGAACAGTATGCCAGACCAACTACCCCACACAACCATTTTCACTCACACTTACACTTAGTGCCAATTTGGAACAAACAGTTAGACTAATGTGCATGTCTTGTACTATGTGAAGAAACCAGAGGACCTGGAGGAAACCCAAGCAAGCATAAGGAGCACATGCAAACTCCACACAGAAATGGAATTACCGAGTTCAGGATTCAAACCCCTCTGGCTGTAAGGGAGATGGTCTAACCACTACAGCACTTTGGCACCTGTTCTCACTCACTCATTTGCCAAACTGCTTAATCATACTAGGGCTGTAGGCTAATAGGCGAAGACGGGATAAAGCCTGAACATCTTGCCAGTCTGTTGCAGTGCCAACACATACAACCCATACCAGGAGAAATTTGGAACTTGCCAATTTGGATAATGTGTACGTTTTTGGACTGTTGGATGAGTACCTGGAGGAAACCCACTCAAGCACAAGAAGAACATCTAAATTCCACACCAAATCACAGAACCCAAAAGTCTGGACCTTCTTTCTGTAACATGCAAACCAAGTGTTTCTGTGTGAAGTTGTAATGTTCTCCCCATGCTTTCCTGGGTTTCCTTATTCAATTGGGCTCTCTAGTTTCCTCCTTCAGTCAAAAGACATGCATAATTTGCTGTTCCAAATTGCCCCCTAGGTGTGAGTATGAAAGGTGTGTGTGTGTGTGTGTGTGTGTGTGTGTGTGTGTGTGTGTGTGTGTGTGTGTGTGTGTGTGTGTGTGTGTGTGTGTGTGTGTGTGTGTGTGTCGTGATGCTCTGGCAAGCTGTCCAGGGTGTACCTGCCTTCACCAAGTGTCTACTGAGTTAGGCTCCATCGTCCCTGTGACCATAGTAGAATTAAGCGGTTCAGCAAAAGATTGAATGAGTGAGTGACTTCCTACAGTATGAGTAAACATGCAACATAATGACTTCAAACAACGCCTCAAGATACCTGGGTTTTGGGTTTTGCTTTAATTTTTTCTGTCAACCACAAATTGAAAGCAATAATGCGGCAATAAAAATTCTTCTTAGACCTGATAATGTTCAGTTGTTTGATCACAGGACATAAAAGCGGAAGCCCGCCATGTTTACTCCATTTAACCTGAGCTTTGAAAGAATCTGCCAGAGTGTCCGGAACAAGTAATCGCCAAGCTCCATCTAAAACCAATTACATCCCCTTTCGTGATGTATGACAGGAGTGCCGGCTGTTCAGAGGAGCGAGAGCACGTGAATCAAAAGCAGTTGAACGTGAAAGATGAATTTATAACCTCATCAGACATGAAATGGGATTTGTATCCCCTGTGTTTTGGGGGGTTGGTTTGCCAGTCTTTTCACAAACACATAAAATACGTTTGATATGTAGCTGTACCAAGGGCAGTGTAGGGGGCCACACTTTATGACTCAACGAAATACGTAAATTCATCTAATATCATAAAAAACACACGGGTCGGCCCTTTAGAGGTACCAGCTCGATCTCGGTGTCCTGAAATATGCCGAGTTTTATACACACACTGTCTAGACTCTCTCTAAACTAATATTTTAACTGCTTGTTTTTAATAATATTTCCAGTCTCTGACTCAGAAATGTGGTGATATAGTGTCATGATCATTAACTAGAAGCAACTACAGATTATAGTCCTGATTTGATTAGATTAATGAATCTACAGAGTACTGGTCATCCAATTACATTACAGCATAATTCATTTACATTTACGGCATTTGACAGACACCCTTATCCAGAGTGACATGCATTCATCATTTTTACACAGCTGAGAGTAATGGGCCTTGTTCAAGGATCTAGCAGTGGGAACTTGAACCACCAACCTTTATATTAGTAATTCAGAACCTTAACCACTGAGCCACGAATGCCGTGAGAAATGCAATATGCTTATGTGATACTCTGCTTATTTTAACAAAGAGTACCATACAAAGTGCTGCTCTAAGCAATTTTATCACATGAATTACTAGCGACTGACAGTGGAGACTCGTTGTGGCTGTGACGCCTAACCTCATCACAGGTCCAAAAGACCTGCCCACTGCCCTGAAGGCTTTAAGCCAGAGTAGCTCTACTTCACCAAAGCCAAGAAGATTATTGAATTAACACTATACTAGGACTTGTTTTAATAAATGGTCTGTTTCTAGAATCGCGTTTGTAGCGGGGTAATCTTCACTATATACTTATATAGTGAAGTATATACACATATTATAAGTATACACTATATACTTGACCCTCGATTCACACCTTCAGGAAGCCCAAAACTACAGTTGATTAAGCACTACAGAACCGGCTAAGAATCCCGTACTTGAAAATATTACTGACAACAACCAAATCCAACTGAAGCAAGTAGACAAATCTCAAAGCAAATATCTTCTTCTTCTTCTTCTTCTTTTCCTTTCGGCTGTTACCTTCAGGGGTTGCCACGGTGAATCATCTGCCTCCATCTCACCCTATCTTTTGCATCTTCTACTCTTACACCAACGACCTTCATGTTCTCCTTCACCACATCCATAAATCTTCTCTTTGGTCTTCCTTTAGTTATTCTGCCTAGTAGTTCTCTCCTCTGTACATGTCCAAACCATCTCAATCTAGCCTCTCTGACTTTGTCTCCAAAACCTCTTACATGTGCTGTCCCTCTGATGTACTCATTCATGATCCTATCCATCCTCGTTACTCCCAAAGAGAACCTCAACATTTTCATCTCTGCTACCTCCAGCTCTGCCTCCTGTCTTTTCCCCAGGGCCACTGTTTCTAAACCATACAACATAGCTGGCCATCAACACCGTCTTGTACACTTTTCCCTTCATTCTTGCGAATACCTTCCTATCACACATCACACCGGACACTTTTCTCCAACCATTCCAACCTGCCTGCACGCGCTTCTTCACCTCTTTTCCACACTCTCCATTCTTCTGGATTGTTGAGCCTAAGTACTTAAAATCCTCTACCTTCTTTATCCCTGCTCCCTATAACCTCACCGTTCCTCTTGGGTCCTTATCGTTCACACACATGTATTCTGTCCTACTGAGGCTAACCTTCATTCCTCTCCTTTCCGGGGAATACCTGCACTTGTTCTCTGCTCTCACTACAGATCAAAATATCATCTGCAAACATTATAGTCCATGGGGAATCTTGTCTAACTTCGTCTGTCAGCTTGTCCATCACCATAGCGAACAAGAAGGAGCTCAGAGCTGACCCTTGATGCAGTCCCACCTCCACCTTGAACTCTTCTGTCACACCGACAGCACACCTCACCACTGTCTTACATCTCTCATACATGTCCTGCACCACTCTAACATACTTCTCTGCCACTCCAGACTTCCTCATGCAATACTACAGTTCCTCCCTCAGCACCCTGTCATATGATTTCTCCAGATCCACAAAAGCACAATGCAGCTCCCTCTGACCTCTGTACTTTTCTATGCAAACACTGCATCTGTGGTGCTCTTTCTTGGCATGAAACCAAACTGTTGTTCACAAATGCTGACCTCTGCCCTTAGTCTAGCTTCCACTATTCTTTCTCATAACTTTATCGTATGGCTCATCAACTTTATCCCTCTGTAGTTGCCACAACTCTGCACGTCTCCCTTGTTCTTAAAAATTGGCACCAGCACATTTCTCCTCCATTCCTCCAGCATCCTCTCACTCTCTAAGACCTTGTTGAATGTTCTTGTCAGAAAATCTACTGCAACCTCACCTAGACACTTCCATACCTCCACCGGAATGTCATCAGGACCAACTGCCTTTCCATTCTTCATCCTCTTCAATGCCCTCCTCACTTCACCCTTACTAATCTTTGCTACTTCCTGGTCCTCAACAGTCACCTCTTCTACTCTTTTTTCTCTCTCATTTTCCTCATTCATCAGCTCTTCAAAGTACTCTTTCCATCTTCCCACACTCTTCTGTCATCAGTCAATACATTTCCCTCTCTGTCCTTAATCACTCTAACTTGCTGCACGTCCTTCCCATCTCTATTTCTCTGCCTTGCCAACCTGTATAAATCATTTTCTCTCTCCTTACTCTCCAACCTAGCATACAAGTCATCATACGCCCTCTGTTTGGCCTTTGACACCGCTACCTTCACCTTACGCTGTGTCTCCCTGTACTCCTGTTTACTCTCTTCGGTCCTCTCAATGTCCCACTTCTTCTTAGCTAACCTTTTCCTTTGTACACACTCCTGCACTTCCTCATTAAACCACCAAGTCTTCTTATCTACTGTCCTTCCAGAGGACACACCAAGAACTCTCCTACCTGTCTCCCTTATCACATTAGCTGTAGTTGTCCAGTCATCTGGAAGCACTTCCTGACCACCCAAAGCCTGTTTCAACTCCTCCTTGAAGACAACACGATACTCTTCCTTTTTCAGCTTCCACCACTTTGACGTCTGCTCTGCCTTTGCCTTTTTTACCTTTCTCACCATCGGCGTTATCCTGCACACCACCATCCTATGCTGTCTGGCAACACTCTCACCAACTACTACTTTGCAGTCACTGACTTCCTTCAAATTACATCGCCTACACAAGATGTAGTCTACCTGTGTGCTCCTACCTCCGCTTTTATAAGTCACCCTATGCTCCTGTCTCTTCTGGAAGAAAGTATTCACCACAGTCATTTCCATCCTTTTTGCAACATCTATCAACATCTGTTCTTCTGTGTTCCTGTCTTGGATACCAAACCTACCCATCACTTCCTCATCCCCTCTGTTTCCTGCACCAACATGTCCATTGAAGTCTGCACCAATGACCACTCTTTCACCTCTGGGGTACTCTGCACCTTCAATCACACCTTCAATTTCTAACTGGAGACTCATCATTCTGTCTTCCAGTATTTTCACTTCTAGAACATTCCTGATAAACCCCTCCTTCAAGATGACTCCTACTCCATTTCTCTTCCCTTTCACACCATGATAAAACCGTTTAAACCCTGCTCCTAAGCTTCTAGCCTTGCTACCTTTCCACCTCGTCTCCTGGACATACAGTATGTCCACCTTCCTCCTCTGCATAATTTCAGCCAGTTCTCTATCTTTTCCTGTCATAGTTCCAACATTCAAAGTCCCTACTGTCAGTCCTAGACTCATGCTTTTCCTCTTCTCTCTCTGCCTACGGACACGCCTCCCGCCTCCCCTTCTTCGACCGCTTCTTCTTTGACCTTTCCTTCTTCGACCAACACTAGTCCTATTTCCACCAGCATCCTGTTGGTTGACAGCACTGATGACGGTCGTTGTTAACCCAGGCCTCGACCGATCCGATAAGAAATTTGTATGGACGGTTTGCATTCTGTATTTTGCCAAAAGTTTTACGCCGGATGACCTTCCTGTCGCAACCCTCTGCATTTATCCAGGCTTGGGATCGGCGTGAGGAAGGACACTAGTTTGTGCCCCTCCTCACGACTGCATTTAAGCACACTAAACAACAGTAATAAGGGATAAATAAATTCAAAAATGTGATTATTAACTGAAAATTAGATTATTTATAGCGTTTAAACATCATTTTTATACAATTTACTGAAGACTTTTTATATTTAAATAATTGTTGTATAATATTTTTAAACATTTTAATATTTTTTAAACTATTCTGTTTACCTTAAAATATTTGGTATGCAGTTTTTCTGCTCTCTCTCTCTCTCTCTCTCACTCACTTTCACTCGCTGTCTCTCTCTCTCTCTCTCTCTCTCTCTCTCTCTTTCTCTCATTCTCAGTGGAAAACAATATACAGTATACTGCTTTGTGTCTTATATTAGCTACTTCCTTAGATGTTGATATGCAGGAATGTCCTGACAAATGAGTAGAAATGAAGAGACCATTATAAATTTTTTCTGTCCATCCAGAGCAATAAAGAAGTTTCTTTTCTGGCTGCACAAAAGGAGGAGTATGTGCCAGATTAATGTACAGTCTGGAGTAGCCTTGTGTCTGAGATGATCTTGAAAGTGTTCTATTAAATCTGTTGAATTATCTGAAAATCCAGAACTGAGAGCCACCTTCCGGTAAGGACCAAAGCAGGAGGCAGGATGAGTCTGAAAAGTCTTCGAGATGCTAAAATAAACAGAGTTTAAAATTCACAAGGTGCTCTGAAGCCTGTGGCCAAGTTAATATTGAAGAAAGATTTGTCTCATGTGACGTCTCAAGCAGACGATAAACACTAGCGGGAAAACAGTTTAGCAGGTTCTAATATACAGGCAAGCATCCAGTTCGAGTTCACTTAAATAATCAGTCTAGTGTTCATTCAAGGATAATTTTTAATATTGTGTGACGGTGACACAGACAAAACCATAAGAGTCTCCTGACACTACTTAACCTGCTAGAAAGGTTTTTTTAATCTTCTGTCTTTATGAGCACCGTCTCCATGGACAGAACAAATTCAATGAGCGCTCGGGTCATTAGCATGGATCAGAATAGCACAATGCTTATCTTTATAAAACTCATTACAGAGCGTACCAGAGTCTTTTGTGCAATCTGTTAACATTACTCTTCTTTAAAAGGGCTCATATAACAGCATACATAGCAGAGGAAAAGATGCAAAGATAAATAATTAGGTTATATTTACATGTAATCTGAAATCGGTTGCTATCCGATGCTATATCCATCAGCACAGGCTACTAATTGTCATTCATTCATTTTCTGAAGCACTTAATCCTAATTAGGTTCACAGGAAGGCTGACACCTATCTCAGCCGACTCTGGTCGAGGGCAGGGTACACCCTGGACAGCTCTCCAGGCCATCGCAGGACCAACACTCATACAACCATCCATACTCACACTTACACCTATAGGAGCAATTTGGATCAGCCAATTAACCTACTGTGCATATTTTTGGACTGTGGGAGGAAACCGGAGTACCCGGAAGAAATCTACTCAAGCACAGGGAGAACATGCAAACTCTACACCAGGGGTCTCAAACTCATTCCACAAAGGGCTGCAGTGGCTGCAGGTTTTTGCTCAACCAAGCAGCAGCAGACCAATCTCTATACACAGCACACAGATTGACCAATCAACTGCCTGAAGACTCAGATCAGTTTATTAAATGAGTCATGTCAGGTGTGCTGCTGCTGCTGCTGGGTTGAAACAAAACCCTGCCGCCTCTGCGGCCCTTTGTGGAATGAGTTTGAGACCCCTCGACACAGAAAAGCCCGAGCTGTGAATTGAACCCAGGACCTTCTTTCTGTGAGGCGGACATGCTACCCATTACATAACATAACATAACATAACATAACATGAGTGGTGAGAACAGGCCATTCAGCCCAACTAAGCTCACCATTGTCCTATTCTAAAGTGACTCTAACCTTAAAGACGCACCATGACTAGATGGTATCCAGCACTAGATCAAGTCTGCTTTTGAAGACTTGTAAGGTTTCTGCTTCGACAACGTGGTTAGGCAATCTATTCCACACTGAAATTACCCTCTGCGAGAAAAAATATTTCCTAATATTTGTGCTAAATTTACCCTTGAATAACTTCCATTTATGACCCCTAGTTCTACTTACAGAACTTGGCCTAAGTAATCGGGCATAGTTGACTTTATTAATCCCCTTAAGATACTTAAAGACCTCAATCAGATCACCTCTAATTCTCCTTTTTGAAGACTGAAAAGGTTTAGGATCCTCAGCCTCTCCTCATAGGATCCCTTTTCTATTCTCGGAGTTAGCTTTGTTGCTCTTCTCTCAACTCTTTTGAGAGTCTCGTTGTCTTTTTTTCAAGTATGGTCCCCAGAACTGTACACAATTCTCTAAATGTGGTCTAACCAATGTGTTATACAAGAGAAGGACAACATCTTTAGATCTATACTCAATACTCCTGGCTATGTAACCCACCATCCTATTTGCCTTTTTTACTGCTAACGCACAGTGGCTAGTACCAGTGAGGGACTGGTCAACCATCACACCCAGATCCTTTTCCTGAGAGGAACATTCTAGTTTTAAACCTCCCATGAAATACTCCTGTCTAATGTTTTTATTCCCTACATGTAGAACTTTACATTTAGCGACATTGAATTTCATTTGCCATGTATCTGCCCAAATTCGAAGTCTATCCAAATCGTCCTGAATAACCTTAGTAGACTCCAGACTATTTGCCAAACCGCCCAGTTTAGTATCGTCAGCAAATTTCACCAATGTGCTCTCAATGTCCCTATCAAGGTCATTAATGTAGATGAGGAAGAGCAAGGGTCCCAACACAGATCCCTGATGCCACCATACTAATTGTCATACAGGTTTAAAATAAAAAATAAAAAACATTGATAATCAGAAATTATGGTTTGAAGTTAATTAAGAGCAAATGGAATGCAACAACACACAACCAACAGACATGAAATTATACACCGAGCAGTGAATATCTTAGTGAGGAAGTGTTTTTTGTGTAAAGAAGTGATCAGGATAATATAAAATGTGATAAGGCAGAGCAGCAATAGCCTCATGGTAAGAGAAGTGGGTTTGGGACCTAAAGTGTGGTGGAGGGGTGAGGAGCACTTTCACCTCCACCTTCATGGTTGAGGTGCCCTTGAGCAAGGCACCTAACCTCCAAGTGCTTTCCGGGCACCCCAGTGTGTAGCATCCCACTGCTCCGAGTGTGTGTATATGCTCACTTTGGATGGAATAAATGCAGAGCCAAAATTTCCATTGCTGGGTTAAAACAGTACAGTCGGCCCTCTACTTACGAAATTAATCCGTTCCAGTGCCTTTTTCGTAACCTGGAGTTTTCGTAAGTAGAGGTGCATTTTACATGTAAAACACATGATTCGTTCCAAGGCTCCCAGTACTACCCCATAAACCCTTTAAAAATTAAAAAAGTACACCAATTCTGTATGAAATATGTGTTAAAAATAAAAGAAACTTATTTACCTTTTTTAAATCTCTCGAACCCACCCATACGGCGCTTTAAAATCCGGGGGTTGCTGGTCTGAAGAACCCTCTCAGCCCCCCACGTAGGTCCTTAAATATGGTGGTTGCTTTTTCTGAAATAATTGCCACCTGTCAATCTACTCCATCCTTCCCTTGCTCTTGAACAAGATCCCTAGATAGATACTTGAACTCCTCGTCTTTGGGCAGGACCTCATTCCAGACCTGGAGGGTGCACGCCACCCTTTTCCAGCGGAGAATCATGGCCTCGGACTTGGAGGTGCTGATTCTCATCCCGGCTGCGGCTCTCAGCTGTGAATCGCTCCAATGAAGAGCAGGAGGTCCTGGATTGATGAAGCCAAAAGAACAACATCATCCGCAAAAAAGCAGAGACAGGATCCGATGGACACCAAACCAGAACCCCTCAACGTTGCGACCTAGAAATTCTGTCCATAAAAATTATGAACAGAATCAGTCACAAAGGACAGCATGAGCAGAATCCAACCCTCACCAGAAACAAATTTAACCTGTTGTTACTAATGTGGACCCAAATCTGTCTCTGGTGATACAGAGATTGAATGGCCCACAGCAACAGGTCTGGTACAATGTTCTCCGGCACATGCCCCACAAGATAGCAAGAGGAACATGGTCAAAAGTCTTCTTTAAATTCACAGAACATATGTGGACAGATTGAGCAAACTCTCATGCTCCAGGATCCTGTGGAGCAGAGGTATCCAAACATTTTCCCACTGAGGGCCACATACATAAAAATATAGGAGGGGCTGGGCCACTTACTAGAAACTATGTATATATGTATATAGCCTTAACTTTAGTGTATTAAAATGAGAAAAATCAATTAAAAGTGGTCAAATATGTTATATTGTTGAACATAATTAAACACAAAACTGCCTTCATCACAGCTTTCCATATATGGATCTTTATTGATTTATTCAGAAAAGGCTTTTGTAGTTCATTGTCAGAACAGCAGTCTCAGATTTCTAAGTCAGAAGACTCACAGTACAGAGAAAGAACAATAAAGACGAAAATGGGGCGGGTACAGATCCTGCTTGTTATTTAAGTTATTAGACTTAGCAACACACTTATTAATGTACGTTAATAACGGTTATTACTATTAACAGACTGAACTGGACTTAATAACAGGAGTGCGGATAATTTTAGTAAATTATTCTGGTGCGTATCAGCTATGCTGAGTATGTAAATTGGGCCATCAAGCTGCGGTGCTGATAAGACGCCACTCGTGCCAAAAATCCATAAAAATGTTACTTGATCAAGGAGCAAATCTGCATCAGATGAGATCAGCTGACTTTGCATGTACACTCTGTGTATTAACGAGAAAAACACATACTGTATAAGAAAGCGGTGCGCAAAAGCAGGGTAGTGACCGAATTAATGCGCATGATTGATATTTGTCGCATGTGTACCTGCACATACGTGCTTATTAACACACCGGTACTGTGGAATATATTTTTGCCGTGGCTACCCGTACGGGATTTATTTTTTGCCGTTCGTACGGAAATCCTTTTATGCATATGCGTTGATGCGCCACCTACTGGAAATGAGATTAATCATTCTGCCATATGTTTCGCAGACGATATCTGTACTGCACCGTACTAAATATATTGTTTGTTAATTGTATGGTACCATTTTGCACACTAGAAATATACTGGTAAAATATATGTTGAATCCGTGGCATATCCAGACATCAAAGCATATGCCGTACACTTAACTTTACGGAAGCCTTCGCAAGGGCTACTTCTTAGTGGGTGTGCTCCTGTTGATACAGATTTGAACTTTTTTCCCCCATGGATGCAGTGCAATTCTACTTCAGCAAACTTGATAGCGGGATTGAATACCCGCTGAGACTGCTTTGCCAGTTTTTGATAGCGTTTTTGATTGTACGTGTCCTTCTTTTATACAATTGAATGTAGTGATGCTGTTGGAACAACTGAATTTTCAAGCTCTACTAATGATAACTTTATCCCCAACATGGAACGCATGTTCTTCTGTCGCCATTGTGACCATGTGATTGGTGTCAGCTCACGCATGCGCGACGTCAGCTCGCGCATGTGCGAAATCTCATCTTCGAGATGCCGTACGAATAGCAAAAGCCAAGTGGGAATACGGTGCCGTACAGTTAGTCACTCCGATATATTTTTACTCACCAGATGTGGGAATGGCATTACACTCAGTGGGAGCAAGAAGTATTCGCTCTCCCACCGTATCTGAAATTTTCTGCACTCATTTTGTACCTTTCGCTTCTTTGGTTCTGCCATGTTTAGTAACTTCGGGGAAATTATTTCTGTGATTGTCCTTTTTGGTGGTCCAACTGCCATGATCAACAGTAGCTCCCCCTGGTGTTAAAACTAAGAAGTGCAGGGCCATATTGTATTCTATTTATAAAATTTCTTGCGGGCCAATTAACTAAGCCGCAGTTGGCCCGCGGGCCATGGTTTGGACACCCCTGCTCTAGAGCATATTAGAGTTGGTTGAGAGTGCCGTGGCCAGGATGAAAACCACATTATTCCTCCTGAATCTGAGGTTCAACCTGGGGTTGGATAGTCCTCTCCAGCATCCCTGCATAGACTATCCTGGGTAGGCTGAGGAGTGTGATTCCACGATAATTGGAACACACCCTCAGGTCCCCTTTTTTAAAAATGGGACTACCACCCCAGTTTGTTAATCCAGAGGTACACCCCCCACCCCTCCAATGACCACACATTGCTGCAGAGATGTGTTAACCAAAACAGTCCGACATCATCCAGAACCCTGAGATATTCAGGGCAGATCTAATCCACCCCCGGAGAATGACTACTGAGGCATTTTGACTACCTCTGTGACCTCAGCACCAGCGATGGGTGGACCCCCACAAAGTCGATCATCGAACTGCAGGTGTCCTGGTGCCAAGTGCACTTATGGACACCCTTATGTTCTCACATGGTGCTCACGATGGACAAAAGAAGTTCAACAACGAAACACTATTCGAGTTCAGATAGAGAGGCTGTACCTATCAATCACACCCTTCCAGGTCATACTATCATTGCCCACATGGGTGTTGAAGACTCCCAGGACAACAACAGGGCAACAAACCTAAAGACTCCAAGAAGGGTGAGTACTATTAATTGTCATTTGGTGCATAAGCACAAACAATAGTCTGGAGCTATCCCCCACCCGAAGAAGGAGGGAAGCTACCCTTTCATCAATCGGGGAGAACCCCAACATGTGGACACCGAGGCGGAAGGCAACAAGGATGCCCACACCAACTCGCCGCCTGTCCCAGTGAGCAACTCCAGACGACGCCCGACCACCGGGCACTTGCCTTAGAGGCCCTCCCCCAGGTCTGGCTCCATAGGGGACCCCAGTAACTCGTGTCCAGGCAGAAAAAAAAAACGTTATCCTTTTAAGTTTGTTCATAGGGTTTTTGTATGTATATATATATATATATAAAAACAGTGCACCTCCTTGTGGTTGCATAAGTTCAATCCCAAACCCAATGTTTTGAGAAAATCATCCTGAGCAAGGATTCTTCATTTTTCGGGCAATGATGTTAGGCAGGAAATTGTTCTTGCAAGTTAACCGTGTGCAAAATCTTTATGTGTTGGCCTGGCTCTATCCCTAGTTGCCCCCACCATGTCAGTTTCCAACATGGGAGGATGAAGGCTAAATCATGGCTCTTGAATCCAGCCAATCATATTTTTAACCGCCTCATGTTCCTATCCAACTTGAAGGAAATTAAGAGGAGCAGTACACGCTCTTCTCCATACATATCCTCACAAACCCCCATGATTGACAAGTATAGATGTGATTGGCAAGGGAGAGGCAATAACACCATCCCTCCATCCTTCCCTCTCAGAAAGCACGACCAAATTTCCTTTCTTGAATTCAGGCTATGGTCGACTGTAACCTCAGTGAACTTGTGATCTTCTGATGATAGAGCACTCTGAGCATGCTATTTCAAAGCAATTGCCAACTAGAAGGGCACTCGGAGGGCAAATCTTCACCAAAGGAAATCGCTAACTTTTCTATGCTGTGCAATCCAACCACAACCACTTTATATGTCTGGAAAGATTTACAAAGTGATTAGAATTCTGTGCCGAGACATGGAGCCCAGAGAATTGCTGGTCTGTGTGTGTGTGTGTGTGTGTGTGTGTGTGTGTGTGTGTGTGTGGATTGTGATATGGAACCAGTGTATTTTATGCAGGCTATATTTATTCACATCATGGAGTGATTAAATCTTTTAACAACTATTCCAGTTGTGAATAAACAAAGCGCTCTATAGTAATGTACGTACAGCAGGCGTGAGCAATAAGTCTTCCATGATGGTCACATAGTCTTCAATATTAGTCATGAATGTGTCGGAAGTGCAAAGGTGCTCACTCCTCAACCACACTTTTCCCTATCAGTTCAGGAATCAAACCTCTGACCTTTCATTCCCATTGCACCTCTCTAACCATGAAGCAACGGCTGACAGCCACCCACCCCAACTGTTCCACAAAACCTGCAAAGTTGTGCCAAACTAGAGAAAAAGTGGATGAGTAGAATGCTTTGTTTGTGCAAAAATTAAAAAGGTCATAAAAATTGGGCACATCAGTTGATCTTCTCAACCTCTTTTGGCCCTCAAGTGACATTCAGACCCCCCCCTTAAAGTGTACATCATTCTGAAAACACCTTACCTTGATCACTGCTTTATTGCTGTCGACTTGCTGAAGCATGTCTTGGATATACATCGGTGATTTGGTCTCTTTAGGCTCCATTCGTTTGCGCTGGAACACTTTTAGAACTTGGGCGGCATGGTGGTACCATGCTTAGCGCTGTGACCAATCATCCTAATCTGTACTTGGAGGAAACGTCTGAATGATTATACATCTGTGTTGGCCCTACAACATTCTGGTGAGTTGTTCAGGGTCTACCTCTGACTAGAGTCGGTTGCGATGAGCTCCAGCCGCCCTGTCTACTACTTTGGATCACTGACAAAAGGAGACTTATGAACTGTGATGTCATGATATTCACAGAAACATGGCTATACAGCGGAATACCCAATAATGCTATCGAGCTAGCTGGGAGCCACATTCTCCGGGCAGACAGAACAGCAGAGGACTGAGGTAAGACAAAAGGTGGAGGATTGTGCATCTATGTCAATGAGGCTTGGTGTGCAAACTCTGTCATTGTTGGAAGACACTGCTCAACTAACCTAGAGTTTCTGATGGTGAAGTGTAGACCTTTCTATCTGCCAAGTGAGTTAACTTCCACAATAACAACAACTGTATACAGTATATACTTCTGGGTGCTAATGCTAAGATTGCTATGAATGAACCTCATACAGCCATTAGCAAACAACCCACTGCACACCCAGAGGCTGCATTCATCGTAGCGCGTGACATTAACCACACAAAACTCAAGTCAGTGCTTCCCAAATTTAACCAACATGTTTTTTGCCACACCAGAGGGTCAAAACCTTGGACCGTGTTAAAACCTTCTTCCCCTGGGTGGGTCAATCTGATCACGTCTCTTTGTTTTTCACCCCATGTACACACCACTCATTAACTGTGTGAAGCTTTCTGTGAAGACCATCAAGGTTTGGCCTGCAGGGGTGGACTCTGAACTCCAGGACAGATTTAATGACACAGATTGGGGTATGTTTGCCTCTCAGGCCACCTGTGACTCTAACCCAGACATTGACTCGTACACTCACTCAATACTGGAATACATCAACATCTCAATTGACAGTGTTGCCACAATGAAAAAGATCATCATGTGGCCTCATCAGAAGCCATGGACAAACAAGTGCGGTTTCTGCTGAAGATGCACAAAAAAGCCTTCAGATCAGGTGATGCACAAACCTACAGTGCAGCCAGGCAGGACCTGAACAGGAGTATCAAAAAGGCCAAGCATGACAACAAGCTGAAAGTGGAGAAACACTTCATCAATTCTGATTCCCGTCACATGTGGGAGGGCATTCAGGCCATCAACAACTACAAGCATGGCAACTCAACACCAACTGTAATGAACATGTCCTTCCTCATTGAGCTGAGTGACTTTTATGCTCATTTCGACAAGGACAACAAGGACAAGGCTGTAAAGACCAAGCCATCAAATTGTCACCAGACCCTTATATTTATATATATATATATATACATATATATATATGTCTGTCTGTCTTCCTTTCGGCGTTTTCCCTTTTACTCGGGAGTCGCCACAGCGAATCATCTGATTCGCACATTTGATCTGGCAGAGGTTTTTACATCGGATGCCCTTCCTGTCACAACCCTTTTTAGCAAGGGACAGAAACACGCTGACGACTTTGCAGCCTACTCTTTACGAAAGTCAGCAATGGTTCTTTTACATGAACCTCTCACCATAGACAGTGAGGGACATGGCCCGCCTTTGATAACCCAGTTAGCTGCACTGGGGGGGACAGTGACAACCTTGTGGAGAGTGGGACTCAAACCCCCAACCTTTGGATCAGCGATCCAGCGCCCTATACCACTAGACCACCACTGACCCTATAGTATATGCAGTATGTACAGTTAGGAAACAATTATGTATAAAAAGTTATGTGAGCAGTTATGTACAGATATGGGCAGTAAGGGTGAGAATTAGCATTAATTTACCTAGAAGAAATATACAAAAGTCGGGCCATGTCTGTCACTGTCTATGGTGAGAGGTTCATGTAAAAGAACCATTGCTGACTTTCGTAAAGAGTAGCTGCAAAGTCGTCAGCGTGTTTCAGTCCCTTGCTAAAAAGGGTTGTGACAGGAAGGGCATCCGACGTAAAAACCTCTGCCGAATCAAAATGAGCGAATCAGATGATTCGCTGTGGCGACTCCCGAGTAAAAGGGAAAACGCCGAAAGGAAGACAGACATACTGCATATACTATCTATCTATCCATCTATCTATCTAGACATTGCATTAACTGCTCTCTACATTTCTGATTGGATGCTACCTGAATTTCGTTACCCTGTATTTATTAAATGTGTAATGACAATAAAGTTGAATCTAATCTAATCTAATCTAATCTAATCTGTCACACAAATATAAACTGGTTTAGAAAATGAAACTTTTTTGAAGTGCACTGCCATTTACTTAATTATAAAACGCAACATAGATGCAGTATCTAGCAATGCAAGAAGTAAAAGATTCTTCCTTTCGCCATGATATACCTTTCCAACAAATTTCACACACACACACACACACACACACACACACACACACACACACACAATCTTGCACATACTAGTATATGAGCCAATTAGCCTAATGTGTATGTATGTCTTTGGATTTTGGGAGGAAACTGGAGTACTTGGAGGAAACCCAGACAAGCAAGAATATAATATGCAGAGTTACACATTAAAGCCTTTGCTTAGCCTGTGACTCGAACTCAAGACCTTCTTGCTGTGAGGCAGATATACTGACCACTTCACCATTATATTAACCCAGATGATATTTTATAGGAGAATCTCAAACATGAACGATGACATGAAAGAACACGCAGTGCTAAAGCTCTGCTGCATCATTCTCTTTAAATGGTGATGATATAAGAGCTATATCCAACCATCACCATTAGTACCAGATAGGAGAAGGGCATGGAAGGTAATTTTAATGAAATTAGACCAGAATGTCAATAAAATAAGTTTAGGAAGAGACAGATGGATGCTTTATTAATTCCAGAGGGAAATCCACATTTCCAGCAGTATTTGCAGTAAAATAGCACAAACCTATTCTATAAAAAAAACGCATTAAAATTGTAATTAAAGTCATAGTATAGTAAAAACACATTGGTATATATATATATATATACAAGTTCTTCTCAAAAAATTAGCATATCGTGATAAAGTTCATTATTTTCTGTAATGTACTGATAAAAAATTAACTTTCATATATTTTAGATTCATTTCACACCAACTGAAATATTTCAGGTCTTTTATTGTTTTAATGCTGATGATTTTGGCATACAGCTCATGAAAACCCAAAGGTCCGATCTCAAAAAATTAGCATATCATGTTCAGGTAGTCTAAACGAGCTATTAACCTAATCATCTGAATCAACCAATTAACTCTAAACACCTGCAAAAGATTCCTGAGGCTTTTAAAAACTCCCAGCCTGGTTCATTACTCAAAACCGCAATCATGGGTAAGACTGCCGACCTGACTGCTGTCCAGAAGGCCATCATTGATGCCCTCAAGCAAGAGGGTAAGACACTGAATCTGAGCGAATAGGCTGTTCCCAGAGTGCTGTATCAAGCCACCTCAGTGGGACGTCTGTGGGAAGGAAAAAATGAAAGAAGGGCCGATTCCAGACCTTGTGGGACCTGTGGAAGCAGTGGACTGAGTCTGGAGTAGAAACATCCAGAGCCACTGTGCACAGGTGTGTACAGGAAATTGGCTACAAGTGCCGCATTCCCCAGGTCAAGCCACTTTTGAACCAGAAACAGCGGCAGAAGCGGCTGACCTGAGCTACAGAGAAGCAGCACTGGACTGTTGCTCAGTGGTCCAAAGTACTTTTTTCGGATGAAAGCAAATTTTGCATGTCATTCGGAAATCGCGGTGCCAGAGTCTGGATGAAGACTGGGGAGAAGGAAATGCCAAAATGCCTGAAGTCCAGTTTCAAGTACCCACAGTCAGTGATGGTCTGGGGTGCCATGTCAGCTGCTGCTGTTGGTCCACTGTGTTTTATCAAGGGCGGGGTCAATGCAGCTCGCTATCAGGAGATTTTGGAGCACTTCATGCTTCCATCTGCTGAAAAGCTTTATGGAGATGAAGATTTCATTTTTCAGCACGACCTGGCACCTGCTCACAGTGCCAAAACCACTGCTAAATGGTTTACTGACCATGGTATTACTGGGCTCAATTGGCCTGCCAACTCTCCTGACCTGAAGCCCATAGAGAATCTGTGGGATATTGTGAAGAGAAAGTTGAGAGACACCAGACCCAACACTGTGGATGAGCTTAAGGCCGCTATCGAAGCATCCTGGGCCTCCGTAACACCTCAGCAGTGCCACAGGCTGATTGCCTCCATGCCACACCGCATTGAAGCAGTCATTTCTGCAAAAGGATTCCCGACCAAGTATTGAGTGCATAACTGAACATAATTATTTGAAGGTTGACTTTTTGTATTAAAAACACTTTTTTTATTGGAAGGATGAACTATACTAATTTTTTGAGATAGGAATTTTTGGTTTTTCTTTACTTTTTTGCCAAAATTATCAATATTAAAACAATAAAAGGCTTGAACTACTTCAGTTGTGTGTAATGAATCTAAAATATATGAAAATCTAATGTTTATCAGAACATTATAGAAAATAATGAACTTTATTATTATATGCTAATTTTTTGAGAAGTACTAGTATGTGTGTGTGTGTGTGTGTGTGTGTGTGTGTGTGAAGTTCTACAACTTGGGAGTGTCAGCATCTTTGTGTTACTGGATAAGGGACTTTCTCAATAACCGACTTCAGGTGGTGAGGATACGAAACTCTACATCATCCACCCTGATCCTGAACACTGGGGCACCACAGGGCTGTGTGCTCAGCCTGATCATTTTCAGCCTTTTTACACACGGCTGCTCTGCTATCCACTCCAGAAGCAGGCCTGTGAAATTAAAAAAAAAAAAAACCACCACCGTGGTCGGCCTCATATCAGCCAATGATGAGAGCCACTGCAGAGAGGAGATTCAGCACCTGATAATCCATCATCACCAGAAACACAGAAAGGGCAGAAACACACTAACGGATACGCAGCCCACTCTTATGATCAGGCACCTTTCATAAAATATCAATAATTTAAAATACTTGAGACAGAGATTGGATGAAGTACAAGAAAGTACAAATTCTAAAAAGTAAACTATAAGTTTAAACACAAACAATAATGATGCATAAAAAAATCTACTCGGCATTTCTATTTCTATTTTTCTGTCACTGTAGATGTTAAGATAATAATATGGAAGTTATCCAAGTTGGGTTTTTTTTTCCCTTGGAACAATTGAAGAGATTCTGTGCGGTAAGCTTGAAGCAATAAACACAGATACCAAAAGAACGATGATGATATTACGTAGCCAGAAATTAAATACAGACCCATTTCAAGTTCAGCACAAACCTGGGGGGTGGGTTGGGTTCCCTCCTCGTCCTGTTTTTCTAGCAAACACTACTCTCGATATGGCCGTTATTGATTCCCAACCAGTCATAAGCTCGGGACATATGTCAGCTTTTATTTCTGCTTTGAGTAGGCACTGGGCTGATAGGAGCACCATGGCCCATTAGTTATAGGGCAATAAAAGGCCGCAGAGTGGCTGTATAGAACCAATAATCACATCAACTGCTTGAAATGGGTTTTTTATATAACAGTTTAAATTCAAGATACTGCACGATTACTTTTATTTGAAAAAATAAAAATAAAAACTCAACTACCATCATGCACCCATGTGCTCTCACTCTTTCTCTTTCTCTTTCTTTCTTTCCTTCTCTCTCTGTCTCTTTCTTTCTTTTACACAATTCAGGAAATGAAATGAAGCCATTTATTTAGATGAGCTGTTGAAATGGTTTGATATTTGACCAATGGATTTTTAATGACTTAGAAAATTTGTTATAACTAAAAGTGATTAAAGTTAATGTTGTCTGCTCACGCGTTTTGGGAAGATTAAAGTAGGTCCAACTCGAAAATTTGACTAATGTTTACGGCGAGAACATTTAACACGAGAACATTTTTTAAACCAAAGAAGTTTATTGAAGCCAATAACCTACGGATCATTTAATATTCATTCTGTCTTTTTGCTGAACTGTGTTTTGCACTGATGGAGCATCTACTGTATTACGATGAACCGTTCATCTTTCAAAACGCACTGTTGTTCACTGGGTGTAAACCCTTTAGTCTGGGGCACATTAGTCACTAAATTGTGAATTTATATAATTGATCTATCTGTGATAATGACAATATAATACTATCAATATTTCATCGTGCTTTATGTGTATAAAATGAGAAAGATTTAAATCAGGAAAAACAGACTTCCACTTTATGTTGCTGTGCATTTTAAAGCAGTTTGATTCGAGAAAGGGAAAGAGTGACCTCTAGTGGCCGAAAGAAAAAATACGTTTCTTACTTTGACTCCCTGACAATAAACAATAAGTTAATAAACTGTGTAATACTCTAAGAATTTATATTATAGTTTTGATTTACTGTATTAATCCTACCAAAGAAATTATTGCTTCTGTATTTAACCCATCCAAAGTGAACACACACACACACACACACACACACACACACACACACACACACACACACACAGAGCAGTAGATCTGCCACACACACTGGGGGCACTCAGAGAGAAGTTGGGGGTTAGATGCCTTGCTCAAAGGTACTTCAACCATTTTCTGCTGGTTTGAGATTCAAACCAGCGACCTTGCAGTCTTAAAGCCTTGTCGGGCCTGTTACCATTAGGCTACAACTGTCACTCATAAATACAGTACTGTATCTTCTTCTTCTTTTCCTTTTGGCTGTTCCCTTCATGGTCGCCACAGCAAATCATCTGCCTCCATCTCACCCTATTCTCTGCATCTACTTCTCTGACTCCAACTACCTTCATGTCCTCCTTCACCACATCCATAAATCTTCTCTTTGGTCTTCCTCGAGGCCTTCTGCCTGGTAGTTCCAACCTCAGCATCCTACTACCAATATACTCACTATCCCTCCTCTGTACATGTCCAAACCATCTCCATCTAGCCTCCGTGACTTTGTCTCCAAAATCTCTTACATGTACTGTATATAAATATAAAATGTAAATTTTAGTTGTCATTTTAAGTGAATGACAATTACATTTATTAAAATATAATTTGAAGATCTCTCAGGTCTTTCTCAATGTAGGGTTATTGTGCATAATATTTAGTCATTCATCCATTCATTCGATTTATGTAACCGTTTAATCCTAATTGGGGTCACGGGGAAGCTGGCTTCTATCTCAGCCGGCTCTGGGCGAGGGTAGAGTACACCATGGACAGCTCGCCAGGCCACCACAGTGAAAAAACATGCTGACAGCTATGCAGCCTACTTACTCTTGTTGAAAGTCAGCAATGGTTCTTTTACATGGACCTCTCACCATAGACCAGGAGTCACCAATATGGTGCCTGCGGGCACCTGGTCACTCACAAGGACAACATGAGTCGCCCGCGAGCCTGACGTGGCTCTTTTGATGACTGCATGTGGCTCTCAGATAAATCAGGTGGCCTTTCTTAACAGAATAACTAATACATAATTGTGCTGTCCTTTAAAAAAAAATGCAGAAAAAATCCATTAAATAAAACAAAAAACATAAATAAAGCTCACGCATTTCAATCTATACATCTATTTTCAATGCCACTTGTCACTGTGGTGCGCAGCGGAGAGCCAATCCTTTCTGTACTCCAGTGTGTGGGCGGGGCCGATACCCTGAATTTCTAATTTTATTGGATTATATACAACAGCCTGCGTGAGTTGTTTTTGAGTAAAGAGGTAAATTTCACTCGGTTTGATCAGCTCATGTGCAAGAAGCCAAGCAGAGCTGGCAAGCAAAATACAATTGGACAGAATGACAAAACTTCAACCCGCAGACCAGCTGATTGCCTTGGGACGCGCTTCCAGTCACATAAACACTGCAGTGTGAGTCCTGTCATATTGACCATGTTTGGCTCCACATGCACACACGAGCAGTCCTTCTCACACGTGAAAAACATCAAGACCAACCTGCGGTCTCGTGTAATAGATGGAAGCCTAAACACCTGCATGAAGCTGAACCTCAGCACGTATCAACCAGACTACAAAGCCATCAGCAAAACCATGCAGCACCAGAAGTCGCATTAAAAGTAAGAAGTACTTTTCTTATTAATAAATAACGTCGTTATAACAATGTTGTTTCATATAAATTGAAAGTCGTATTATACTCTAAAATTGTTGGTCTCAGTATTAAAACATATATTTGGCTCTCAGAGGATTAGATTTAATTTTTTTTTTTTTTTTTGGCTGTCTGAGTCAAAAAGGTTCTCAACCCCTGAAATAGATGAATATCATTAATTATTAATAATGACATATAATTAAAGGTAAATTGATCAAATTTGTTATGTCACAAGTGTGTATCGACCTGGTAGCCCCTCGCATTAATTGGTACCCAAGAAGTAGCTCTCAGTTTCAAAAAAATTGGTGACCCCTGCCATAGACAGTGAGAGACATGGCCAGCCTTTGATAACCCAGTTAGCTGCACTGGCGGGGACGACAGTGACAACCTGTCGAGAGAGGGACTTGAACCCCCAATTATAGGATCAGTGATCCAGCACCTTTTCCACCAAGCTACCATTTCCCATATTATATTTATTATATTTTCATTTTAAATGCCGTATCCTCTTTGTCTGCAGTGTCATAAACCCCACAGGTAATGAATTCATTCTGATTGTGTTCTTCGAATGATCGCTTCAAATCGTATAACAGTATCATTCTTCTTTTTCTCCAAGAACCAACTGATACCATTTCATTTTTTTCTGTTGAGTGGTTTCTTCCTTCCTTCCTTCATTTATTTATTTATTTATTTCTCCCTGCATACATTTCTTTCTTCTGCGACTTTCATCCTTCCTTCTTACCATTCATTTTTCCGCCTTCATTACTTTCTTCCTTCATTTTTTCTTTGTTTCTTCATTTTGTTCTTTCACTAACTTGTTTATTTTCATTTCTTTTTCTTCTTGCCTTCATTTTTTTTCATTCATTCATTTTCTGTAGCCACTTAATCCTAATTAGGGTCGTGGGAGGCTGGTGCCCATCCCAGCCGACTCTGGGTGAGGGCAGAGTACACCCTGGACAGCTCTCCAGGCCATCACAGGGCAGAAACACTGATAGCTTTGCAGCTCCTCTTGTTGAAAGTCAGCAATAGTTCTTTTACATGAACCTCACACCATAGACAGTGAGAGACATGGCCGGCCTTTGATAACCCAGTTAGCTACATGGGGGGGAACCTGTGGAGAGTGGGACTTGAACCCCCAACCTTAGGATCAATGATCCAGTGCCCTTTATCCTTCATTCTTCTTTCTTCATTTTATTTTTTTCTTTCATTTCTTTCTTTTGACCTTCCTTCATTTCTTTTTTCTTCTTGCCTTCAAACCCTTCCTTTCTTTTTTTTTTCAAAATTGTGAAAGTCGTTGACCTTCAGACGATTCACCGCAGGGTGCTTTCAGAAGGGGCGTGGCCTAGGACGGGGTTTTCACTATACCGGAAGTGAGCGTTGTTTTGTTCGTGACGTAACGCGGAAGACTGAAAGTGATAGCTTTCACCGCAAATATCCTGACTGCAGTGAGACGGAGACTTCAAACAAGGTATCAGCTTTCTTCATTGTTTCCTGTTTCTTTATATTTGTAAATATATCTTATTCTAAGATGTTTTATTATTTATAAATATATATTTATATATATATATATATATATATATATATATATATATATATATATATATATATATATATATATATATATATATATATATATATATATGTATATATGTATATATATATATATATATATATATATATATATATATATATATATATATATATATATATATATAATTTTCTGAGTAGATCCTTCCGTAGGAGAGTGCTCAATACTTTTTGGTAGCGCAAATAATAATAAAAATAAAAGGACAGGACAAAGACTTTCTATTGACACTCCATTTATCACTACAGATCTGTTTTGAGGGTGTTTGAGGGTTCTGTTTTGTGAAACCATCCTCTCGCTTCAGGTGATTATATCAGAATGATTACAAAGTGCTGGGGGCGGTACTATGTCGATAAACATGGCGTCCTCTAGATGGGGTGGTGGCCATTATGTATTCGGGGGCGGGTTCTCTTAAATATTGGTATCGATACATGCATATATGTGCATACATTTTTTCTTACATGCCCGTGAACTCATATATGTACACACACATATATACATAGGTATCCACACATACACACTTACACACACGCAAATATATATATATATATATATATATATATATATATATATATATATATATATATATATATAGATAGATAGATATACATATACATACACACATACACATGCACATGTACATATCCATATATTTTATATACACATATATCTAAATACATACACATATATATATATATATATATATATATATATATCTACATATATGTACACTCACTTGCGTATACACAAACACACACATACACATATATATATATATATATATATATATATATATATATATATATATATATATATATATATATATAATGTATATAAACTGTATGCACATATATGAAGACAAAGTGGTGGAAGTTGAAAAAGGAAGAGTGTGGTGTTGTCTTCAAAGGGGAGTTGAAACAGGCTTTGGGTGGCCAGGAAGTGCTTCCAAATGACTGGACAACCACGGCAAATGTGATCAGGCAGACCGGTCGGAGAGTACTTGGTGTGTCCTCTGGAAGGAAAGTAGATAAGGAAACTTGGTGGTGGAATGAGGAAGTGCAGGAGTGTGCACAAAGGAAGAGGTTAGCTAAGAAGAAGTGGGACATAGAGAGGACCGAAGAGAGTAAACAGGAGTACAGGGAGACACAGCGTAAGGCGAAAGTAGTAGTGGCTAAGGCCAAACAGAGGGCATATGATGACATGTATGATAGGTTGGACAGTAAAGAGGGAGAAAATGATCTATACAGGTTGGCACAACAGAGAAATAGAGATGGGAAGGACATGCAGCAAGTTAGATTGATAAAGGACAGAGAGGGAAATGTATTGACTGATGACAGAAGTGTGCTGGGAAGATGGAAAGAGTACTTTGAAGAGCTGCTGAATGAGGAAAATGAGAGAGAAAAAAGAGTAGACGAGGTGACCATTGAGGAGCAGGATGTAGCAAAGATCAGCAAGGGTGAAGTGAGAAGGGCATTGAAGAGGATGAAGAATGGAAAGGCAGTTGGTCCTGATGATATACCTGTGGAGGTATGGAAGTGTCTAGGAGAGGTAGCAGTAGATTTTCTGATAAGAACATTCAACAAGGTCCTAGAGAGTGAGCAGATACCAGAGGAGTGGAGGAGAAGTGTGCTGGTGCCCATTTTTAAGAACAAGGGAGACGTGCAGAGTTGCGGCAACTTCAGAGGGATAAAGTTGATGAGCCATACGATGAAGTTATGGGAAAGAATAGTGGAAGCTAGACTAAGGGCAGAGGTCAGCATTTGTGAACAACAGTTTGGTTTCATGCCAAGAAAGAGCACCACAGATGCAGTGTTTGCTTTGAGGATGTTAATAGAGAAGTACAGAGAAGGTCAGAGGGAACTGCATTGTGCCTTTGTGGATCTGGAGAAAGCATATGACAGGGTGCCAAGAGAAGAACTGTGGTATTGCATGATGAAGTCTGGAGTGGCAGAGAAGTATGTTAGAGTGGTGCAGGACATGTATGAGAGATGTAAGACAGTGGTGAGGTGTGCTGTCGGTGTGACCGACGAATTCAAGGTGGAGGTGGGACTGCATCAAGGGTCAGCCCTGAGCCCCTTCTTGTTTGCTATGGTGATGGACAGGCTGACAGACGAGGTGAGACAAGAATCTCCATGGACTATGATGTTTGCAGATGACATTGTGATCTGTAGTGAGAGCAGAGAACAAGTGCAGGAAAATCTAGAGAGGTGGAGGTATGCCCTGGAAAGGAGAGGAATGAAGGTTAGCCTCAGAAAATCAGAATACATGTGTGTGAATGAGAAGGACCCAGGAGGAACGGTGAGGTTACAGTGAGCAGAGATAACGAAGGTGGAGGATTTTAAGTACTTAGGCTCAACAATCCAGAGCAATGGAGAATGTGGAAAAGAGGTGAAGAAGCGTGTGCAGGCAGGCTGGAATGGATGGAGAAAAGTGTCCGGTGTGATGTGCGATAGGAGAGTGTCAGCAAGAATGAAGGGAAAAGTGTACAAGACGGTGATGAGGCCAGCGATGTTGTATGGCAGTGGCACTGAGGAAAAGGCAGGAGGCAGAGCTGGAGGTACTCTCTGGGAGTAATGAGGATGGATAGGATCAGAAATGAGTATATCAGAGGGACAGCCCATGTAAGATGTTTTGGAGACAAAGTCAGAGAGGCTAGATTCAGATGGTTTGGACATGTACAGAGGAGAGATCGTGAGTATATTGGCAGTCGGATGCTGAGGTTGGAACTACCAGGCAGAAGGCCTCGAGGAAGACCAAAGAAGAGATTTATGGATGTGGTGAAGGAAGACATGAAGGTCGTTGGAGTCAGAAAAGAAGATGCAAGAGGACAGGGTGAGATGGAGGCGGATGATTTGCTGTGGCGACCCCTGAAGGGAGCAGCCGAAAGGAAAAGAAGAAGAAGAAGATTTAAAAAACCCACAAACATTTAAATTGTGATCTTTAGCCTTGTACATGATTATTATTATTATTATTATTATTATTACTGTTGTTATTATTATCGTTTCTGCCATTATTATTATTATTATTATTATTATTATTTATTATTATTGTTGTTGTTGTTGTAAAACTCGAAGGGCTGTGATAATTTCTTCTTGTTTGAAGTCCGCCCTGCGTCACAAATGCATCGTTATACGCTTGACAGGCTACACAGTGCACACTAGAAGGTCGAGGATACTGCATATAGTGGGAAGGTATTTGGGACACAACCGAAAGCTCTGCCCAGAGACACAAACAGGAAGTTTGTGTGTCTTGCTGACAGTGTTGTTATTCTTCTCATGCTGAGCTTCTTTATCATGAAAGGTTGCATTTTTATGACGTTTGGGACCTTTTTTGCATTAACTGTGCCCCAGTATAAGTGTGTTTTATATTGTGTAATATTTGTGTTTAAATTTGTCCAAGTTTGTTGCCCATGCTTGTGTGTGTTTCCTCTGGGTTCACCAGTTTCCTCCTACAGTCCAAAGACATGCACATTAGGCTAACTGGCTAGTCCAGATTGACCTTAGATGCGAGTGTGAGTGTAAATGGTTGTGTGTATGCTTGCCTTAAAATGGTTTGTCAAAGTGTACCCAAAGTGCTTTCACCCAGTGTTGGCTGAGATAGGCTCCACAGGTTAAACAGCTGACCAGTTCATTGCAGAGACAACACATCCACACACACAATCAATTATTTGCACTCACTTATACTCCTAGGTGCAATTTGTAACAGAAAATATGTATGTGCATGTCTTTGTTCATGGGACCGCTTCCCTCTTTTGCTCATTTTAAAATAAATGTTTAAGCGAAAATCTATATGCAGTAGGTCAGTAGTTTTTTTTAGTGGGAATTTCCATATTCTGTATGAAAACAATTTCTATTGGCTGAAGGTCTTTGTGACATCTGCACTACCCAATCACGGCATGGCTCTTATTATACCTGGCTCCACACACTGAATGACTGTAGATAAGAGGACGGAAACACAATTGTGTCAGGATTACATGCCAGGACCTCTGCGGTCACCTTTTTTTTTTCATCGAAAGCATTACTTCTGGTTCAATTAGTGGGAATAGTCAAAGTTTTTTTTTTTTTTACTTTTCTGAAGTTTTTCAAATGCATGTCAAAAAAACGGTTTTGCTTCAGAGTAATACGTATTGTTTGCATGTTAGAACCGGTTCAAACTGATGAACCAGTTTTATTGCGCAGCTCTAATGTTTGCACAGAGCATGTACAAACATATTTGTCATGCTCACTGTATTATAATGCATACCTGTCAACCCTAGGCCGTTGGCGATCTTACAAATGGCTACTTATGCCCTTACAAAATAGCAACTAATCTTACGCGTCTTATTATCGCGTGCAATATGAAACAAAAATTAAACTCTATTTTTAATATAATATGAATTTATTGGTAATGTTGTAACATATAACCTGGTGCAATCAAATAAAAGAGTAATATCTTCAGCTGCATGATTAAGAAAATTTAACAGTGATCTTTATTATAACTATATGTAGCACTTTTGGCACTTTCAATCATTTCTTTTGATGGCTTCACTTCATGGCACTTGAGCTCGCAATTAAGTTTGACTTGAAGGTAATTTGTAAGTGTGTCCACTCGCGAGAAAACGGCTACAGACCAATTCGGCGTATCGTCTCTTTACCGAAACGGTGACACAAAAAACAGAGTTAAAAAAAAAAAGACGAAATGATCGAAAAACGTACAGATTTCGGACGTACGGCGTACACATTTAAAAATCAGTGCTCACTTGTACAAATTACGCCAAAACCGTACAACTTGACAGGTATGATAATGTGACATTTCATACTGCTTTTACTGTAAAAATGTCCGCATTCTCTTTTAAAAAACAAATTGCATCTTTATCTTTTCAATAAGGTATAATCTGTATACCACAGGAACATTCACCCACTGTGATGAGCTACATGAGATTTTGACTGTAGTGGTACAGAGATGGATGACAAGACCCTACCTGGGGCCTCAACCGATGAGACGGGTGTCAAACAGAGGTACTATAGTAGTGCACACTCCCAAGGGCTGATGGATGGACTACTGGCTCTACGCCAAGGAGGAATACTGTTTGATGTGGTCCTGATGGTGGAGGAGAAGCCTATTCAAACTCACCGCATCCTTCTGGCTGCTTTCTGCGACTACTTCCGGTATGTAGGTGGGGCTTGAAAGTTTGTACACCTATATTTCTGCAAAAATTGGATTTTTTTAAAAACTTTTGGAGTGGAAGGAATCACAATATGAGATCAGAATAGTGCGTAATTAATTATAACTGAGCATAATAGTTTGTGTTGGGTTTTTTTTTTTTTTTTGGGGGGGGGGGGGGCTGCGGTTTTGGGTTCTTTTGAGTTTATTTAATCTTTGAACTTGTGTAAAAGTCTGACATGCTTTGGGTCATATTATAGCAGAAATATCAATACAGGAATCCCTCGCTACTTCACGCTTCAATTAATGCGGCTTCAGTGCATCGCGGTTTTTTTTAAATAAATAAATAAATATTCATCGAATTAAAAAATAAGGAAATTAAGGAAGAAAAGCTGGAAAGGTTAAGGAAAATGTCACAAAAACAAAGCCAATTATCCAAAAAAAAAAATCTAAACCAACACAAAACAAAAACAACCCAAAACCTCCCATCAAAACTGGATACATGGTTGCATCTGTGTGTGCTCGTCTGCGCAGCCACGCCCTCCTCTGCCTGAGTCTAGTATTAAGTCTACCTCAGGATAATGTTTAATCATATTTCATACTCATGTTTATGATCTATCTTTCTGTAGATTTTATTCCATTTCTATTTCTACTTGTTCTTCAATTTCATTTCACTTTCAATTTCGACCCTGGACAGCTTTGTTGGTCTCTCCGGATGTTTGCAAAACGAATGTTGGTGAGTTGGAGAGCGTCTGTATTTCTATTTTATTTACATCTTATGTTATTTTTTCAATGTTTAATTGTTATTATAAGCATTTATAGCATTGGATATGTATTTATTGATATTATATATACATATACATCATATACATGTATGTATACGTCAGTGGGGGGTGTGGGGGGTGATCCTACTTCGCGGATTTCGATGGTCGCGTGGAGATCTCGGTCCCAATTAACGGCGGAAAGTGAGGGATCCCTGTAATTCTAAAGGGTTCACAAATTTTTAAGCACTAGTAGCTCTCAAATTGATTGTTTTACACAATTTCCTCCAGGATCAATATATATATCGATATTCTGAATTTGATTCTGGTCCTATACAGCTACACTCGGTCATAGCTGTCTCTGGATTCCATTCAAAGGGAAACAGTTCTGTATGTAAATTCCACCTTAGTCTAGTTCCTCTTTACTGATGGTCTACATTATACTACGTCTCTTGCACTTGTAGAATCATGTTTGCTGGAGGTTTGCGGGAGATGTATCAGACTGAGATCCCCATTCATGGCGTCACATACACCGCTATGACCAAACTGCTCGACTTCATCTACACATCTGAGATCATACTGGATCTGGACACGGTTCAAGAAGTGCTCTATGCTGCAACATTCCTGCAGGTAACAACTTCAACATACTTGTCTATCGCTACACCCAACCATCATCCAGCTTCTAAAATGTGCTTCATTTAGCTTCATGAACACTGACGTGTCGATAATATCACTGACGTGACTCTGCATCACAGTGCACTGTATTAAAGTCAACTGAATCTTCAATGAAAACAGATTTCTACACCGAGTCCTAAAGAGTTAATAATAAGATTCTTCCTTTGCTTTTCTTCAGATCCAAGACGTGATTGACTTCTGTTGTGATTTCCTCTTCTCCTGCATGGGCAACGATAACATCCTGGAACTGCACAAACTGGTTGACACATATGGCTTGGAGCGGCTTGGCCAGAAGTTGTACTCGTATCTCTTAAAGAACATCAAGACCTTTTCACGCACATCTGTATACCGCCAGCTTCCTGCTGAGAAGGTGATGCATGTGCTGTCGAGTAATGAGCTGGAGGTGAGTTCTGAGAGTGAGGTGTACGAGGCAGCGCTGCACTATTACTACAGTCCTGAGCAGGTGGAGAAGGGCCAATTGTGTCTGCAGGTGAGATTTCATGGAATAATGTGAGATATTGTCAAATAATGTGAAGTATAATGTAATGATCCAAAGTTTAATGGAAGAATGTGAGATAATATGAAATAATGTGAGGTATTATGGCATAATCTGGGGTATAATGGAGTCATCTGAGGTAATATGATATAATGTGAGGTATTACGGAATAGTCTGCGGTTTAATGGAATAGTGTAAGGTATAGTGCATGAATGTATTGATATTATAGAACATTGCAAGCAGTGAAAAGTTGTCTTCACACTGTCTGAGTGCGCATCTAGGTCCATATAGATCTTCATCAGCAGGAGCGAGGGGCTTCCAACATGAGAACTTCAGCTAGCATTAGCACACCAGGACGGACCATAAGACTTAGAAAGCAGAAGGATCAGGATAATGATCACCAGCATTCCGGAAGAAGCATGTGTACCTCAGCAAAAACAGAGAGATGGGAGAGATAGAGAGAGAGAGCAGGAGAGAGAGAGAGAGAGAGAGAGAGAGAGAGCGAAAGGGAGGTGGTTAGGTATGCTCATAACAGTGTGAGTTTTAATGCTGAGTGCACCCGGGGACTTCAGAATGACTTTGTGCTATTCTGCAAGAAATGGCATGGGCACCTTCCCCTATCACGCCAGCTTTACCCTCAAAACTACTTCAATTATCCATTAAGCCCACTTCATTTTTGAAACATTTATATTTATAACATTTGGCAGACGCTCCTATTCAAAGTAACTTACAATTATCATTTTTATACAACTGAGAAATTGAGGGTTAAGGGCCTTCCTCAAGGGCCCAACAGTGGTAACAATGTCATTGAACCGCTGACCTTTGGATCAGTAACTCATCACCTTAATAATTAAGCCACCACTGCCTGTCACTTCATCCGTCAGTTTACAGTAGAATCCATCACCTGCTGTAAGCTGCATCACCACACTGGATTCAGATCCAGAGCATATTACATGATTGGACATTGGCTTGACTAAGTTCCTCACCTTTATAAAGTTACTTTTAGAGACCTCTGACTTGTGAGTGCATGTCATTAACTACAGCATGTATAACTATCTTAGAGACCCTGCATTCACCTAACAACCAAAGATAACCTTGTGGGATGCACTTAACTAGTGCTGCTGGCGCCCTCAAGGATTAGCTAATTTCACGCGCTTTAAAAAAAAGAGCTTCCTATAACCAGAGCTGTTTCAGGTTTCCCATTGGGTGTCTCACTGAGGGGAACAAACCTGTTCGTGAAGCGCAGACGAGTGGTGCTCTCGTGGCTGAGCCTCAGTGTTAGCTTTGGCTTTACGAGTATACCGCCAAGTCGTCACTCATTCCCCCTGCCACAAGGGCTCTGATGCCAGGGAGGTTACTGTCTCCGCTTAAGGCATTCAGAATTCCCGCTGCAGGAGCAATGCTACTCACTCGCCCCTTCTCTAAAGTCTGGGCGCGCACTTCTAACACTACAATTTTCTCCATGAGAGAGTTAGCTAATGTACACCAATCACGATTAATGTTAACACTAATTACGGAATTAGAACTACTAAACGTCCTGCAGTCAACACACTGAGCAAGCTGAATGGTAGCCATGATGCTAAAAACAAATGTTAGCTGGAGACTTGTGGATAGTAGCAGGATATTAACAGGATATTAACAGGATGCAATTGAGTGCATATGTGTGTAGTTAAATACATTTAACTGGGTTAAAACTGCCAACAGGTAGTTGCCGGTACGCAATTTTAAATACAGTGGTACCTTACGATAGTCCCAGCAAATGAAAAATCCAGGTTACGAAAAACATTTTCCAAAATTTTTTGTCTCTGTATACGAAACAAGTTTTCCTTACAAAACGAGCCAAACGCGGCATTCAAATGCTCCATTCAAACATTAGAATGTGCCATTCAAACAATGCACGAGCTGCTTTCCCATTGACTAGCTTCCAACATCCCGCCCCGCTGGCCTCCCATTGGCTAGTAGGGATGACACAGCTCCCTCCCATTGGCTATTATGGAGTTGCATCTCCCATAATGCTTTTCGTGTAAAGGACAGAGTTACTGTTTTTTGATTCAGGCTTTTAACCTTCCATAAACATTTGTAAGATTATAACCCTGCTAAGAAGACACACACACACACACACACATGCACGCTTGTGTTTTCCGGTGCGAGTGAAAAGAGGAAGCGGGCTCATGATATCGCAAAGGAATATGGCCAACCAGTCTACCATCGGTACGATATTGAAGCAGAAGGAGGTCTTAAAAGGTATGCTTTTATAATTTTAATGGGTTTAGGGGGTAGTATTGGGTGTCCTGGAACGAATCACGCGTTTTACATGTAAAATGCGGTTCAATTTACGAAAAATCCAGGTTAAGAAAAAAGGCTCTGGAACAGATTAATTTCGTAAGGTGAGGTACCACTGTACTTTAAAGTGGGAGTGTAGGAACTTAGTTGGGGGGCATCATCACAGAGCATGTAGGTCAATCAGCATGTGATGATATTATATGAAGCGGTGCTGCCTCCCCTCTCTGTGATAGCGTCACAAAGTGGTGTCTTCCCATTACATGGGACATCCCATTATTTATACTTCCTGGGTTATGATTTTTCTTCAGGAGCCCATGCATATGATGGAAGCCGTGCGTTTCTGCCTCATGAAAGAACAAACACTCCATCACTACTACAGCCGCCTGGAGCCAAGCCAACTGCGTGACAGAATCTCCGCTGCCCTGCACTACCACAACAACAAAATTTTGCAACCTGTCATGCAGAGCCCACAGAGTCAGCCACGTTCCACCTGCCACTGTATTCTGGGCTTTGGAGGCATGTACCCGTCCGGATTCCTGGCCAATAATGACGAACGCCTCCAAGTGTTCCATCCATCCTGGGAGGAGTGGCGCCACGTCGGAGAGGACAGTGTACCTCGCATGTCCAACATGGGCATCGCATTGCTGAATAACTTTGTTTATTTGGTGGGTGGAGACAACAATTCGAGGGGAATCCAAGCGGAATCACGGTGCTGGAGGTGAGCAAGAAACAAATAAAAAAAGGTTTATGATAAAATCGTAATCATAACATCACCTTCTTGACAAGCCTCAAGGTTATGGTGCAGCCTGAGTATGTAAGGATGTTAGAGTTATTACAGTAATATAAAGCAGGGTGTGTTCTGAGCCGTGTCATAAAACACATCCGTAATAGTACGTTATAGTCGTGGATGAACGTTTTTTGCTGTTTGCTGTTTAAATGTTTACGACATCCTGAGTGCCACTTCAGATATGATCCTCGACACAACACCTGGTGCGATATTAAACCTCTTCAGCAGCAGCATGCTGACCATTGTGTATGTGTGGTGGATGGCTACATCTACGCCATAGGAGGGCGTGATTACAGCATCGAACTGGATTGTGTAGAGCGCTATGATCCCAAAACAAACACCTGGGTTTATGTGTCTCCACTTAAATATGAGGTATGCTTTTGCTTTCGTGTGAGTTTAAAAAACAAACAAAAAACCTACAGAATGGCATAATTGATGATGGAACACTAATGGTGACCTTCTGTAAGTCGTTTTGAATAAGAGCGCCTGCCAAATGCTGTGCATGTAATTGTAAATGTAAATCATAATGAATATATACAGGTGTTCGCCCATGCTGGAGCAGTGGTTGATGGGAAGATCTATATCGCATGTGGCCGGCGAGGGAAGGCCTACCTGAAGGAGGCACACTGTTATGATCCTCGTGCCGACCAGTGGACCCCGTGTGCTGATGGTCCTGTAGAACGAGCTTGGCACGGGATGGCGGCGTACGGGAGTCGTGTTTACGTCATTGGAGGAAGTAATAATAGCTGTGGCTACAGACAGGATATTCTGAAGGCAAGTACATTTTAACAGGCACAATACTATACTGCTCATGCTACTGAACTCCAGGAAGTGGTGTTAGATGTTGCATTCATGGATTTTTCATTCTTTAAATCAAGATTTACAGCACATGGTCCTTGCGTAGCCAGTACAAATTATTGTACAAATGGAGACATTTTTGGCCAAATCACTTAATCTTCTATCAGGGTTACAGGGAGGCTGAAGCCTCTCGCAGTTGACAGTGGGTGAAGGTGGGGTACATCCTGAGCAGCTTGCCAGACCATCGCAGGGCAGCACATACATACAAATTTACACACAGTTATACTTAGGGGTAACTTGAAACAGCCAATTAGCTTAATGTGCATGTTTTATAACCCGGATAAGCACACAGAAAACATAGAAACGCCACACAGAAATGTCAATTCAATTCAGTTTCATTTGTATCGGGCTTTTTACAATTGACATTGTTTCAAAGCAGCTTTACATGGTAAAAGTAGGAATTTACAAAGTACAGTGGTAACTCACTTTACGAAAGTCTCACCAAATGAAAAATTCAGGTTACGAAACGCATTTTCCTAAAAATTTTTGTCTCTGGATACGAAATAAGTTCACGTTACTAAAGTGCCATCTCAAAAAATTCAAATGCAACATTCAAACAATGCGTGAGTTGCTTTCCCATTGGTTGTCTCCCAATACCCTGCCCCACTGGCCTCCCATTGGCTAGGAGGGAGGTGAATCTCCATAATACAGTACTGTACACTTAATGCTTTTCTTGTGCCTTCGACCCATTGTTCGACACACGCGTGAAGGAGAGTTGTACTGTTAGTTTGTGAGTTTCGTGAGTTTTTTGAGTGTGCGCATTGCAGCGTTATTTTTCGTTATTAATCATGAGCCCCAAGAAAGTGATTCCCGATGAGACTGAAAAGAAGAAGCGGGCTCCGTTATCAATAAAAGTAAAACAGGAGATGATAAAAAATATGAAAGTGGGATTCGGTTGAGTGAAATCGCAAAGGAGTATGGCCGAAACCCCTCGACAATCGGGATGATATTGAAGCGGAAGGAGGCCTTAAACGCGGAGATACGTTGAAGGAGGCGATCATTTCAGAAAAAGTAACCACCGTATTTAAGGACCTCGTGAAGGAGGGTGGGGATGAGGGTTCTTCGGACCAGAAACCCCCAGACTTTAAATTGTCGCATGGGTGGTTCGAGAGATTTAAAAAAAAAAAAGGTAAACAATTTTCTTTTACTTGTAACACATATTTCATACATATTTCATACAAAATTGGTGTACTTTTATAATTTTTAAAGGGTTTATGGGGTAGTATTGGGAGCTTTCGTACGAATCATGCGTTTTACATGTAAAATGCGGTTCAACTTACGAAAAAGGCGCTGGAACAGATTAATTTCGTAAGGTGAGGTACCACTGTACTTGTCTTCTTCTTTTCCTTTCGGCTTTTCTCTTCAGGGGTCGCCACAGCGAATCATCTGCCTCCATCTGACCCTATCCTCTGCATCTTCTACTCTTACTCCAACTACCTTCATGTCCTCCTTCACTACATCCATAAATCTCCTCTTTGGTCTTCCTGTAGTTCTTCTGCCTGGTAGTTCCAACCTTAGCATATTTCTACCAATGTACTCACTATTCCTCCTCTGTACATGTCCAAACCATCTCAATCTATCCTCTCTGACTTTGTCTCCAAAACCTCTTACATGTGCTGTCCCTCTGATGTACTCATTCCTGATCCTAAGAATCTACAAGAATCCTAGGAATTTACAAAGTACAAAAGAGTTTAAACATGTTCTACCCTACACATCCGTAATGAGCTTCACTCGCAGCATCGATGGCAAGGGACAAACGCCTTTATTTGACATGAGGAAGTAACCTTGACAGGAACCCGGCCCAAAAGGCCTCTTCATTTGGGGGGAACCATAAAGGTACAAATCAGAGAAGAGAAACTTTATTGCAGTCCAGAATGCCGTCTGACTGGTTATACAACAACCGTAAGTCCTAAATAATTGAGGGAAAGAGTTGGGATCACAGGCAGTGAAAAGTCATCTTCACAGTCTGAGTGCACATCTATGCTTGTATAGATTTTCATCAGCAAGAGGGAGGGGCTTCCAAGATGAGAACTCCAGCCAGCATCAGCACATCCCCGCAAACCACAGGACTCAGAAAGCAGAAGGATCAGGACCACAGAAGAAGAATGTGTATCTTAGCAGTGAGAGAGAGAGAGAGAGAGAGAGAGAGACAGACAGACAGACAGACAGACAGACAGACAGACAGATGCTCATGGTAGTGTAATGGGAATAGAAGAATTTATTAATGCTAAGTGAAAGCAGGGACTCTGGCATGACTGCCTATGGCAGCAAAACTAAAAGCGAGAACCAGAAGGAAGGCAGACATGTGGAGAACCCAGTGACGTTGGGCAATCAGCCACCCCACTGGCAAATAGACCTGTGTCAGCATGTAGCATAACTATGGGGCTTTGTAAGAGAAAGCTCCGCCCCTGCAGTAGTCTTCATTATTCAATGCATCATTAAGCATCCTGCTCCTTTTGATCTAAGGGGGCGTGCCAGATCATAAATGACCAGAAGTTAACTAATATAACGTGTTGCGAGACCATGAAGTGCTTTATCGGTTAAAAGTATTTTATATTCGATTCAAAATGTAACTGGAACCAGTGCAGTGTAAATAAGACCAGGGTGATATGCTTGTGTCTTCTGGCTGTAGTAAGGACTCTTGCTGCTACATTCTGGGCAAACTGGAGCTAGTTTATTCTCCCGTTAGAACAACCAGACAGTAACGCATTAAAATAATCTAACCTTGAAGTAACAAAAGCATGAACCAATTTTTTTGCATCATGAAGTGACGTTCGTTCATTCATTCTCTGAACTGCTTAATCCTAATTAGGGTCACGGGGAGGCTGACGCCTATCTCAGCTGACTCCGGGCGAGGGTGGGGTACAACCTGGACAGCTCACCAGGCCACAGGCCAACACTTGCACAACCATTCACATTGAGAGGCGATTTGGAACAGCCAATTAACCTTCTGTGCATGTTTTTTGACTGTGAGAGGAAACATGAGTACCCAGAGGAAACCCACTCAAGCATAGGGAGAACATGCAAATTCCACACAGAAACGCCCAGGCTGGGAATCAAACCCAGAACCTTCTTGCTGTGAGGCGGGTGTGCAGTGACATCATATTTCTTATTTTATCAATATTCCTGAGCTGAAAGAAGGCTACCCGAGTAATATTGTCTACATGAGCTTCAAATGAAAGACCAGCAACTTCAATAATCACTCGAAGGTCCTTTACTGTAAAACATGATAAAACTGAAACACCATCCAAACTTATTTCATAATCAGAAACCTTATTTCTGGCTGCCTGAGATCCAAGTACAAATACTTTTGTCTGATCCGAGTTTAATAAGAGGAAGTTAGTAAGCATCCAGTGTCTAATGTCCTTCACCATTTCTCAACTTGATTAAGCTTGTGTCGCTCATCCAGCTTTTTTGAAATATATAACTGTGTATTATCAGCATAACAATGAAAGCTAATACCATGATCACGAATAATATTACCCTAAGGGAGCATGTATAGAGAGAATAGCAACAGGAATAGTGCAGAACCTTGTGGGATACCAAACTTAACATTAGCACGTACAGAGAAATCACCATTTCTATCTACAAAGTGGTAGCAGTCAGTTAAATAAGATTTAAACCAGGGGAGAGCCGTTCCCTTTACTCCAACATTTTCGAATCTGTCAAGGAGAATCATGTGATCAACGGTGTCAAAGACTGCACTAAGGTCAAGTAACACAAGCAGGGAGACACAAGCAGGTGGTCGGAGGCCATCAGGAAGTCATTTACCACCATAACGAGTGCTGTCGCTGTGTTATGATGAGGCCTAAATCCTGTCTGATACATTTCGTGAATGTTATTCCTATAAAGAAAAGGGAGGATTAATACTGGACGATAGTTGGACAGCTGATCTTCTTCTTTTCCTTTCGGCTGTTCCCTTCAGGGGTTGCCACAGCAAATCATCCACCTCCATCTCACCCTATCCTCTGCATCTTCTTCTCTTACGCCAATGAACTTCATGTCTTCCTTCACCACATCTATAAATCTCTTCTTTGGTCTTCCTCTAGGCCTTCTGCCTGGTAGTTCCAACCTCAGCATCCTACTGCCAATATACTCACTATCCCTCCTCTGTACATGTCCAAACCATCTCAATCTAGCCTCTCTGACTTTGTCTCCAAAACATCTTACATGGGCTGTCCCTCTGATGTACTCATTTCTGATCCTATCCGTCCTCGTTACTCCCAAAGAGAACCTCAACATTTTCATCTCTGCTTCCTCCAGCTCTGCCTCCTGTCTTTTCCTCAGCGCCACTGTTTCTAAGCCATACAACATCGCTGGCCTCATCACCGTCTTGTACACTTTTCCTTTCATTACTGCTGATACTCTCCTATCGCACACCACACTGGACACTTTTCTCCAACCATTCCAACCTGGCTGCACACGCTTCTTCACCTTTTTTCCACCCTCTCCATTGCTCTGGATTGTTGAGCCGAAGTACTTAAAATCCTCCACCTTCGTTATCTCTGCTCCCTGTAACATCACCATTACTCCTGGGTCCTTCTCATTCACACACATGTATTCTGATTTACTGAGGCGAACCTTCATTCCTCTCCTTTTCAGCGCATACCTCCACCTCTCTAGATTTTCCTCCACTTGTTCTCTGCTCTCACTACAGATCACAACGGTCAGCCTGTCCATCACCATCGCAAACAAGAAGGGGCTCAGAGCTCACCCTTGTTGCAGTCCCACCTCCACCTTGAATTCGTCGGTCATGCCGACAGCACACCTCACCACTGTCTTACATCTCTCATACATGTGCTGCACCACTCTAACATACTTCGCCACTCCAGACTTCCTCATGCAATACCACAGTTCTCTTGGCACCCTGTCATATGCTTTTATCCAGATCCACAAAGGCACAATGCAGTTCCCTCTGACCTTCTCTGTACTTCTCTCTTAACATCCTCAAAGCAAACACTGCCTCTGTGGTGCTCTTTCCTGGCATGACACCAAACTGTTGTTCACAAATGCTGTCCTCTGCCCTTAGTCTAGCTTCCACTATTCTTTCCCATAACTTTATCGTATGGCTCATCAACTTTATCCCTCTGTAGTTGCCACAACTCTGCACGTCTTAAAAATGGGCACCAGCACACTTCTTCTCCATTCCTCTGGCATCTGCTCACTCTCTAAGACCTTGCTGAACGTTCTTGTCAGAAAATCTACTGCTACCTCTCCTAGACACTTCCATACCTCCACAGGTATATCATCAGGACAAACTGCCTGTCCATTCTTCATCCTCTTCAATGCCCTCCTCATCTCAACCTTACTAATCTTTGCTACTTCCTGGTCCTCAACAGTCACCTCTTCTACTCTTTTTTCTCTCTCTTATTTTCCTCATTCATCAGCTCTTCAAAGTACTCTTTCCATCTTCCCAGCACACTTCTGTTATCAGTCAACACGTTTCCCACTCTGTCCTTTATCAATCGAACTTGTTGCACGTCCTTCCCAGCTCTATCTCTCTGCTATGCCAACCTGGATAGATCATTTTCTCCCTCCTTAGTGTCCAACCTATCATACAAGTCATCATATGTCCTCTGTTTGGCCTTTGCCACCGCTACCTCCGCCTTACGCTGTGTCTCCCTGTACTCCTATTTACTCTCTTCGGTCCTATCAATGTATGTCCCACTTCTTCTTAGCTAACCTCTTCTTTTGTACACACTCCTGCACTTCTTCATTCCACCACCAAGTCTCCTTATCTACTTTCCTTCCAGAGGACACACCAAGTACTCTCCTACCTGTGTCCCTGATCACATTTGCTGTAGTTCTCCAGTCATCTGGAAGCACTTCCTGACCACCCAAAGCCTGTTTCAGCTCCTCCTTGAAGACAACACAGCCCTCTTCCTTTTTCAGCCTCCACCACTTTGTCTTCTGCTCTGCCTTTGCCTTCTTCACCTTCCTCACCATCAGCGTTATCCTGCACACCACCATCCTATGCTGTTTGGCAACACTCTCACCCACTACTACTTTGCAGTCACTGACTTCCTTCAAATTACATCGCCTGCACAAGATGTAGACTACCTGTGTGCTCCTACCTCCACTTTTATAAGTCACCCTCTGCTCCTGTTTCTTCTGGAAGAAAGTGTTCACCACAGCCAGTTCCATCCTTTTTGCAAAATCGATCAACATCTGTCCTTCTGTGTTCCTGTCCTGGATACCAAGCCTACCCATCACTTCCTCGTCCCCTCTGTTGCCTGCACCAACATGTCCATTGAAGTCTGCCCCAATGACCACTCTTTCACCTCTGGGGGTACTCTGCATCACTTCATCTAACTCACTCCAGAATCTCTTCTTCTCTTTTAGCTCACGTTCTGCCTGTGGGGCATAAGCACTAACAACATTGAACAGCACACCTTCAATTTCTAATTTGAGACTCATCACTCTGTCTGACACTCTTTTCACTTCTACAACATTCTTGACAAACTCCTCCTTCAAGATGACCCCTACTCCATTTCTCTTCCCATCCACACCATGATAAAACAGCTTAAACCTTGCTCCTAAGCTTTTAGCTTTGCTACCTTTCCACCTGGTCTCCTGAATACACAGTATGTCCACCTTCCTCCTCTGCATCATGTCAGCCAGCTCTCTATCTTTTCCTTGCATAGTTCCAACATTCAAAGTCCCTACTCTCAGTCCTAGAGCTTTTCCTCTTCTCTCTCTGCCTACGGACATGCCTCCCGCCTCTCCTTCTTCGACCAACAGTAGTCCAATTTCCATCAGCACCCTGTTGGTTAACAGCACTGATGGCGGTCGTCGTTAACCTGGGCCTCGACCGATCCGGTATGGAGGTAATATTTGTGATTTGCATGATAAAGTTTGGCATTGGTTTTACGTCGCATGCCCTTCCTGACACAACGCTCTGCATTTTTCGGTGCTTGGGACCGGCGTAAGGGGGAGAGACACTGATTAGTGCCCCCCCAACTTACGGCTGCATTATAGTTGGACAGCTGATATGGGTCATATAAACTGCTGGTTTAAAGGATTTAGGTACATAACTCGTACTAAGGGAAGATTTAATCATATTGAATAAAGGGTGAATCATTTCTGATAGCATCTGTTTAAAGAAACATGAAGGTTCTGAATCAAGCACAAAGGTTGATGATTTTGATGAATAAATTAATGATATTAGTTCTGTTTATTGAATGGGGTTAAAACACTCAAGTTGCTGATCTGATAGTATTATTATTATTATTATTATTATTATTTACTTAATACTTGCCATGTTCCTCCTGCAGGTGGCATGCTATAACCCAGCTGAAGATTCCTGGTCTGTGGTGTGTCCTCTCCCGGAGGGGCACGGTGAACCCGGTATGGCAGTGTTAGATGGGCGAATCTATGTTCTGGGTGGGCGGTCACATGACAGAAGCAGCCGCATGAAGTACGTGCACATTTACGACCCTGAGAAGGACTGCTGGGAGGAGGGCATGTCTCTGGACAGCCGAGTGTCAGGCATTTCTGCCTGCGTTGCCCTGATGCCTCGGAATACACTCCCACAGGCTCGCAACACTACCCGCACGGCCAGGGTAACAGCATGGGATGAGTCGGATCACTCCAGTGAGGATGGCTGAGGCAGTGCCTCGAGTCAGGAAACTTACAGTCTTGATAACTTGCTGTGGTGTTGTTGGGACATAACCTAAAGCAATATGGACATGTTAGTGTATACTTTAGCGGTAATCTGGTTAATACAATATACTTACAGTATATAATATCTTATGATACTTACAGGTACAACCAGGTTACACCATTTTTAGGTTTGTCATTAGAAAGTTCAGCTAAATGTGTTTTTTTAAACCAGCTTTTGCAAGAAGTTGTTATGATATTTTATATAACGTTAACAAAATGTAATCTTTAAAACATACCAGGATGGGCTGAAAAGTTCATAGTAAGCCATCTCACCATCAGGATAAGAGCTTCTTTCCTATGGAGATGCACTAGCGCTGCACCACCAACGGAAGAACCGTGTAGACCGCAGGAGAGAATCTTGCAGATTTGGTCGAATTCGAACCCTGCATCATGGTCAGCCTATGGAATTTTCAGCCCATGCAGGAAGTGATGATGACAAGCGACCATGTAAGATGAGTGATGATGGGCAAAATTTTCCCAAGCGACGTAAACTGGTACGGTTACCGACTTCAACTGAGCTGAGCTTTCCGGAGGCATTATTTGTGAGGCGCTCCACCGAATGTAGGCACTTGTCACAAATGATGTATGGTGCTTGTGAGACAAAGCGCAGCTTATCCGGACTTCCGATCTTTCAACTGAGCAAGTGAAGGTTGAGTACTAAACAAGTATTGAACGTGCACATGCTCACTTGAAAGATCGGAAGTCCGAATAAGCCGCGCTTTGTCTCACAAACACCATACGTCACATGCCACAAGCGCCTACATTCGGTAGAGCGTCTCAGATTTAAGTGACTATCACTGTAAATTCCCCAGAACCTTTTGAATGCATAGAGTTTGGACGTTATCCTTGTGCCTGTATCGGTTTCCTACAGGCGAACCGGCTGTTCCAAATTGGCCTGTGAAAAATTGTCTAAATTGAAGTGTGAGTCTGAGTATGAATGGTTGTGTCTGAATGTTGGCATTGCAATGGTCTGGCGATCTGTTCATGGTACTGTATACCCCGCATTCACTCAGTGTTGGCTCCAGCCTCTCTGTGACCCTTGCAGGATAAAGCGGATTAAATGGTGCAGAAAATGAGTGAGTGAGAATGAGTACCGTACATTAAAAATATATTATATATGGGTTAGCGACTGATGGAAGCACTTTTAATTGATTTATTTTTCTTACGTCTTTTTTACTGAAGCTATAATTTTATATTTGCTGTGTTATAACATGAATAATAATATAATAATAATAATAATAATATAATAAGCTAATGATGTTTATTAAAATTTAGCTCTCTCTATTTTATGTATTTTTGGAATGAACTAGCTTGATACTGCTATGGTTTCCCTTGAAACCGTTTGAGTGACACTTTTCACTCATTCACTTGTAACTCATTGCCACCTATGCACACATACCTGAAGCGCAAGGTGTTCTCTGAGGTCTGCATGCAGGTAAATAGCATGACACTTTTTATTTTCTGATTCTCTTACACTCATGAATCATAAAGTGATATTATTGTGTATCCAAACCTTCACCGCAGGGAACTTTGAACGAATGCTTTATTGCAGTGATGAAACTACTCTACATGCACTGAATGTGCCTTTTGCCTCCTTTAATGCATCCTTAGTTTGTAAATTTTAATCCGCAGAGAAATTATTTACAACATAAAATATATAGAAGTAAGTGGTGTTTGGTTCTCTGAACTTTTTTTTTTTTTGCTTCCACATGGAGTGCAGTGGATTCAGAATTGAAATTTAGGATTGTTTAGTGAGGCTTTTATGAATGCTAAAGGAATTAATTATGCAATGAAAAGGTCTATGATGGGTTTAGATGGAGCTTTTTTATTGGATTTTATTGAATTGTGTGATGATCATTAAATTGTGATTAATTTGCATTGGAACAGCGAATAGTTCAAATGTCATTAATAATCTGTTAATAATGCATCACAAAACCAAACATTTTATATAAATAATTTTAAGTATATGTTTGACCTTGTTTTAAAATTTGTAATTTACTTAAAAAGGTTTAATTAAACAGTCTGATATTTTTTTCAGTGCACCGTTTTCATTTTATAACCAAAAAATGAGATATTGAGGCTTACCATCACAACCTCACTGTAAATCTCACTGTTTTAAAGCAAATGGGGTCAAGTGTACGTCTGGGTTTTGCATCTGATCTCTTTATATACATGTACGTGTGCATACACACACTAACTCATTTAAATTATATATATATATATATATGTAACATGTGTATATGTGTGGTGTTTCGGGCATGTCCAACCGGGAAGAGACCCCGGAGTCGACCTAGAACACGCTGGAGGGACTATGTCTCTCGGCTTGTCTGGGACCGCCTCGGTGTCCCCCCGGGAGAGTTGGAGGAAGTAGCGGGAGAGGGATGTCTGGACCTTTTGCTAAGGTTGCTGCCCCATGACCCGACCCTGGACTAAGCGGAAGAAGATGATGATGATGATAATATATATATATATATATATATATATATATATATATATATATATATATATATATATATATATATAGATGATGATGATGATGATGATATATATATATATATATATATATATATATATATATATATATATGATGATGATATATATATATATATATATATATATATAGGTCAGCTCTGAGCCCCTTTTTGTTTGCTATGGTGATGGACAGGCTGACAGACGAGGTTAGACAAGAATCTCCATGGACTATGATGTTTGCAGATGACATTGTGATCTGTAGTGAGAGCAGAGAATAAGTTGAGGAAAACCTAGAGAGGTGGAGGTATGCCCTGGAAAGGAGAGGAATGAAGGTTAGCCTCAGAAAATCAGAATACATGTGCATGAATGACAAGGACCCAAGAGGAACGGTGAGGTTACAGGGGGCAGAGATAAAGAAGGTGGAGGATTTTAAGTACTTAGGCTCAACAATCCAGAGCAATGGAGAGTGTGGAAAAGAGGTGAAGAAGCGTGTGCAGGCAGGTTGGAATGGATGGAGAAAAGTGTCCGGTGTGATGTGTGATAGGAGGGTATCGGCAAGAATGAAAGGAAAAGTGTACAAGACGGTGATGAGGCCAGCGATGTTGTATGGTTTAGAAACAGTGGCCCTGGGGAAAAGACAGGAGGCAGAGTTGGAGGTAGCAGAGATGAAAATGTTGAGGTTCTCTTTGGGAGTAACGAGGATGGATAGGATCAGAAATGAGCACATCGGACGGACAGCACATGTAAGATGTTTTGGAGACAAAGTCAGAGAGGCTAGATTGAGATGGTTTGGACATGTACAGAGGAGGGACAGTGAGTATATTGGTAATAGGATGCTGAGGCTGGAACTACCAGGCAGAAGGCCTAGAGGAAGACCAAAGAGACGATTCATGTATGTGGTGAAGGAGGACATGAAGGTTGTTGGTGTAAGAGAAGAAGATGCAGACGATAGGGTGAGATGGAGGCGGATGATTCACTGTGGCGACCCCTGAAGGGAACAGCCGAAAGGAAAAGAAGAAGATATATATATATAAAATAGTCTTTCTCAAAAAATTAGCATATTGTGATAAAGTTCATTATTTTCTGTAATGTACTGATAAAAATTAAACTTTCATATATTTTAGATTCATTTCACACCAACTGAAATATTTCAGGTCTGTTATTGTTTTAATTCTGATGATTTTGGCATACAGCTCATGAAAACCAAAAATTCCTATCTCAAAAAATTAGCATATCATGTTCAGGTAGTGTAAACGAGCTATTAACCTAATCATCTGAATCAACCAATTAACTCTATAAACACCTGCAAAAGATTCCTGAGGCTTTTAAAAACTCCCAGCCTGGTTCGTTACTCAAAACCACAATCATGGGTAAGACTGCCGACCTGACTGCTGTCCAGAAGGCCATCATTGACACCCTCAAGCAAGAGGGTAAGACACAAAGAAATCTCTGAGCGAATAGGCTGTTCCCAGAGTGCTCTATCAAGCCACCTCAGTGGGACGTCTGTGGGAAGGAAAAAGTAAAAGAAGGGCCGATTCCAGACCTTGGGGGACCAGTGGAAGCAGTGGACTGGGCTACAGGTGCCGCATTCCCCAGGTCAAGCCACTTTTGAACCAGAAACAGCGGCAGAAGCGGCTGACCTGGGCTACAGAGAAGCAGCACTGGACTGTTGCTCAGTGGTCCAAAGTACTTTTTTCGGATGAAAGCAAATTTTTCATGTCTTTCGGAAATCAAGGTGCCAGAGTCTGGAGGAAGACTGGGGAGAAGGAAATGCCAAAATGCCTGAAGTCCAGTGTCAAGTACCCACAGTCAGTGATGGTCTGGGGTGCCATGTCAGCTGCTGGTGTTGGTCCACTGTGTTTTATCAAGGGCGGGGTCAATGCAGCTCGCTATCAGGAGATTTTGGAGCACTTCATGCTTCCATCTGCTGAAAAGCTTTATGGAGATGAAGATTTCATTTTTCAGCACGACCTGGCACCTGCTCACAGTGCCAAAACCACTGCTAAATGGTTTACTGACCATGGTATTACTGGGCTCAATTGGCCTGCCAACTCTCCTGACCTGAAGCCCATAGAGAATCTGTGGGACATTGTGAAGAGAAAGTTGAGAGACACCAGACCCAACACTGTGGATGAGCTTAAGGCCGCTATCGAAGCATCCTGGGCCTCCGTAACACCTCAGCAGTGCCACAGGCTGATTGCCTCCATGCCACGCCGCACTGAAGCAGTCATTTCTGCAAAAGGATTCCCGACAAAGTATTGAGTACATAACTGAACATAATTATTTGAAGGTTGACTCTTTTTTTAATAAAAACACTTTTTTTCATTGGTCGAATGAAATATGCTAATTTTTTGAGATAGGAATTTTGGGTTTTCATGAGCTGTATGCCAAAATCATCAGTATTAAAACAATAAAATACCTGAAATATTTCAGTTGGTGTGTAATGAATCTAAAATACATGAAAGTTTAATGTTTATAGTACATTACAGAAAATAATGAACTTTATCACAATATGCTAATTTTTTGAGAAGGACTGGTATATATATATATATATATATATATATATATATATATATATATATATATATATATATGATATCTCGGTTCCCATTAACGGCGGAAAGTGAGGGGTTCCTGCATATATATATATATATATATATATATATATATATATATATATATATATATATATATATATATATATATATATATATATATCTCACTTTCCGCCTTTAATGGGGACCGAGCTATCATTCCCCCCCACGCAACTGCTGATTTCCGCAAGGATTGACTCCCCCCCGACTGACGTATACATATATATATATATTCATGTATATCAATAAATACATATTCATCGCTATAGATACTTATAATAACAATTAATGCAAATAAAATAAAAATAAATAAAAAATAAAAATAAAAAATGCAAATAAATAAAATGCAAATAAATGCAAAATAAAATGCAAATTAAAAAAAATTAAATAATGCATAATATGTAAATAAATTATAAATATACACACATAGAAACACACACACACGCTCAGATGCGCACCTCACAAAAATGTAAGTACAGTCGGCCCCCAATTTACGAAATTATTCTGTTCCAGAGCCCTTTTCGTATAGCGGGGATTCCGTAAGTAGGGGTCACATCTTCCATGTTAAATGTCTAATTCGTTCCAAGTCTCCGGTCCTTGGACTGGATAAACCCCATAAATCCTTAAAAAATGATAAAAGTACACCAAATTTATATGAAATATGTGTTAAAAGTAAAAGAAAAATTATTTATTAAACCATTTTATTACATATTTATTAATTAAACCATTATTAAACATTTTTATTATCACACACACACACACACACACACACACACACACACACACACACACACCTCTCTCTCTCTCTCTCTCTCTCTCTCTTTCTCTCTATCTCTTGTGGACTCGTTGTGGGCCACGCCCACAAGACGTGGAATTCAAAGCGTATTCCCTGCTTGACAAACTCAACTTTAATTTGATTCCTTGAGGGATCGGAATTCCAGATGAACTCAAATGCGCCCAATTTATTAAACATTTACTGAATTAAACAACTTAAAAAACTAAACTGAAAACTAAAGAGTGAAGCTTCCTTCTGGGAGGCCAGCAGGGCGGGATGTTGAGAGACAGCCAATGAGAGAGCAACTCGCGCGTCGTGTGAAATTTTGATTGGCGAGTTTGAATTTTGAATTTCTTTTAGTAAGAGGGGGTTGTTTCGTATTTCGGGGACGGAAACTCAGGAAAATGTTTTTCGTAATCCGGGGATTTCGTACATAGGGGTCTTCGTAAATTGGGGACCGACTGTACTGTAGTTTTGATGGGAGGTTTTGGGTTGTTTTTTTGTTTTGTGTTTGTTTAGGGTTTTTTTTTTTTTTGTTTTTTTTTTGCATAATTGGCCTTGTTTTTGCAGCATTTTCCTTATCGGTGGCTCAGGGATGAGTGTATAACACATGCATGCAGTTATATTTTTTGGTGAAATAAGTTGAAATTATTGGTAGAGAACGCTCCCCCGGGGGAACCCCTTGTTGTCCTGGGAGACTTTAAAGCCCATGTGGGCAACGGTCGTGTGATCTGGAAGGATGTGATTAGTAGGTACAGCCTCTCCAGTCTGAACCCGAGTGGTGCTACTTCTGTGCTTGTCACAGTTTGTCCATCACAAACACCATGTTCAAACATAAGGGTGTCCATAAGAGCACTTGGCACAAGGACACCCTAGGCCGAAGTTTGATGATCGACTTTGACTTTGTAGTTGTGTCACCAGACTTGCGGTCGCATGTTCTGGACACTCTTGAAGAAAGGAGTGGAGCTGTCAACCGATCACTACCTGGAGGTGATCTGGTTCCGATGGCAGGGTAGGCCGCCTGCAGACCTGGCAGGCCCAAGCGAGTAGTTAGGGTCTCCTGGGAATGTTTGGCGGAGTCTCCTGTCAGAGGGGGCTTTTAACTTCCACCTCCGGCAGCGCTACAACCAAATTACGAAGGAGGTAGGGGACATGGAATCTGAATGGACCGTGTTTCTTGCTTCCATTGTTGAGGCAGCAGCCCATAGCTGTGGCCAAAAGGTCATCGGTGGTGGACACCTACGGTGAAGAGGAAAAAGGATGCCTATCAGGTCTTATTGGCCTGTGGGGACTCCTGAAGCAGCCGGCAGGCCAAATGTGCTGCAGCCCGAGCTGTTACCGATGCAAAATCTTGAGTTGCTTGAGGGCCTGGAAAGAAATTATCAATTGGCCTCAAAAAGTTTCTGGATCACCACTGGACACCATCAAAGAGGGGGGATGTAGTTCTCCACAAATACTGTTTACAATGGAAGTGAGGAGCTGCTCACCTCGACTGGGGATGTTGTCAGGTGGAAGGAAATCTTTCTGAACCTCCTCAATCCCACCAACACGCCCTCTGTGGAGAAGGAAGACCCTGGGGGTTCCGGTGGGTGGAGGTCCACTCATCACAAATTGGTTCAACGGACAAGAAGGCGGACCCAGCAAAGCGTTGTGGAGCTTGACCAGGGTGCAGTGAGACACACAGGACACTGCTGGCCGTCCACTGCATCCTGACCTATCTCCAGCCGTCTCGACTATGTCGTGCCCCTGGACTCAGACAGACCGGGATGAGAGAGTGAGGCTGACAATCTGCGCAACTCTCCCTCACTTAAATCCACGTCAAGCGCAAGTCATGACTTTAACCATACCGCAGCTCATCGATCTGATATGAAGTCACGGTCATCTTCGACCTCAAAGGATGAACAACAAATTAAAAGAAATATACGAATAAAACAGTGCGCGGACATTTGCTCACAGGACAATTGCTCACAACCTTAATGGAAAAAAAACAGACATTTGCTCACAACTTTTTTCCTTTGTTCTAATAAATGCATAATATAAAAAGATCAAATTGTGTTGTAAAAATTCTTTATTTTATATATTATATATATATATATATATATATATATAAATATATATATTATAATTTATGCGAAATTAACTCATTATACATTAGGGTTTCGGGTTTAGTGTTAAAATTGAACAAACTTTTTTATGTTGTGAGCAAATGTCTGTTTTTTTCATTTAGGTTGTGAGCATTTGTCCTGTGAGCAAATGTCCTCGAACCGAATAACACAAATCACAAACCAAACATAACAATGATAAATTACATATGATAAACAGATAAGATAAGATACAGCTTTATTAATCTCACAATGGAGAAATTCACTGTTACAGGCTCTTGAGGTACCATCAGTAGGGGGTGCAAAAATAGATCCATATAGAAACATACACACATACATATATATTATATAAGTAAATAAATAAATAGATACATAAATAGTATAAATTAATAAACAATAAAAGAAAAGAATGGAGCAACTTTATAGACTGGCCTATATTAAAGTGTAATGTATCTGAGTGCAGAGTAGATGGGTTGATATGGTTCACAGTCAGTGGGGTAGATGTGGTTGATAAAGTGCACGGGGTTTTTATTGCACATAACCGGTATTTTCACAGACAGTTACAAAGTGGCGTTGTACAGTCTGACAGCGGTGGGAATGAACGACCTGCGGTAGCGCTCCTTCCTGCACTGAGGATGTCTCAGTCGTCCACTGAAGGAGCTGCTCAGCTTCTCTACAGTCTGGTGCAGTGGGTGAGAGCTGTTGTCCATGATGGATGTGAGCTTTGCTACCATCCTCCTCTCACTCACCGCCTCCACAGAGTCCAGTGGGCAGCCGAGGACAGAGCTGGCCCTCCTGACCAGCTTGTTCAGTCTCTTTCTGTCACGCTCTGTGCTGCCCGGGGCCCAGCAGATGGCAGCGTAGAGGATTGCAGAGGCTACCACAGAGTCATAAAATGTCCTGAGCAGAGGTCTGCATACTCCGAAGGACCTGAGTCTCCTCAGAAGGTGGAGGCGACTCTGGCCCTTCTTGTACAGGGCGTTGGTGTTGTGGGACCAGTCCAGTTTATTGTTAACAAAACTTATTTAAAGTCTATCATGTAGCCAAGTGAGGATGGGGCAGTGATGGTCTAGTGGATAGGGCGCAGGATCGCTGATCCTAAGGTTGGGGGTTCGAGTCCCCACAGGGTTGTCATTGTCGCCCCCCCAGTGCAGCTTAACTGGGTTATCAAAGGCGGGCCATGTCTCTCACTGTCTATGGTGTGAGGTTCATGTAAAAGAACCATTGCTGACTTTCATAAAGAGTAGCTGCAAAACCGTCAGCGTGTTTCTGTCCCGTGCTAAAGGGTTGTGACAGGAAGGGCATCCGACGTAAAAACCCATGCCAAATCAAATGCGCGAATGAGATGATTCGCTGTGGCGACTCTCGAGAACGGAGAAAAAGCCAAAAAGAAAAGAAGATGTAGCCAAGTGAGGGACCACACATGTATTGATTGACTGATTTTAAGCACATGGTCCACTGAGGATCTTGTTGCATCAGATCCCTGTAGAAGTATTTTATTGTGTAAAAACCTCTTTAGCTCCATTATCCCACTTGAATTCCACTTGTGTCTTGATAACTTGGCCCAGGGGAGCTTTTAGTACGTCATTTCCCATCCAAGACTTTACTGGTGTCCAATTTGGGGGGTGGGGGGGTTACATATTATGAGACCATATTCTGTTTGATTACAACACAAATTTGTTGAAAGCCTTGTCTCCAGATGCAGACTCATTTGGCTGTGTGAGTGTGCGTGCGTGTGTGTGTGTGTGCGTGTGTGTGTGTGTGTGTGTGTGTTGAGGTTCATGGACTGTGAGGCAGATCATTAGACTCAAAGTGTGATCGAAGAGTTAAGAGAACCCTGGTGAGGTCACTCTGCACTTGAAAAACCCCCCTGCTGTCTTCAGGCATGTCACATGTGGAGCTCCAGTGTGTCCTGCCTTTTCAATCACCTCCTGCTTAGATACAATTAGCCTAGAAAGGAAGAGATGGCTGTAAAAAATGTGTCTCTGTGTGTCATGTTAACAAATGTGCTTCAAAGAGATGTATATTCACGCATCTATTTTCTTAATTAAAGTTGTTTTGTGCCCCACCAAAGTCCTGGGTTTTCATTCATGTGGCATTTCTTTCTCAAGAAAACTCTCAATAAAAAGACTTATTACACCCCCCCCCCCCCCCCACTGGCGCACGGCAGACTTACGGAATCGAAAATGTTGTCATCCGCAAACATTCGAAAGCATGTTCATGGGAAAAAATCCCATGAATGTTCCGTGGGGGTCACTTTGGCGTACTTTGCCCGAGCACATGCTGTGAACGTTCTGAGAGTGTAAGAATTTCCACTTTTCCGTAGGATTTTCGCCCATTTTCCGTGTTAAAAATGCCGAAGCTCTTCTGTAGACCGCGTTCGGCGCCTTTCCGCTACACGATCCTTGCATGCAAGTGAAATGGGGGTATTATGTTTTTCATGAACATGTATTATGTTTAAATTTCTATCTCGTGGTGTCACCACAGGCAGTACACATGGAATATCCTGCATTAGAAAATGTCCAGTTTTCACATTTCCTCGTGAGGTTCTGGAACTCTCCTGAAGGAGAAGCGTTCAATTCTCAGGCAAATATTTGCTGTGTGTTTCCACTGCCGTTATATAAAATCACAAAAGTGATGCAACAAGACCTTCATTTTACGATGCTGCAAAACCACAGGAACAGTAACCAGGAATGATGCCGAGGCTGAATGTATGGAATTCTTGATTTTTTATTTTTTTTTTTGCCCTGAGGAGATATGACATCGACATGAATGCAGCTTTTTGAACTAGACATCCATTTCCATGCTTTTTGCGCCATTATACCATTCACAGTACGTACATGCCTAAAAAGCACTCGGAATACATTCCCGAGATTGATGTAATTGTCACCTGTGTGAAAACAAGATTATGAGAAATGATCTGGTGCACTAATAGCCATAAGCTTTCAGTATGAACCTAAGGCCAGATTGTTCAGTTTGTGAAGCTTGTATGAGGTCCATTCATGATGCACAGTGGGAAGCGTGATGGTGTAGCCGTTAGCACGTCAGCCTCACAGCAAGGAGGTTCTGGGTTGAAGTGGAGAGCTCGGGGAGGACGTACCTGTGTGGAGCTTGTATATCCTCCCTGTGCTTACATGGGTTTTTTCCAGGTACAGTGGTACCTTGGCTTACGAAATTAATCCGTTCCTTGGGCAAGCTCATAAGTAAAAATGTTCGTTCGATAAAACAAAAATTCCCATAAATAACAAAAAAACAATGAATCTGATCCAACCTTCTCCCGAACTCATATAACCTGACATAAACACGTATATTTCACATAATATATTACAGATAAACAGGTAAAAACAATAAACATTTTGTAATAAATATACATTAATGATAATTAATAATAAATAATAATAAAACAAAAACTAGAATAAAAGAGAAAAACGTCGTAATTTTTTTCGTTCTTTTTCCTTTCAGCTGTTCTATTTTTCTCAGGGTTTGCCACAGCGAATGATTCGCATGTTTGATTTGGCATAGGTTTTTACGTCGGATGCCTTTCCTGACACAACCCTATAGCAAGGGACAGAAACACGCTGACGGCGCTGCAGCTAATCTTTATGAAAGTCAGCAATGGTTCTTTTACATGAATCTCTCACCATAAACAGTGACCGACATGGCCGGCCTTTGATAACCCAGTTAGCTGCACTGGGGGGGGACAGTGATGACCTTGTGGAGAGTGGGACTCGAACCCCCAACCTTAGGATCAGTGATCTAGCACCTTTTACCACCAGACCACCACTGCCCATATGTTAATCATATTCATGCTGATAAGCTGATACACACACACACATACACACACACACACACTCACGGTAAAGAGATGAGGAGTGCGCACGCGCACACACACACACACACACACACACACACACACAGTACAAGACGAGCCACACACACACACACGCACACACACACACTCACGGTAAAGAGACGAGGAGTGCGCACGCGCACACACACACACACACACACACACACACACACGGTAAAGAGACGAGGAGTGCGCACGCGCACACACACACACACACAGACACGGTACAAGACGAGCCACACACACACACACACACAAGGTGTGGGGGGGCATGGTGTGATGCTGGGGGGCTCGTGTATAAACCCTGGAGAACATGCTTTTTTTTGCCATCCTGTACATGGCGCTCTCATTGTCGCGCTATGGTGTAGGGAAAACGAGCAAATGATTTTTATTACTTTTATTATTATTATTATTATATTGTTTACAGGGTCTGTGTAAGGCCCTTTTGAATATAGAATTTTTCTGTATTTATTTTAGAGCAGTTTTGTGTTTTTGTTGATTTGAACCTTTCGGTTTTGTAACTTGACTCTGAACAACCACAAAGAATTGCTATATGTGTAAAAGCACAAATGGTGATTAAAAATCTTGAATTTTGAATCGCAGTAAACACTATTTATAGTCACATGTGGGGCACTGGGGGGGTGATTTTTTTTTTCTTCCTATAGAGGGCATCACAGAAAATAATTGGGAAGCACTGCACAAAATATTCTCGGAGAAACACACATGGAAGAATACAATACTAATCGGCCCCTAAAAGCCATTTCCCCAGCAGAGTTTGTAAGTTAAAAATTTTACTCGTTGGTTAGGGCAGATTTTTGGAGCGTCGAATCTCGCATCAGAAAATTTGTTATTAAAGACACTCGTAACTCAAGGTACAGTAGGCCCCGCTATTCACAGGGGTTCGATTCTGGCCCATCCCGCGAATCAAGATAACCCGCGAGTTCTGTACCTGGAAGTAGAACCTTATGTATGACATTGCATGCGCTAAAATATGCTTCTTAAACACGTTCTAGAGTCTTATTAATTAATATAGTATTAATGTAGTAAAATGTAATAATGATTAAATAAAAACTTGTTAATTTTGTACTGTGATATTTATTGATTTATATATAGTGGTACCTTGGCTCTCGAACTTAATCCGTTCCAGATGGCTGGTCGAATTCTGATTTGCTCAAATGCTGAATCCGCTTTCTATGATGCCAGGAACATTCAGCTGGACCCAAAAATGCAGGACACAGGGTATGATGAAAACGGATGAGCTTTATTATTCCCAGGGAGGGACTAGAGCACAGGGACATCGTAGTCAGTGTTAGAGAAGCTCTAGGATTACTAATCAGGAATCAGGTGTGTGTGTTTAACACTCCACCTGCATGTGGCAGCCACGCCCCCTCCAATGCGCAGAGAGAGCGAGAGAGAGCCACCAAAACCAGAGCCTCTCACAAAAAAGACCATAACACACTAAAATAAAAACCACAGTGCAGTTAAAGAGTCTCTCGCAACACAGACCATAACATAGTGTAATGTATTTACTTAATTTGTGGACCTATAATATGAGTTACAGTACCGTTAACTTCTGTTCAAAAGACGACAGAACGGATTAAGACCATTTACATTATTTGTAAATGAAAAGCAGATTTGGAATCGGAACAGTCATCTGGAATGGATTAAATTCGAGTATCGAGGCTCCACTGTACTTTTGAAGTCTTTTTCAATTATTATTCCAGTACAGTACCTAAGTTAATGTTTAGAATGTTTGTGTGTGAGATTTTATACACTGGGTGTATACATCTCAGTAGCTAAAAGATTTTCTGAAACAATTTGCTAAATCATAATGCAGATATTCTAGGTTCCTGAAACAGTTCCAGCTGTGAAAACATCTTACTGTATACATAGGGGGCCCCCCAACCACCAGTCCGCAACTTGATTGGTAGTGGTCCGCATAAGAAATAATTCATTATTTCCGTGTTATTATCAGAGTCTGAACGATCTTTAATTTTGAAAGTCTTTTATTTTGAAAAATGGCCAGATTCTCTCAGTTATTTGAGCGCTAAAATGTAACCCACAAGGGGACTGCACATGAACAGAGGTGTGCTGGACATGTTTCATACAATAGCAGGGATTTTGGGTGAGACTGAGCCTTCATTCGCCCAGCTGGTGCACCATCACTTGTTTTTTTTTTATTTTGTTTTTTTAAGAAAAAGTTCAAACTCTGCTTTCCAACCAACTTTATTTCAGCTGTTGTACAATAACATTCATAGAGTGATTATTAATAATAATTTATATGTTATATTTACAATACAATTTATGACCGCCCCCAGTCTGTGGTAAATTTGTCAAGCGTTGACCAGTCTGAGGTGATAAAAAGGTTGGGGACCATGGGTATACATCACTCACATACATTTTAACCTTTGCACTGTTTCTCGGTCCTGGATTGAGGTGAATTATAGAATGATCAACATTTAGAGAGATGTTTCATCACCAGCATCCATGAGCTTATGTTCAGAACAGAGCAGCAGATTTCACTTGCAGACTTGTTTGCCATTTTTATACAACTGAGCAATTGATGGTCTTGCTCAAGGCAGGATGGTGGTATTGGGGATTGATCTGGATGTGGCTCAAGGACACACACACGCCCTCCCCCTTTACAGCACTGATTAACACCTGAGATCAGGAACAGTGGAGCCACCAGTGTGGATTCTTTTGAAATGTGAAATGAGCCACCCCCCCCCCAGGTTTCATGCTGCTTAGGAGACTTTCATTGTTATAGAAAAGCTTTGAGTAAGAATGTGTGAAGAGAAAGAGTCTTCCAGTTGGGTAGGTGACTCATTAGTGTCAACAATAGCAAAGAGAAAACGAGACATAAAAGAACAAAGAAAAAAAAGAAAAGAAAAACTACAGGGAAATCAAAGTTCAAAAACCTTAACAGTTTATTTCCATGCACACAAACACATTCTACACCAGAACAAAAGAAAAATATCAAATTTGTTATTCCTTTAAAGAAATTATAGCGAAACAGACTGTTCAAAAAAAAAAAAAAAAAAAAAAGCAGTGTCTGCATTATTCTTTACAAATTCAAACATTCAGAGTATAATCTGAAAGTTGAAAGATTTTGTTTAACTTTGAATCTCTGAACTGATATTTGTATAAACAGTGTTCTAGAACCGGTATCTACAACATTTACTGCATTCCCTCCTTAAAAAAAAGACAATAATTGGCACCTATTTTTCAAAGAATAAATGACCTCACTAATTGAACTCTACAGTGCTTATATTTTGAACACATCCCTTTCAATTAGTGATTCAATTACACAGGTTCCAGGACAAAATGCTCACAAAATGAATGGAGAAAAAAAAAAAAAAAAAAAAAAAGCCATTTGCGCACAACAAATTCTGTTCAATTTTAACCCAAACCTCAACACTGGCCTAAATCCTAACGTATAATGTATTTATAAGAATAACGATTTTTTTTTTTTTTTACACCACATTGTGATTTGTCTTTTTGATAATACAAAAAGATCACAATGTGGTGTAAAAAAAAAAAAAAAAAAAATTTATTCTTATAAATACATAATGCTAAATTAACTCATTATACGTTAGGGTTAGGATTTAGGCCAGTGTTGAGGTTTGGGGTTAAAATTGAACAAAAATTGTTGTGCCCAAATGTCTTTGTATTATGTATTTATTGGGGAAGCAAATGTCCGTTTTTTTTCATTAAAGTTGTAAGCATTAGTCCTGACAGCAAATGTCCGCACACCAATTACACACAATCAGTAGCAACATGCCATGACTGTTGGGTCTGTGGGATTCTATTACCCACTACACCGGAGTTTTACTTGATGAATAATTGACGAGCATTTCTGTGGCAGTGGTGGCCTGGTGGTAAAGGGCACTGGATCACTGATCCTCAGGACGGGGATTCAAGGCCCACTCTCCACAACGTTGTCATGATTTACATGGTTTTCACGCAGGTGTCTTTCGCCTAGACTGTTTTTGCCCCAATCCTGAAAAAAAGTTGGGTGAGAAACCATATCCCAACAATTTGGGCGAAAAAAACCTGGGTAAAAACCATCTGGGCAAAAACAAGAAGGTAGTCACTGCCCTGCCCCCCCAACCCAGTGCAGCTAACTGGGTTATCAAAGGCCGGCCATGTCTCTCACCGTCTATGGTGAGAGGTTCATGTAAAAGAGTAGCTGCATAGCAGTCAGCATGTTTCGGTCCCTTGCTAAAGGGTTGTGTCAGAAAGGGCATCTGACGTAAAATCTCATCTCAAATCAAACGACTCACTGTTACAACCCTGAACAAAAGGGAAAAGCTGAAAGAAGAAAAAGTATAAATATCATTTCTACCAAAAACACTTCTTGATCAGGTTAGTGATCTGACTGATATTTTCAACAAACTGTATATCTGGTGGTGAAGAAAAGGCTAAAACACCCATTTCAGTTCTGCGGTTCTCTAATCAGGTTTGCATGCGTGGCATCACATGTTGCTTGGTTATTACCTTGAGATTTGTGCTGACAAGTTATGAATGCAAAACAACTTTATACTGTGACCATGTTGTAGAAACGATTATTAAAAACTAAAAAAAAAAAAAAGTTATTTTGTTAGCATGTATCAAATATTACAGCAGAAAAGTAAATTTCCGATGTTTCTGATCCATCAGATCTTGGATCAGACCAGGTGGTTAAGGAAGTGGCACAGACCTGATTACTCTGATCAGCTCTACCTGTTAACCTTCTCTCTAGTCTACCCCCCCCCCCCCCGCATAAATATAGGACTTAGTCAACCTAGACTCACCTCACATTTACATGAATGAGCACATTGAATTGCAGGAAGAGTTTTTAAAAAAAAAAAAAAAAAAAAAAAAAAAGACCTGACTGAGCTACAGGGATCCTGCACTACTTCACGCTTCAAATGCGGCTTCAGTGCATTGCGTTTGTTTGTTTTTTTTAAATATTCAAATTAAAGAATTTAAAAAAAGTAAGGAAAATGCAGCAAAAAAAAAAAAAAAAAAATTATGCAACAAAAAAAATTATGCAAAAAAAAAAAAAACTCCCATCAAAACTAGTTACTTTTGTGAGGTGCGCATCCAAATGTTATGCATCATTTTTTAATGTTTGTTATAGTAAGCATTTATAGTATTGAATATGCATTTATTGATATATATACATGTACGTATACATCAGTCAGGGGCTTGTGTTGTGGCGGTTCGGGTGCTGCGCTCATGATCGGGAGGTTACGAGTTCAAATCATGTCAGTTGGGGGGGGGGGGGGGTTTGATCCTACTTCGCAGAATTCAGTGATTGCGGGTGGGATCTCGGTCCCAATTAACTGCAGAAAGTGAAGGGGACCCTGTGTTTAATTTTTTTCCCCCCACGTGTTAAGTTTGTACAGTACCACTTTCAGCAAACTGACTTTTTCTACAAAATAGTATGCCACAGTGAAACCATTCACTAAATAAATAAAAACAAACATGCCTATTTTTTTTCGCCGTTTCAATAGAAAGGCTTCGCGCGAACGGCTAATGCTTGTGAAGCTGTTAGCATGACATGAAAAACATGCATCATGCAGTCAGCACTAGTTTTGTCTTCAAGTGAAGCATCTAAAATAATAAAACTTCAAGAATAATAATAAAAAAAAGCTTTTTGCTAAAATGCAATTTTTAAAACCACACTCATCACACACTGTTCAACATCAACTTGTCTCGGTCTCCACCCAAACTTCCTGTGCCCTTGTTTTAATTCCCTTACCCGACAAATGAAGTTTAGAGTCCACACACCGTTATTCCACATTGCTAATTTACCAGCAGGTGTATGGGAAGAGTGGATACTGGCTCCATTCAGGCATGTTGGCATGATGGTACCCATGATGGACAGCCTGGGTTCCGTATTCTGCTGCTAAGTGGTGATGGTGCGGGTGGGCTGGGTACTGGGCAGAACTCGTTCCACTCCATTGGCTCAGTGGCTGATCAGTACCATAGGGTGCATAAAGTGCATGATGCCCCAGCACGCTTGGTTTAGCCTGTGCTGCGGCCACGTTCAACACCCCGGCGTAGTCGGGTAAACTAGCCGTGGCAGGCGGAGGACACGGCGCGACAACCAGTTCAGTGACTTTGCCGTCCTGCTCAGGCGTAGTGGTAATGTCTGGTACTCGAGATTCAAAACTGGAGCGTCCGGTACTGCTGACGATACTGGAGGAGGTGGGTGATGGGGACTTGTTGTAATCAGGAAATCTGAGTAAAGATCCAGAATCACATTCTGTATATAAAATGTCTTTCCTATTCCAAGCTTGAAGTTCGGAATGATGCTAAACCTCATGCTCGCCATTCATTTTCTTATAGTTTCATCAGGCATGTTTGCAACGGTGCAGTCATAAGTAAATCTATATGTACCTGTAGCTTTGGTATGTGCCTTGTCCTGGAACAAGCTGCTCAGCGCTGTACAGATCTCCAGGATTAGACCCCGAAGGAGAGTGGTTTTGGGCGTTTTCCCCATCAGATCCTCCCTCCAATGGAGAATTTGGCTCCTCCTTAACACCTTCCTTGAATCCGGCTTGTGCGTCCGTCAGCGGCTCATAGGAAGAGTGGCACAAATCTGAAAGCAGTTAATTCTTCCCGTTAGTATCCACGGAGCACAACAAGTACGAATCAGAACCTATATAGGCAGAGATCAGCATTTGTGAACAGTTTGGTTTCATGCAAAGAAAGAGCACCACAAGATGCAGTGTTTGCTTTGAGGATGTTCGGGAAGTACAGTCGGCCCCCTTCTTACGAAAACCCCTGAATATGAAAAATCCAGCATACGAAAAACATTTTCCTAAGTTTTTGTCCTCTGTATACGAAACAAGTTCTTCTTACGAAAAGCACCAAACATTGCGCAGGTTGCTCTCATTGGCTGTCTCCCAACATCCTGCCCAGCTGGCCTCCCGTTGGCCAGGAGGGAGCAGAATCTCTATAGTACTGTACCTATAATGCTTGTTTGTCACACGCTTGTTGTACTGAGTTGTACAGTTGGTTTGTGGGTGTTTTTTTTTTTTTGTTGTTGTTTTTTTTGAGTGTGCTCATTGCAGCTTATTGTTTGTTTTTTTTAAGTTGTTTAATAAATGTGGTGCGCTTCGAATGTGGGCAAATCGCAGCTCATCTGAACCGCCAACCCCTCAAGCAAACAGGTGAATGTCGAGTAGTAAACAAGTATTCAAAGCGCACTTACCAGCTTGACAGATCGGAGGTCCCGACTTAACATTTACTTGAGGGATCGGAGGTCTGGATGACCTGCTCCCGTCTCAAAAGCTCCGACGTCGGCTGCGACGCCGCCCGCATTCTGTGGTGTGCGCTACAGAACGCGCCACAAATGTTTAATAATGAATGTAAAAAAAAAAAAAAAAAAAAGTTTCAAATGGTTTAATTGACTTTTAACACATTTCATACAAAATTGGTGTACAGTCATTCCTTGAATATCACGGATAATGTAGACCAGACCTGGCCGCGATACTCAAAAACCACGAAGTAGGAACGCCCCTCTCATTTCTACCAGGTTGCCTCATTTTTATGTTTTCGCGTCTATACAACAAACGTTCTAGTTATATGCATATGTAAATACTGTAATGTATTAAAGTATTTATATATAAATTCTATTTAAAGTACTGCACTCACCTCTGACAATAGCTCTTCTCCGCTTGATCTTAATCTTTTTTGATGTAATGCACGGTAGATTCATTTATGCCGTAATGGCGTGCTACATGGGCATATGTATTGCCTGCTGTCAGCATATCTAGCAACTTCACTTTATGGGTCACTCATCATATTTCGCTTTTTCTTGGGCTCATTGGATGCCTTAGATGGTGCAGGACGTTCACAAACACCAAGCTCACAAAAAATCCCACGGGAATGTGCGAGGCTACAGTGTCTACCCCAATCAGCTTGCAAGATTGAGTTGAGTGGGCGGTCCCTGCCTGAACTGGGGAGGAGGGGCACTTCAGTCTGTCGTTTATAAACAATGCATGCAGCCTGCCTTGGGTCCCTGCATTCCGCTTGCGTACGGGTGAGTTTCAGTATGAATTTATTTTATTAAAATACCAAGACCACGAAGCGGCAAGGAAGGACTGTACTTTTATAATTTTTTAAAGGGTTTATGGGGTAGTCTTTGAACAAATCATGCGTTTTACATGTAAAATGCGCCTTTACGTCCGAAAACCGCGCTGGAACGGATTAATTTCGTAAGAAGGGGGCCGACTTTACAGAGAAGGCCAGAGGGAGCGGCATTGTGCCTTTGTGGATCTGGAAAACATATGACGGGGTGCGGCGAGAGGAACTGTGGTGTATCATGAGGAAGTCCGGCATGGCAGAGAAGTATGTTAGAGTGGTGCAGCACGAGAGATGCAACACAGTGGTGAGGTGTGCTGTCGGTGTGACAAGAGTTCAAGATGGAGGTGGGACTGCATCAAGGGTCAGCCTCAGTTAAATAGAATACATGTGTGTGAACGACAAGGACCCAAAAGGAACGGTGAGGTTACAGGGAGCAGAGATAAAGAGGGTGTAGGATTTTAAGTGTTTAGGCTCAGCAATCCAGAGCAATGGAGAGTGTGGAAAAAGAGGTGAAGCGTGTGCAGGCAGGTTGGAATGTTGGAGAAAATTATTCAGTGTGATAGGAGAGTATCAGCAAGAATGAAAGGAAAAGTGTACAAGATGGTTTTGAGGCCAGTGATGTTGTATGGTTTAGAAACAGAGGCACTGAGGAAAAGACAGGAGGCAGAGCTGGAGGGAGCAGAGATGAAAATGTTGAGGTTCTCTTTGGGAGTAACGAGGATGGATAGGATCAGGAATTAGTACATCAGAGGGACAGCACATGTTAGAGGTTTTGGAGACAAAGTCAGAGAGGCTAGATTGAGATGGTTTGGACATGTACAGAGGAGGGATGGTGAGTATATTGGTAGTAGGATGCTGAGGTTGGAACGACCAGGCAGAAGGCCTAGAGGAAGACCAAAGAGAAGATTTATGGATGTGGTGAAGGAGGACATGAAGGTAGTTGGAGTACAAGATGCAGAGGATAGGGTGAGATGGAGGCAGATCAGTCGCTGTGGCGACTCCTGAAGAGAAAAGCCAAAAGGAGAAGGATTGACCAGTCCAAACCTGGTGGACTCTGTTGAGTCAAATCCCTGACCATTTCGGTTAGCTGCTTAACCGGTGGCTCGATATCAGCCTGATCTCTATTTGTATGCCTGTGTAGGGTAAAAAGAAAAAACATTTAGAAAGATTTGATGAACCACTTGATCCCACTTGACACAGGAACACTGGAGCCCATCTCAGCCAACTATGGAGAAGGTGGGGTACACCCAGAACAGCTCACCAAGCCCACCCTAACCCTACCCCACCATACACACGCATGCAATAATTCATTCACAATCACACCTTGGGTCAATTTGAAACAGTCAACTAGCCTTTAGAATGCCTGAAGAAACCTGAAGTACCCTGAGAGAACTCATGCAGCCCTGTAAAGAACGCACACCCTCCAAACAGTAAAGTCTTCACCAAGCCCCCGATTGCAAATGGGTAAGATCCTGCTGCAGTCCCTCACCTTTTGTTGGAGTTCATACCCTCATCTCGGAATCCCTTGGCAAAAGGGTTGTTATTGATTTTCAGTCTTGTAATCTGAAAAAGGAACGCAACACCCATGAGCCCCAAACATATTGCACACAGAAATATCAAGCATGTGTACAGATAAGAGAACAAACCTTGTTGTTCTGGTATGCGGTGACAGCAGTAAAGCAGGTCTCAGGAAAGGTGAAAGTCTGGAACACATTCCAGCGTGCACTGTACATATCATCAGCCTGAACGATGTGGAAGCGAGGACGGTAGCGATGCATGGAATGCAGGATGATCTGCACCAAAGAGAAAAATGCTGTCATTATTTAGGTTCAATAGCAGTGCTATTGACATTTCCTAACAACAGGCTTCAACAAAAGAGCCCAGGATCTCAGTTAAGAATAAGATACTTGCATGGCCATGCTGGTCCAGAGCATTGTTGGTGACTTTGACCTTGAGAAAAGAGACCGACTGCTTCATCCAATGGCTTCCTGGAGCTGGAGAGTCTGGGTGCATGCAGCTCCTGTAAGGTGGCTGTGGCTCAGCCTTGCCCGCCACTTCCCACTTATCCTTATTCCACTACATATAAGAAGTATAAAACTTGGAAATTTTAGGAAAGACAGTCATGATCAAGTAGTTTAGTGCAGTGATCCCCACCCTTTTTAATCACCGTGGCCCGATCAATGCTTGACAATTTTACAAATGGACCGGGAGTGGGAATAGATTGTTGATATTCTAAATACAAATTATGATGGACTCCTAGTTTAGTGCACAGGCCAAGAAGAGTCACTGCACTGGTTTACCAGTGACAAGCGCTAATCATTTATTGGGGGGAGGTGGACCCCAGTTGCTCCTGTAACAACAGGAAGAAGTCGGGCCCTTTGAAGTAGAGTGTGACTTGTGTAATCAGTGGTGAGAAGACTGAACAGGCAGACAAGCGCCAACTGCCCCAATCACTAATTTACTGTCTCCATTTTTTTTAGCTTATCAGTATGCAGTGCAACACAAAAAGCCTGAGCGAGGACATTTCAGGTGGTCAAGATAATTCTTCTATACATCTTCAGATCTTCATCATGTCTCTGCATTTTATAAACTATAAACCTTAAATTTGTTACACGTCTGTGCTGGTTTGATCAGAAGAAAGAAACAAGACAAGAATTGACTTGTACCTTGTGTCTGAAGCTGTCTTCAGGCACGATATCCATCAGGACAATGTACTTCAAATACGGCACAAGTCCAGAAATATTTATCTTACAGTGAGGGAACATTCTCCTGCAACAAACACAATGCATCATTCATCATCACAAATCGTCCCCTTAGAACCAGGTTGTCCTGGCTCCAATTTTGATCAAAAAGGAGTTATGGTCGTTTTCAATTGCAGCACAAGTTGTTCCATGTCCAAATAAAATTTCAATGAATTACTACAATGGGAAGTGTTGTTTCTAGCAATTCTAATTAATAAGCACTGGCATATTACTATATAATACACATGAGTAAAGTTAATGTGATAAATTTTTATAGTATATATACACACAAAAAATGGAAAAAGTCAAAACGAAGTATATACACTGTATATTAATATTATAATTATATACAACATTACTATATAATACACATGATTAACGTTAATTTCATTATAATGTGATTTTTATATTATATATATATATATATATATATATATATATATAAATAAAAAACACATACACACACTAAGCCAAATCAAATGATTCACTGTGGCAACTCCTGAGAAAAGGGAAAAAAAAAAAACAAAGGAAGAATATACACACTATATAATAACATTACTATATAATACATATGAGCAAAGATATGATATTTTAAGTATTAATAATTATATATACACACACTAATACTGTATATTATATATAATTACTATAAATGAGTAAATTTTATGATATTTTAGGTATTAATATAATTAGAAATACAAACCAATATATACACTATTATAATATTAACATTACTATAATACACGAGTAAAGTTAATTTTATGATATTTTAAGCATTAATATAATTAGAAATTATATATACACACACTATATTATATAATAACAACATTACTATAATACATAAGTATTAATATGTCTGTCTTCCTTTCGGCTTTTCCCCTTTTTCTCGGGAGTCGCCACAGCGAATCATCTGATTCGCACGTTTGATTTGGCAGAGGTTTTTAATGTCGGATGCCCTTCCCGTCACAACCCTTTTAGCAAGGGACAGAAACACGCTGACGACTTTGCAGCCTACTCTTTACGAAAGTCAGCAATGGTTCTTTTACATGCCTCTCACCATAGACAGTGAGAGACATGGCCCGCCTTTGATAACCCAGTTAGCTGCACTGGAAGGGGGGGGGGGGGGGGGGGTCAGTGACAACCTTGTGGAGAGTGGGACTTGAACCACAACCCAGCGCCCTATACCACTAGACCACCACTGCCCCACATATAAGTATTATAATATATATATATATATATATATATATATATATATATACACACACACACACCGTATACTATATATAACATTACTATAATAATACGAGTCAATTTTGATATTTTAAGTATTAATATATACTAATACATATATATAATATTAACATATAGTAATGTTAATATTTATACTGTGTGTATATAGCTAATACTTAAAAATCATAAAATTTACTCATATGTATTATAGTAATGTTAATATTATATATAAGAGTAAAGTTAATTTTATGATATTTTAAGTATTAACAATTATATACATATAGAAATTATACATAGTGTATATTTTATATATAGAAATTATACATACAGTATATAGAAATTATACAGTATATATACACACACTCTTCCTTTCGGCTTTTCCCCTTTTACTCGGGAGTCGCCACAGCGAATCATCATATTCGCACGTTTGATTTGGCAGAGGTTTTTACGTCGGATGCCCTTCCTGTCACAACCCTTTTTAGCAAGGGACACACACAGACACTAATATACACTATAATATATATAATATTAACATTACTATAAGAGTAAAGTTAAATTTATGGATATTTTAAGTATTACTATAATTAGAAATTATACACTGTACATAATACATAGGAGACAATTTTTAAAGTGCAAATAATTCACAAGTATGTATTAATATACATTAATTACTACTAATTAATTGTAATACTGTTGACATTCATTGTTAAGGTAAAAATGGGGGGTCAGTTTTTAGGCTTTCCTCCACCCTTATTTTCTTTTTATACTACCCATGATACAAGTACTGCATTTTGTAAAATTTTATTTCATTAAAATGTTTACATACTAGCACATGGAGTTACTTTTTAAAAAGATTTAGGTTTTAGCATTAATTTTGAATAGAAATCTTGAATAGAACACTGGAAAAAAAAAAAATTGGCAAATTGTTCTAACTAAGCATAATTTGAGATGAAAGGAATTAAGTCTGATAGCGTTTTAAATGAGCCGTCACATTTCACATATGTACTCAGTAATGTTAAAAGCAAGCCATTATTAAATATTCTGTGAACACTGGAACTCAAAAACTACCATTCTGGAGATGGAACAACCCTGGTTCCAAGACAACTCGGTACTCACAACCCCCCCAAAAACAGGCTACCTTTAGAGATGGAATCCTTGAAGGTAGGTCTTTACCTGCCAGGTTTAGTGATGATCATCTCGGTCCCAATCTCATGGAAGGCCTTCCAGAGCTCAGGCTCCCCCAGGGTAATCTTGATTGGAAACGACTCCGTTGGTGCAGCCATTGCAAGAGGCGGCGGCATACTGAAGTTGTGTGCAAGGTCTGGATGAAAGGGAACAGATATTGAGAACTTCCATAACCTTAAGTGAAGGATAGTCATGCGTTTTTAAACTTACCTCTAATGGCTTGCATGTTGAAAGATTCACACACAAAAAAACCAAGATGAAATAAAAAGATATCCCCGGTGCCTAAAATCGTTTTCAGTTACAGCACTAAACGCGCCATATAATTCCCCAAAGCATCGATGGATCTGTAGCAGTCAACTTAAGTCCAGGGATATTTACAAGGATGAGGGAATTCAGCTTACTGAGGAGGACATCGAGCTTTAAGGGGACATGACTGGTGGGTGGAGCTTGGTTCCCTGTTCTCAGGCTTTGAAGTAGCCCAGGATTCAGTCAATGTCATGACTTGACTGGAGGATGGGTGAAATCAAAGAGACTTAGCAAAGCCTTGATAGAGTCCCAACAGGAAGGAGACCAAGCCACCTTTATGAACTGTTAAAAGACTTTTAAGCAAATATGCACAAAGCTTCCTGGAGCACAAGTTAACAATGAAATCTTACTAATGCTGCTAGTTAAAGTGAGTCAGAGTAGAGGAGCTACGGTCTAAATGCAATATTTACAAATTCACGCAATCAGTAGTGTGTTCACTTGGGATATGTTTGTTAATTCACACAGACTTTCGATTCAGTTTTACTGGAAAAACAGATACAAGGTCATTATATCATCAGTGGGGATAGTGTGCTCGCCAAACCATTGCCGGGCCAACACACACACAATTCACAGTCAAATGCATAAGTAGAGGTGAATTGGAACAGCCAATTGGACTGTGTGAAGAAACCGGACTACCCGAAGGAAACCCATGCAAGCAAACGCCACACAAATGCCCTCGCCAAGCCCAGGAATTAAACCTGGGACCTCCTTGCTGTGAGGCAAACATGCTAACCATTGCGCCACCATGCCATCCTAAATCAACATTAATTAAATAAGATGTAAATTACAATACCAGAGTCTAGAGTGGATTTGAGAAAACAGTTTAATTCAAGTTTTACACTCTGAACCCTTTTAACTTCATTACTTTCTCAAAATTTGCTACTGCAAACTCTATCGAGACATATTTCCTATTAATAATATTTCCTTAAATGGAATTATACTGATTTATAAATAGATATATTTACTGCAGAACATGCCACAGAGCCAGAGATTCATGTTAGTGGAGCGAAAAAAAAATTTTTTTTTATATATATATATATATATATATATACACACACATATACATACACACAAAAATAAAAGGACAGGACAAAGACTTTCTATTGAAACTCCATTTATCACTACAGATCTGTTTCGAGGGGTGGTGAAACCATCCTCTCTCTTCAGGTGATTATAGAAGAATTTTGTTTTGTTTATTTGCTCTACCAAAAAGTATTGAGCACTCTCCTACGGAAGGATCTACTCAGAAAATCCTTATAATATATATATATATATATATATATATATATATATATATATATATATATATATATATATATATATACACACACACACACACTAGGCATTAATAGATTTGTGAGGGAGACCAAGCCCAGAGGCAAACCTGCAGGTGAGCTTACCTGAGCAACAGCTTGACTCCAATATGGCTGTATGGGTTGGTGGGTGGTTGTGAATTCAGTGTGTCTAGACATGACAATGCTTCTGTAATTAATCTCATTAGGAGAACCAGCATATCTCTCATAGGAGGTTAAAGTTTAGTCTTTATGCAGAGAGGGCGAGTGGAGGAGGGGGACGGGAATGAAGAACACCGAGATGTAGTTTAGAGAAAACGTGAACAAGAGTTCTCTGGAAACTTTTACAGCCGATACAGAGTGGGAGAGGGATGAGGGTGGACATGGCATGAGACAGGGAAAGAATTGTGACTGTGCCTGTAAAGTACTGGGCCATACAAGCACAGCCACAATTCTTCCCCTGTCCCACTGCCATGTCCTCCCTCAACTCTCTCCCACTCTGCATCAGCTGTACAAGTTACCAAACAATTCTCTCCAATTTAATTCAGTGTCTTCTGCCCCCCCCCAAAAAAAAAAAAAAAAAAAAAATCTCAGTGTGGGAGCGGGTGGAGGGAGGACATGGCAGTGAACTAGGGAAAGAATTAAAGCTGTGCTTGTAAGGCCCAGTGTTATACAAACCACAAACCATCAACACAATTGTTGTCTTTCAACAAACAAACAGCATGGAGCACTTTTATCTAGCCGAGTAATCATCGCGGGAATCATTCCCTATTCATAGTCCTTTGTCAGTGAAAGTGAGCAGATTTGGTGGTGCTTGACTTTGTCTTCACATACTTTAAGCACTGGAGCCAGTCTGGAGCCTCTTCATGTGTCCTCATGAAATTGAAGACAATTAAGTACAGTACTTAATATCTTTCTTTGTCAAACAAAGGTCATGGTTCCTCAGGGGTGCAGCCCCACTCAACAGGTTGTCCCCATTTTCCACATACCCCAGTGCAGGGGTCCCCAACCACCGGGCCGCAGAAGTAGTAATTCGTTATTTCCGTTTTATTTATTATCAGAGTCTGAACGATTTTTAAAAAGTCTTCATTTTGAAAAATTACTAAATTCTCTCGATTACATGTGGGTCATTTGAGCAATAAAATGTAACCCACAAGGGGACGGCACATGAACAGAGGGGAGTTGGACAGGTTTCAAAAAATAGCAGGGATTTTGGGTGAGACTGAGCCTTCATTCTCCACGCTGGTGCCCATCACCTGTTTTTTTTTTAAGAAAAGTTCAAGCGCTACTTCCCAACCAACTTTATTTCAGCTGTTGAAAAACATCATCCATGGAGTGTTTATTATTATTCTCTGCTCCCTGTAACGTCACCGTTCCTTTTGGGTCCTTCTCGTTCACACATACATGAGGTGCTCCACTGAAAGTAGGCGCTTGTCACACAGACCACTTTTGAGATAAAGGCCAGAAAAGTAAAAATGGTCCACATTTTTAATCAAAATTCAGATTTTTGCATAAACTATTAACACAAGTATTCAACCATCACTTGCTCACATGAAATCGACTAAAACTGTCTCCCCCCCCCCCCCCCCCTATAAAAACGGTAGCAAACTTACAGGTTTTCGTTGCAATTATTCACCGAGTTCAGTACAAGACACACTAATCCATACACCAGAAGAACGGTCATGAAGTTCTCTCCATTTTGGATACTGTTTTGATATTAAAATGCTGTTTCAGTGAATAAAATAAAGGTTAAAGATGATATGCACATAAACAATGCAGACTAGTTGCTAAGGAAGATCGGAAACGAGCACACCGATTGGTCAGCTCGGGCTTGCACATGCGCAGTGCCCGTCACATGTTAACTTCCGGTTTACTTCCTGACTAGTTTAACGGCATGCGGAACTTCTCTCCGACTTTCTCTTCAATAACAGTCATCAAGTTTATTGATAAGAATGTGAACACAATTTCTGGAAAAGGAGAGTGAAATGTCATCTGTGATGTCTAGCAGCATTAGTATAGATGTTAAATTCGATACGAGAATTCCGCTTTGAAGATGCCGGAATGCTTGGCGTTCTTGCTCACTTCTCTAAAACGTCTTGAAATTTTTAGTTGAATTCTGACACAAGAAATGGCATAGCTCGCTCAGTTTAAGGTATTGACAAACTTTTTGCTGCATTTTGCAGCGTTGGGCCTCCTCTATCTGACTGTGTAAAAAGCTCATTTTTCATTCTTGGACACAAGAGCCTACTTTCAGTGGAGTGGCTCACATACGTATTCTGTCTTCCTGAGGTGAACCTTCATTCCTCTCCTTTCTAGAGCATACCTCCACCTCTAGATTTTTCTGTACTTATTCTCTGCTCTCACTACAGATCACAATGTCCTCTGCAAACATCATAGTCCATTGGTCAGCCTTGTCCATCACCATAGCAAACAAGGAGGGGCTCAGAGCTGACCCTTGATGCAGTCCCACCTTCACCGTGAACTCTTCTGTCACACTGACAGCACACCTCACCACTGTCTTACATCTCTCATACATGTCCTGCACCACTCCAACATACTTCTCTGCCACTCCAGACTTCAAGAAAGAAGAAAGGGGTACGATGCGAGCCAACACTAATAAATGTCTCATCCCACAGTCCAAGGTCATGCACATTACGCTAGATGGCAGGTCAAAATTTGCTCCAAGGTGTGAATGTTAGTGTTTGTGTTGGCTGTGCAATGTCTGGAGACAGGTGTACCTCGTTTTTATCCAGTACTGGCTGCAATAGGCTTCAGCCTCCTTAATAAGGTTAAGTGAGTAAGGGGGTAGTGGTGGCTCAGTGGTTACTGATCAATAGGTTCAGGGTTCAAGTCCCTTTGTCCCACCAATCTGCCATTGTTGGTTCCTTAATTCTCAACATTTGTTGTACTAATCAGATTACAGACCGTCATCGACTTCTGACCGCATTTGGTTCCGGCAGACCGGTCGTAAATCAATCTGGTCGTACGTTAACTTTCCATCCAAATACACTCGCGCCAAACCAAAACAGTTGAATAAATCTCAGCATTTAAATCTATACAGCTATTCTCAATTCCATGTCACTGTGACACGCAGTGGAGAGCCAATCCTTTGTGTGGGTGGGTCCGATACCTTCGAACTCCAATTTTATTGGATTATAACAGCTACAGACTGCGCGTGTTTGAGTAAAGAGCTCAATTTCCCTCGTTTTTATCAGCTCATGTCCACAAAGCCAAGCACAGCTCGCAAGCAAACAAATGGACAGACACGGAAAAACTTCAACCCACAGACCAGCTGATGGACAAAACTTGGGACACGCTTCCTGTCACAAACACTGCAGCATGCGAGTCCAATAAAATTAGAGTTTCACGGTATCGGACCCGCCCACACATAGGATTGGCTCTCTGCTTCGCGCCAGTGTGACACGACATTGAAAGTAGATGAATATATTTGCTCCGAGCTTCTTAGAAAGTGAATCTGCATCACCTCCTGCTTGGCCTTTTAAGATGCTGGCGCTGCCGGCAGCACAAACGACTGTCGTATGCAACACTTGCACTGCCATGAATCATGCTTCACCACTTTTGCGGTCGTAAAGTCGATCTGACCTAACTCGCATAGGTCGTAAGTCGACGACTCACTGTGTATAGGCAAGTCACTCTGGTTAACCAGAAAGACAATTCAGTGAATGCAAATATGTTAAATGAAAGACTTCAGTGAGACTAAAGCCATCTTCTACAAACCTTCGGATGTCTGTATAGCTAATACGAAGTGAATTTGTGGGTTAACACCGACAACTTTCCACAGGTGTCACTTCAATGCCCCCAAGGGAATTTTCAGTGATATATATATATAAATAAAATCACGTTGAATCTTAAGTGCTGTTTTTATTTTCAATCAATAGTGCATACAGACCACTGATGGAAATGTATTTTTCCTTTTGTCCTTTTTGAAGCTTATACAACTGAAAGGAGACCAAAACTCATAAAGGGAGTGGCAATTACAGCCGGATTATGTGTTTACGAGTTGAAAGCTTTCTCTCGCCGTGAAAGTATTGAATGCACGCCAGACTGAATGGATGCATATTGGTCTTATAATTCAAACGTATCCATACAGTAGTAAAGAGAATAGGCCGCAATCCTCTCACACCTCTGTGACAAACTTCATGACATGACCACGAAGGGTAAAGAAAAAAAAAAAAAAAAAAAAAAAAAAAAAGTAGGTTGAATGTGTTGTTGGAGTCATGGCACACTGTGCGCACACACCCACCAGTTCTGAATTGTTTAACGTTAAATTAATCCAATAGGAGTCTGATGTAGGTTGAAATGCAAGCTGTTTGCTGAAGTCCTTTTAATTACAATTTGTTTTATTAGTAGAAATGTAGGGGGCAGCATGGAGGTGCACTGATTAGCACATCCACCTGACAGATAGGAGGTTCAATTACTGGGTTCTTGTGTTTGTGTGGGATGTGCATGTTCTTCTCATAGTCCACCATAGTCCAGAGTTTTTATTAAGAAAGAATTTTGTCCAAATGATCAGAGTGAAGGAATCTGCGAGTAGAGTGACATGGTGGTGTACTGGTTAGTACATCCACTGCACAGAAGACAAAATGTCCTGGGTTCAATTTTCAGCCTCGGGCATTTTTCTGTGGAGTTTGCATGTTTTTTACATGTTTGCATGGGTTTCATCCAGGTACTGCAGTTTCCTCCCACAGCCCAGACATACACATTAATTGACTGTTTCAAATCGCCCAAGACACAAGTGTGAATGGCGAGTGTGTGTATGTTGGCTCTGCAATGATCTGGCGAGCTGTTCAAGGTGTACCCTGCCTTTGTTCAGGGTTCACAGAGATAGGCTCCAGCCTCCCCATGACCCTAGTAGGATTCAGCAATCAGGACTTCCAAGATGGCTCTCCCTTGAAGGCGACGTCAACGGAGTTCTCAGAGTCATGTTTCGCACTACGTTCGTCCATGACTGGGCGACCCTACTACAACCATGAGTGCGCAGTCCTTTCGAATATTTAGAACTGAGCACCCTCAACGCCTATCCCGAGCTAATATGCTATGGTAGCCCAATGCTAGCCGCACCCCGGATAACAATAAGCCCAGGCGGAGATGTGGCAGGCAGGGAGGGGCTGAACGAGGACTCTGGCGCTTGGTTAGCAGTGGAAGGTTAACACTCCCGGTCAGACTACTTGGGGGGGGAAAAAAAAAAAAAAAAAAAAAAAAAAAAAAGTTCAGTCTCTGAAATAAAATGGACGAGCTTCATGCTCGGATTGCAGCGCAGAGGGCTCTACAGGACCGCTCCATGCGGTGTTTCTGTGAAGCATGGCTCGAGGAGAGTACACCCGACGAGGCGATAACGCCAGCCAGCTACACGGCCTTCACGGAGGACCGGAGTGCAGTGGATAGCAACAATGCTCGAGGAGGACCTCGTTAAATAAAGCTGGTGTACTGACTGTAGATTATCTGCAAACTTTACTCTAAGAATGGGGAAGATCTAACTTTGAAGTTGCAGCCATTTTGTTTACCCAGAGAATTGTTTTTTCTCCCCCGAACGAAAAAAGGGCATCGTATAATATTATATAAGCATAATATAACAACTTGGTGCAATTTACTGTATTATTATTATCTTCATTATATTTTTATGATTATATTGTTTACTGGGTCTGTGCAAGGCCCTTTTAGATGTAGAATTTTTATGTATTTATTTTATAGCAGTTTTGTGTTTGTTGATTTGAGCCTCTGTTTTGTAACTTGACTCTGAACAGCAGCACAAAGAATTCCTGTGTGTAAAAGCACAATGGCGATGAAAATCTTGAATCTTGAACTAGGCTTGACTATCTCCTGCCAGCCTCAGTAAATAGTCTGTCTAGGCTCCCAGTGGCTCATTCATAGTCAACTCACCTAATTGCATGACAGTAGTCATTTACATTCATACTATTCAGCATCGCCCAGAAGACTTTGGAGTTCCTTCCAAGGTTTCTTCTTATTGTCTCAAGGAAATTTTTAATTTCCTTTAGGAAGTATCTGATACGAGATGTTAATTGAGCTTCGGTCAGTGCGGCATCAAATAACCTACAATCTTGAATGCACTTGATATACAGTGGTATCTTGACTTACAAGTGTCTTAAATGAATTTATGATCCGAGTGTCAATCCCACCAAAAATCTGCCCTAACCAACCAGCAAATTTTTGATTAATGAACTCTGCTGGGGAAATGGCTTTTCCAGGCTAATTAGCCTCGTATTCTTCCATATGAATGCCTCCACACTCCGAGAACACCTTGTGCAGTGCTGCTCAATTATTTTCTGTATATTTTACTATGGGGAAGAGAAAAAAAAAAAAAAAAAAAAACACACACATTTCACGTCCATCCCCAACAATTATTCCCATAAGAAATAGAAAACCAATCAATCTGTTACAACCACTTCCCAAACTCATAACCTGCCACAAACATGTATATTTGACCTAATATACAGGGTGACCCAAAAAAAGGAAATTTTAAATTGCATATTGCTAGACATGAGCAAGTGGCAACACACTCAGTGACCTTGAAAAAGTAAATACATCACCATGAAAGGTTAGTCATTTATTCTTAAATGGCATGTTTTAAGGTTTCTTCCATCACTCTTGGTTTTATAGTATTATTAAAAAGGTCCCTTTTTTGGGTCACCCTGTATTAAAGATAAACATGGAAAAACAATAAATATTTCATAATAGATTTACATTAACAATAAGTCAACTAACTCTTCCGAGGTTCCAGGACATTTGCTCACAGGACAAATTCTCACAACCTTAATGGGGGGAGAAAAAAAAAAAAAAAAAAAAAAAACCCTGACATTTGCTCAAAACATAAATTTAGTTCAATTTTAACCCCAAGCCCAAATCTAACCCCTAATGTACGAGTTAATTTAGCATCATGCATTTATAAGAATTTTTACAACAACTTGTGATCTTTTTGTATTATGCATTTATTAGAACAAAGAAAAAAAAAAAGTGAGCAAATGTCTTTTTTCATTAAGGTTGTGAGCAATTGTCCACGCATCCCCTTCCAATCATCGATTGTGCGATGATGTCACGTAGGCAGCCATGAGGTGCTGCATAACAGAGGGAGGAGGAAGAGAATTTTGTGCATGTGCATGCTGCGAATGCCAGCGAGGAAAGTGTAATTGCGCATCCTCTACAGTAGGTGGCAGTGGTGCTCACTGTGTTCCCTACACCATAGATAGGGGTGCGAGACATGATTCCAAGGGGTGCATGAAGCAGGGCTGTAATTTTTGAAATAAATATATTTTGATGAAATTTAGTATGATTCCACATCCTTTATCCTTGAACAAAGTATAAAATGTACGGGGTGTAAGGTCAGAGCAAAAATCTTTTTTAGGGGTGTAGGAGTTTAATAATAAAAAAAGCGCGAGTGCCACTGCCACCTACTGTAGAGGGTGTACAATTACACTTAATTGTAGTACAGCATGTCAAAAAAGCATGTTCCTCAGGGTCATATGCCTCCTTGGCATCTCATCGCTTGAGAAACACTGGCCTTGTGGGAGCTCACCATGAGCCTTTCCTCGCTGGCATTCGTAGCGTGCACATGCACAAAGTTCTCCATTACGCACCACCTCATGCCTGCTCAGGTAACATCACGCAATCAATGATCAGAAGGGTTAGTTGCCTTGTTCTTTATTCTTCATTACTAATTATTATTATTAATGTACATGTATTATTATGATGAAATATTTACATATTTATCTTTAATATACTATAAGAAATATACACGTTTGTCAGGTTATACGAATTTGGGAGGGCATTGGAACAGATTAATTGGTTTTCTGTTATTTTCTATAGGAATCTTGGTTTTATCTAATCAACATTTTGACTTACGAGCTTGACCTCAGAACGAATTAATTTTGCAATGCAAAGTACCCACTGTATTTTTAATGTTGTGAGAAAATTGCATTGTCGGTTGCAAAATCTGCATCCAGACCATTCAGTTCTGGAAACTTTAAGGACTCCCTGGCAAGCTCTACTGAGAGCAACCACCTGGGGCTTGTTTTTCTGTTTGGGTCACAGCAGTCACAATCCTGCTGTGATTTTAGCTCGTTAATGACATACAACAGGAGGAAGACCTGGATGACGCCATGATCACAACTCTAAGGTAACAAGACAGTTATTCAAACCAAGATCTAACTATGAAAAGGTTCTTCCAGTCCAAAGATCTCCAATATCTACAAAACGTATAAAAGATAAACCTGAATTGAATTAAGTGGCCTTCCTTAGAAGAAGGGAGAAAAAAAAAAAAAAAAAGAATAGTTGTTTTAGAGCATTAAAATGCTTTTACTAAAAAGGTCTCCAATCTTCTCCACAAAGGGCCGGTGTGGGTGCAGGTTTTCAATTCAACCAAACAGTACTGCCTCACCTTCCACCGGTTTCAGTCACTGATCATCAAAAGAAAAAAAAAACTAACTAGATTGGACATTGCTGCTTCAATTCTGAAGTGGAGCCATCTTGGTGTGATCACCTTGTTTTAAGACTTAAAGCAAGGTGATCTCACCAAGATGGGCCCCACCCCAGAATTAAAACTTGGATGTGGAATCTATTTATTTATTTTTTTTGTCCCTTTTGATGATCAGTGACTGAAACCGGTGGAAGGTGTGGCAGTACTGTTTGGTTGAATTGAAAACCTGCACCCACACCGGCCCTTTGTGGAGAAGATCTACGGGCATAGGCTGGGCTGGGTGTGCACAGTGGACGCTTGCACCCCCCCACACACACACACACAGCAGGAGTTGAGTTTCACTGGACAAGTTGTTATGTGTATTCACAATCTTATTTATAAATAAACGTAATGACTGTTATTGAAGATAAAGTCGGAGATAAAGTTCCGCATGACTAGAGTCAGGAAGTAAACGGGAAGTTGACGTGTAATCGGCACTGCACATGTGCACACCCGAGCTGACCAATCAACAAACATAATATCAGTAAGCAATAATAGCTTAACACTGTCAATCAAACAAAGTGCTTGTGTGATAATAAAGCACAATTATTTAGTCCCGCCTCCATTTTAGTGCTAGTTTCTTACATTGCACCTTAAGATATTTAATATTTAATGTTATATATGTATTATGTCTTCATGTTGTAATATGTTATGTATGTATGTTTATGGAGCCTGTGTACGTGCAAGACAAATTCCCTCCTCGGGCAATAAAGTATTGTCATTGTCATCATTGTCAAAATAATCATAAACCATCCAGCCTGGATCTGCAGCCTCATACTCAGAACTTTTATAAAATTAATAGTATGTTTTTGTGCTGTAAATATGTATTAATATTTGTTTGTGCCTTGGAAGAGATAAATAACTTTCACTCAGTTTGGAAATGTATTTAGCACATGTACTTGCAGATGTAGTTTGAAATATATTTGAGAATGTTTTTGGTGAAACTACAATATTTTATTTGTCTTCTGAGAGGAATAGATGAATCGTCTTCTGCTGAAAAACTGTGCGTGTTGTTGGCGTGAGATTCCATGTTGTTTATAGCCTATAATATGCTGTGATATGCATGCACTATTTTTGTGTGGTACTTTGTATCAACCCAGTGACGTCACGGTAACTTTGTGTAGGCGGACACTTCGCAATGGCGGGGTTCGTGTCGATAACTTGTACGACAAGCACATAAAACAAAACCACTGTGTGCGCAATGGTTTATTTACGATATAAAATTTAAGCCACAATTGCGTCAATAAACTATACTTCAGCTTCCGACAACTTATTTAGTTGGCGTTTCATTTCCCCTTTAAGGCTTAGGCCCCGGTCAACCGAGATGTGCAAACCCCCGCCCACGGTCAGACCAGCCTACGCCCTTGAGATTGGAGATCCCTAGTCGAAGATGTAAAATAGGGCCAGTGGTATAGTGGTTAGGGTGCTGCACTCATGATCTGGAGGTTGCATGTTCAAATCCCAGTTAGATTCGCACTGTGCTGAGATCCCTGGGGAAGTTCTGAACCACAAGTGTGCCTCTGTTCACCCAGCAGTATAAATGGGTACCAGTAAAAACATACTGGGAAGGTAACCCGCGACGGACTAGCGTCCCATCCAGGAGGAGTTGTACTCTGAGCCGTTTCACGCTATGGAAACCAGGGATAATCACCAGCCTGATGAGGTGCTAGGCTCAGGTGTAAAAAGCCCTACCTCGAAGATGTAAATGTGGAGACTTACGCAAACTGAGGACTTAGAGTAAACTCATTTGGAACATTCTGGAGAGGACATTAGGAGGCAGTGGTGGCCGGGGGATCAAGTCCCACTGTCCACAAGGTTATCACTGTCCCCCCCCAGTGCAGCTAACTGGGTTCTCAAAGGCCAGCCATGTCTCTCACGGTCTATGGTGAGAGGTTTGTGGGAAAAGAACCATTGCTGACTTTTGTAAAAAGAGTAGCTGCAAAATCGTCAGCGTGTTTCTGTCCCTTGCTAAAAAGGGTTGTGACAGGAAAAGCATCCGACGTAAAAACCTCTGCCAAATCAAACGTGCGATGACTCGCTGTGGCGACCCCTGAGAGAGGGAAAAAGCTGAAAGAAAATCTCTCATCTGGAGACTCTACATACCTGAAGCACACTGCAGTGTCTCCCAGCCAACACCGGACGAAGGCTGTTATGACTGTTTGGGACACCACTTTTGACTGGGCTGTGGACACCAGGTGTGTCCCATCAAGTGATTAGTTAATTAGATAGTTCCTATATAAGGAAGCCAAGGCAGTGGCAAAACACACTCCAGTCATCAGCAGCTGGTTGTGTCAGTGGAATGTGATATGCTTAAGACATGTTTGTCCAGAGATAGAACTTGATGTAGAAACTCCAGTAAAGAGATCTTTGATTTGTGAGCCTTGTAGAGGTATAAAGTCTGCCTCTAGGGTGAATGAAAGAAACCTAGGAATTCATGTACAGGTGTAAGACTGCTAAGATTTTGGTGAGTTGCCAGAACTATCCTTAAGTTGTGGAATAATTGTATATGAAGATCTGAAATAGATTATAAAAAAAAGCATTCTGAAGTGGAGCCATCTTGGTGAGATCACCTTGCTTTAAGTCTTAAACAGTCATGTGATCTCACCAAGATGGCTCCACTTCAGAATTGAAACAGTAATGTCCAATCATCTAGTTTTTTTTTCTTCTTTTGATGAGCAGTGATTGGTGGAAACAGGTGGAAGGTGTGGCGATAGTTTGGTTGCCGTGAAAACCTGCACCCATATCGGCCCTTTGCGGCTAAGATTGCCCATCCCTGGGCTAGCCTAATGTGCATGTTTTTAGATTGTAGAAGGAAACCCAGACAAGCACTGTGAGAACATGCAAACTCCACACAAACACGTGAGCCTGGGACTCGAACCCATAACATTCCTGACGTGGACACGCTAACCACCATACCAGATGTTACTGTTAAAATGATTCCGTTCATGGATCTTCTTCTTTTCCTTTCGGCTGTTCCCTTCAGGGGTCGCCACAGCAAATGATCTGCCTCCATCTCTCCCTATCCTCTGCATCTTCTACTCTTACTCCAACGACCTTCATGTCCGCCTTCACCGCATCCATAAATCTTCTCTTTGGTCTTCCTCTGGGCCTTTTGCCTGGTAGTTCCAACCTCAGCATCCTACGACCAATATACTCACTATCCCTCCTCTGTACATGTCCAAACCATCTCAATCTAGCCTCTCTGACTTTGTCTCCAAAACATCTAACATGTGCTGTCCCTCTGATGTACTCGTTTCTGATCCTATCCATCCTTGTTACTCCCAAAGAGAACCTCAACATTTTCATCTCTGCTACCTCCAGCTCTGACTCCTGTCTTTTCCCCAGGGCCTCCGTCTCTAAACCATACAACATTGCTGGCCTCATCCCCGTCTTGTACACTTTTCCCTTCATTCTTGCCGATACTCTCCTATCACACATCACACCGGACACTTTTCTCCATCCATTCCAACCTGCCTGCACGCGCTTCTTCACCTCTTTTCCACACTCTCCATTGCTCTGGATTGTTGAGCCTACGTTCATGGATGAAGCTTTAAAAAGTCAGTGGGAGACAAACATACAAGGAACCTCAATTTAGGTTTAAATCAGAACAGTAATGAAGCGCTACGAGTATTGACGCATGTGCTTTGCTGTCAGCATTAGCAGCTCAGACTCGACGATTTGGACACCCGACCACGTTAAGTAGCGTATTGACACCTACGAGGTGTTTGTGTAGTTCTAAATTACACACGATTCTATAGATATGGAGCAGCATGGGGTGTGTGTAGGGGGGGAAATCATGCTGATGATGAAGACAAATTCAATAACGATGGATATTGGCGTCGTAACTTTATAAAAATATAACTTTTGAAATCCTGACAATTGCACAACTCTCGTACCGCCATGATTTTGCTTGATCTTTGTGAATCTTGATTCAAAATCTTAAAGGTCATCCGTAAGGGTCCTTCAACTACAAAGTAGTGATCTGACATTCAGTTAACCTCGTCAAGTTTCCCAGCACATCATAAAATTATGCCGATGCTCTTTGATGTGGCTAAAATATCATTAATGTGTTGCTGAGGACACATGGCGTGCCTTTAGAGGAAATGTAAAGTGAGCCAAGGTGTCATATCTAAACGTTACTAGCGGCTTCCTGTTGAAGACCCCACAGAGATCAAGAGAGCCATATATAGCCCCACACTGAGGTCAGATCACACACACACACACACACACACCCGGAACCGAAGTCCGAATCAACTCTTGGCTCTTACTACCCAGGAACTTTTGATTTTATTATTTTAACACGGAAAACCAAACCGCGGAGCAGCAGGTCGCTACGAAGAAAGCATAATATTCCTTTAGTTAACATTAATTCATTACAGCACCTAACCTCAAGCTCCACAGTTCTAATAAATGAAACATTTACCATCTAAAACAACGAGTAGAATATAAACAAAACACGGTCGTGTATTTTCCTACTTATTTTATTTCCCCTTTGCTAACTCGGTAGAATTATAATCAGGTTCGCCATTTGCTGTGGCTCATATGGATACCATTAATACTCAATAGCTTAACAGCTGCCAATACACAGGGCACTTCTAGGTCTTGATCAGACGGCTGTAGGCCTCCATAAAGCCCCCCCTTACCAAGGCCTGATGAGAAATCTCTCACCTTTCACTAACATTAGCCATACAGTGCTCCCTTTTGATGCTTTAATTGGCCACTTTTGTGCCTCAGGTTCGAGCCATCAGCAGGAATTATAGGCCAGGGCTATGTCTGGACACCTGATCAGTCTGCTTGATATCTAGTCGTCACGTCTTAAAGGCACTTGAAGGAACCCGAAGCTTAGGATGCACTCACTAGGCACAGCCTTGACCTTAAACGCTGGATATCTTTAAGAGCGTAGTGAAGTAAACATATATAAACGGAGCAACAGCGATGATGCCATGTGCCTTTAGGTAATGAGCTGCATATCTGACCCTGGGGGAATATAAATTGTTGTGTGCTTGCCGAAGTGAGTAAACAACAAATTGGCAGCACTTTATAAGAATCCTCTAGGAGCTGCTAATGGGCCCTAATGTCCTGCTGCAGGTCTGAGGGCTTCACACTTGCCTGGCCGTTCCCTTTAACGTGGACTGCATAATGCAGACGGGGTGGTCGAGAAGCAAAAGGATAACAGCCAGCCCATGCACAGCAAAGAACCGGCAAAAGAGACACGGCGAGATACCGATCGACGTCAACGGACATTCGTAGCTGGCGTTTTCATTCTCAAATATATCGTACGACTTTCGGTCGCAGTCAACGCAGTTCATGAAATTATCGCAAAAAAAAATTCCCTGAGGCTTGAATATGGAATATTTTGCAGTTCTTCTGAAATGATCCACACATGTAGTGAGGTCGTGAAGTCACCGTCTTGCTTGCAAGTTATTTATTCTTCATTCGAAAAGTTGGAAACGTCCACAAGGAAAGCTTGAGACTTGCCATCATCCATGCATTCTGTCATTATTCGTATTTTATTCACGTTTCGTTTGTGCCCAATGTGCGAATACCAAGCGCATGGTCTGAGAACCAAAAGCATACAACAAACATGACTGATGCACTGTGGGAGATTTTTTTTTTTGTTTTTTTTTTTTGGCCAAACAGCTACAATCCGATCCCAAATCAACCGAAAAATGATTCCGAAAGTGACCTTCTCCTGACGTATGTATTTAAGTGGGTAGTTGTGGCCTGGTGGTGGATTGTCCCAACTGTCAATACTTGTCATCGCTGCCCCCCCAGTGCAACTAACTGGGGTATCAAAGACCCGGCCATGTCTTTCATGTGAGGCTGTAAAAGAACCATTGCTGACTTTTGGCAAGAGAAGCTGAATAGCCGTCAGCGTGTTGCTGCCCCGTGATGGCCTGGTAAGGTGTCCAGGGTGTACTCTTCCCTCTCCTGGAGTTGGCTGGGATGGGCGCCAACATCCATGTGACCCTAATTAAGGTTAAACTGCTACAGAATATTCATGTATTTCTACATTATTCTATTCCATAGAAATACTATACCACACACATCTCACTACAACATGAACAAATTTTACCTTTACTTTTCAGGGGGTGGTGCTGGCCTGCCCCCCCCCCGGTGAAGATCACTGGGTTATCAAACGCCGGCCATGTCTCTCAGTCTATGGTGAGAGGTTGATGTAAAAGAACCATTGCTGACTTTCATCAAGAGGAGCTGCAAAGCCGTCAGCATGTTGCTGTCCAGGGTGTACTCTTCCCTCAGCTGGAGTGGGTTGGGATGGGTGCCAGCCTCCATGCGACCCCAGTTAGGATTAAGCAGTTACAGAGAATGAATGAACTATATTTCTAAAATGACAATTGCATTAAATGTTCATGAGCAGAATTTGTTGTTTTTAACCCAGAGTCGGCTAAAATGGGCATCAGTGGCCCTGAACCCCTAATTAGGATTAAGCCACTTAGTTTTTAGTTTGTCAGTGCTTCTCAAATATTTTCTGTGGCGCCCCCTCTAGGAAGAAGAAGAAAAAATGTCACGCCACCCCCCACCACCATGAGAGCGACTATAAATAGTATTATTTGTCTATAAAATTATTAGTACACCTCTGCATAAACATTGTCTCTTTCTTTTTTCTTTTAAAGTGAATAAAGAAATATAATTCAACTTACAATACAATAAAGAAAAACTTCATTAACATTGTTTTTAAATCTGTAACAGAAAAGATTTAAAGTGCACCAATGAGCCTGAAATAAATAAAAAAAAATACATCCTTATTTAAACTCCAACTTATGTATGTCTTAATATCTCTGTCTCTCTCCACCTTTCTCTTCGCTCCTGTTAGAATTTTTTTCCGTGTTGTTTATTGAGGGGTTGTTTACTGCGCGTCATATTGTTTGCTTGTGCGAAAAACCGTGACACGATAGCATGACGATGAGAGTGCCACTGCCAATTACTGGAGTGGAGGTGCAACTACACTTAATTCTTGTACAGTATTCCAGAAAAGCATGTTCCCCGGGGTCATACGCGCTGGCCCTGGCATACCCCCCCATCCCCCATTATTTGAGAAACCCTGGTTTATGTGCATGTCGTGTAAGTCCTGGTGCCGGGGAAAGGTCTGAAAAGAATATTAGACTCAAGAACTTCAGTAGGACTGCAATATATCACTTAATGTTAAATTAATCTGAATGACAGCTACAACTTTTTGTAATACAGTCATGTTTTTTTGAGTAATAGATGTTTAACGTGTTTTACAGTAAGGGAAGACTGAGAAGCATGGAACAGGTGATTGACAGGCGGATCAGTGCGGTCGCTGCTGTAAAGTGGAGCTTGTACTGGTCTGTCATGGTGAAGATGGAGCTTGAGCTGAAAGGCAAAGCTTGGGTCAGCTTTGGGGAGCGACCCAATAAACAAGAGCACGGCTTCAAGCAGTGAAATGAACTTTCTTTGCCATGCGGTGGGGCACGCCCTCAGAAATAGGCTGACGGGCTCACTCCTCGCATTTCTGTCCTGTGATGGCCTGGTGAGCTGTCCAGGGTGTACTCTGCCCTTGCCCAGAGACGGCTGGGTTGGGCACCAGCCTCCCCACAACGCTAATGAGGATTAAGCAGTTACAGAAAATGAACTGAATATTTTGATTTAGAAGTACACCATATTACTTTTTTTTTTTTTTTTTGGAGGGGGGGGGGTGATCTCTCCTTACCCTTCTTGAAGTCTTTTAGACATGAAAAGCACAGATTATTTCTTGTAGCACTTTAACAGAAAGTGGCTACACTTGTGACGAGTTCAAGCCGTAACTTCCACCTGCATCTCATAAAAAAAAAAAAAAAAAAAAAAAATGCAAAATAACTGTGTGTCTGGGGGGGAAAAACCCCATACGCACCCAAAAAAAAAACCACATCAAGGCAGGTAAAGGTGTCATTAAGTGTAATTTTTGGCTTTGTGAGAATATTTTTAATGCAGCAAGTCAAGAACTGAGAGAAGTATCAACGCCCTCGCTGTTTGTACCACCGTCCTCAACAAAGTTACATTATCATTATAAGTCCAAGCAGAGGCGGGTGGGCGGGAGGAGGGGGGTTAAGACAACCTACCACCACCATGCTTTCACAATGTACAAAAAATACAATCATCTTTATCCACTTACAGGTAGTTTCACCTTAAGTGTTTTTTTTTTTTTTTTTAAATGTCCATTCACAATTTTCTTTTTTGACCAAAAAAAAAAAAAAAAAAAATCAAATTCTTTTATTCAACAACCAGAAAAATACAGGAGGGTATGAATCCATCCATCTGTAGAAAAAGTACTATTTGATATATATATCTATTAAAAAAAATAACAAACATTCTGTTTAGGTAGGAGCTCCAGAAGCTTTGCGTAGGGGAAAGCAAAGCACACCATCACCTTGTGCTTTCTGTTCTCATTACACATAGATGACTGTTTCCTAAAAATATCACTTACTCTTTAAGCATGCATGACAAGCTCGACAGCTCAGAGAGTGGCGGACCGATTTTCAATGCCTTGTGTCCGGTATCATGCTCAGGTCTGTTTCAGCCATCACTCCCAAACAGAAAAATGTCTCTCTCATTATTTAGAAAAATATACACGGGTGACAAAACATTGACATTGGTATGATGCTAGACATACAATCGTAAGAAGGCGCTCTGCTTTAAAGTGAACCAGCCGGGTACCTCAGCGTAACTCATTAACGCATACATAAACACATGGTGAAAATCAAACTCCTCCGACTCAGTGCTGGTGGCAGGAGTCAAACCTGCGTGCCCCAAAATACTCCCGTCCAGCTACGGCTCAGTACAAAAGACGATTAAGATTGAAGACAGAACATAATTCCACATGACATGAATATGAGTGCAGTCATTACAAAAGCTGATCCGATCAGAAAAATGCCACCAAAACAGTCCAGTGAACTTTGAGGGTTCATAAAAGGGACAGAGGCCAAAGTGGCAAAGTCTGATAAACTCTTATGATACACATGATTAGACTGATCCATTATTTAAAAGTAAACTTTGGTGAAAAACATTTTCTTTTAAAAAGTAGGTGGCGCTACAGGAAACTGTAAACTCATGCTGTTGTCGGATTGGACACGTTACACTAGCAAGGCAGCCATATTCATAGCAAGAGGCTTCATTATGGGTGGAACAATATCCTCCCCACACACACACACACACACACACTCTCTCTCTCTCCCGCCATATATTTATATATGCACAAATTTCTAGCAATGTTAGTGTTGGGGTTGTTGGTCCAGTGGATGCTGGATTACTGATCCCAAGGTGAAGGGTCAAGCCCTGCTATCAACAGGTTGTCACTGCTGTCCCCAGCTAACTGGGTTATCAAAGGCTGGCTGTATCAGCCATCAGCGTATTCTTGCCCTCCAGGGTGTACTCTGCCCGCACAGAGTCGGCTTAGATGGGCACCAGCCTCCCCGCGACTCTAATTAGGATTAAGCGGTTCAAAAAAAATGAATGAATGCGAGTGCTTGTATGCTGAGGGCATCACAGCAAATATCCACATCGGTATGTTATGAGTTCAAGCACCTTATTCTGAGATGTAAACTCATGTCATTCAATCAAAGGCAGAAAAAAAAACAACCCCAGAAAAAGGAGACACGCTCTGATCTAATGCTCCTGTGGCTGTCATTCCAAATGCTTTGCATTAAACTGACTGTGTGCATAAGACCCCTGCTGTTAACGATTCGGATGGAGTGCGTGAAAGGAACCGCCATTCAGAAGCTGCTGGTCACAGAGTGTTGTTTAGACTGGAGTAGAACTTTGCAGCATCTCTACAAAAAAAAATAAATAAATAAAAAGAGAGAGAGAGCACAGGAGACGTGACGAGACGTGCAGTGAGAGGACATCATTAAGCGTCGAGGAAAAAAGCCCTTTTGCTTGAAGAACGTGCATACTGTACTGCTGCAGGACGAAGAGAGGCGTCGCCGTCAGTTCAAGACGTACGAACGAGCTGATAAATGAGAGGAAAAGATGAGAAAACAGAACGAGAGTCAAATAGAGACAGAATTCTCTCTTGTTCAGATGTCCATGTAGTCGTCCTCCTCATCCGTCTCACTGTCTAGTGACGACTCCTGGCTTGATGTCTCCTGGACTTCCAGTGCCGGCTGCGTCAGAGTGTCCTTTTTCACGTTAGCTGCTGACTGAGACGCCAAAATCACGTTCTGGAGGGGAGAGAGAATGGAAGGCTTGTTGGTTTTTAAGCTTATAAGCATCATATTTGAGTGAAATGTGTTCAGGCGGACACTCGGCACCGTGGGGAACACAGTAAACACTGACTCATTGGTATGAGTGGGGCAGAGTTACAGCTCCTGTTCTGCGGATGCTTCAAAATGGATAAAAGTAATTCGTTTATTAATGGAAATTTCTAGCACCATTGACAAAATTCATCAACTTGAAAAAGAGTACAGTCGAAAACAAACAAACAAAAAACTAATGAGAAGATAATCAGCCACCCCCACACACACACACACACACCTAATTTCAGTCATATCCAATTCCCAGCCGCCAAATATTTCCTTCCCGATCACACAAACACCACCAAACAACTTGCACACGCCCCCTCCGTAACATGCAACGCGAGCCACCCGCCTCTTTACCAACTGCTGCACATGTGTATCTGGAGGCAGCATAACACTCTCTGAGGGAAAGTGCTATCCGCCCCCTCGTAAAAATGAGCTCATCGACCATGATTGACTGGTGAGTGAAGTGACAGGGAAGTGAGCGTATGCACTCCCTCCCGCGAAAGTTCATGTGTACTGCAACTACCCACATCGCTGATGGCGGTGTCATCAACCTGGATTCCATCTCGCAATCTCCAGGTTGATAGTCACGTGTGTTGTTGCTGTGCCACACGGGAACCCAGAAGATAATCAGCTTCATGTGGGGCCACACCACACGACTCTGTTACTGTTCAATCCTCTAAAAGTCATCCCCAGGATTCGTAAATGTTACGCAGCAGTATTAATCCAGCACGGCGTGTTCTATAGGACAACCTGTGTGTATTTTCCGATCAGGTGTTTCTGGTGCACGCTTACCTTCAGCCTCTGTTTGGTCTCCTCAGAGATACTGCCTTTGGGTGAGAGCAGTGTGGGAGTCGGAGGTGTGACTGTGATCTCTGGCGGGAATTTGGCGGCTGTGGCGGGGATGAGCAGCTTAGGCATGTTGGGAGGGATTCGGGAGCGGATGCGACTCGAATCGACTTGCTTCGACTGATCAGTGATTTCTGTACAGACGAAAAAAATAACACCCACAATCAAAGATCCAAATGACCCAAACTCGGCATGCACACCCACTCAGGATGTCACATTCAGAGAAAAATGGAGATACAAATATATATATATATATATATATATATATGTTATTTAAAATATTTAGTATTCATACACACCAGAGAATCAACACTGCACTGTAAATACTGTATATAAAATTGAAGGGCTAGTAATATTTTAATTTCGTAAACTGAATCGACACAGCATCCCCCTTGGTGCACCTTGGTGCAAGTAAAATACAAGCAAAGCCTCAGTTCTGCCATAACGCAGGAATCTTATATATGTGGCTTCTAATCTCACAGAGATTCAAGTAACGCCACTCGATTGTCAATTTGGAAAATTTCCTTACTAAAAAATTAACTTGGAATTGTAATCCATGGGCAGCTTTACTGATTTATTTTTAGGTCATATCACCATAGATGGGCGGCACGGTGGCATAGTGGTTAGCACGTCCGCCTCACAACAAAATGATCCTGGGTTCGATTCCGAGCTTGAGTGTTTCTGTGCAGGGTTTGCCTGTTCTCCTCGTGTTTGGTGGGTTCCCTACAGGTACTTGGAGTTCCTCTACAGTCCAAAAACATGCCCAGTAGGTTAACTGGCTGTTCCAAATGACCCCTAGGTGTGAGCGTAAATATGAATGGTTTTAGGAGTGTTGGCCCTGTAAACTGTCCAGGGCGTACCCCGCCCTCGTCTAGAGTCAGCTGAGATGGGCGCCTGCCTCCTTGAATAGGATTAAACGGTTCAGAAAATGAAAATCATCATAGATTACCTACATCTGCTCATTTATCGTTATGAAGCCTATAGTGTACTGACTGAATACCAGACTCGTTTAGGACGCCAGAATCAGAATACTTTATTGATCCTCGAGGAAACTGTGTGCACCAGTTGCTCCATAGAATTAAGAGTGAGATAAAGTCTTATATATTATATATACACACACACACACACACACACACACACACACATATATATATATACACAGTGATCGCTCGCTACTTCATTCTTCAGTTTCTGTATCGTGTTTTTTTTTTTTTTTTATAATATTCATCGGGGGAAAAAAAGGAAAAATAGGGAAAAGTTAAGGAAAATGCCACAAAACAAGGCCAATTATGCAAAAAAACAAAAAAAAACAACAATCCAAAACCCTCAATGAAACTATATTTTTATGTGAGGTGCGCATCTGAGTGTGTGCCCGCGTGTCTGTGTATTTATATTTTATTTACATCTTATGCATTATTTTTAATGTTTAATTGTTATTATAAGCAATGCAGCCGTGGGGGGGGGGGGGGGGGGCAAGCCAGTGTCCACCCTCACGTCGGTCCCAAGCCCGGATAAATGCAGAGGGTTGCAGGAAGGGCATCCGACGTAAAACAAATGCCAAATAAAATATGTGAGTCACAACAAAAAATTTCATACCGGATCGGTCGAGGCCTGGGTTAACAACAACCGCCATCGTTGCTGTTAACCAACAGGGTGCTGGTGGAAATTGGACTACTGTTGGTCGAAGACGGCGAGGCGGGAGGCGTGTCCGTTGCCAGAGAGAGAAGAGGAAAGCAGGAGTCTAGGACCGAAAGTAGGGACTTTGATTGTTGGAACTATGACAGGAAAAGGTAGCGAGCTGGCTGACATGATGCAGAGGAGGAAGGTGGACATACTGTGTGTTCAGGAGACCAGGTGGAAAGGTAGCAAGGCTAGAAGCATAGGAGCAGGGTTTAAGCTGTTTTATAATGGTGTGGATGGGAAGAGAAATGGAGTCGGAGTCATCTTGAAGGAGGAGTTTTTCAGGAATGTTCTAGAAGTGAAAAGAGTGTCAGACAGAGTGATGAATCTCAAGTTAGAAATTGAAGGCGTGATGTTCAATGTTGTTAGTGCTTATGCCCCACAGGCAGGATGTGAGCGAGAAGAGAAGGAGAGATTCTGGAGTGAGTTAGATGAAGTGATGCAGAGTATCCCCAGAGGAGAAAGAGTGGTCATTGGTGCAGACGTCAATGGACATGTTGGTGCAGGCAACAGAGGGGACGAGGACGTGATGGGCAGGTTTGGTATCAAGGACATGAACGCAGAAGGACAGATGTTGGTAGATTTTGCAAAAAGGATGGAAATGGCTGTGGTGAATACTTTCTTCCAGAAGAGAGAGGAGCAGAGGGTGACTTATAAAAGCGGAGGTAGGAGCACACAGGTGGACTACATCTTGTGCAGGCGATGTAATTTGAAGGAAGTCAGTGACTGCAAAGTAGTAGCGGGTGAGAGTGTTGCCAAACAGCATAGGATGGTGGTGTGCAGGATGACGCTGATGGTGAGGAAGGTGAAGAAGACAAAGGCAGAGCAGAAGACAAAGTGGTGGAAGCTGAAAAAAAAAAAAAAAAAGAGTGTCGTGTTGTTACAGAGGAGGGATAGTGAGTATACTGGTAGTAGGATGCTGAGGTTGGGAGTACCAGGCAGAAGGCCTAAAGGAAGACTAAAGAGACGATTCATGGACATGGTGAAGGAGAACATGAAGGCAGTTGGTGTAAGAGAAGAAGACGCAGAGGATAAGGTGAGATGGAGGCAGATGATTCGCTGTGGCGACCCCTGAAGGGAACAGCCGAAAGGAAAAGAAGAAAGAAGAATTGTTATTATAAGCATTTATAGCATTGAATATGTATTTATTGATATTATATACATATATACATGTACGTATGCGTCAGTTGGGGGGTGGGGGGGTGTTCCGATCCTACTTTGTGGAATATGGCAATCGCGGGGGATCTCGGTCCCAATTAACCACGGAAAGTGAGAGATCCCTGTATGTATGCATGCATACCTGTGTGTGTATATATATATATATATATATATAAACAGTGGATGTTATTGCCACATGGTTGCTTTACAGTTATTGCTTTACTTGCTATGTACCAGAACATTCACTATGAACCTGTCAGCTCATTACACACATACGACTTCCAGGACACCTCATTAAAAAAAGTTTTAAACGTGTGTGGATTTCTATTCGATCTTTCAAACACAATAAGAAATAGAACTGATGCATAAACTCCACCTACTGCCTGCAAGTTATAAACTGTATATATATAATGTGTATATATAATCTGCTGTTAGGCTGCAGTGAGTTTGACCGTTGACCTCAAAACTCTACTCAATTTATCCTCGAGTCAAGTTTGAATAAAATCCCTCCAGGCATTCTTGAAAATATTGCATTTTAACCCCGGATTTAAAAAAAAAAAAAACCCGACAACAAACGAAGTAATGCCTTCAGGCTTATCTGCTGGGCTGGAGGCATAAACACGCTCCTTTAAAACACATACAAGTCATGACTGGTCTAAACTGCTTAATGATAATAAAACTACTCAATAATAATAATTGAGTGAATATCAAGACCGAAACATAAAGCTTTTATATAGAATAATCCTAAAAAAAACAAAGAAAAGCAGCGGTGGCTTAGTGGTTATGGTGACGGCTAGTGATCCAAAGGTCGGCAGTTCAATCCCCACTGTTACCACTGCTGGGCCCTTGAGTAAGGCCCTTAACCCTAAATTGCATGTATGTATGTATGTATGTATAATTGTAAGTCATTGTGGATAAGATCATCTGCAAATGCTGTAAATGTAAGGAAAAGGTGAATACTAATACAAAAAGGTGAAATATAATAAGAAAAGGATGATGTGAATATCAACACACATACAACACTTTAACGGTCATTCCTAATGGCTAATTTGATGGCCAGAACTGTCACTTTACTGATTATCTAACCAACATTTCGAAGCTAATATGAACAAGGACATGTTTTATTTGGTAAGAGCAGTGAAGTCCAGGTGTACACAGACGGTGGTGTGGAGGCGCACAGTGAGAGATGGCCTGCATGTGTGAGAATGAGGAGCATCACATGCTAGCTTCCTTAAAATGCCTTCTGAAATAATATTCCACACCGATGCATGATGTCCAGCAGGCGCACACGCTTCGAGTGGACAGATGAAAACATACGATTCTGTCCATTCCCCTTAAAGCTGCCTGTTCTCCCAATTCAACTTCTTGCTCTCTCTCTTTTTTTGACTTTTTCTTTTTTTCTGTCCAGGTTACTGCACTACTGTGCTAACAATAAGATGAGTATTGGTGAGATGACCACATGGAGAGTGGAGGCTTCAAATGGTGATGGGTTCGAAAACAGGATGTGACACAATGAATCAGGACAAACGTGTTTAGAATCAATTCCAGAATCATCCAAAACATAGCTTCAGATTTTTCTATTTATTATTAATTATTTTAACAATGCATATGTTTTAAAATAGTAACTTAGCCCCAGGCCGAAAATTGAATAGCCCATCTGTACAGTATATCCCCTAACACACACACACGAGTTACCTATGTCTGTTGAACAGGTAGGAACTTCATGACTGCTCCACTCCTGTGTGTTGAGACTCTGGGAAACAGTGGCCATCTTCATCTGCTGACACAAATGAGACTCCTGCTGTCTGTATGCCAGACCTTCTGGGGCAGAGGCTTCTTTTTCTTCACACACACACACACACACACACACACACACACACACCTTGTCATTAATAAATACACTCTCTCTCTCTCTCGCACTGTGAAACCAACTAAAATATCACAGAGAAGGAAATAAAGTTTCTGAATTCTGGGAGAATAATCTTGGATTGCCGGTTGAAAGTGTGAACACGAGCTTATGAGTGCAGACAGGAATAAAATGACCACTAGGTGTCCAGAGGCTCGGTTTTCCTCATGGTGCACGTGTTTCTGAACATGTGAGAGTAGTGATGCTTAGAAGAAAAAAAAAAACCCCAGAGATATAGGACGCAGGTTCAAGACTCTGAGGAAGATCCTGCTTAAAAGTGTGAAGGAACTACAAACTACTTCACCAGATATCAGGCAGCAGACTGTCTATCTACAGGCCAGTCTGGCCTCACTGCAGTTTTTCTAGGGTGTGGAGTTGTATCTGGGGCTGTAATAGGTATCATATATCCAGGAAGATTATGATACGTCATCAATTCATGGTTTGGCTGAGCAATATGACATCATAAAATCATTATCGTAACACCTGATCATTCCGCTGGGATTCCGAGTGGTGCATTGACAAGGTGGGCGGCCATCAACCTGGAGATCACCGGTTCAAGTCGATGCTATAGCCATCCAGGTCGATGAGACCTGATAGGCCGAGCTCTCGGGGGAGAGAGGGGTGGTATATGCTCATTTCCTGATCCCCAGCCAATCACGGGTGTCTGTGGGTACCCTAGTTGGTGTTGATTGTGTGATAGGAAAGGCAATACTTGATGGGTGGGACTTGGACATGTCTAACAGTATAATCACTGGCGCTCATGTCCCGAGAGTCTAATTTACCTTTTTTAAAAATTATTCATAGGTTGAAAAAGAACAGCAAAGAAACTCATCACAAAACCCGATAGCGTGTTCGGAGAAACTGAGATATAGCAATGACGTATTGGATGAATCGCTCATCGTACAAACAAGTTTATCTGTCATGATGTGGCAACAGCAGCTGTAATTATTTGTATTTCTCTTCGCTTCTGTCACATTCACGTTTCAAGTCAGTCTCCCACACATACACACACACAGCATGCATCATGGATACTTACAAATACCTAATGAAATATCCTACTCCCTTTCCATCTCTGTTTCCCTAGCAACTAAGTGTGCAGCTCGGAACGCCGCAGCTGGTGTCACGGAGACTCTACTGACTCTTACACACTTATTCACTATCCACATGTGTGCACCTTTGTGTAAAACAGTACCAGTAAGAACATGAGAATGCTGAGCTACACGCATACGCACACGCTCCCAAGTACAGCATGTGACCCGTGAGTGCCTTAGCATCTCTGAGTCCGTGTTCATTAATAAAATTGTACTTATTTCCTGCTTTAGAAAAAGGGGGGTGGAGCTAAGCGGTGTACTTATTATTCGACAGTACATGTACAAATAGTCCACAGAATGAAAAGTGATGTTTTGTTTTACCTGTGTGGGGTAAGAACGCCATGCTTGCTATTGGTTGACTGGGTGTGGTCCTGGGCTGTGATTGGTCCTGCTGGCCCGGAAGTGGGCAATACATCTGCGTGGGTGTGCTGGGTGTATGAGAGTGTGAATGTGTATGAAGAGGCCGTGGAGTCTTGCTCAGCTTGCTCTCATGCTCTTGGGCAGGTTGTGGTTGCGTGTGCATGTGGAGGCATGGAGCGGAAACGGAGGCAGGGAAGATGTCTCGCTGCTCTTTGTTGAACTTTGGGGTGATGGGTGCATCACTGGAATTCTGGGAAAGCACAAACAAAGGTCTTAATTATCTCCTTTATGAGCAATTCAAATGGATTAACATCAGAATTAAAGTGTGTGTGTGTGTGTTTGTGTGTGTGTGTGTGTGTGTGTGTGTGTGTGTGTGGGGGGCAAGTTCAGGCCCATGTACCAGTGTAAAGACACTGAACGATGTGTCTCATTACTCATTCACTCATTTGCCAAACTGCTGAACCCTATTAGGATCCCAGGGAGGCTGGAACCTATCTCAGCCAACACTAGGTGAAAGCGGAATACACCCTCAACAGCTTGCTGAATCATCACAGGGAAAAACAAAAGAAAAGCAAACAAAAAAAATACAACCATTCATACTCCCACCAGGAGGCAATCTGGGACAGCCAATTAGTCAAATGTGCATGTTTTTGGACTGTGGAAGGAAACCAGAAACCCACAGAGGAATGGGCAGAACATGCCATCTCCTCACAGAGACGATCAAGCCCAGGGACTCAAACCCAGGACCTTCTTTCTGTAGGACAGACGTGCTAACCACTACGCCACAGAGATGTCCACATATATAATTTGCAAATCCAAACAGAGGACCTGCAAAACCCCAAATCAGAACTGCTGCTGAACTCTCAAATCTGATTGGTACACAAAATAATGGATGCACAACAAATAGTGAGGTTTTCTATAAAATGCAGCTTGTTTAGCCTTTTCGGAAGGAGTCTCCAGTGTCAGCACTTCGTAACAACCTCGTAATGTGGACACACTGGTTTATGGGCGTGGTATCAGAGGAATAAATACATGTTCATTATGTGCTGTTATTCTAAAATAATCGAGTGACAAGAACTTTGCTTCACCTCAAGCCACATCACAGCAGCCCTCACCCTTTCAAACAATATCTACAAGTACACAGCACGTTAATAAACACTTTAAAGGGGTAGTGTCATGGCTAACCGAAGAAAAAAATAGATAAAGGAGTTATCAATGGAGAAAATTATTTATATAAATGGACATTTCATTCACAAAAGATACTCGACATGAATTTATTTATTATTAATACAATAAAGTCGCGAGCGGCTTGCAGTTGAAGACTTCAGCGCCATTAAGTACAAACTCCATACATTATGAAAAATGAGGTAGGATTATGTTCCGATGGAGGGCAGTGGTGGTCTAGTGGTACAGGGCGCTGGATCGCTCATCCTAAGGTTGGGGGTTCGAGTCCCCGCAGCTAACTGGGTTATCAAAGGCTGGCCATGTCTCTCACTGTCTATGGTGAGAGGTTCATGTAAAAGAACCATTGCTAACTTTCGTAAAGAGTAGCTGCATAGCCGTCAGCGTGTTTCTGCCCTGCGATGGCCTGTCGAGCTGTCCAGGGTGTACTCTTCCCTCACCCGGAGTGGCGCTCGGATGGGCGCCAGCCTCCCCCTGACCTTAAATTAGGATTAAGCGGTTACAGAAAATGAACTGAACATATTCTGATAACAGATATTAACAGGTCCCTCCCCGTATACTGAAAGTTACTCCAAACTTGGACAACTGCAGCTTCTTTGCAGCTAAAATCTCAAATCATGTGAGAATATGACTCACAAATGAATGATGTGATGATATGAATCACAAAACTGTGACAGCACATTATGGTACTGGGTCCTTCAGTTGATCTTTTCAATGTATTCCCATCCACGTCATGCCAGGTTAGAAAATGTTCAACCTCTTTTGACTTGCGTTTGAAGTTGAAAAGCAATTTAATAAACCAAGACTAATATTCTGACAAACATCTGTTGCATGACTTTTGGCCAAATTAATTTAGACGACAAAAAAAAAAAAAAAAAAAAAGACACAGCCCCTCGATTACAACTGACATCAAAAACTATTATATGTTTCATCATTACATTCTACTGTACATTTAAACGGCATCTTTATAAACTCTGTGACGTTCCCGGAATCCATTTTGAGAGCGGTGAGAAAGAAAAGGAGAAAAACCTCTCCGAAAACAAAAGTAATGAAATTAAATGAATGTTAACTAATAGAGTGAGAGCTGTAAACAAGTGCAGATAATAAAAACATAAATAAACACCATGGCAGAGATAAATAACCTATTTCAGAAAGCCTGTCAAAGTAAACAACTTCTTAAAAGCGATGACAGAGCTGCAGCTGTGGTCAAGACAAACCACGAAAGTAAACATGAACTTCAAGCTGCCAAACGGCTCTCGCTGCAGGACGTACCTGTGTGCGTTTCCCTCAAGTCCCACCACAACGCCCCAACAAACAACCAGCCGACGAATTAGTACCAAGGGCCTGAGGCTGTGCGTGTCCTCTTTTGAGGACCACAAACAAGCTTGACAACAACAGCACCAGTCGTTGCTACAGCAACCAAGGCTGAATCAGCCAATCCCTGATCAAACGACCACGCACTTGAATTTTTTTTTTCCCCATGCACACTCTTCTTCCCCTCCCCTGTCCGACTCATGAGCTCTTAAAGCTGCTATAGGAACAACTTTAACTCTCATCACTGACTGCACTACAATCTGGTTAGCGCTCTAAAAGCCGAAGCTAAAAACGACGAGCAGCTTATTTGTAGATTTTCACGCCAAGTTGGATACCAAAAGCAAACACAACCGCTCTACTCCTCTTTAGCCACTAGAGGGCCTGGTCGTTAAACTTAAATACTGGAGAGAGTAATTTAGAGGAACCTAGATTTAAAACCAGGCTAAATCTTGAAAACTTTACACAAGACACTCTGGATTAGATGCAGACGATCCTGTTCATGGTACAGAGATAAAATGTGGAGCAATGCAACACATCTCCTGTGCCGGCCTGTTACTATGGAGACAGTAAAGGTAGAAGCCTTGTGGCTTTGTTTTCATGCTTACATAATCGTTTTCAGCTCAGAAGCACGGCAGTGATGTAATGCACTAATAGGAATACTCGGGGATGTAGGTGAGTTGATATGATTCAACGTCTCAGATAAACAAACAAAGGCCAAAAGGAGAACAAAGATCTGCTAATACGAGCTAATATATCCTGTGAATAGTCCTTACAGCGTCAACGCCACGCACTACGTACTGTTGGTCATCTCTGTTTCACATTCACATACAGTAGAACTGCATTAAAGATTGATGTAATGTTTTAGTTTCTTTTAGTATGAAAATTGTGCATGAAGAACAGCGGAGCTGGGTCAAGACTGCTGTACGTATTACATTTACCTGTATTATGGGAACTGAATTAATTGTTTTTAACAAATTCATTAAGCAGACATCTGTCATCTTACCTTATGTGAAACATCGACTTTGTACCAGAATGTGAAATTAAAATAATGTAGAGGTAAAATAGCAACGATGATCTGCATTTATAACGCTGATGAAGTATTGGATGCACCGTCATCAACTTCACAAAAAACAAACAAACAAACAAACAAACAAACAACAAACTAGAAGCACTTGCAGAGCGCAAACCTCCACCAAGGCCGGTGTCCCTTCTTTATTGCCTCTATCCTGCAAAGAAGGGATGCTAGTCCAGCACATGTTACTCCTAGTATTTTTATTTTTGGGACCTATTTATACTGCTTGGTGGACAGAGGCACACTTGTGGTTAAGGGAAAGTCTTGCACAGTGTTTTAATCATACAGCCATAAGTTCTTAACCACAAGTGTGCCACTGTGGGAGTCCAACAAAGATTTGAACTTTTTTTTTTTTTTTTTTTGCATGAATGGCATTTGGCAGACGCTCTGATCCATAGCGACTTCCATCAATCATTCTTTTATACAACTGAGCAATTTATCAATGGTGGTACAGGTATCAAGAGCCCAACAACGGGAACCTGGTGGTATTGGGGATTGAACCCCTAACCTTTGGATCACTACCACAGGGCCTTAACCACGAAACCACCAGTGTCACCCTAAGCACTACTACATCACTTGCCCCGCCCAACCAATCAAAGAAAGCTGAAGAAAATGTTGATATGTTTAAATGATTAATATAAACGCACTTCCAATAGATACAATTTAAGGCAATTTTAAAAGTTGACAGAAACAAAATTATCTCTGAATACAACTTCATGGAATTGTTTTTAAACATATTCCCACAAGCTCAATTACTGCCTCTGCATTTACCCAATCCAAAGTGAGCACACGCGCGCACACACACATACACACACACAGAACAGTGCACGCACCCCCCCACCCACCCACCCACACACACACACACACACACACACACACACACTTGAGGACACCCGGAGAGCAGTTGGGGGTTAGGTGCCTTGCTCAAGGGCACTTCAGCCATGAAGGGGAAGGAAGGGAAGGCGAGGCTTACTCCCTCACCACAACACAATTTTCTTGATGGTTTGGGAATCGAACCAGCAACCTTTCTGCTGCTTCTCGAACCATAAGGCTACAGCTGCCCCCATTGCCTTATAAATCTTCATTGACATTGAACGTTTAAATAGATCCTTTAAATAATGTCCCAGTTTTTGAGGTTACTTTAAATCAAGAGATGCTTAGTTGCCATTTTGGGGAGGAGCTTCCAGCGTCTGTATTTTTGCAACAGTCAGACGAATAGTCAGAAGCTGTAAAGTTTTCCGATACAGGAACGTTTGCATGATGGAGTTTGTTTCCTGGTAAAGTGATAAAACTCCCCATGTTCCTTTAACTACAATACAGAGAAATAAGAGGCTGGTGCTGCTCTAAAACCGGTGATGAGACCGAAGCTGCTTCGAAATAGACCGAATGAGATCCTAATTTCAGTCCATTTGTCAACATGCTGTATATTATGTGTATATTTACACTTGGAAACAAATAATCAGAAACTCCGACTAGATTTCAGATCCATCTTCTTTTGGGTGTGGATTGGGGTATTGATGAGGAAGTATTCAGGACTCGTAGTCATCCTCTTTTCCCACATTTGCCTAAAGTAAAAGCTGGCGATTAGGGAAACATCGCAGCCGACGGTTATTCCGAGCATAAACACTGCACACTTTATATCTAGTTTTATTAAAACACTGCATTTTAAACACCAGATCCGCAGGTACTGCACAGTCTACACTGTGTACACGCCATATATAAACTTATCTGGTCAATATACGAAGGGTAGGACACATGTACAAACTGTTTTTTTTTTTTTTAAACATAGTCTTTAGTCTATTTATCTAATACGCAAAAAAAAAAAAAAAAAAAAAAAAAAAAAAAAACAATTCTCAAGCCAATATTCTTGGTTATTTCAGATACTGATACAGGAGAGAACATCAGAGTGAAAACAACCAAGTCCCCGCCCCACCACCCTCCACAAGTACATACCAAAGCAGCCGTGATCACATTAAAAATGACAAACGCAGTAAACAAAGCCTCCCCCGCTGTACAGGCTAGCTCGTACTCCAATAAATAAATAAATAAATAAAAATATCCGTAGTACCTGAGTGAGTGAGACAGAAATCCTTCCCCTGCAGAGCACCAGAAACAGAAACCTAGAGTCTAACTGAAACAGGACGGATCGTGATACACTCATTTATCCCGCCAGTAATTATGGAGATGAGGATTTAAAAAGGCTTAAGTGCCATTACTGTCAGCTGACATGATTACGTCCACTGCACTGGGAAAAAAAACAAACAAACAAACAAAACAACCCGTGTTATTGATAGTGTCTTCGTGTTCGGTTTCAGCAGTCTGCTTCGAAAGAAAACAGGAAGTAGAATTTCAGTGATTTATATTTACTCGTATGGCTCATACTGAGCTCAGGATTAAACAACATTACGCCTTCAGGCTCACAGCAGGTAGTTTGGAGGCGATGGGATTAGAACACACAATCTTCCAGAGCAAAACGTTCTGATTCAGAAGGGAAGATCTGAAACGACTGAGATATGTATTCTGCATCGTCACCGAGCACTCATTTTCCGATGTGCGAACACCCACTCGACTCTCGCTTTCAATCAAACCACCTCCAAGCCCACGCTTCCCACCGGCAGCCACACTTCCTGTTTAACTTCCTTCTCCAGAACGACAGAAAAGAAAAAGTACCTGTTGTGACACAGCATGTGGAAATGACCTGAGGGCAACGATCCCGAACAGATGTTAGTAGTTTACCCGTCCTCACCTATAAGCAACACTTTCGATTGATTTTATAACATGCAGAAGTCTGGAAGCGATTAAAATGTCAAGGTTTTTTTTCGAGCTGGCCGTGAAACATTGCTCGCGTATGCCAGCTCTTCTGTCGGTTTGCTACACAGCGCTGCAGACCAACATTGAGCTGAAACGCGAGGGCTGACACTAAAGTGAGGTGTAGCGCGTGAGTAAGACAGAGAGACAGAGACATCCTGGGAGCGGCTTTAACCGGCTGCTGCATGTTAATGAAGTTTTAATGAAAGCACAAGACTCCGGGCAGGGAAACAAAGACCGGCAGAAAACCACACAAAATAAAGGAGGAGAGGAGAAGGAGGAAGAGAGACAGAAGAAAAAAATGACAGAAAGGCAGATCTTTCTTTCAGAATGTAGACACAGAATAGCAAGATTTAGACAAAGAGACAAAAAAAAAAAAAAAAAAAGAAAGAAAAGAAAAGAATGATGGACAAAACAAAATGGAGTAAGAAAGAAAAACACAGAAAAACCGGGAGCGAAAGATGCTGCTGGTCCGAAGGAAAGTAAAAGCAGGATGGGCAGAGAAAAACTACAGAAATAAAGGTACGTAGGACAGACAGACAGAAAAAGAGACACACAGCAAAACAGGAAGGCAAGAAAAGAAAGAAAGAACAATGTAGAAAGAAAAAAAGGAAAGAAAGAAAAATTGAGTTAGAAGGAAAGAAATAAAGAAAAAGAATGGAAAAAGGAAAGGCAGAAGAGTAGAAATAAAAAGAAAGAAGATAGGAAAAGATAGAAAAAAACACAACAGAATGACACAGAGAGAGAAAGAGAGAGAGGCAGAGAGAGAGAGAGAGAGAAAGAGACAGAGAGAGAGGGAGACAGACAGAGAGACACAGAGAGAGAGCAAAAGAGAGAGAGACAGAGAGAGCAAAAGAGAGAGAGCGAGAGAGAGACAGACAGAGAGAGCGAGAGAGAGAGCGAGAGAGAGAGAGAGAGCGAGGTGGTGAGTGTATGAGAGTGATGTGTGTGTAGATGGGGGTTGAGGGAGTGAAACACTGCTATGAGGACACACAGGACGGGTTCGGGGGAGCTGAGAGAAGGAACCCCCCCACCCCACACCCCCACCCCACACCCCCCCACACACAGTGAGATATTTCCTGGCAAATCTGAATGTTTGTGAGTTTGTTACCGGTCGTTGTGCTGATGTTGCCATCTGAATCTGGCAAAACTTCATGGCCTGGTCCAATGCCACGTCCTCATCCACCTGCAGAGAAACATAAACGGTTGAGTCTGTGAGCCAAACAGCATTTAAGCCACAAGCAAGAACACTTCAGGGATTCAACCCAATTGTAAAACTTTTTCAATTATATAACTTTTAACTTTATAATTTAAAATACAGGGATCCCTCACTTTCCACGGTTAATTGGGACCGAGATACCCCCGTCACCACCGAAATCCACGAAGTAGGATCACCCCAAACACCCCCCCATTGACCTATATGTACATGTATATGTGTATATTATATCAATAAATTCATATTCCATGCTATAAATGCTTATAATGACAATTACACATTCAAAAATAATGCATAAGATGTAAATAAAATAAATACACACACACACACACACACACAATGTAAAAATATAAGTAGTTTTGATGGGAGGTTTTTTTTTTTTTTTGTTTGTTTTTTTGCATAATTGGCCTTTGTTTTTGTGGCATTTTTTTTTTTACTATTCCCCCAATTCTTCCTTAATTTCCTTATTCTTTAATTCAATTAATATTTTTTTTTAAAAACCCGCGATGCATTGAAGCCGCATGAATTGATGTGCGAAGTAGCAAGCGATCCCTGTACACAACCTTGGGCTGGATTACAGAGATCATCCTGCATTCATTTTCTAAAGCGATTAATCTTACTAAGGGTTGCAAGGAGGCTGGGGCCCATCTCAGCTGACTCTAGGTGAGGGTGGGGAACACCCTGAACAGCTGGTCATTCTACTGCAGAGCAAACACACAATCAACCGTTTACACTCCCGCCATTAGGTGATTAGGTAATTGGACTGTGGGAGGAGACCAGAGGACGTGCAGGAAACCCATACAAACTCCACACAGAAACGACCCTGGAAATCGAACCCAGGACCGCAAACATAACCACTACGCCACCGAGTTGTGGGATTACAGAGTTATTTTTGCTTTTATGTCTTTGTAATATTTCACTAATTATAAAAATCTGAGTAGCGTGTTAATACCAAAATTAAAATAATTAATCGCACATATGGCAATGATTTAAAAAAACTGAACTGAATTTGGCAATAGTGAAAATGTATTTTTAAGTTGATTCAGAAAGCATGGGTGAGTGCGGTTCAGAGTGACTTTTTAATACAAAAAAAAAGCTTTTTGTAATCAACTGATGGAGGCTTGTACAGTAGCTGCAGGATGCTTCATCTAATGAAGGACTGCAATCAATTCAATCACATGTGAAGTGAGCATTTTATAACAAATAAACCAGGCTGGTCGAACTTCTGAGAAGCCATTTCTACGGCTCATGGGTCTGGTACAGACAGATATGTCTATATCCCGTCATCAAACAGGTACTGTGCTTATAAATGCCTTATAACACAGTAACAGCACAAAATGTTCCTACTGTTCCAATAAATCTGATCTTGAAGCTTGGCAGGTGAAACCAAGACCATAATTAACAAATAAAAAAAAAAAAGAAAGAAAGAAAGAAAAGTCTTTTCATTCCTGGACACATAGGCCACATAAGTTTTGGGGTATTTTGACCTGATAAGACCTCTTACTGGAGCTCATGTGTCCATGGTAACAGAGAGGGGGGAGGGGCACGACTGGGCGTCCCTTGTGTCTGTTTTATGTCGGCTACCGGGAGCGTGCTGCTCTCTCCTTTTACGGTGTGTGGGAGGAAGAGAGCGAGTGAGAAGAGAGAGAATAGACAAAACGAAAGCAAACATGTTGGCGCACGTCCCTGCGCTCTCGGTAGCACTCCGGCTATAATGGGCCTAATGTCTCTGACTAAGCTAAAAAGGCTAACAGGAGACTTACTGAGAGACGGAATTCGAGGCAGCCGATGAGACAAAATGGAACACGCTTTTTAACCACTTGATTTATTCACCCCTGATAAGATTGTCTTTTGATACTGTGGCCAATAAGTGTATTGTGGGTAATGTAGGTTCACTGAGGTGATGTAGGAACAGCAGAAAATTCCCTAAACCATGTGACTCACCATAAATGACAGCATGATCGAGAAGTTTGCCCTCATCACAAACAGCCACCGTTTTTATGTGTGACTGAGGTACAGGCTGATAATGGAGCTGTAAAATACTGTCGCATGTGTGTGAGTACATGTGCGCCCGTGTGTGTATGTGTGTCTGTGTGTGTGTGTGTGTGTGTGTGTTTGTGTGTGTTGGTCTGTTAGGGGATAAGCCATTATCCTCTCCACATAATGATATAACGTTAATGGAAACTTAAGCAGTTTGTTTTTGCCCTTAGTATAATTGAAAAGGCCGAGTATGGAAGCTGGCGAAAGCATGAAATAGTCTTGTTCTTCATTATTCTTTAAAAGGATTTAGTTAATAAAAGGGCTGAACAACCTACTCCAGACTGAGATATATTATTTATGCGCGAACATCAACCTGGAAGCAGACAGCAGGTTCGAATCCAGGACGATAAAGCGGCTATCCGTGACTTGGTAATCACTGGGAGCTAACTGGTCAAGCTCCTGCAGGAACGTAACTCACAGCAACTCAGCAATCGCCAGCCAATCATGGACATCTGTGAGCTGTTTGTGCAAAGGGGCGGGCTGTGCTTTCCTGCCGTGTGTGCATGTGGAACAGCTCGTAAAGACGTGGGTGTTGTGTGTTTCAGAAAGTGGTTAATACAGGTGATAGGTGGGAATTGGATATGATTAAATTAGAGGAGAAAATTTGGAGGGTTGTGATGGGAACATTGTTTAACATCATTTTTAGTCACCGGATATAATATGATTAATTACAAGATTTAACTGGCACTTTCATAACACCTAATAAAGTTGGTATTCATTTAGTGTTACATGTGCTGTTCTTTTTAATTATGTAAACAAAATTGACAACTTTTTCTGCCAACAATCATTCGAACCTCTTACACTGGTCTATAGCCAAATTGCTTCTGAAATATAGAGTCAGATTTTACTCATTTTGGCACATTGACAAGGTGCATGACTATTAGCATTAACTCAGCGATCACGTTGTCAAATTAGAATTATATTAGAGTCTATATATACATATATACATACACATATATATACACACACACACACACACATATATATATATATATACACACACACATAGAGGATTTTCTGAGTAGATCCTTCCGTAGGAGAGTGCTCAATACTTTTTGGTAGAGCAAATAACAAAAGGACAGGACAAAGACTTTCTATTGAAACTCCATTTATCACTACAGATCTGTTTCGAGGGGTGGTGAAACCATCCTCTCTCTTCAGGTGATTATAGAAGAATATATAATCATCTGAAGAGAGAGGATGGTTTCACCACCCCTCGAAACAGATCTGTAGTGATAAATGGAGTTTCAATAGAAAGTCTTTGTCCTGTCCTTTTGTTATTTGCTCTACCAAAAAGTATTGAGCACTCTCCTACGGAAGGATCTACTCAGAAAATCCTCTACATATATATATATATATATATACACACACACACACACACACAGTCGGCACCCTACTTACGCTGGGTAGGAAATCCCCGGGTTACAATCCCCTCTTACGAAAGAAATTCAAACACGCCAATCAAAATTTCACACGATGCGTGAGTTGCTCTCTCATTGGCTGTCTCTCAACACCCCGCCCTGCCCCGCTGGCCTCCCATTGGCTAGGAGGGAAGAGGCAGAACCAGGAGACCTTAAAGCAGAAATACAGTGAGGACCTCTGACCTTTCAAGAGACAGAAGGAACCTTAACTCTTTAGTTTTTAGTTTAGTTTTTTAAATAAATGTGGGCGCATTTGAGCTCATCTGGAATTCTGATCCCTCAAGGCATTAAGTTAAAGTTGAGTTTGGACCTTCGAGCAGGGAATTCACTTTGAATTCCACGTCTTGTGGGCGTGGCCCTCAGCGTGCGCGCGTGCGGGCGAGAGAGAGAAAGGTGTGTGTGTTAATAAAAAATGTTCAATAACGGTTTAATTCATAAATATGTTAATAAAATTTTAATATTTTAATAAAATGTTTAAATTGTTTAATAAATAATTTTCTTTTACTTTTAACACATATTTCATAGAACATTTGTGGACTTTTATAATTTTTAAAGGGTTTATGGGGTTTATCCGTCCAAAGACTGGAGACTTGGAACGAATTAGGCGTTTAACATGTAAAATGCGACCCATACTGACGAAATCCCCGTGTTCCGAAAAAGGCTCTGGAACGGATTAATTTCGTACGTAGGGGGCCGACTGCATATACTAGTCCTTCTCAAAAAATTAGCATATTGTGATAAAGTTTATTATTTTCTGAAATGTACTGATAAAAATTAAACTTTCATATATTTTAGATTCATTGCACACCAACTGAAATATTCCAGGTCTTTTTTTGTTTTAATACTGATCATTTTGGCATACAGCTCATGAAAACCCAAAATTCCTATCTCAAAAAATTAGCATATGATGTTCAGGTAGTCTAAACGAGCTATTAACCTAATCATCTGAATCAACCAATTAACTCTAAACACCTGCAAAAGATTCCTGAGGCTTTTAAAAACTCCCAGCCTGCTTCATTACTCAAAACCGCAATCATGGGTAAGACTGCCGACCTGACTGCTGTCCAGAAGGCCATCATTGACACCCTCAAGCAAGAGGGTAAGACAGAAAGAAATCTCTGAGCGAATAGGCTGTTCCCAGAGTGCTGTATCAAGCCACCTCAGCGGGACGTCTGTGGGAAGGAAAGAGTGTGACAGAAAACGCTGCACAACCAGAAGAGGTGACCGGACCCTGAGGAAGATTGTGGAGACGGGCCGATTCCAGACCTTGGGGGACCTGTGGAAGCAGTAGACTGGGCTACAGGTGCCGCATTCCCTGGGTCAAGCCACTTTTGAACCAGAAACAGCGGCAGAAGCGCCTGACCTGGGCTACAGAGAAGCAGCACTGGACTGTTGCTCAGTGGTCCAAAGTACTTTTTTCGGATGAAAGCAAATTTTGCATGTCATTCGGAAATCAAGGTGCCAGAGTCTGGCGGAAGACTGGGGAGAAGGAAATGTCAAAATGCCTGAAGTCCAGTGTCAAGTACCCACAGTCAGTGATGGTCTGGGGTGCCATGACAGCTGCTGGTGTTGGTCCACTGTATTTTATCAAGGACAGGGTCAATGCAGCTAGCTATCAGGAGATTTTGGAGCACTTCATGCTTCCATCTGCTGAAAAGCTTTATGGAGATGAAGATTTTCATTTTTCAGCACAACCTGGCACCTGCTCACAGTGCCAAAACCACTGCTAAATGGTTTAATGACCATGGTATTACTGTGCTCAATTGGCCTGCCAACTCTCCTGACCTGAACCCCATAGAGAATCTGTTGGATATCGTGAAGAGAAAGTTGAGAGACACCAGACCCAACACTGTGGATGAGCTTAAGGCCGCTATCGAAGCATCCTGGGCCTCCGTAACACCTCAGCAGTGCCACAGGCTGATTGCCTCCATGTATGAACTTTATCACAATATGCTAATTTTTGAGAAGGACCAGTATATATATATATATATATATATATATATATATATATATATATATATATATATATATATATATATATATATATGAAAGTTGTTAAATCTAGACCAAAGAAGATATCTAATAATATTACACCACTTTAATGTACATCATATTTTGAAAACTTATTCCATGGCTTAAATCAATCTCCAGAAAAAAGTGATTTTTATATATACATTGCTAATTTTGTGAATTCTATTAGCGATGATTTGATAGAAGTTACAACTGACAATGAAGGTTTGGATAGAGTAATTTCATGTCAGGAAATTGTGGATGTTATTAATCATTTGCAAAACGGAAAAGCACCAGGTCTATGTGGTTTACCCATAGAATTCTTTAAGAATGCCTCACTGAGTTGGATTGAAATGTTAAAAACTTTGTTTAATGCTGTGTTATCTTCAGGTAAATATCCAGATATGTGGCCTATGGGAGTAATCTTACCACTGTAGAAAAATGGTAGTGTTAATTCACCTTCAAATTATCGGCCTATTACTCTGGTAGAGGTTTCAGGGAATTTTTTTTTCTAAATTAATATGCAATAGACTTTACAATCTGGTTGAAATCAACAAAACTGTTATACCTGAACAAGCTGGCTTCAGAAAGGGTTTTCAAACAGTAGATAATATTTTTGTTTTAGATACTATTATTACAAAGTACCGATCTCTATACAAGGGAAGGCTTTACTGTGCGTTTATTGACCTAAAGGCTGCTTTTGATTCTGTATCGCACTATGGCTTGTTGTACAAGTTATGGACTAACAATGTAAGAGGAGAAGTTTTCCGCCTTATTCAAAACATGTATTCAAAAGTAGTATCATGTGTTGCTGTGAAAGATGGTTCCTCTGATGTGTTTGATTGTTTATATGGTGTGCGCCAAGGTTGTCAGATGTCACCGTTATAATTTTATTATACGTAAATGATATCATAGAATTTCTTGGTGAGGATGGCGATAGGTGTGTTGAAATAGGCACACTTCAGGTTCTAATGTTATTGTTTGCAGATGATATGGTAATTATTGAGAGTAGTGTTGTTGCATTGCAAAGGAGATTAGATAAAATGTGTGTATTGTAATAAATGGCAATTGAGTGTTAATATTAATAAAACTAAAGTAGTTATATTCCGTAAAGCAGGCCGTCTTAGGAAGTATGAAACGTTCCATTTTAACGGATCTAAGATTGAGATAATGTCATCCTATAAGTATTTAGGTGTGCATCTCTCTTGTTCAGGGTCATGGTATGTCACACAAAAAGAGCATTAAAACGTAATGTAAATAATTACTTAAATTTGCCTGTTAATGTATTATTGCACATTTTTTATATCAAGGTGATCCCTCTGTTATCTTTATGGCTCCGAGATCTGGGGTTTCTATCCAGCTCCCAATGTTGAACGGGTAGTAGATAACTATTATAAACAGGTTCTTCATTTGGGTAGATCATCACCATGTATCACTGCTAGCGGTGAATTGGGTCGCTTCTGAATTAGAGTCAATTTTTAGGTAAAAATTATAAAATTTTGGGTTACAATTTTACACCAAGATGTTAATAATATTTTGTGTAAAGTGTATAGTTTCCAATACTCGCTTGCAGAAAAGGGCAAACGTTGTTGGGCTCTTAATGTTAAAAATCTGCTTTTTAGTTATGGATTTGGATACGTTTGGTTGAATCAGGATGTTGGTTGTGTAAAATCTTTTATTTTGGAATTTAAACAAAGGTGTATCCATATAGATTATCAAAATTGGTTTGAGAGCATTAATAAATGTACCAAAGTTGGATTTATTGAGAAGTGTGAAGAAAAAAGTGAAATTTGAGGAATATTTATGAGTTATACAAGAACCAATCTATAGAATACCTCTATGTCGTTTTCGCTGCTCTAATCATAGCCTGCTTATTGAAGAAGGAAGGAAGATGAAACTGCTGCGTCACGAAAGGTTATGTCCTGTTTGTATAATACCTAATGTGGAATCTGAATATTATTTTTGCTTGATTTGTCCATTTTACAATAGTTTGAGAGGCGATATACTACCAAGTAATTTTGTTAAAGACCCAAATAAAGATAAATTTGTTCAATTGATGTCAACTACAAATGTTACCCATATTAATGCCTTAGCTAAATATGTATTTCTTGGTTTGAAACGGAGATGTAATTTTTTGTCAAATATAAAGGACTGAACATTGTATATTTTACGACACTTCAACTGTATTCTTTCATCTGTGCATCTGTAAAATGGACCTGTAGCCACTTTACGTGAAATCATTCATTTTATATATATATATATATATATATATATATATATATATATATATATATACACACACACACACACATACATATATACATACATACATACACACACACACACACACACACACACAGTAAGCCCTTGCCCATTCGCAGCCGATTCCCATATTCATGGAATTTACTCTTAAAAGCTTTTTTTCAAAATGTTTGTAAATTAGCTTCAGCCCCGGCAAATTATACAAGTACATATACATCATCACAACATTACTGGCACATAATTCAAGTTAAGCCAATGGCCGAGAGGTTTTGTTTCTCCCTCCTGCTGATTGGTTGCAGATGATGTGTACACCTCTTTCTTTATCATTCGCGGACAAGTTATCAACGTGAGTGTGTGTGTTTATGTACAACAGACACACACACACACACACACACACACACACACACACACACACACACAGCGCTATGAATGTATAACAGCTATTGTAGAAAAGCACTATGAATTATAACAATGGAATTATTTGCATGTGCATGAATGATATGATTGGTATGAATGGGACTGATATGTTGTAGTATGGACTGGAAGGTAAGGTAAGGAATCTGGGTTAATACTATAGCCATCCATTACCAGGAGTCCATGGGAGCTAACTGGCTGAGTTCTCACGGAAGGGAGGGATGGCATACACTCCTGTCACTCACAGTGATCCTTGCTGATCATGGGCGCCTGTGAGCTCATTTGTACTAGGGCAGAGGTCGGGAACCTATGGCTCTCGAGCCATATATGGCTCTTCCGGAGACGTCATATGGCTCCCAGACAGTTTGGAGTTGAGGGGGCCAAAAAAAATTAAATTAAATTAAATTAAAATATATATATATTTTGGAACTGGTTTTAAAATACTAGTGATAATCTTAATAATATTAAGTAATTTAAAATTAGTTTTAAAGATACATTTTAAAAGTCAGGGGTGGGTTGCGGCACTTGCAATCCGCCGGTGACCCGAGGATCAGGTCGGGAACCAATCGATCGCAAGTACGTCACGGGTCATTGTCAATGTACGGAAATTAATTTTATCAGAGATAAAATTTCAACCCTTCAACCCGCTTCAACCCTTGTAACAGAAAAGATGGCGAAAAGAAAAAAAGACGATGATTACCGTACATTCCAGGCTGCGTGGACAGAGGAATTTGCATTTGTGGAGAGAGCAGGATCCGCAGTATGCCTAATATGCAATGACAAAATTGCATCAATGAAACGCTCAAATATAAAGCGGCGCCGATACAGCGTCATGCTTCTTTTGCATTGAAATATCCACCAGGGGACAGCAGGAAAAAGGCATGCGAAGAGCTGCAACGGAAAGTGCAGGCGAGCCAGCAGCAACTGCGTGTCTGGACCACGCATAAGGTGACGGTAATTCCGCTTAGCTTTGCGGGTGCTTTGGCAATAGTGAAGAGTGGAAAGCCGTTCACAGATGGCGAATATGCCAAAACATTTATGCTTGATGTGGCCAATGAACTTTTTGATGACTTTCCAAATAAAGCCAAGATAATCAAAAAAATAAAAGACATGCCACTGTCAGCAAGAACGGTTCACGATCGGAGCATCATGATGGCGAATCAAGTCGAGGAAACACAAATTAAGGACATAAACGCTGGGACATACTTTTCTCTCGCGTTAGATGAGTCAACAGACGTTAGCAATCTATCTCAGTTCAGTATAATTGCCAGGTATGCTACAGGTGACACTGCGTGAAGAAATCTTGGCTGTTTTGCCAATGAAAGAGACAACAAGAGGAGAGGATTTATTCATGTCGTTCATGGAGTTTGCTAAAGAAAAAAATACCACTGGATAAACTTATTTCTGTGTGCACTGATGGTGCACCATGCATGTTGAGGGGGAAGAACAAAGGGTTTGTAGCACTTCTCTGTGAGCATGAAAAGAGAGCAATCCTAAGTTTTCATTGCATCCTGCACCAGGAGGCGCTTTGTGCTCAGACGTGTGGCCAGCAACTTGGTGAGGTGATGTCGCTGGTCATTCGAGTGGTCAACTTCATTGTCACCCGAGCTTTAAATGATCGGCAGTTTAATGCTCTGTTGGAAGAAGTTGGGAATCAATATCCCGGTCTGATTTTACACAACAGCGTCGTTGGTTGTCCAGGGAAGGCGCCCAACCGTTTTGCAGCTTGCCTGAGTGAAATACGGATTTTTCTAGAAATGAAAGGCGTCAAGCATCCTGAGCTGGACAATACTGCCTGGCTCCTGCATTTTCACTATCTTGTGGACATAACTGGCCATCTAAACCAGCTTAATGTGAAAATGCAAGGTATTGGGAATACAATCTCATCCCTTCAACAAGCAGTGTTTGCATTTGAAAGCAAGCTGGAAGTTTTTCTCAGGGACATTGAAACAGGTCGTCTTCTACACTTTGAAGGACTGCAGCAATTTAGAGATGCATGCTTAGCAAGCGACCCCACACAACATCTGGATCTCCAGCAGCTAGCTGACTATACGTCCAATCTCCTGCAGTCATTCAAGGCACGTTTTGGAGAATTTCGTGCGAACACTGGTCTTTTCAAATTCATCACTCATCCACATGAGTGTGAAGTGGACAAAATCAACCTGATGTGCATCCCCGGAGTCTCCATCGCAGACTTTGAGCTGGAAGTTGCAGACCTGAAGGCATCTGATATATGGATGACTAAGTTCAAGTCACTTAATGGAGAGTTGGAAAGACTTGCACGACAGCGAGCAGAGCTGGCGAGGGAACACAAGTGGTCAGAAATAAAAAAGCTTCAACCCGAAGACCAGCTAATTCTTAAAACTTGGAACGAGCTTCCTGTGACATATTACACAATGCAGCGTGTGAGTATTGCCGTACTGACCATGTTTGGCTCTACGTATGCATGTGAGCAGTCATTCTCGCATATGAGAAACATTAAGACCAACCTACGCTCGCGTTTAACTGATGGAAGCCTCAACGCCTGCATGAAACTCAACCTCACTACATATGAACCAGACTACAAGGCCATCAGCAAAACCATGCAGCACCAGAAGTCGCATTAAAAGTAAACCTTTTATTATTATTATTATTATTTGTTTAAAATACTATATGGCTCTCAAAAAATATATATCTAGAAATAATTTAGTTTTATGGCTCTCCAGGTCAAAAAGGTTCCCGACCGCTGTACTAGGGGGAATATAGCGCTTTCCCTCCGTGTGTTAGAACCACCCCCCCAAAATGCGCATGGCATGGCAGTTCAAAAAGAGGCAGGTGGCTAGCATTGCATGTCCTGGAAGGAGTGCACACACGTTTTCACCTGGTGGGTGGTATTCATGTGACAGGGAAGGTAATAACATATGGATGGGAATTGGATACAAATAAATTAGGAAGAAAATGGAGGGGGAAGTGCTCATGAAGGATGCGTGATTTATAAAGGGAAGGGATCGGACTTCAAATCTGAAGTCACTAAATATATCTTTACCGAATCTAGGAATAAAATTTATGTACAGTAGGCCCGACATTGGCAGGGTTCGGTTCAGAGCTCTCCTGCGAATCGAGATAATCCGCGAGTTCTGTACCCGGAAGTAAAACCCCATGTTTCACGTTACATGCACGAATGAGCGGCCGAAAGTAAAATACTATGTATCTATTACATGGGTTAAAATATGCTTCTTAAACACATTCTATATACAGTCTTCTCATTAATACAGTATTAATCGAGTGACATGTAGTAATGATTAAGAAAAACTTTAAGTTTAACTTTTATTTTTATTGATGATGAAATATAAACATTATACAGCATATACTGTTGTGAAGCACTCGTTTTAAAGTCTTTTACAATTATTATTCCAGTACAGTACCTAAGTTAATTCTGAGAATGTTTATGTGTTAGATTTTATGTTCTGTAGCATGTTTAACAAATGATACCAAAAGGACAAACTTTTTTACGCTTCATGTCCTTTTACATTGAACTTGGAGTGACGTCATCAAGATGGCGCTGCCTAGAGGGTAACGTCGTGGAGTTCTCAGAGTCAAATTGTTTCTTTGTTTGTTTTAATTAGTTTGTTCATTTTTTGCACTATGCTCGTCTATGATCGGTCGACCCTACTACAGCTATGAGCAGCTTCAGCTTCGGGCAACAAAGCACGCAACAACTTCTATTGTGTGCTGCTATGCTATGCTATGCTATGGTAGCTCAATGCTAACAATAAGCCCAGGTGGAGTTCTCGGATTCTCCGGCACTTGGTTAGCACTTCCGGCCATACTGCTCGAAAATGTTCAGTCCCTGCGAAACAAGATGGACGAGCTCAGATTGCAGAGCAGAGAGATCTACAGGACTGTGTTTCTGTGAAACATCGCTCAAGGAGAGTACACCCGATAAGGCGATTATACCAGCCGGCTAAACGGCCTTCATCCCTTGCAATCCCAAGCGCCGGAGTCGTCGTTCGGCCCCTTCTCGCCTGGGCTTCTTTGTTAGCTGGGATGCGGCTCGCATTGAGCTGCCTACCATAGCATGTAGTTCTGCTAATAGCATGTAAGCTCTGCTAATAGCATGTTAGCTCCGCTTAGTTATACACGCCCGAAGATACTCCAATCTTATAGCTGTAGTATAGCTGAGTCGACCGGTTGTAGACAAGCATAGTGCAAAACATGAACAAACAAAACAACAAATAAAACAAATTAAAACGAACAAAGAGACAATTTGACTCTGAGAACTCCGCAACGTCGCCCTCTGGGCAGCGCCATCTTGGAGACGTCAGTCCAACTTCAATGTAAAAGGACATGAAAAGTACTGTAATAAAGTTTATCCTTTTGTTATCGTTTGTTAAACATGCAACAGAACATTAAATCTCACGTATAAACATGAACTTAGGTACTGTACTAGAATAATAACAGAAAAATATTTTAATACAACAGTTCAGAGAAAAGCGTCGTTTCTCAGGAAAAGTCTGATTTCTTCAGAAGAGACATCCAGCGTTTTCTATCGCTTAGCCAGAGAAAACGCATAGCGTTTGAGTGGTATCATGGAGCTTAACTGGTAATTAAAACACACACAAAAAAATAGGCTTGTTGACAACTTGTGCGCAAATGAGAAAAAAGGGGCGGGACATCAGCTCAACCAATCAGGAGAAAGGAGGACCGCCATTGGATGAATTTGAATCATGTGCCGGTTGCTCGGCAGTCAGCGAATACTCAAACCGTGGGTGCAAAACCGCGAATAGTCAAGGGCATACTGTAAATAGGTTCAGTGCCAGAACATTTACTCAGGTGCAGTAGGTCATGGGTTCAAAGCCTGCACACGGTGGGAGTTTGACATGCACTGAATTTCCACCTAAAATTGCAGGGTTTTATTCATAATTATTTGGTAATATATAAATATGATAGTCAATGCAGCCGTGAGGGGGGGGGGGGGGGCACAAACAAGTGCCCGACCTCACGCCGGTCCCAAGCCCGGATAAATGCAGAGGGTTGCGACAGGAAGGGCATCCGGCGTAAAACTTTTGCCAGAATACAAAATGCAAACCATAAAGACAAATTTCATACCGGATCGGTCGAGGCCCGGGTTAACAACGACCGCCATCAGTGCTGTTAACCAACAGGGTGCTGGTGGAAATTGGATTACTGTTGGTCGAAGAAAGAGAGGCGGGAGGCGTGTCCGTAGGCGGAGAGAGAAGAAGAAAAGCACGAGTTTAGGACTGAGAGTAGGGACTTTGAATGTTGGAACTATGACAGGAAATGATAGAGAGCTAGCTGACATGACGCAGAGGAGGAAGGTGGACATACTGTGTGTTCAGGAGACCGGGTGGAAAGGTAGCAAGGCTAGAAGCTTAGGAGTGGGGTTTAAGCTGTTTTATCATGATGTGGATGGGAAGAGAAATGGAGTAGGCGTCATCTTGAAGGAGGGGTTTGTCAGGAATGTTCTAGAAGTGAAAAGAGTGTCAGACAGAGTGATGAGTCTCAAGTTAGAAATTGAAGGCGTGATGTTCAATGTTGTTAGTGCTTATGCCCCACAGGCAGGATGTGAGCTAGCAGAGAAGGAGAGATTCTGGAGGGAGTTAGATGAAGTGATACAGAGTACCCCCAGAGGTGAAAGAGTGGTCATTGGGGCAGACTTCAATGGACATGTTGGTGCAGGCAACAGAGGGGACGAGGACGTGATGGGCAGGTTTGGTATCCAGGACAGGAACGCAGAAGGACAGATGTTGGTAGATTTTGAAAAAGGGATGGAAATGGCTGTGGTGAATACTTTCTTCCAGAAGAGACAGGAGCATAGGGTGACTTATAAAAGCGGAGGTAGGAGCACACAGGTAGACTACATCTTGTGTAGGCGATGTAATTTGAAGGAAGTCAGTGATTGCAAAGTAGTAGCGGGTGAGAGTGTTGCCAAACAGCATAGGATGGTGGTGTGCAGGATGATCCTGATGGTAAGAAACGTGAAGAAGGCAAAGGCAGAGCAGAAGACAAAGTGGTGGAAGCTGAAAAAGGAAGAGTGTCGTGTTGTTTTCAAAGAGGAGTTGAAACAGGTTTTGGGTGGTCAGGAAGTGCTTTCAGATGACTGGACAACTACAGCTAATGCGAAATGCGATCAGGGAGACAAGTAGAAGACTACATGTCCTCTGAAAGGACAGTAGATAAGGAGACTTGGTAGTGGAATGAGGAAGTGCAGGAGTGTGTACAAAAAAAAAGGTTGGCTAAGAAGAAATGGGACATAGAGAGGACCGAAGAGAGTAAACAGGAGTACAGGGAGACACAGCGTAAGGCGAGGGTAGCAGTGTCAAAGGCCAAACAGAGGGCGTATGATGACTTGTATGCTAGGTTGGACAGTAAGGAGGGAGAAAATTATCTATACAGGTTGGCACAGCAGAGAAATAGACATGGGAAGGACGTGCAGCAAGTTAGAGTGATTAAGGACAGAGTGGGAATATTGACTGATGACAGAAGTGTGCTGGGAAGATGGAAAGATTACTTTGAAGAGCTGATGAATGAGGAAAGGCAGTTGGTCCTGATAACATACCGGTGGAGGTATGGAAGTGTCTAGGAGAGGTAGCAGTAGATTTTCTGACAGGAACATTCAACAAGGTCTTAGTGAGTGAGAGGTTGCCGGAGGAATGGAGGAGAAGTGTGCTTGTGCCCATTTTTAAGAACAAGGGAGATGTGCAGAGTTGTGGCAACTACAGAGGGATAAAGTTGATGAGCCATACGATGAAGTTATGGGAAAGAATAGTGGAAGCTAGACTGACAGACGAGGTTAGACAAGATTCCCCATGGACTATGATGTTTGCTGATGACATTGTGATATGTAGTGAGAGCAGAGAACAAGTACAGGAAAATCTATAGAGGTGGAGGTATGCCCTGGAAAAGAGAGGAATGAAGGTTAGCCTCAGTAAGACAGAATACATGTGTGTGAACAACAAGGACCAAAAAGGAACGGTGAGGTTACAGGGAGCAGAGATAAGGAAGGTGGAGGATTTTAAGTACTTCGGGTCAACAGTCCAGAGCAATGGAGAGTGTGGAAAAGAGGTGAAGAACCGTGTGCAGGCAGGTTGGAATGGTTGGAGAAAAGTATCCGGTGTGATGTGTGATAGGAAGGTATCGGCAAGAATGAAGGGAAAAGTGTACAAGATGGTGATGAGGCCACCGATGTTGTATGGTTTAGAAACAGTGGCCCTGGGGGAAAAGACAGGAGGCAGAGCTGGAGGTAGCAGAGATGAAAATGTTGAGGTTCTCTTTGGGAGTAATGATGATGGATAGGATCAGGAATGAATACATCAGAGGGACAGCACATGTAAGACGTTTTGGAGACAAAGTCAGAGAGGCTAGATTGAGAAGGCTTGGACATGCACAGATGAGGGATAGTGAGTATATTGGTAGTCGGATGTTGAGGTTGGAACTACCAGGCAGAAGGCCGACAAGAAGACCAAAGAGAAGATTTATGGAATGTGGTGAAGGAGGACATGAAGGTAGTTGGAGTAAGAGGAGAAGATACAGAGGATAGGGTGAGATGGAGGCGGATGGTTTGCTGTGGCGACCCCTGAAGGGAAAAGCCGAAAGGAAAAGAAGAAGAAGAAGATATAAATATGATAATTATCAGTAATGACTGGATTTTAAAATTTCTTGTATTCGTTCTTTTCAGACAAAACAATAAATGATGCGATCTAAATCTGGTATTGCATCATATTGTCTGTAGAAGTCATGAACAGTGCAGTGTTATCTCCATGAACTCAGCTTCCATCAGTTTGCTAAGCTGTTTGGTTTTTGCACCCGAGCCTAGTGGCTCATCAGGCTGGTGCTTATCCCCAGTTTCCTTAGCGTGAAACAACTAGGTGTACAATTCCTCGAGGATGGGACGCTGGTCCATCACAGGTTACCTTCCCAGTATTTTTCCTGGTACCCATTTATACTGCAGGGTGGACAGAGACACACATGGTTAAGACCTTGCCCAGGGCTATTAGCACGGTGAGGATATCTAATGGGGATCACTTTGCGAAGCACATTGCTCTATATCTTGACATCTCTACATGGAGCTTCATGTTTGATATACAGTGGAACCTCAACTTATAAAAGCCCCAACAAACGAAAAATCCAGTTTATGAAAAACATTTTCCTAAAATTTTTGCCTCTGGATACGAACAAGTTCACGTTACGAAAGCACCATCTCAAAAATTCAAACAATGCACAAGTTGCTCTATCATTGACTATCTCCCAACACCCCGCCCCGCTGGCCAGGAGGGGTGATGCTGCTTCCTCCCATTGGCTATTATGGAGCTGCATCTCCATAATGCTTTTTGTGTAAAGGACAGGGTTACTGTTGTTTCATGAGTTTTTCAAGTCTGCTCATTGCAACTTTATTTTTTTGGCTCAGACTTTTAACCTCGCATAAACATTTGTAAGATTATAACTGCTAAGAAGACATGGTCAACATACACACAGACACACACGCGCGTGCACATTTTACATGTAAAATGTGGTTCAATTTACGAAAAATCCAGGTTACAAAACCACTTCTGGTACGGATTAATTTCGTAAATTGAGGTTCCACTGTAATTGTGTAGATATCAAATGTAAAAAAAAACCCAAAAAACCTTAAATATCTTAAAAACAGCCATTTTGTCATATTTGAATTCAACACAGCCAAAAATAATAATAAATAGCGCTAATAAATAGCGCATTTCTTTCTGAAGCAGACAACTTTGAAAACTTTCTATAACCAGTGTAATTAGTCTGGGTTGTAGATTGGAAACTCTGTTGATATTAAGCAAGTGACTGGGTACAACCGGAACAAGTCACCAGTCTATTGCAGGGGGTAACACAGACAAAAACAAAAATATATTCATGCCTACAGGCAAATTTGAACAGTTAGTTCACCGAATGTTTTTGGACTGTGGGAGGAAACCGGAGTACTCCGATAAATCGAACGCAAGTACAAAAAGCCCTTGTCAGCCATCAGAGTTGACGCTAAATCCCTCTCACTGTGCAAACAACTGAGGCACAGTGACACCCTGATTATGTCAAAATTCAATAAATCTTGTATTATTTATTCATTTTATTTGCAAATAATTCAGGAAAGTAGATTGATTTATTCTCACTTCAATACTTGCACTGATTTCTGACACATAATCCCAGTGAGGTTGAAACCATTTCCAGGTTGTAACACGACAAAATGTGGAACAGGTCAAGTGGGGAATACTTATGCAAGCCACTGCATATTAATAAAAAATATCACACATGCTCATTGGTTATTGAGATCCCCCTCCCCACCCAAGCATGCAATTAGAATATGTACCAATGGCACAGTCATCCTCTCATGTGTTCTGTCAGATACGCACCCCCAGGATCTCCCCTAAAACATTTCATGATTTCATGTTGAATCATCAGACAGAGGGCTGAGGATTTCCCCATCATTACACCATTCTAAAGATACATTGTCAACATATCATGCTGACAGCGAGCACATTGCAAGTCATAGTGAGAAAATAAAGAGAGATGCGTTCGAAAGCTTTTAACAAAAGCGGAGAGACAGCAGGATTTCACCACGTGAAAACTTATATATAAACATGTAAATTAAAAGGAATCGGTTTGAATAAAGCTATTGAGATAGGTTTCGCTTGGGCTGTATGAATAAGTGCCAGGATGGCATGGCGGTGCAGTGCTTAGAAGTTCCTGGGTTCGAGTCCCAGGCTTGACCGTTTCTATGTGGGGATTGCATGTTCTTCTCGTGCTCTGGTTTCCTCCCACAGTCCAAAGACATGCACATTAGGCTAACTGGCTATTCCATATTGAAACTGGGTGTGAGTGGCTGTGCATGTTGCCCTGCGTTGGTCTGACAAGCTTTTCAAGGCATAAAATGCATTTGCCCAGTGTTGGCTGAGATAGACTTTAGCCTTGCAGTGACTAATAGTGGGGATTAAGTGGTTTGACAAATGAGTAAGTGAATAATTCCACCTCTCTCATACTTCAGTTCATTTTCTGTAACAGCTTAATCCCAATTAGGGTCGTGGAGAGGCTGGCACTCATCCCAGCCGACTCTGGGCGAGGGAAGAGTACACGCTGGACAGCTCGCTAGGCCATCGCAAAGCGGGAACACGCTGACGACTATGCAGCTCCTCTTGTCGAAAGTCAGCAATGGTTCTTTTACATGAACCTCACACCATAGACAATGAGAGATATGGCCAGCCTACGATAACCCAGTTAACTGCACTGGGGGGGACAGTGACAACCTGTGGAGAGTGGGACTTGAACCCCCAACCTGAGGATCAGCGATCCAGCACCTTTACCACTAGGCCACCACTGCCCTTCTCTCTCATACTTAAGTATCCTTATTGTATTCTGATTAGAACACCGTCTTCTGTGGTTCCGTTTCAAAATTCATTTACCTACAAGGGAACAATCCTACTCAACAAATTTTAATTTTATAACGAATAAAAACTGATTTGATTCATAATTATTTTCTTTGCTAAGACAGACAGACAGACAGACAGTGTAGTGTTTAACATAAATTAACTATGCGCTCAAAAATATTTTAAGGTGCACACACACACACACACACACACACATACATATATATATTTTTAATTTACATATATACAAATTCAATATATATATATATATATATATATATATATACGGATTAATTTTGTAAGTAGGGGCTGACTGTATGTGTGTGTGTGTGTATATATATATATATATATATATATAATAAAAATAAAAGGACAGGACAAAGACTTTCTATTGAAACTCCATTTATCACTACAGATCTGTTTCGAGGGGTGGTGAAACCATCCTCTCTCTTCAGGTGATTATAGAGAGGATGGTTTCACCACCCCTCGAAACAGATCTGTAGTGATAAATGGAGTTTCAATAGGAAGTCTTTGTCCTGTCCTTTTATTTTTATTGTTATTTGCTCTACCAAAAAGTATTGAGCACTCTCCTACGGAAGGATCTACTCAGAAAATCCAATATATATATATATATATATATATATATATATATATATATATTTATATATATATAAAATAAAAAGGTCCTTTTATTTTTATTGTTATTTGCTCTATCAAAAAGTATTGAGCACTCTCCTACGGAAGGATCTACTCAGAAAATTCTCTCTCTCTCTCTCTCTCTCTCTCTCTCTATATATATATATATATATATATATATATATATATATATATATATATATATATATATATAATTACGGAATTACGGGACCTGTTTGAAAGATCAGGCCCTCATTCAATATTAACTTGCTTCCTTGTGAGATCGGCGGTCTTCTCCCACGGAGCCACGGAGCACTCTGTTTTAATATCGTGCCGAAATAATTGCCTCCGTCACTGTATTTCCACTTTAAGGTCTCCTTTTGGTTCAATATCATCCCGATTGTAGAAAGGGTTTCGGTGATAACGAAATATAATGCTGCATGATCAATCTCAAAACAAGCCAACAGTCAACTCTCCTTCACACGTGTGACAAACAGGAAGTATGGGTACAGGAAGTTCAGATGCGTCATCCCTCCTAACCAATGGGAGGCCAGCGGGGTGGGATGTTGAGAGACAGCCAATGAGAGAGCAACTAGCGCATTGTGAGAAATTTTGATTTGCACATTTGAATTTTGAATGGCACATTTCATAAGAGGAGGTTGTTTTCGTATCACAAGGACGAAAACTTAGAAAATGTTTTTCGTAACCCGGAATTTTCGTACCCAGGGTGTTTCGTAAGTAGGGGGCCGACTGTGTGCGTGTGTGTGTGTGTGTGTATATATATATATATATATATATATATATATATATATATATATATATATATACACATACACACACACATACACACACACACTAGTCCTTCTCAAAAAATTAGCATATTGTGAGAAAGTTCATTATTTTCTGTAATGTACTGATAAACATTAGACTTTCATATATTTTAGATTCATTACACACAACTGAAGTAGTTCAAGCCTTTTATTGTTTTAATATTGATAATTTTGGCAAAAAAGTAAAGAAAAACCAAAAATCCCTATCTCAAAAAATTAGCATATTTCATCTGACGAAGAAAAAAAGTGTTTTTAATACAAAAATAAGTCAACCTTCAAACAATTATGTTCAGTTATGCACTCAATACTTGGTCGGGAATCCTTTTGCAGAAATGACTGCTTCAATGCTGCGTGGCATGAAGGCAATCAGCCTGTGGCACTGCTGAGGTGTTACGGAGGCCCAGGATGCTTCGATAGCGGCCTTAAGCTCATCCACAGTGTTGGTTCTGGTGTCTCTCAACTTTCTCTTCACAATATCCAACAGATTCTCTATGGGGTTCAGGTCAGGAGAGTTGGCAGGCCAATTGAGCACAGTAATACCATGGTCAGTAAACCATTTACCAGAGGTTTTGGCACTGAGCAGGTGCCAGGTCGTGCTGAAAAATTAAAATCTTCATCTCCATAAAGCTTTTCAGCAGATGGAAGCATGAAGTGCTCCAAAATCTCCTGACAGCTAGCTGCATTGACCCTGTCCTTGATAAAACACAGTGGACCAACACCAGCAGCTGACATGGCACCCCAGACCATCACTGACTGTGAGTACTTGACACTGGACTTCAGGCATTTTGGCATTTCCTTCTCCCCAGTCTTCCACCAGACTCTGGCACCGCGATTTCCGAATGACATGCAAAGTTGCTTTCATCTGAAAAAAGTACTTTGGACCACTGAGCAACAGTCCAGTGCTGCTTTTCTGTCGCTCAGGTCAGGCGCTTCAGCCGCTGTTTCTGGTTCAAAAGTGGCTTGACCTGGGGAATGCGGCACCTGTAGCCCAGTCCACTGCTTCCACAGGTCCCCCAAGGTCTGGAATCGGCCCTTCTCCACAATCTTCCTCAGGGTCCGGTCACTTCTTCTGGTTGTGCAGCGTTTTCTGTCACACTTTTTCCTTCCCACAGACGTCCCACTGAGGTGCCTTGATACAGCACTCTGGGAACAGCCTATTCGCTCAGAGATTTCTTTCTGTGTCTTACCCTCTTGCTTGAGGGTGTCAATGATGGCCTTCTGGACAGCAGTCAGGTCAGCAGTCTTACCCATGATTGCAGTTTTGAGTAATGAACCAGGCTGGGAGTTTTTAAAAGCCTCAGGAATCTTTTGCAGGTGTTTAGAGTTAATTGGTTGATTCAGATGATTAGGTTAAAAGCTCGTTTAGAGTACCCGAACATGATATGCTAATTTTTTGAGATAGGAATTTTGGGTTTTCATGAGCTGTATGCCAAAATCATCAGTATTAAAACAATAAAAGACCTGAAATATTTCAATCGGTGTGCAACGAATCTACAATGTATTAAAGTTTAATTTTTATTGGTACATTACAGAAAATTATGAAATTTATCACAATATGTTAATTTTTTGAGAAGGACTAGTATATATATATATATATATATATATATATATATATATATATATATATATACACACACATACACACACACACACACACACACACACACACAGGTATCCATCACCTTCCACGGTTAATTGGGACCTGCAACCGCCAAATTCCGCGAAGGATCAACCCCTCCTAACTGATGTATACGTGTATATAATATCAATAAATACATATTCAACACTATAAATGCTTATAATAACAACTAAACATTCAAAAAATAATTTTTTTTGAAAACATTTTGAAAATATTATTATGTGGAAAAAAAAAATTGTACAAAGTTGTCCATAAAAGCACACATCATTGACTAATAACAATTTAACTTATAACAACTCAAAAAACATTATAATAATAATCATAATTATTTTAAAATTCGTTTACTGTTGATGAACTGACAACATATTGTGGTAAGCTATTCCACTACGATTACTAAAAAAGTATTTTCTAACATCCAATCTTGATCTTTTAACTTGCATCATATGGGAATGGCCCCTAAGGCCACTATATTCCCTCAACTCAAAGAAAGCACTACTGTCAATATTCACAAAACCATTCAAAAATTTGAAAACTTCAATGAGATCTCCTCTGATGCGTCTATTCTCTAAAGTAGTTAGTCCAAGTTCCCTCAACCTGTCTTCATAATCCAAATTCTCAAGTCCAGGGACCATCTTAGTAGCCCTCCTCTGGACTTTTTCCAAAATGTCCCTTGTCCTTCTGTAAGAACGGGAACCATAACGGAACACAATACTCTAAGTGTGGTTTGACACAGCTTTTATACAATACTAAAAAAGACTCTTTGGTAATATAATTGAAGGACCTTTTAATGAGTCCTAAAACTCTTATCTTTTGCAGCTGCATGCTAATGTGCTTTGAAAATTACAATTTGTTTGTAAATAATATACATATAGGTCTTTTTCACATTTTTTCTCCATTCATATTGTAATCATAACAGGGGTTTTTCGCCCCAAAGTGCATAACCTTACATTTTTTGCTATTAAAGCAAAGTAACCTCTCTTTGGACCATGAATCTAATTTTTTCCAAGTCATTTTTAACACAATCATAGTCTACCAAGGAAAGTATTGGATAAAAAATTTTGTATCATCAGCAAAGATTTTACTTTTTGCTGTCAGCATACCAGGCAAATCATTAACAAAGACTAAAAATAAGACAGGTCCTAAGACCGAGCTTTGAGGGACACCACTTGTTACTCTCAATAAAGATGACTTGCTACCATTGACACACACATTGTTTACTGCCTCTAAGAAAGTCTTCAATCCAGTAATTAAGTTTTCCTACTATGCCATACTTAATAAGCTTATAAATCAGTCTAGTGCCTGGAACTGAGTCGAAAGCTTTATAGTAGTTTAAATACAAAGTGTCAAATGGTAAACCCTCATCGTATAACGTTGTCCATTCCTCTAGGGTAGATAACAAGTTGGTAAGACATGACCTTCCCCTACGGAAGCCATGCTGTTCAGCGCAAAATATACTATTATTCTCAAGAAATTGAACTATTTTCTCTAAGAGTTTACACATTGAGACGTAAGACTAACAGGTCTATAGTTCTCTGATAAACATTTGTCAGCTTTTTTAAAAATTGGAGTTACATTGGCGCTTTTCCACATTGTGGGCAACAATCCGCTATCGAGTGATTGTCTGAGAATGCTATACAAAGGTAAGCACAATTCATTTGCAAGTTCCCCTAACACTCTAGGGTGCACATCATCAGGGTCCATACCCTTATTAGGATAAACAATAATAAATAATATATATATATATATATATATATATATATATATATATATATATATATATATATATATATATATATATATATATATACATACACACACACACACACACACTTAAATAAACATTACTCACCTGCTTGATCAGCATGTATGTCTCGGACATGATCTTTTCAATGCGCCCTAGGTCATAGATGCCCTTTTGCCCCTGCTGCCACACCCTGTATGCATCGAGTAAGAGCGTCTTGCCGGACTCAACATCCTCCAGCAGCTTCCGTTTCCTGTTTGGCCGCGCTGTGCTCACAGGGTGGGTTCCTCTATGGGCCGTGCTTGCTTGAACCTGCACCAGCTGCTGTTTGGAACTAATGCTCAGCTCCTCCAGAGACAACTCTTGAGTCCGAGCGCTTTCCAGGCGTCCCTCTGCTGCAGATCTGGGGATTCCTTGTTCCTGAGAAACGCTCTCAACAGTTGAATGTGTGTGACCTGGTTTCAAGGCACCTGACCATGTTCCAGGTTCAAGCTCCATAGGCTCCGCAAGGGTAAACTTACTTTCTCTGGTTTGAGAAGTTGATGTGGCTTGGTTGGGGATTACAGGTTCTAGATTGGGTTGAGATACAAGGGCTAGAGGCTGACCGGTACCTGAGGTTGTGAGATCAACAGCCGGTGTCGCAGATGAGTCCGGAAGGCATGGTTTAGCGGGTTGAGAGGATTTTGTGTCTTCTGTGGCAGGAGGTCGGCTGGACACGTCAGCTGTGGTCATTTCACCCATAGAGGAAGTGGAAGGCTTAGGGGAAGGATCAGACACCTGCCGGGAAAGAATGAATTAAAAAATTCAGAGAGAAAAGAGCCGTTCTGACAGACTAATTGTTAGGGCTAAACCTTGCCTAACCTCGCTGAACTCTGTTTCCGGTGTCTTGTGAGTCACGGCGCATAATCAGAACGCACAATAAAACTCGTGTGAACAGCGAATCACACCATCTAACAGACTAACGAAAAGACAAAGGGGAACGGGGTTGCTGTCATACCGCAGTGAGTTTATCCAGATTGTCCTCCAGCACTTTCACAGTGAAGAAAAAGGCACGCTTAGCCAAAACCTGCCGGTCCACATCCCGCAAATATTTCCTAAAAAACACCATGCAAGAATTCAGAGATGAGAATGTACACCTACCTGCAAGAGCTTTATTAGTACTCCATAGCACAAAGAGCAGTTCTTATTGCTCATCACTACCAGTGTACAAAATAAATATGAAATAACATTAGGAAAGGGGAGAGCAACTCTTACTTTCCCTGATCAGGGGTTCTCTGTAGCATGAGGGAGATCTTGAGCAGCGTATCGTGATCCTTCAACTGAGACAAAACATCCAGCAACAATACGATGGATCTGTTCATATGAGATGCAAAACTACCTGGGCGATCGATTTCATCTACTGGAATACGCCAGATGCCCTGGAAAGAGGAAAACTGAGACAGTTAGCAGAACAGTGTCTATTTTTTGAAAAAAAAAAAAAAAAAAAAATTATATATATACACACACACAAGTTTTTTAAAAAAAAAACACTTTTAAGCAATTCTAGAGATTTTAAAAGATTCCATGTTTTTCAACAAAGTAAGACGTCACTGATGACTCGGATTATTAAGACGTCAGAAAACAGAAGGCACAGTGAAATGGAAGAGTGGGAGAGACAAAAGAAGAAGAAGAAGAAGAAGAGAAGGAAAAAAAAATAAAAAGAATGAGAGGAGCGGTAGAAGAGAAGAGCGTAGGCATAATATTGTTGTAAGGCCATCTGTTCTGAGGTTGGACAGAACCAGCTTTTGATGTGCTTTTGGGTTTGGGCCATGCAGAGAGAGAGAGAGAGAGAGAGAGAGAGAGAGAGACAGCAAAGTGCCAGCAGTCTGCCTACATGTTTTCCTTCTCCTATTTCCCTCCTACAATCCATCCACCCTCTGTAGCTCTCCTCGTTCTGCTACCTTCAAGTTATTCCTCATGTCTTCGTGTTTCCCACCCTGCCTTCTCGTTACGCAGTGATGCATCCATATCCACAAGTGGGGTTTGGGTAATTGACACTCTATTGTATATTAGAGATGGAGTGAACACTCTAATGACCGCTTCCGGAACACGTTTTTCACTCAGCTGGAGCTCCAGATCCCTCCTGCTGGCTAATGGAGCAAAGTGCTGCCCTACTTTCACTCCAAACCAAAGATAGAAATTCAGTTCAGATCATGGATGCCCAGGGGTCCAAGCACAAGGCATCCTCAAAAATTTTATTATATTTCTGCTTTTGCAACCAGTAATTATTCTGATAATATAAAATGTATTTAACAACAATCCAGTAGATCCAAAACAGTAACTCAATAATCTCAATCTGGACTGTAATTGTTTCAAATTGGTATGGAAGTAAAAAATGTCAAAAACAAATTCTCTAATTTCTTGAAAAATGACTGGCAGATTAAACACACACCTTCACTGACCTTTCACATGGCACCAGCCACCTGTACGTCAAATCCTTGTTGTCTAATACCGAATGCCTGACATTAGATTATGTTACCTGAATGATGTGTTTATGCGAATACTACTCATGACATTATTGACTGTCATGACATTAGTTACTATGTCAATAAAAGCTTTCCTCTTCCAAGTCTTTGGACACACCCATCCGCTGTTTAACGAAGACGAAGTTGAACTTCTAATGGTGTAATTAGATTCTGGCGTTAGACCTATTGGAACGTTCCTGTCTACATAACTGTAATGATAATTGTAATATTACTTTACTTCAGTATAATTTCTTCCATATATATTCTTATATAATTAAGGGGTCACTCAACATTTTCCTAAGCGTACAAAACGTACGCTGGGGGGGGGGGGGAGATGTCTGTGTACGCTTTTTAATATTATAAAGATGTCGATCAACAATAATACATACAATATTTTTTTTGTGCGTGTACGTTTGAAACTCTCAATGCACGATTCGCCAACCACCTAAGAGCAATACACGCACAACAACAACAACAACATCGTTTGATTCGCTCTGCTTGCCAAAGTGCTATAGCTGCAGATGAGACACCGAAGCATATCTGCAAAGTCTGTAATGAATACTACCCAACCCGGTATCAGCTGCTGAAACATCAGAAGGCAGGTGAATGTAATCACAAACTGAAGTGTGGTCATCCAAAAGCCAACTACCAATAAAAAATGCAGACATTTTGAATTATATTTTAATGTAAAATAATATTCTTAAAAACAATGTCATTTTTATTATTAAAGCCAAATGTCTTAATATTAATATTAAAGCAGGTGTCATTAAAAAGAATTCTTTAAAAGTATTATTTTTTGTTGATTTCATCATTATTTGACTTGTGTATAAAAGAGGTATTGATCAAGGAAATACATTGATTTATTTTATAAAAGAGGTTTGACCATTGTTTTGTTTAATATGTTATTAAAAAATCCTGCCGAGAGATCATCAACATTTATTTGTACACTGGCGGGGGAGGAGGGGTCAAAAAAAAAAAAAAAGTACTCTCTGTACACTTGGGAAAATGTTGAACCACCCCTAACTTCTTAAATGTCTAATAAAAATATCATGCATTATATATATATATATATATATATATATATATATATATATATATATATAAAACCAAAAGGTAATGATTTATAGAACCAAATATGCACACAACTTCCTGCAGGACGAAAACTGGCGCATCACAGTACCTTCCGTGTAGCTCACACGAAAGGTGTCACGAGACTAAAGTTTTAATCGTTGGTCGGTAATTGGTGTATGGTAATTTAAAATGAATTATTTTAAAGAGTTGAACCCTTGACTGCAAAAAAAAAAAAAAAAAAAAGGTTTGCCATGATATAATGGCCTTATTGTTTGTATTTCCTTTTACCTGATTTTTTTTAAATTTATTTTAAAATGTATTCATTTCACATGAAAACACCAAGTGCTGATGTTATATGACAAACCAATATACAGTGATCCCTCGCTACGTTGTGCTTCAGTGCATTGCGGATTTTTCAAAAATATTCATCTAAAAATTAAAAAAATAAATAAACAAGGAAATTAAGTTAAGGAAAATGCCGCAAAAATGGGCCAATCATGCAAAAAAAAAAAAAAAAAAAAAAAAAAAAAAAAAAAAAAACCAACCCAAAACGCTCCATCAAAGCTACTGACATTTTTATGTGAGGTCCGCATCTGTGTGTGCGTGTCTGTATGTGTGTGTATTTATATTTTACTTACAGATTATGCATTATTTTTAACGTTTAATTGCTATTATAAGCATTTATAGCATCGAATATGTATTTATTGATATTATATACACATAAACATGTATGTAGATATCAGTCGGGGGGTTTGATTCAACTTCACGGAATTCGGTGGTCCTCGGTCCCAATTACCCATGGAAAGTGAGGAATCCCTGTGTGTGTGTGTGTGTGTGTGTGTGTGTGTGTGTATATATATATATATATATATATATATATATATATAAAATGACCTCTTTCATTATTGCCTAGATATAGCCACAAATAAAAGCTGCACATTCCTTACATATTCACATAAATCGACAAGACAGGCAACCAAATAACAACATAAAGAAGGACCAACAGGGGGCAGGAGAAAAAGGAATAACCCAGTTCAACTCCAGAGCCGCAAATAAAACAAGTGTGAAAGCAGCATCAAAGTCTTTTGCAATGGCATATAACTTTCCAGTAACATGATCACATATAGCGAGCAAGGGAAAGTGTGAAAGTAACAAAACAATTCACCTGCCATTCTGGATGGAAAGGATTCTTTATCCTTTAATACAATTTGAAAGTAAATCTGGTCAAAATCTGATGTTACACCTCAGTTCGCAAATTCCAATCCAAATATCCATCCATCATATTACAGTATTTGAGGTCAGGTCATGGAAGCAACAGGACTAAGAGGGAACCCCAGGCATCCCTTCTCCTCCTCCCCTCTCTAGCGCCTCCTGAGGGATCCTGAGGCATTGCCAGGTCAGATGGGATATATAATCCCTCCAGCAAGTTCTGAGTCTACCCCAGAGCCTCCTGCCAGTTGGATGTGCCTGAAACACCTCTTAAGGGATTCAATCAGGAGGCATCTTATTCAGATACCTGAAATACTTCAGTTGAATGATTGTGATGTGGATGCCTCCCCAGACAGCCGAGTTCCTCACCCTATCGTTAAGGGTGAGCCCAGACACCATCTGGAGGAAATACATTTCAGTGATGATCGTGTTCTTTCAATCACATCCCAAATCTCATGACTGTAGGTGAGGGCACACTGAGAGTTTTGCCTTTCGGCTCAGCTCTGTCTTCAGCAGTGGGGCCGGTGGCGTAGTGGTTAGGGTGCTGCGCTCATGATCGGCAGGTTGTGTGTTCGAATCCCAGTTAGAACCCCACTGTGCTAAGTCCCCTGGGCAAGGTCTCAACCACAAGTGTGCCTCTGTTCACCCAGCAGTATAAATGGGTACCAGTAAAACTATACTGGGAAGGTAACCTGTGATGGACTAGCATCTCATCCAGGAGGAGTTGTACTCCTGGTCGCTTCACGCTATGGAAACCGGGGATGAGCCACTGGGCTCGGGAATAAAAAGCCCAACGGACTTTACCTTGACCTTACCAGTCTTCACCATAAGCAGCGCGTTCATAAATAATGTACTCCACAGTTTGAAAAGGTGTACACAGGATTATATTTGTATATTCATATAAATACAAGAAAGGAACTATTATAGCCTGGATGTGCATTAAATGAAGTAAAATTCACATTACATAATCTGGAAAAAAATCTAAATAAAATAAACCAGCTGAGAAATTCACTGCTAAAAAAAAAAAATCAATCAAATTATAAGTGAACAAATTTTGCCAGCGAGAATCATATTAAACTGCAGTCATAGCATATGCAAAGTACATGAACTCCTTTCCATAGCTTTTGCATTTTTGCAGTGCCTCACTATGTGGAAATTTTGTATAACAGATACTCTCAGTCAGTGACCTGCACTACATCACACACAGAATGTACCGAAAGCAGCTTATCAGCCAATATATCACACTTCCACAATATGAGACATCATAAAGAGGTCAGGGTAACTCCGCACGATCTGGCATGGGAGAGTTATCACAGGGAGGTCGAGAGAGAGATTGGGGGGAGGGGGGGGGTAAATGGAGTTTCGCCATCAACCATGTTAATAAACAGATGACTCCAAATCGGAGGGGGTTTATGGGTTAAACAGGAAGCTGATGAGAAGTAATTACTGGGCCTCATATGCTTGGCACCCACTCTGTCTACTGTTTCCTCTGTACTTTAAATAAGGATACAGGGACAAAATGTGCATCTGTATATCCAGATGAATGAAGTCAGAAGAGGAGACTGATAAAAATAGAGAGAGCTACAAAGAGTGACAGAGAGGCTAACCAAGAGACATACACATATAGTGAGAGATAAACAGAGGGACACAATGAGAAAAAGATGGAGAAGAAAAAAAAAGCAAGTGTAACAGACAAAGATAATGTGATGGGGTAAAGACAAACAGAAAAAAAAGCAAAATGCAGAGAGATAGACGGAGAAAATGAGAGTGAGGAAAGAGGCAGAATAGGACAGAAACATCGGCAAGAGAGTGCGGATAGAGAGAGGCAAAGACACCAAGTGAGACAAAAGGAGAGATGGAGAAACATATGAGACAGAGACAAATGAATAGAGAAATAGGGAGAAAGAGGAACAAACAGAGAACAGCAAGAGAGAGAGAGAGAGAGATAAGGCCAGGAATAGACAGAGAGAGAGGGAGCGAGAGAGAGAGAGAGTAAGCCAGAAAGACAGTAACGGACAGACAGATGGAGACAGAGAGAGACGGGAACAGACAGAAAGGCAGACTTAGACAAGTCGAGAGACACAGGGAGAGAGAGAGAGAGACATGGGGACTTCCGACTGGCACATCTACGAGGTGTATGACTATTAAACTGCAGATCGCAAGTTTGAATCCACTTCAATGCTACACCCGTCCTTGGCCGGGAGTCCATGGGAGGTAACTGGCCGAGTTCTCAAGGGAGGAATAGTATACTCTCACTTATTACTTGTTACTCTCACATACGGGACAACATACTCTCACTTCCCTGTCACTTACAGCAATCGCCAACCAATCATGGGCGTCTGTGAGCTAATTTTACAGGGGGTGGATAGCACTTTCCGGCAGTGTTATACCGCGTCCAAATGCACGTGCACACAGCAGCCGAATGTGCATGTTTTTGGGAGGGGGGGGATAAAACCAGAGTACCTGGAGGAAACTCATGCAAACCCCAGACACAAACACCCTCTTCAAACCCAGGACCTTTTTGCTGTGTCTCAAAGGCACACAAAAGAATTGCGATTTGCTCCCCCCCCCACATCAAACAAATGCTTTTTATAAATGTAAAAATCTTTTGAAATGTCAATCACACTGATTTTAAAGGCATCATTAAACGCTCCTGGAAATCACAATCCTGTTCTTATAGTTTCGCGGCAGTGTGTAAAATCTACACATTTGTACGTTAGCGAAATGCCTTCAACTGCGTGATAAGGTCCCAGAAACTTGATGCCTGGAGAGACTGACGTGTGTTCCACTCTCAGGAGCACTGAGGGGCATCTCACAGCTCTGCCTGTATAAAGACAGAAAAGACTCCATGGTTGCAGGAGATCTGTGATGAAAGTCAAAGCGCTGGGTTACGTGTTACGGTATATGTGACAGAGGCACAGAATGTTAGCCGGTTATGTAATGTTTTATGTAACTATCTGCTGCAAACCGTGTGACGGCCCAGTTGTGGGTTATTTGGGAACTCTGGGATTAATCTATGAGCTGAGAATCTCATTGCATGATAAATCCAATGAAACAAATGATATTATTATTGTTATTTATTTTTTTTCATCAATTGCTATAGAAAATTCTACACAAGAACAAAATGTCTCAAAGTCACTACATTCGGTTGAAAAATCTCTATTTATAGGCATATTACCGCCACATGGCATACTGAGGATGGTATAGTTCTTGTTGAGATTCCTCTTGGAGAGCTGACATTAGGTTAGGATGTCAGCAGAATGCAAAAAAAAAACGTTCAGCGGGTACTGTGAACACACGTGGAGGGACCGAGTGTGAATGAAATCTTCATCTAATACAGGGATCCCTCGCTACTTTGTGCTTCAGTTCATTCGGCTTCAGTGCATCGCGTTTTTTTTTTTTAAAATAATAAATCTTCATCAAATTAAAAAATAAGGAAATTAAGAAAGAATAGGGGGAAAAGTTAGAAAATGGAAAATGCCACAAAAACAAGGCCAATTATGCAAAAAAACCTAAACAAACACAAAACAAAATACAACCCAAAACCTCCCATCAAAACTACAGTGATACCTCTGCTCACGAACATAATTGGTTCCCAGAAAGTGTGTGTAAGGCGAAAAGTTCGTCTTCCGAACATTTATTTCCCATAAGAAACCATTAAAATGAGAATAATCCGTTCCCAGGTCCCCATAAAACATAATTTTCTACTAAATAAGCCTTAAAACTACACAAAAATATACCTTATTTTATGTATAATAAATGTGCTATTGTATTGTAATTAAAGAAATAAACTGTACTGTATATTAAAGTCGTTTTATTTACCTTTGTGATGATAGTTGATGGCTTGATGGAATGGAGTGGGAGGAGGAGGGAGGGAGGGAGGGGCTTACTGTTTGGAAGGCGTGTTTGGAAACGCCTACTGTTTGGAAACACCCTTAGCCACACACGCACCCTTAATAGCTTCCTTGTTCTTAAGGATGGGAGCAATGGTAGACTTAGCGTACTGGTACTGGGACGCTGAGTCACACAAACGCACACCTCGTTCGTGTTTTTCAATGATCTCCGCCTGTGGTGGGGTCTTTTTCGGTCCCATAATAGCAAAAGTACACTCAATATGGTCCAAAATGTCTATCAAACACAAACCACTTCCGCACTCAAAGAAAGGGGGTGACGAACTGTGACGCCATGAGCGTGCGTCAGCTTCTCGTGGCCGCCACCGTGGCGCTGTTCGACCGCGTGGTTTGATTCGTCCGCCGAAAACTAGTTCGTCAGCAGAGACAATAAGCTCGCAAACTTAATGTTCTTGAGGCGAAAAGTTCGTGAGCTTAAGCGTTCGTCAGCGGAGGTTTTACTGTACTTAGATTGTTTTGAGGTGCGCATCTGTGTGTGCGCAAACGTATGCATGTGTGTCGTCGTCTTCTCATGCAATACCATCTGCATGTGTATTTATATTTTATTTACATCTTGTGTTATTTTTTTTAATGTTTAATTTTTATTATAAGCACTTATAGCATTGAATATGTATTTATTGATAGATACACATGTACATGCACGTATACGTCAGTCGAGGGCAGCGGGGTTTGATCCTACTTCGCGGATTTCGATGGTCACACGAGGATCTCGGTCCCAATTAACCGCGGAGAGTGAGGGATCCCTGTATATCAAAATTCAAACCCCAACAAGTTTCATTTATTCCAGATTTGAGTGCGATGTTTTGCGATGTTTTTCTTTTCTTCTGAGTGCGCCTACCAACTACCAACCCTGAAGACGAATGGAGTAGCGCACAGAATAAAGCTGCCACTCGGATGCATGTGAATGTTTCTAGTGTCTGCAGCTTAACGAAACCAGACGAGGAACAGCTCCCCCAAGTGTGTTATGGTTACTCTAATACCTCCATCACTCCGACTGCTCTGGTCTTGACAGCACTGTTTGTATTTAGTCTCATGTTACTGACCCTCACCCAAATATTAAACACACACTGCCCGAAAGGGAGCCTTCTCGCATATTTTGAGATGACTCCAGTTTTCTAGTTTGACTCCAGTGCCTTTTCAACAGCTTGGACGGCATGTTGTGAACTGTCAAGGAAAACGAACGCATGCATGACAGGGATCCCTCACTTTCCACGGTTAATTGGGACCGGGATCCCCACACAACCATCAAAATCCACAAAGTAGGATCACCCCCCCAAAGACCCCCCTGGCTGACGTATATGTACATGGAAGTCTGTTGGGTTTTTACACCTGAGCCTACTGGCTCAACAGGCCGGTGCTCATCCCCGGTTTCCATAGCGTGAAGTGACCAGGAGTTCAACTCCCCCAGGATGGGACGCTAGTCCATCACAGGTTACCTTCCCGGTATATTTTTACTGGTACCCATTTATACTGCTGGGTGAACAGAGGCACACTTGTGGTTGAGACCTTGCCCAGGGGTCTTAGCACAGTGGGGGTCTCAGTGGGATTTGAACTCACAACCTCCTGATCATGAGCCCAGCACTCTAACCACTACACCACCGGCCCCACAATATGTGCATGTATGTGTATATAATATCAATAAATACATATTCAATGCTATAAAATGTTTATAATAACAATTGAACATTAAAAAATAATGTAAATAAAATATAAATACACACATGCAGGTGTGCGCGTGTGCACACAGATGCGTGTCTCATAATGTAACTAGTTTTGATGGGAGATTTTGGGTTGTTTTTTGTTGGTTTAGAGTTTTTTTGTTGTTGCATAATTGGCCTTGTTATTGTGCCATTTTCCTTAACATTTCCCCTATTCTTCCTTAATTTCTTGATTTTTTAATTCGTTGAATATTTCAAAAAATAAAAACAAAACAAAACAAAAAAAATTACGATGCACTGAAGCCGTATGAATTGAAGCGTGAAGTAGTGACGGATCCCTGTATTTGATTTCTTTTATTTCCATAAACCAAACAGCACATAGAATTCAGAGACCCTGCCCCTTCTGCCGACCCCACACTAACTAGCCTCTCCTGTGTGTACTGCTTGATTCAACTTGACCAATCATGTTGTGCTTGTCCCCAGTAAATGTGTATATAAAAGTGTAAAGAATCATAAAATAAAGAGAGAACATTTGCAAGCAAACTCAGGCCTAATGAGGTACGGAAATCTCTGCGCGGGGGTGGAGTTAACTAAAGTCTCTAAAACTCTTTCGCTTGAATTGCAATGCAGTCGTCTTTTTCCTTTTAATATTCAGTATCAAAAAAAAAAAAAGGAGTGTGATTACATGTGACCCAAATATCCAGGTTCACAGAAAATACATCCCGCTAGAGACAGTTTTATTGCTGCCTAAATGCAGAATACATTTTTACGTGATTATTGACATCCACTGATAAATGAAACAGAATCCATTTAGACTGTGCTCCTGTGTGCATAAATCTGAATAATGTTGTGAAACTCATTAATGTTTCCTTTTTTAAATGAAGCATAAAAATGTGCTTCTGATTATTTTTATGGACTTAATATACGTGTTCAACATTTCTGGCTTAATTTGCCGTGTTCATTATAGTGGAATTCAATCTGACACAAAGAACCACTGTCAGAAGAAAACGCACCTCAGCCATGTTTCTTGGCTTCAAGAAGTAATATCAGAAAGATACCTGTCAGTGGAAAAGGCACACATGGAAAATATGGAGTCAACGCAAGAGCACCAACCAAAAAAAAAAATGTTAAAAGGGGCAACTGAATTGGGGCAGGAATAGCCTAATGATTCGAAAAGCAGCTTGGGGACCTAAAGCTACTACTGGAGAGTTCAGAGAACTGACACAACTGGAAGCTGATTCATATAGTGATTGATAGACATTATTTTCCAGGGTAGGGTTTTTTTTGTTGTTGTTGAGAGTATGTATTTTAAGGTTTGGAGCCGGTGGTGTAGTGGTTAGGGTGCTATGCTCATGATCGGGAGGTTGTGTGTTCAAATCCCAGTTAGACCCCCACCGTGCTAAGACTCCTTGGCAAGGTCTTAACCACAAGGGTATAAATGGGTCCCGGTAAAAATATACTGGGAAGGTAACCTGCTATGGACTAGCGTCCCATCCAGGAGGAGTTGAACTCCTGGTCGCTTCACACTACAAAAATCGGGAATAAGCACCGGCCTGATGAGCCACTAGGCTTGGGTATAAAAAGCCCGACAGACTTTACCTGTATTTTAAGGGACAATAAAAATATAAACTAAGCTTATTTGATTACTTAGCGATTTTATTGGAATAAAAGGACACAAGTGTCAGTGTAGCTATTGATGGGATTTGTTCTTGTCTCCACCCTCTTCCACATTCTCAGGAGTTCTCAATACAAGGTTACACCCACTGAAAAAAAACAAAACAAAAACAAAACACCCTGGTCTTTCCTGATGATCAACATTGCGACACTCGGCTCTCGCCTGTATCTTAAGAGTTATCAGATTTCGAAGTAACAAAGTGTACAGCTGGGATTTCCTGCAGATTAAAAAAAAAAAGACCTTTCAGAGTGCAGAAATTAGTTTTCGAGGTTCTTTTAAGGTATTCCGACACCCACCCTCTACTCTTCAGAGTGTAATGTAAATTTGATTGTGTTTTCTATGTGTGGAAACTTCCCGTGTGTACGACTGACAGGTTGCATATACCTCACAAATAAGCATGATCTTTACAATCTTACTATAAAACAGAGCAAAATACTGAACTAAAAGATAAACACAATATGGAAATAGCTGTAAGGTCAAGTTCCACCACTAACTGATACTATTACTAATAATGCAGGGATCCCTCACTTTCCGCGGTTAACTGGGACTGAGACCCCTCTGTGACCGCCGAATTCCACAAAGTAGGATCACCCCCCACACTGACGTATATGTACATGTATATGTGTATATAATATCAATAAATACATATTCAACGCTATAAACGCTTATAACAACAATTAAACAATTCAAAAATAATGCATATGATGTAAATAAAATATAAATAAATTTTTCGATTTTACGGGTTTTTTCAAAAAAAAAAAAAGGAAAAAGTCAAATTTTAAGTTTAGACGTACCTACATAGTACGCTGACGTAATGACGCCGCGTCCATTGTTTACAAATGACAGACTGAACGTTCCCCTCCTTCTTCCCAGTTAAGTTTATATATATATATATATATATATATATATATATATATATATATATTTTTTTTTTTTATAGTTATATAGCATGTTACCCTTGTGTTAAGATGTCGTCTCTGTGATCTTTGTGTTTACACCGTTTTGCGGACTTTTGTAAGCCTAAGCAAATATGGTTGGTCAGAAGTGTAAGCCTACTAGCATGGATGCAAGTCTCATACACAGATGAATTAACTATCTGCACGGATCGGCAAAATCTACCATGCATACTCAGTTAAGCAAAGAGAGTTGTAAAATGAATGAAAAGAGAACTCTCCGTTCTGCTGGTGATTCACATCAGTGCAGGCTGAGTTCTAAACGAGTTCAACGTAGCCCTTGCTGACTTGAAAGACCGGAAGTCCGTATAACCACAGCGAGTACACTGCTTTTGCAAGTACACTACTTTCGGTTTTCAGCACCTCACATATTGTCAGCGTTGATTGGCTGTTTTAAGCTTCATGTAAAGTGACTCGGTAAAAATAAGTGACTTATTTGATGTTGATGTTATTTGATATATATTTGATATTATTTTACAATGTCATGCTTATAATAATTGATTTAGGGGTGTTTTTTGAGATACGGTAATGGTAGTTATGGATGTATAGTACAGTATGAGTGTCCGGAACAAATTAAAAACCTAAGTCGGGGAGCGTCTGGACACACACGTACAGATGCGCACCTCACATAAAAATGTAAGTAGTTTTTATGGGAGCTTTTGGGCTCTTTTTTTTTTTGCATAATTGGCCTTGTTTTGTGGCATTTTCCTTAACTTTTCCCCATACTTTTCCTTAATTTCCTTATTTTTTTTAAATTAAATGAATATTTAAAAAGAAAAACGCGATGCACTGAAGCCGCATTAATTGAAGAGGGAAGTAGCGAGGGATCCCTGTATTAGTAATATTTGGGTTCCCTTTCACTTCACTTCCCGATTTCCACTTTCATTTCAATCACCAGTCTTGTTAGTTTGTGTCCATTTAATGAGTTCATGATGTTCCGTCTTCTTTCCTTATAGGTTCATTTGTGTATTTTGGTTCCAACTTCATTTTGTTTCACACCCTTGTCTGTGTTTCCACTTTCCATTTTTTTTCACTGCAGCCTGATGCGGAACTCAGCACCTATCCATCCTCGTGCTTTCCTGTTAAACCGGAGCTCCAAGCTACTGCTCAGCATTTGCTCCATGAACATTTATTTACCTGCAAGTTTGTCCGTCTACCCGAGCAAGAGTGTGTCCTTGATATTCTGCGTGAGTCAAAGTGATTGGCTATAAACCACTACGCTTTAGGAGTTTCATGCCATTAAGAAAACTTTTTTTTTTTTTTTTTTTTTTTTTTTTAATTCTTGCTTCTGACACTCAACATGAATGATGTTGAAATTATCCAGTATATAATTTAAACGGATTTCTTCGAGCTAACAGTGTTATTAAGGAAGAAGATTTTTGAGGACACTCATTCAGACAGCATTACAAACTATAAACGAAACTAAACCATGCTTCATTAATTTGGGTTTTCACACTTCAAGTTTAGCTATGCAGAAATAGAAGAACAACAAACTTAAGGGGGGAAAGAACCTTGAAAGTTTTTAAAAACAGATTTTATACTATATATATATATATATATATATATATATATATATATATATATATATACACATACACACACACACACACACACACACACACACACACACATCCCTCACTTTCCGTGGTTAATTGGGACCAAGATCCTTCCGCGACCGATTTCTGCGAAGTGTGATCAATCCCCCCAACTGACGTATACGTACATGTACATCTGTATATAATATCAATAAATACATAATTCAACACTATAAATGCTTATAATAACAATTAAACATTCAAAAATAATGCATCAGATATAAATAAAATATAAATACAAACACATACAGACGCACATAAAAATGTAAGTACTGTTGATGGGAGGTTTTGGGTTGTTTTTTTGTTTGTTTGGGTTTTTTTTTTTTTGCATAATTGGCCTTGCGTTTCTGAATTTTCCTTAATTTTTCCCTCTATACGTCTTTATTTCCTTATTTTTTTAATTTGATGAATATTTTTTAAAAAACGCGATGCACTGAAGCAGCATGAATTGAACCGCGAAGTAGCGAGGGATTCCTTTATCTATATAGCGTATGTGTGTGTGTGTGTGTGTATATATAGATCATGAAAACCCATGAGCTGTATGCCAAAATCATCAGTATTAAAACAATAAAAGACCTGAAATATTTCAGTTGGTGTACAATGAATCTAAAATATATGAAAGTTTCATTTTTATCAGTACATTACAGAAAATAATGAACTTTATGACAATATGCTAATTATTTGAGAAGGACTAGTGTATATACACACACACACACACACACACACACACGGATGCAGATATTCCATAATTATGATGTTGTCGTGGGGTGCGAGATCTGATAATCACAATAAAAGCACTACAATAATTTATTACGGCCAAAACATTTTCTGGAAAACTATCAGCATATTTCGAATTTGAGATACATGTCAATGCATCAATCAAGATTATTTATCACTTTATTCATATAATACAACAGTAATGAATCAGGGCAGAACAGTGACGTTGTGGTTATCAGGCCGACCTCACTGCAACAAGGTCCTAGGATCAAGTCTTGGACTCTGCCTGGGAGTTTCTGGGTGGAGTTTGCGTATCTCTACCCGTGCCTGCATGAGTTTCCTTGGGTTACTCCAGTTTCCCACAGTTTCAAGACATATACATTAGGCTGGTCTAAATTTAGGCAGCTAATGATTTTCAAGTGAATTATTTTAGGTGAAAATATCACTATAAGTAGTTGCTTTATCCATCTCTTATATTTGTAATTTATTTTTATGTGTTTGGAATTCATCACTTTTGGTGTCAAAAACGGTTAATAGTCAACAGATCAATCAATTACAAGAGAACAATCATTACAGTTAAAAACTGAAAACGAAGAACCGTACTGAGGTTTTGCAGTCACTAAACACAGCAAATCAAAAAAAAAAAAAAAAAAAGTTTCCAACCACAAAATAAAAGGTAACCGTAGCGACAGGCGTTCACAGCTGCACACTTTTTTAGGGTTGCCAGATCCATGGCTGCACCACATCCTCTGCATACGCCACAATATGCTACAGCTGTCAGAGCAGCATATAAAAGTTCACATGGAACAGAAGCTCCTGAAGATTGCTCGAGTAAAAAACACAGCAGGGTTCAGGATCTAGGTTTTGGTAGAAGATTATATTACTTGCAGATGTTTGGCTCGATCAGCTCTAGCTCTCAGACTCCATTAAGCAAGCACACAAACCCTTATAGAAGATAAAGCCTGGAACAAGTGGGAAGTTTTGAAACTGGATTCAATATAAAACTTCCTGTCTGATCAAAATGTTTTGTTGTTTTTTTAAAAGAAAATTTAACATGATAAGGCAAACAAAGGTTCATAGCAGCATGCAACAGCTATCAGCTGCAACAGCAGCCAAGACATATCCTGACTGATAACCTGCTAACTAGCTATACCCCACATTTTAAATATAATTTACTTATTTTTAAACATGTTTGCAGCCTGAGTAATTTCTGAGATTGAGCGCTACAGTGCTACGGAGTTCACTCTTCCATGCTTAGGTTCAAGGTTTCCATTACTTTGTCTTTCATCCTTGGCCAAGAATTCTAGCTCTTCTTCAGGTGATTATAAAGTAACTGCTCATTTTCTCGTGCGTAGCAGAAGAGAATATCTGTCGGTTTAGTCACCCTGTCTGTGTGTGTATGAGTGAAATGCTTGTGTTAATTTACACTCACATTAACATGCAACAAAATGCTTTTGTTTTTTTTTTTCCGTTTTGTATGTGCACAAGATATTTATCTTCATACTATATTATATTGGCCCTGCCCTCCATTACCTCACTGTACCTCGGCTCATGCTGCCACCACAGCTCTGCTTCCAATACCTTAACTAGCTGCATCTATCGCGGTTTCTTTCTTTGTATAGCGAAGGGTTGTACTTTGATATTTATAGAACCATTTAGCTATTCTCATTTCCAAGACGAGGTAAATACTTATTCACGAACAAGAGGTTTATTTTATGTTTACAAAACCTAAAGAGATTGTTGAATATCAATGTACGAAAGGCATTGTGTTGGCAAGATGGAAAAAAGCAAACCTGTAGAACACTTTTTCCAAATTTAGAACTTTTTATCATGTTATATTAATAGCGTGACTTAATTGTTTCGCATGATTTTATACTTTATGACATGCCCATCTACTAGGATTGCACAAAAGTATACCAGATGTTACCTGGGGTGTAAGCATCTCCTTTTCTGGAGAACTGGAACAACTGCCCTGACATTTTCTGAACAGCACTGTGTGCACCCCTGTTTATTGAGTGGAATTTAGCAACTGTTCAAGCAATTGTTGGTTATATTAGCACTCAAAAGGGTCCAAGATCTTCCCCAGGGTCTCGTTCAGGTGTCTGGTAACACTTGAAAGTAAACCAGCCAAAGGGGAACATTGCTCAAGCTACTTCAGTTACCTCGTTCAGGTTTAAGGAGCAGCAGCTCAACAGAAAATTGGTTTTATCGATAAATTGCTGAAACGTTGGCTCATTTCCCAACATTACAATATACACATTCCACTTTCTAATGAAATAACCTACAACACACTGTTTAAAAGCATTATCGTTGAAAATTCTCAATCTGATATTTCTTTTTAGGCCTCTTTTCCTTTTTTAGATGGAAAAATAGACAAATGCCTATTTTCTGCGATCATGCAGAATATAAACAGATGTGCAGACCAATATTGACTATGATGCATTGATTTAGGACCCATCACAACAAACTACGCATTAAGTTGGAAATTATTCATTTCAAGTTTTAGTGGTACCATATTGGAGACCATGTCCTTCTCCTGATAAGCTTAAAATTATATCAAATTTTACAACACATGTTGCTAGTTGGGTCGTGATAACCGGATTAAGCGAAGGAAGATGATGACGATGCTAGTTTTGAAGTCACTAACTAGAATTTTCTGAATTTTACGAATTCAACTCCAGATAAAGGTTAAGTTTAAATTTTAAAAAAATTCATCGAACTATTTAATAATTTCCGGTTTGCTGTGACGCGTCACATTTCGCATGGTCGCAGTCAAGCATATACTGGTAGACTTTATTTCCCATATTCTGAACGAAGTCCAAATGTCTTCCTTCTAAAGAAATAAAAACATCGAGACAAGTCAAGAAATCGCTAATGTAGAATTGACATGTCAGAGATTACGAAAAGACTCAAGGAACTGTCGATCATTTATTATTTTATCTCAATTGGTTTGTTCTAGCCAATTGCCTCCTTATTAACCAATCAGAGAATGGCAAGAGCAACCACATGCCTCCTTAATGACAGATAATGCTACCGCCCCCAATCATAAGCTGTGGCACATGCATTTTTAAAAGCAGCCTAACACACCCAGCACGACAGCGTCATCTGTCTCCTTATATGCATGTGCTTACAAATGCCCATGATTGGCTGGTGATCATCCCTCCCATGAGAGGACAATTAGCTCCCATAGTTCCCTGATGCTATGCATCAACTTGGCTTCAAACTCGCAATCTCTTGGATGGTACTAGCACATCTTGTTGTAAAATTCTGGAACAGTCGTTTAGCATTTGTAATGAAAGAGAAAACAATGACTGCTTTTTTAGAGTCTTCTTGTTCTTTTCCTTTCGGCTTTTCCCTTTTTCAGGGGTGGCCACAGTGAATCATCTGATTCGCACATTTGATTTGGAATAGGTTTCTACGTCGGATGCCCTTCCTGACACAACCCTTTTTAGCAAGGGACAGAAACACGCTGACGGCTTTGCAGCTACTCTTTACGAAAGTCAGCAATGGTTCTTTTACACGAACCTCTCACCATAGACCGTGAGAGACATGGCCGTCCTTTGATAACCCAGTTATCTGCACTGGGAAGACAGTGACAACTTTGTGGAGAGTGGGATTCGAACCCCCAGCCTTAGGATCAGCAATCCAGAGCCCTTTACCACAAGGCCACCACTGCCCACTCTCTTTTTTCAAGTATTCCTGAAAAATAATCACATGGGCTGTCTCAGTAAATTGCTTAATTTTTTTTTTTTTTAATAAAATAAAAGGTGATTCTATTTTTGAAAACAAGGTTTTTTTAAGCTCACCGTCATTGTATCAAATTCCTGCCATACTTCGGCTGACTGTTTGGTATTGTGTGTCATTGTTAATCACCAAACAGCTTTTTGAAGCCACTGAAATTACATACAGGTAGTACAAACTAAAAATGTGAGGAATGGGGGGGGGGGGGTAGTCTTGCGAGAGGGCGGGATGTTGTCTTATCCCATTTAAATTTCCCCAGGTGTTCCCACAGAACATCAGCGGTGCCCGTCGCTAATGTGATCAATAGCCAGTGACAGAAAAATCTTTATGCTCTTAAGAGCAGAGCAGAGCAGAGCAGAGAAGACTCTCGTGCCTTCCTGACTCCACCAAGTAAGCCGAGCCTGCTGGGAACACAAAGCCCCTCATTACTGATCCGCTGTGTAAAGTCGTGGTCAGTGAGAAAGTTCCAGCTCAACAGCGATTGTTATCAGCGGAATACCTTGTTATCTGTATATGAGCTGACGTAGGGACTGATGTTCTTGAGAAGATATGAACGAGTTATGAAACGTTTGACGCACGCCTTTTTTCGTACTTATCGGCGGTATAGAAAGCAGAAAGAGAAAGTTTGAGAGGAGTCGCCGTGTTAAGCTCTTGAGCAAAAACCCTTCACATTCAATTGCTCAGCTCTCCATGCCGGTGCACTCTTTACAGAAGCATCTCTCAAGTGAATAAATGAAGGACCAGCTCTGGGATTGAACGTTACTCAATTAAAAGTCGATTTTATGCAGTACCATGGAGGAGTGGAACTCCAAGCTCAACATTATCCATTTGGCAGAAGGTGCAGCTCTTCAACAGCACAAGAGTTAAATTATAAGAGGTGGGGGGTGTGGTGTGGGGGAGAATCGGGAATGTAAATGAGAGAACCGAGAGAGCGAAGGATCGAGAGGAGGAGGAGGAGGAGGAGGAGGGGGAACAGGGAAGGGAGAAGGTTCCTGGCTTTTCTGACTCATGCAGTTTCGGAGTCCTTCGTTCCATTCGTGGTCATCATAGCTCCATTCGCCTTGATGAGATGCAGAGGAGCATGAGCGAAGAACGCCAGCGAGCTATCATCACGCGTCGTGAGAAACACAACACAACACGCACTCCCTGCTTTCCTCCACTCACACATTCTTGAGTTAAATCATGGAGTCCCTATGTTTTTCTTCCCTCACTTTCTCCCTCTCACTCTTTCTGTAACTCCTCCCCCGGGGTGCTCCAGCATCCAGAGGTAAGGCATGAAGAATTCCTTTCATGCATACGGACTTCCACTTCTTCAAAGCAACCCCCCCCCCTCTCAAAAAAAAAGAAAAAAAGAAAGAAATACCCCCCCTTCAAAAAAAAAAAGAAAGAAATACCCCCCTTCAAAAAAAAAAACCCAAAGGATTTAGTTGAAATGAAAAGAGCAAAACTCACCATCACAGAGAAGCTACTCTGCTCTCAGCACTGTTTGTTAACGCTCTGGGACTCTTTCAGATCCTTTTCCCGGCGAGACAGGATTCCAAGCATCCAGTTTGCAGAGTGGACTTAAGGCAAGGGGCTACACGATTGTAAAATCAACAGAGGGATCGGTGAAAGAGTGCGCCTCAAACAGACACGCGCACTGTCGGCTCGAAGCCGCGCTGCCATCGCAAAACAAAACGCCCACGCACACTCTCTCTCTCTCTCGTTCTCTCTCTCTCTCTCTCTCTCACACACACACACACACCCCTCCTCCTACTTTCTTCCTCTCGCTCGCGGTACACAAGCTGTGAGCCGGCCCTCTTTGAAAGTAGTGGCCAATGAAAGACTAGAATTGATTCTCCAGTCCGGCGCTGTCCGTCCACACGCGCCACACACCTAGATGGAGAGAATAAGCAACAGGCTGCTGCTGGAGAGGAAGAGAGTGTGTGTGAACAAGAATATGAGCTTGTTTCCTCTTTGTCTCCTCTTATTTTATGGTTCCACCCTTGTAACCACGCGCACACACACACACACACACACACACACACACACACGCGCGCGCGCGCGCGCACAGCCCGCGCGCAGCCCCCCTATGTCTTCTTGTTAAACAAATGAAAACAAAGTAGAGATAAACAGAAGGCGTACTAATTTTTGAAAAGTCAAGTGGCTCCGGTGCAAACGTTAAAAACATAGCTAGTGTTGATCTGCTAAAGCTGTCAGGCATATGCATGATCACTGCCAACAAGAATTGCATCACATTTCCCTTTCCTGAGAAAGCAACAGAAAACCTGTTCATTCATCTCACACTCATAGTAGATGCCCGAGGGCAGCTGGAAATGTTTACATGACATATTTTACTCTAATGTTATTGCTTTGCCTTAAATATTACCAAATATCATCTCGAGGTCTACGCAACACCCTCATCAGAAGACGTGGATGAACTGTCTATAACTGCAGCTTGAGATAAAGACAACAGATCCAGCTGGAAGATTCATATTTATGTGCTTATTCAAGTTTGCTATTGTTTCTATAGTAACAGTTCGGGCAGCACGGTGGCATAGTGGCTAGCACGTCCGCCTCACAGCAAGAAGACCTGAGTTCGATTCCCGGCCTGGGCGTTTCTGTGTGGAGTTTGCATGTTCTCCCCGTGCTTGCGTGGGTTTCCTCCGGGTGCTCCGGTTTCCTCCCACAATCCAAAGACATGCACAGTAGGTTCGCATCGTGCAGAAGGCAATGGCAAACTACTGCATTAATCCTGCCAAGAAAACCTCCATGAAGATGATAATCAGGGGGTTATCCTTCATGGCAGGTCGTCAATGGTGGTCCTACGACTCAGGCACTAGATAGATAGATAGTAACAGTTCAGGCGTGGATGCCCTATGTGGACTGACTCAATGACGTTTTCAGAAAATGGAAGAAACGATGGCCTATCATTTCAGGCAGCAGAGACGATTTACATGATAACAGGAAGGAAGTATCAGTTATTTCCTGAAGTCTATCTCAGGTGACACTGGGATAATGCTGAGTACACCCTGAATGACTCGCCAGACTATCACGCAACCTTTCACACTCGGGGCTGATTAGGAGCAGCCAAATAGCCTAATGTCCGAATGTACTGTCTTTGGGCTGTTGGAGGAAATCAGGGTAACCCGAGGAAACCCAACACAAGCGCAAGGAGAACATGCAAACTCCACCCAGAAACGCCAATATTCCTCCTCATGGTTGGCATGTAGGATAGATCGCTTCCGCTGCGTTGCAGGTGGTTCCACCTGTTGACTGTCTGGGTTACTTGGTGAAATTTAGAGCGAGGCAGCACAGCCCCGAGTTGTCAAATCTTAATTTTAAGCCACATCTACATGCGAGTAGCAGCAACTACGAAGGCAACGCAAAGCTCAGCCACCCAACAGTGCTGTCAGTAGGGTGAAGTCTCTCAATCTTATATGCTATCTATGTTTCTCCTGGTAAACAAATGGCTGCTTGCTCTGATGAGTAGAGGTACACACTCCTCGTAAACAAGTCGATAAAGTTGCGTGTGGTGGAAGAATAATATCTAATTCTTAAAAAGGTTCCTATCAAGTACATGACTTCAAGAAGCTGGCCAGGTGAATGTTAAAGGCGTGGCTTTCCTGTAGATATTTTAAATTAATAAAAAAATAAAAAAAAATCTTGAATTCGGCCTTTTGTATAAATTAGGGTTTTGCTCAATCCTACACTTCTCAACAGAAAAATAAATTAAATCTGAATAATTCTCCGCATCATCCTTCACCTCATTCAAACAAAAGTCAACATGCTGCATCTGGAACAACCAGCATATCAAATCAGCTGCAAAGTCCTTTTCCATCATCTTCATTATCGCAATATTCATCGAATTCCTATCCACTCTTCCCAGCCTGAGCTATAAATAAAGTTATCCACCAATGGCTATCAACGAGGACAGTTGAAAAACCAAGTAGAAAATGTAAATTCTAAATAATAAAAGACACTTATATAGCATTAAATGGAAAAAAAAAAAAATCTAATTATTTCTGTGCTCACCCTGCAGTGGACAGGTGACCTGATCCGCCTCACACCCAAACTCAGCTGGGATTGGCTCCAATTTCCCTGCACTTCTGACAGTATAATCAGTATGGATAATTAACGAATAAAAATGGTCCTTTCAAACATGCAAATTTATTTATTTGTTTGGTTTTTTTTAACTGATTGAATCAGAGTAATGAGTTTAGGCAGGCAGCCATGACACAATCGTCTAATCTCCTGTGCCAGTTTGGTAATAGTGGGTTTGCCAAAACGGCAGCAGTGGTGGGTGGCCTCGCGCTGGGGGAGTGTGTGGGTGGAAACATATGTAAGCGCATATGAAGGAGTGCGAGCCTGAGAAATTTTGTGTGTCCAAAATGACGAGTGTTGTCAGGGACTGAGGGAACAGCGACAGCCTGACCCATATTGTGCACACAGCACACTCTAAGTAGCACAAGCTACAGAGACAGAGCGAGAGAGAGAGAGAGAGAGAGAGAAAGAGAGAGAGAATCAGTTTACAATGGGCTCCT
>CM045729.1:18303579-18398579 GCA_024760905.1 Plotosus lineatus
CCGTAGGAGAGTGCTCAATACTTTTTGGTAGAGCAAATAAACAAAAATAAAAGGACAGGACAAAGACTTTCTATTGAAACTCCATTTATCACTACAGATCTGTTTCGAGGGGTGGTGAAACCATCCTCTCAGATTCTTCTATAATCACCTGAAGAGAGAGGATGGTTTCACCACCCCTCGAAACAGATCTGTAGTGATAAATGGAGTTTCAATAGAAAGTCTTTGTCCTGTCCTTTTATTTTTGTGTATATATATATATATATATATATATATATATACATATATATATATACACACACACACACACACACACAGTGATCCCGTGCTATTTCGCGCTTCAGTTCATGCATCACGGATAATTTAAAAAATATTCATCGAATTAAAAAAATAAGGAAATTAAGGAAGAATAGGAGAAGTTAAAGAAAATGCCGCAAAATCAAGGCCAATTATGCAAAAAAGCCCAAACAAACACAAAACAACCCAAATCCTCCCATCAAAACTACTTACATTATATGAGGTGCGCATCTGCGTGCACGCACGAGTCTGCATGCGCGTGTATTTCTTTTATTCACATCTTATGCATTATTTTTAATGTTTAATTGTCATTATAAGCATTTATAGCATTGAATATGTATTTATTGATATTATATACACATATACATGTACGTATACATACATTGAATATGTATTTATTGATATTATATACACATATACATGTACGTATACATCAGTGGGGGGGGTTGATACTACTTCGCGGAATTCAGTGGTCGCAGGGGATCTCAGTCCCAATTAATCGTGGAAAGTGAGAGATCCCTGTATGTATGTATATATGCAAAACCTGAATTACCATAAAATAAAATCTGTATTAAGCACTGAACATGGAAAAAAAACGTACAATCTTAGGTTTGATAAATCATACAGCAAGCAACTCTTCGACTTCAGAAATAAAGTGCTCGTCTATCTAGTTCCATGTAAATCCCTCCACTCAACACTGAACTAGGAAGTTTGCACCTCGCAGCAAACAGCAAATCTTACTCATGAAGTTCATAGGTATGTTTCGGTGCTTATTACTTACATTGAACAAATTGGTTTTGTTTCTCTCGCAGAAAAGTCCTTGTGCAGGCATGTGCTTCAGCTGTTGCCATTGGACACTGCTCCCTAGCAACACATCCCTTGCCCATTGCAGATTCTGGAGTGACAAAATATATTGGGATAGTTAGTGCATGCTTTCATGTGTAAGAAGGCATTAACTGTGGGGGGGGAGAGAAAAAAAAATTTGGGGACATAAATTATTAATACTCCAGTTCACAAAGCCATTCCTATTTGTTCACTTGTACACAGTCTGGAGCTATTTTTTTCTTTTTTTTAAAGAAAACATTAAAATCAGAAAAAAAATGCATACATATGATCTGTCCCTTATTGTGTGATGTCGTGCATAAAACCAACAAGAAACAAGCAGTGCTGCTAGCGCCCCCCCCCCCCCCCCCCCTCACACACACACACACACACACACACACACACACACTTTTTGGTGATATCATAAATATTAAACACGCTTTAATGCGAGAACGTTAAAGTTAAGAGATTTGTAGTGTGAAAACACACTCGTGCAATAAACACAGGGTTCAAACACACCTACATACAGCACCACAACCCACACAGAACAAATAAAAAAGAAACGGGTTCATATGGTTTATTTCTTTTGGGGATTTTTTTTTTGTTTTTGTTTTTATAAATGAAATAAAATGAGTCATGTTAACATGAACAAATTTAATGGTTGAATTAATTGTTCTTAATAAATCTACCAGAGTGACTGTAACATGACTACAGTTATGAAAAATCATCAAAAGGCTTCATGGAATACAAGTACATAATTAAATAATACAGTGATTCAAATAGGGAAAAATAATTAGAGTACTATACACACACACACACACACACACACACACACACACACACACACACATATCAGCAGATATTTATGCACCATAACTCACAGAATAAACTGACCAGCTTTTTTGCTTATTAAAGCAGCAGAATCAGCAAAAATTTTTAAACAGGAAATCAATAGAAAAACCACAGTTGCAGACTCCAGGAGTTGATGCTCCATTCTGCGAGTGCGCACATGCACACCAAGGGTAGGACTGTGCATAATCACAGATCGTGGTATCTTTATAGCTCCGACAGAGCTGTGTGTATTCACAGCAGTGCAGCTGATTACAGCCTATTCTGCAATTATCTCTCCGACTTTCTCGCTCACCCAGCAGCCATAGATACTTTAATAATTGCCGAGGCAGCAATAGATCCCAGGCTTTCCCAAAAGCAAACCGAAATTTTCACTCACACAGACTCTCCACCTCTCTCTCTCTCTCTCTCTCGGAGGTTTGCAATACTGGAGAAATCTTGCAGGGTTAAGCAATGATGCCGAAATCTGCAACCACATTAAAGCCCCTAAAGCAGGGGTCACCAACCTTTTTGAAACTGAGAGCTACTTCATGGGTACCAATTAATGCGAAGGGCTACTAGGTCGATACACACCTCTGAAATTACAAATTTGCTCAATTTACATTTAATTAGATTTAATTAGATGTTATTATTAATAATTAATGATATTCATCTATGTGAAGATATTGACTTGATTTAAAAATATATTCAAAAAAATTATATGCAGCTCAATGGAGAGTGGCGCTGTCCTAAAAATGGGCCTGTCCTAAAAATAGCAGTGAACAGGTCCGCGGGCAACTTATATTGTCCTTGCGGGCTACCTGGTGCCCACGGGCACCACGTTGGTGATCCCTGCCCTAAAGTAATGCAAAGGCACCAAATCTGCTGGTCAAAGAGTGAAGGTATGTTCCACATGACAACTGCAGAGGGGAAGCCCCTGCCTGTCCCCTCTGGCCACACAGAACTATCACAAAACATGGGGTTTCCCTATTTACAGTAACTTCCTTTCAAGCTGAACGAAGCCTAGTCGAACAGCGCGTGCTTTACATCCTGTTCTCATGTTGGCAATAAGTCAAAAAGGACATGGGTATCAATACAGACTCATGCTGTTCAGCTTATGTTATCACTCACGCCAACTGGCTGATGCCCAAATGAGTACGTACGTACACACACACACACACACACACACACACGTGAGAATGCTCATCAGGATCATATAATAATATTGATAAGTATATAGTCCACAGGAACAGTACAATCTGATTGGCCTGCAATTTCAGAATTAACTGATTATTCCTAGTGGTTAATACTTGAATCAAAATAACAGCCATTCAGTCTATCACGATCACTTGGGGCAATCACCTCACGCATTAAAACACTCTCACAGAACACCATTTACTTTCATGGTCGAATCAGTTGGCTGAACTAGAACAGAACAAAACAGACTCGGTTAGTGACACAATTAGTATTAAACACACACGGTGTTAACAAAAACTCTAAAAGAGAGATAACAAGACACCTCCTGGCGTGTGTACTCACACTCACTTGCATCTCCACGACTTAAAAAATTTAAATAATAACAACAACAATCAACAACATCATCAACAACAACAAACCATACAATGTCATGTTCGGGTGCTTTTTGTGCTGATGCTCCCATGTCTTATACACTTCAACAATTCTGCACCTTCGGCTCATTGGATGTCGCTGAATTAAACGTTTCCCGGGGATTCAATGGCATTCACTGGTCTTAAGGTGCAGAATTGTTTATCATGTTCCCACAACCAGTGGATTTGAGCAACCGCATATTCTGACTGGATGCTTTACATCTGGAACATCAGATCATGTCCCCTGAGCACAGAAAACCAAACCGGCTTTACTTAAAACAAAACCGGGGGGGGGGGAGACGCAAATAAAATTAACATTTAAAAAGGGGGAATTGAAACAAAATTTTGAATGAAAGTATTTTGTGGTTTAAAACTTTTTTGTTTGTCTTCATCTTCATCTGCTTAATCTGGGGTCAGGTCTGAGGGACCGTCACCAAGGCAGTGAGGTCCAGATGTGCCTCTTCCCCACAGCCACTTCTCATCCCAGACAGCTGAGCTGCCAGCAGGCGAAAGCAGCTCATTTCAGAAGCTTGTATTTGTGATTTTGTTCTTTCGGTCACTACCCAGAGCTCGTGACCACAGGTGAGGGCTGGAAGGTAAATCGACTAGTACATTGAGAGTTTTGACTTTCGCCTCTGCTTCCGCTTCACCGTGATGGACTGGTCCCCCCTTTTTTTTTTTTATTTCAAGAATTATCATCATAGAATATTTTAAAGAAATTATTATGGTTGGCTGTGGCAGTGGTGGCTAGTGGTATAGGGTGCTGGATTGCTTATTCTAAGGTTGGGGTTCGAGTCCCACTCTCTTCATGGTTGTCACCCCCCCCCCCCCCCCCCCCGTGCAGCTAACTGGGTCATCAAAGGCCGGCCATGTTTCTCACTGTCTATGGTGTGTAAAAGAACCATTGCTGACTTTCGACAAGAGTAGCTGCAAAGCCGTCAGCGTGTTTCCGACCTGTGATGGCCTGGCGGGCTGTCCAGGGTGTACTCTGTCCTCACCCGGAGTCGGCTGGGATGGGCGCCAGCCTCCCTGTGACCCTAATTAGGATTAAGCGGTTACAGAAAATGAATGAATGTATTATTGCTGTCGATTTGTTTGCGTTTATTTTGTGTGTTTTTATTATTTTTCGTGTGTATTTATTAACCCAAAAAGCAGAAATGATCTTTTAGAATTTATAATTTGAATAAAGTAGTCAAAAATGGCATATTCTTTACAAACTAATTTCTGTGTATATAATAAATTAGTCCATACACACATGTCTGATAGCTGAGTGGGTGTCATGCTGTTAATTATTGAAGGGGTGGACAAATAATGGCTGAGTTACCACTCCAGCCATGTGAAAGTTGGCCAGTTCTCTGTTGGGATGGCTGCGTTTCATTCTTTTGTTCACAAATAAAACCGTGAAGACCGGCCAGCTTCCTCTCAGTGTGGTGAGCTATGAGGCGACCCGTGTGTTATGCTAGTTTGATAATTTTACTTCAACATAGCAGCTGAATGTAATAAAGCCATATAAAGTCATATACGTACAAGGGGCAGTGGTGGTCTAGTGGTATAGGGCGCTGGATCGCTGATCCAAAGGTTGGGGGTTCAAGTCCCACTCTTCACAGGGCTGTCACTGTCCCCCCCAGTGCAGCTAACTGGGTTATCAAAGGCGGGCCATGTCTGTCACTGTCTATGGTGAGAGGCATGTAAAAGAACCATTGCTGACATTCGTAAAGAGTAGCTGCAAAGTCGTCAGCGTGTTTCTGTCCCTTGCTAAAAGGGTTGTGACAGGAAGGGCATCCGACGTAAGAACCTCTGCCAAATCAAAACGTGCGAATCAGATGATTCGCTGTGGCGACTCCCGAGTAAAAGGGAAAAAAGCCGAAAGGAAGACAGACAGACAGACAGACAGACAAAGTCATATACGTACATATACACCCCGATCAGCCATAACAATAACTGAAACAGAAATGGTGCTTCCGTATTGTTTGAGCTGTATATCATGTGACTTTAAACCACAGTTGTTTTGTTTGTTTGTTTTAATGATGACACGCTTCCCGAATTGATGGGGGGGGGGGGGGGGGGGGGGTCAGATACTTCTGCAACATTCTGCAAACGATGCAACTGTTGATGGTGATGTAGCATCCTGGTAGAGTTGTGAAACATGAAAAGCAATTCAGGGATGGAGACGATATTACGGTGTTTTCACACCTGCTAGTTTGTTTTGTTGAGAGTGAAACCGAGCATTTTGGTTTGTTAACTATTTGGTGTGGTTTCACAGCACATAATCATACAAAACTAAACAAAAAAAAAAAAGGATGACAAAGGGGTTAAGGGTGTGTGGCTTTCAATAACTGCACGAAAATATTGTAACCGGGGAAAAGTAAAATACTGTACAGGAATTCCTCGCTACTTCGCGCTTCAATTCATGCGGCTTCAGTGCATCACGTTTTTAAAAAAATGTTTTTTTTAATAGTCATCAAATTAAAAAAATAAGGAAATTAAGGAAGAATAGGGGGAACAGTTAAGGGAAATGCCACAAAAACAAGGCCAATTATGCAAAACAAAAAAAAAAAGACCCAACAAACAAAAAACAACCCAAAACCTCCCATCAAAACTACTTACATTTTTGTGAGGTGCGTATCTGAGTGCGTGTGCGCACATCTGCATGTGTGTGTGTATTTATATTTTATTTACATCTTATGCATTATTTTTAATGTTTGACATTATAAGCATTTATAGCATTGAATATCTATTTATTGATTATTATATACACATATACATGTATATACGTCAGTCGGGGAGAAGGGGTTGGGGGTGTGAGTCTACTTTGTGGAACTCTGTGGTCACGGGGGGATCTCGGTCCCAATTAACTGCAGAAAGTGAGGGATCTCTGTAATTAAATAGTTTACTTTTTCCCCTTCACTGACCCAAAGTACAGTGACAGGATGTTTATTTTGTCATCGCACCGCTTCATACTTCGCAACCTCTTACTACACCCAACGTTTATGGCAGTCGTGTCCTAACGGTTAGAGAAGTGGGTTTAGGACTTAAAGGTCACCGGTGTGAGTTCAGAACCCACAGTAAAAATTGTGTGGTGGCGGAGCAACACCTTCAAAGCTGAAGTGCCCTTGAGCAAGGCTTCTGACCCCCAAATGCTCTCCTATCCTTTCGAGATTAATGCAGGATACAAGAAAAAAAAAGAAGAAAAAAAAACCCCCAGACTTTCCACAAAATAAGTTGTTCATCATTGGAAAGCAACTGTGTGTGTGTGTGTGTGTGTGTGTGTGTGTGTGTGTGGGAACTGCACACTAGACTGTAACTGGCGCGGCAGAAACAAGACCTGCAAGTCAAACAGAACACGGTCGAGAACCACTCATAGAGCGAGGGTTCAAAAGGACTAGGTTTCAAGTTCAAAAAATAATACAGACGTGCATATGTGTACTCAGTCTTTTTTTGCAGGAACTTGTCTTGAGCTTCTCAATGCACTGCCTTATTGGGCAAAATATTATAAAGGTGTGTCAGAATAAACAAGTTTGTGTCTCACCTTGTGCGTCTTGCTGTAGGCATACAAGTGGGCGAGTCTATACAGGCTCTTATAGTGCTGGGGGAAGCGGTTGAGGCACAAAAACAGAGCTCTCACACACATGTCCACCAGAACCTTCCTCTGCTCAGCCCGGCCTGTCGGCAGACACCGAGGTACCTCCAGCGGTTCGGGTGGTGCGGGTGGCTCAAGACGGCGTGGTGCAGGGCGCAGAAGGGCAGTCGGCACCTGAGCGGGCGTGTCCAGAGCAAGAGGTTTGGAGATGAACATCTCCGGGGACGTGACAGACAAAGTGGTGTCCGAGGACTCCTGGGACAGCGTGGTAGAGTTGACATCCATGTGCTTCTCCTCTGAGCAACATGAACAGGGCAGAAAAGAATTATTCAAAAGTTTCTTGATATTAAGAAAAAAAATCAATTACAAATATTATAAAGTACCGAATAATTATTTCACAAATCAATTTTGACATACTGCACATTATTTAAATAGTTTTATTTGTGCTAATTATAATTAACATTTCACATTGTCACATTCACTTAATTACAGTCCTTTAAGTACTTCGAGTAAGAAGCACAATGAGGGCGAGTCAGTGACGCATTTGTGACTCAGTCAGTTAGTGACAGGGTCATGTGGGTGTCTATTAACCAGAAGTGAAGGACGTGAAAAGGTTTAAGGGCTAAGAATATATATATATGTGTGTGTATTTATATTTTATTTACATGCATTATTTTTTTAACGTTTAATTCTTCTTATAAGCATTTATAGCATCGAATATGTATTTATTGATATTATATACACATATACATGTACGTATACGTCAGCGGAGAGGAGGAGGGTTGATCCTACTTCGTGGATTTCCATGATCGCGTGGGGACCTCGGTCCCAATTAACCGCAGAAAGCAAGGGATCTGTGTGTGTGTGTGTGTGTGTGTGTGTGTGTATATATATATTTTTTTTTTTTTTTTTTTTGATGCAGACATACCTGACCAAACAGAACAAATCCCCCACTCAATATACCATCAGGGAAGAAAAAGTGCAGTTATGTAATAACCTGCTCATTCACCCAATTTCCTCTGGTATCAATAAAAGTACAGTAAAACCTCCGCTGACGAACGCTTAAGCTCACGAACTTTTCGCCTCAAGAACATTAAATTTGCGAGCATATAGTCTCTGCTGACGAACTAGTTTTCGGCGGACGAATCAAACCACGCGGTCGAACAGCGCCATGGTGGCGGCCACAAGAACCTGACGCACGCTCACGGCGTCACAGTTCGTCACCCCCTTTCTTTGAGTGCGGAAGTGGTTTGAGTTTGATAGACATTTTGGACCATATTGAGTGTACTTTTGCTATTATGGGACCGAAAAAGACCCCACCACAGGCGGCGATCATTGAAAAACACGAACAAGGTGTGCGTTTGTGTGACTCAGCGTCCCAGTACCAGTACGCTAAGTCTACCATTGCTCCCATCCTTAAGAACAAGGAAGCTATTAAGGGTGCGTGTGTGGATAAGGGTGTTTCCAAACAGTAGGCGTTTCCAAACTCTCCTTCCAAACAGTAAGTTCCTCCCTCCCTCCTCCTCCCACTCCATTCCATCAAGCCATCAACTACCATCACAAAGGTAAATAAAACAACTTTATTATACAGTACAGTTTATTTCTTTAATTACAATACAATAGACATTTATTATACATAAAATAAGGTATATTTTTGTGTAGTTTTAAGGCTTATTTAGTAGAAAATTATGTTTTATGGGGACCTGGGAACGGATTATTCTCATTTTAATGGTTTCTTATGGGAAATAAATGTTCGGAAGACGAACTTTTCGCCTTACACACACTTTCTGGGAACCAATTATGTTCGTGAGCTGAGGTATCACTGTATTCTTATTCTGTACATTCAAGTCCACAGCTGACTTAATTTTATTCACATTAATGTTGTGGAGCCTCGACCAAACTAACTACAGCAACAATGGCATGGAGATTACACGCTGTGATCAAGGCTGTACGCACTCCATGAAAGTATTAACGTATGCACCTTTTTTTTTTTGCTGGGCAGTATACAGACGCTCGCCGACTTACGTTCATCCGTGTGTGTGTGTGTATATATATATATATATATATATATATATATATACACACACACACACACACATATATATATATATATATATATATATATATATATATATATATATACACACACACACACACACATATATATATATATATATATATACACACACACACATATATATATATATATACACATATACACACACAGATAAATTAACTATCTGCTCAGATCGGCACAATCTAACATACATACTCAGGTAAACAAAGAGAGTTATAAAATGAATGAAAACCCAACAAAGAGAACTCTCTGCTCTGCTGATTCACATCAATGATTCACATCAGTGCAGGCTGAGTACTAAACGAGTTCAACGACACCCTTGCGCACTTAAAAGACCAGAAGTCCGTATAACCCGTGCTTTGTTTCAAGAAAGTAAACTACTTTCAGCAAGTGCACTACTTTCGGTATTCAGCGCCTCACATATTGTAAGCGTTGATTGGCTGTTTTAAGCTTCATGTAAAGTGAATCGGCTGAGCTTCATGTCATGTGATCATCTGTCGACCATTGGAACCATTTACTGTACAAGCAGAAAGATCGCATCATAGAGAATGTTAAAGGTTATATTTGATACTCTAGTTGATATTTAATGAGTGAATCTGATTAAAATTGATATATTTGAAATTATTTTGCTTGAATTTAATTTATTTGAAATTAATGTTGATATTATTTGATATATTTAATATTATTTTACAATGCTATGTTTATAATAATTGATTTAGGGGTGTTTGAGATACGGTAATGGTATTTATGGATGTATAGTACAGTATGAGTGTCATCCGTCACTGTAACAACTTACGTTCACTTTCCACTTACGTTCGACCATCCTGAACCAATTAAAAACGTAAGTCGGGGAGCGTCCGTTTGTGCATTTTTTTTCCAAAATGAATGCGCTGCTCTATCAAATCCTGCAAAGATCTGAGACACTTTGCATATCCTCATCTTCGATATATTTTAAGCAGCAGCATAAAGGCACTACCTGATTCCTCCACTCCAGCTGTTTTTTCTTTCATCGGTGTGCTTGCATCTTCGGAAAATGACTGACACTTCCCAGAGTCCAGTTTGTGAGTGCTGTCCTGTGAGCTGGTTGGGTCCATAAACACGTCCTGCAGGGAGCTGGAGTCCGACAACACTGCCACACTGTCCTGACTTTGCTCTGATGATGAAAAAAAAAAAAAAAAAAAGACAGATACGCACACCATGATGTCTATTTTAAAGTGGGATCAAAGTGAAATCAAAGAAGTTTTGCACATCTTGAGAGAGAATTTGCTGCATCTTGCTAGAAACAAACACTGACATCCCAAGAAATCCCCCAAGGATAATTCTGCACATAATTAAACCTGCTGCTAATTTAATTCCAGGGCTCGACTCAGAGTTCCAGGAAGCCATGCTTGTAAGATGCAAATCATAAAAATCGTGGCTGGCTAGAGGATCAAAAACTTGATAAATATTCGGGTGGATGATTTCTTGAAATGTCAGGATTGGTGGAAGTTTCTTTTATGCAAAGCAAGCACACATTGCATTCACAAAGCATGGAAGGATTGCTGGTTTCTCACATGAAGGGTTCCAGTATACTTCCTCTATTCAAAGAAAAAATAATAAAAATAAACAAAAATAAAAAACCCTTTGATTTATAGAATGATCAGTTCAGGAAAAAGCTTTTGCAGGCAGGGAAACTGAGAAAGCCAGCAACTGGATCAGGAGGCAGTGATACCAAACTGTCAAACAGTATAGCACAGAATGCCAATGTACTGCCAAACTCAGCGTGTGGTACGACAAAAAGCCAACAACAATTCTTTATCAAAAAATATGGATCTGAATTATTTGAATCAATGGTAGATTTTCTCGAGCCAAATTAGAAATTAAGTGTTGATGACGGTCTTTTGTTTTGGAGTGATAGGCAAAAAACTATACAGTCAATTATACCTTCTGATTTCACAGTGAAAACACACACACACATACACACACACATACACACACATACATACACACACAAAACAAAAAAAAGCAGGTCTTACAGTGGAGCAGAATACAGCTGCTGGATGCTAAAATGCTGTTTAGTACTGTATTCATCAGTACAGACAGTGAGCAGTGGCAGAGGACGCACTTTATATTTCTTCTCAAAATAGAATATCTGATTAGATTGCAATCGAATCCAAACAACAAAATAGTGCACTACACTAGCGGCTGGGGTTATTCCTTCGTACTCAGGGTGTTGGATAAACATCCTTTGTCTACATTTAATGCTTTCTTCAACACAACCAGTCATGAAATCCAGTCAATTTATTTGATAAACGAAAAGTAAACGATATCTTAAGTGTTCTTCAAAAACCTGGAGGCCTTAACATGTCCATGTGGAAAATATATTCAAATTAAATCAATTGTATGGAAAAATTAGAAGTGCCTTTACCATATATGGAAGACAGACTGATCTCAGGTGGGTGGGTGGAGTTACCTGCAGCACCCTGCATGTGCAACACATGACTTCTGCACGCCCTACAGAAGTATGTGTAGGTAATTTGTTCTCGTAATTGTGCATGCTGTGGCTGACTAAGGCAATTTCAATGTAAGTATGAAAAAAAAAAAAAAAAGTTCACTTGTGATTAAAAAAAAAAGTAATTAGCAAATAGTACCGTTAGAATTTTTTTTTTGCTGAATTATTTGATGTTTTTCAAAAATCGATAATTATTTGCTGTGGATGCAGGTCACATGACTGGCTGCCATTTTGGAGTTTGAAACTTCATCTGCATACAGATGTAAAATCAGTCATGTCACGCCGGGGCGCCACATCAGTGATGCCAATTAAGGGCAGTTATTTTATTGATCGCTAACAAGTGGAGTCAAGTCTCTGCCCTGCCGTAAGTCCATCAGCTCCGTCATTAGGAAGTGGACAGTCAACGAATGTCTCCGTATTTCTCTGCCTGGTGGGATTTCTGACTGAAATGACACTCAAGAATCTTTTATATATATATATATATATATATATATATATATATATTCTTCTGAGCTGTGTTTGAGATCAATTGCATTTACTTGACGTGATGAAGAAAACCCAGTGTAAACATATTAAAAGTGGGCTAGTAAGTGCACTGTTTGTTGGATCGCTTTAATAGCGATAGCGTCTTTTAATCAGGTGTTAACTGACAAGCTCGCACTCATTGGATGAAAGTCATACTTTAGATGTTAGTGGTTCTCTGCCAGAGCTTTACAGACAGTTGGGATTAGTTAGGGCTTTTTTTTTGGACTGGAGGGAGGTGTCTGTAGTTTATACCATACGCAGGTCCCACTCGTAAAGAAGGTGCACACCCAGACCCGCAGTAATCGTGGTCGTGAGAGAAGCTGGCTGCAGAGGAGACCATGGCTTTAGAATACAGCAAAAACAGATCTCAACTCGGAGCATTCAGAGTTTGGACATTTACCTGAGGATAGGTGTGTGATCTGACGTGTTTTATTCCTGTACAGGGCTGAAGAAAAAGTGGGGTTTTTTTAGATTTTGCATCTGATAAACCAAGAAGTACTCAAGCCAATTTACTTATAAAGTTATACACAGAGTGAGCCCAGTACAGTTCATAACCCACACACCAGAAAGTGTCAATGATTTCTCATCCCAAATATACACATGTATCATTTTTATCCTTCAACCTCCTTCCCAGTGCAAGTGAGCCACAGAAAAATCAAACAAACAAACAAACAAACAAACAAACAGTTGTAATTTAGCACACACAGCCGTGCAAAGTGCACTGTGGGATGTTGAGGACATTTTCCTTTATCGTCCAGAGTGCCAATTCCGCATCCCTTCATGCATTGATTAAGAGGCAGCAAAGTGCGAAGCAGGTCAGAGGCAGGCAGAGAGGGAGCAGGCAGGTAGGCAGCAGGGAGGAAGGGAGCTCGAGTAGGCTGCAGGAAAAAACGGGAACATGGCAACACAGCTGCAGGGGCCATATGTTTACAGCGCAAATTCCTACATTTACTTATAAGTACTGGCGCTATTCAGCCCCCCCCCCCAAATGTACAGTAGGCCCTTTACGATTCACGGTTTTGCACTCAAGGTTTTAGTATTTGCGGATCGCCAAACAACTTGCATGTGATTCAAATTCAGCCAATGGCTGTGCTCCTTCCTGCTGATTGGTTGAGATGATGTTTTTCCTCATTCGCGCACAAGTTTTCAATGAGCCTTTTTTTAGTGTGTTTTAATTGCCAGTTAAGTTCTATGATGTCACTCAAACGCCTCCTAAGCACCAGGAAAAGGTAATGACGTTGGATGTCTCTTCTGAAGAAATAAGACTTTCTCCGGAACAAATGACAGTTTCCTCTGAAGTGCCTGAAGAGGAATAATCGTCTGAACTGTTGTAAAACACTCCACTATTAAAGTCTTTTTCAATTATTATTCCAGTACATGACCTAAGGTAATGTTTAAAATGCTTGTTTGTTATATTTTATTTACTGTGGTGTAGCATGTTTCTCATTTTGTTCTGTTTATCCAATTTATTACATTTCTTGTTCTTTTATATCTTTTTTGTTATGGTCTGTGTTTTGGGGGACTTTGATTTTGGCGCTGTGCCTCTAACTAACTGTTTACTCTCCGCTTCAGCTGAGGGGCGTGGCTGAGCTGCTCCGTAGCACACACCTAAATTCAGTATTCTCATTTACTCCCAATAAACAAAAGCAAGCTCACCTCTGCGCCAGAGGATTAACTCACATCAACATCACTGCTTCTTTGGTTTGTAACGCCCTCTAACTTTCTCACTCTAAAACTCTGTTTTGTACTCGCTCCGGCTGAGGGGCGTGGCTGAGCTCCTTGGACTTAATGCAGTTCATACCTGAATTCAGTCATCTCATGCTGAATGCAATACATTCATCTCGTGGGCATTTTTGAAAACTACAGCCCTGTATCTTTTTCAAAGAGAATGCATTTAAAGGTGTTTTTATATGTATGCTGTATAATGTTTATATTTTATTATCAATAAATATCATTACAACATCATTAATCTTTACAACATTTTAGTACATTAATACTGAATTAAATGAGTAAGACTGTCTATAGAATGTGTTTAAGAAGCATATTTTAGCGCATGTAATAGATACATAGTATTTTACTTCCGGCTGCTCATTCGCGCATGTGATGTGATACATGGGATTTTACTTCCGGGTACAGAACTCGCGGATTATCTCGACTCGCGGGAGGGCCCGGAACCAAACCCCCGCGAATGTCGAGGGCCTACTGTACATTATTTTAACATAACACGTGACGAAACGTGACTAAACATGTGTCTAGGATGCACGACGCAGATATAAAATGATGCTAATTTCCCTAGGTTCTAATTATTAATGCTAAGTGTGCGCTACATATGAACTGCAAAATTTTTATCATGCTGAGGACGTTTCCCTATCAGCTCAACTCCTATTGGCTCACACACTAAATCAAGTCATGCATCATGCAAATCACGTCCATTCCGATTTGATTTGCCTTAGTTTTGGATTCAAACCGTGCCAAGAATTTGCTTGGAAGCATTCAGAGGCTGTCTCATTCGATGCTCCCGATTTACTCGTTTTGGCTCTCACCTTCCTGAAGAAACACATTGAGCTATTATCACAGCTCTATGAAAACATCCTAAAATAGGACCTGATTTAAAAATATAAAATCATTAAAACAATAATTTCAGATGCACATTAAATGATAAGCGGTTTCTGATCTATTTTTAACTTTAAGTGTCAATAAAGCACTCCAGAGAGGCAAGCTCAGGAAGTTCACATCTGTCCAGGAGCTGGGTCATGCCGATCATCTGACACAGCTTCAGAAGCTCCGCCTCTTGTCTAACAAAATAAGGCAAAATGTACAATTTACCTATATGCTTCACCCTAAAACGAGAAATTATCTAAACAGATCATCAGGATACAATGGCATGTCTGTTCATTCTCTCGATTTAATGTTCTCTCCATTAGCACGGCGTCCACGGTGGTGCATGTTGAGACTTGCACGGGAGTGTATGATTACTTAAAAAAAAAAAACCACATGTGCCCCTTTTTTGGGCATCTTAAAACTGAGACAAATGAAAAAGTTTGGACTGCATCCCGGTTCTTGTTCAGTCAGCTTTGTTTTGGAAGGTTATGAATGTTTTCCTGAGCTAACTGGAGTCTCATAAAAGCCAAATTTCCTGCGAAATTGCTTTCCGTGAAGGATTTATAAATAAATGAGGTTGTTTGATGAATGTATTCCATTCTCTCCAAACCTGCCTCGTTCTCCTAGGCCTTACACGTCAAATTATTTTTCACACAATCAATAACAAAATATCAGTAACTCATCTGTACAGAGGACCCTGCCAACTGTGTTGCTCATATTCCCATGATCCTCAGCGTGCGGATGATAAGAGCAGGGGTGGGAGGAGTCATTACTGAATCATTGTTATAAACCCAAGCCCATAGACCAAACCACAGATTGAGGAATAGCCGTCAGTATCGTAGTAATTAATCACCCCAGATGAGTGAGTGTGTGAGTGAGGATAAACTCCAGGCCATGTGTACTGTACCGTCCTGCGGCTGCCCCTGCCTCTGCTGCAGCTTTTTACGTTTGGCGTAATCGTGGTCGAGCGGAGTGACCACGCATGGGGGAGAAGTCACACCTGCCGCACCGTCGCTGGGCAAAGATGGCGCCGTGGGCACGGCTGTCGAAGTGGAGTTTGCTGCCGTCAACGCCGTCACCGCTGAGGAAGAGTGCGAGTCCTCATCAATCAAAGAAGGATGTTTTTCCCTGTTGAACACATACAGAAAACATTCTCCAAACACTCAGCATTACTTACTTCAAGAATTAGTGATGAACAGTTCAGAGTCTGAATCTTTTGGCACCACAGGATCTGATTCAGAGTCTCAAGACTTTACTTTGAAATTTTGGCACTTAGTGCAATTTTTATTTGTATCATTCTTTTTAAAATTCCTTGTTATGCTGATTCATCAGTCTTAATATTCATGAATTCTTCAACAAATAATAATAATAATCAGAAAAAAAAAAAACCTTTTTAATTCCAGACAATCTGAGGTGAATAAATTTTAAACTGAGTAAAATGTTTTTGTCCTTCTGTCGCCCTCTCACGGTATCAAGTGTAACTACATCATGTATATTTGCGCCATGTACTCGCCTGTCAGAAGTGTCACCTGATAGCACCCAGCGACCCACACAGTGCATGCACGTAAAAACATCTGCTGTGGAAGACTACTGGAAGTGATACGACCGACGCGCCATGTCGCTGAACATTTCTTCCTCATGCAGACCTTCTCCATCCTGAGCTTATGGTAGCAGCATCAAAAGCCAGACTTTTCACACCGTCCCCTCAGAGGCGAGGTGAAAAGGGAGGCCTGGGAAAGTATTTTTAGGGCAACATCCTTTCTTGAATGGCAATAAAATCCTTGTGCCAGTATGTGTCACTCGTCTGATTAAAGCAGGAGCTTCAACTACCATCAGCTCAGGAGCGACGACTGCAATAGAATTAATCAATGTTTAAAGCAAAGCACTAGTTCGAGCATCTTTAAAAATACAAAAAAGGGCAAAATAAAAATTTTATCCTTTTTACCATTCTTGTTCAGTTGTTTTTCTAAAAGAAAAAAAAAAAAAAAAGATTCTTAACCCCCCGCCCCGTCTGGGGTTTACATAATAGAAATCCAACAAACGAGGAATAAAACTAATGGCTTTCCATCGATTTATCTTTTATACACTGACCTTGCTGCTCGCTTTTTATGCCTAATATACTAATATACCATAAAAACCTACCACAGAACTAATTACAACTATTCAGGCAAGATAACAAAATATGTAAATAATTTACTAAAAATCTTAAAATTGTAAATAAAAAGTTTGCAACGCATTTCTTTTTCAAATGTCATGAGACATGTGATATCCCAAATACTGTGGCATAAGTGTGTTCCCTTCAGGAAACAAGACCGAGTCATTTGAAAGAGCCACACGGTGTTGATTTCACACAGTGAAAATGATTCGTCTGGCAGAGACAGCAAACAATCCTGAATTTATCCACTGAGTTAATGCTCAGACCAAAGTCTGAACTACCTGAACTTCACCGCAAAATCAACTTCGTGGGACAGAAATGTAGGTAAGAACAACTTCTAGCATTGGTTCATTGATCAGACTGATAGACAGATATCCCTCACTTTCCGCAGTTAATGGGGACCGAGACCCCCCCACCGCCGATTTCCTCGAAGTAGGATCGACCTCCCTGACTGACGTATACGTACATGTATATGTGTGTATATAATATCAATAAATACATAGTCAATGTTATAAATGCTTATAATAACAAGTAAACATTCAAAAATAATGCATAAGACATAAATAAAATATAAATACAGATGCTCCCCAACTTACCAACATTCGTTTTGCAAACATCCGGAGATACGAACAGGTCTGTCCGAGAGTGAAAGTGAAATGAAATTGAAGAACAAGTAGAAATAGAAATGGAATAAAATCTACAGAAAGATAAATCATAAATATAAGTATGAAATACTTATATAAACAAACATTATCCTGAGGTACACTTAATACTAGGCTCCGGCAGAGGGGGGGGGGCGTGGCTGATACTTGCTTTACACCGGTCCGGGAAAAGAAGCAGAACCAGTATGGGGGGTGGGGGGTGGGGGTGTGGGATGATCCTACTTCGCGAATTTCGATGTTCGCAATGCGGATCTCGGTCTCAATTAACCGCGGAAGGTGAGGAATCCCTGTATTTCAGCAAGGATCGATTGTGTTTATGCATATTTGAAGATGATGCATTTTGGCGATATCACCTTTCAGTCCAGGTATGTCATTCTTAACTTACTTCGGCTCTTACTCACAACACTACCTGGTGACTTCATTTGTGTTATGCAGAAGCGGGCCACATCTATAACTAGTGTTCGTTTATTTCTTTTATTAATTTTACTCATGCTTGGTTCTGTAATACCACCATTGAAAGAAAAACGTTCTACACCAGCATTAAGAGGTCTGGTAAGCACTGCAGACATACTTGTTGCTTCTTTTCGGCATGCTCTTCTCCTCTCCGCGAGCGAAAGCGCCAACAGCGGCTTCAGAGAGCACGTTAAAGAAAAGCTCGTAGTCCAGATGGTCCATCTGCTCTGATTCGTCCTTGTTGCTCTCTTCTTCTAAGAGCTTCAGTATCGTGGCAGTTGTACGGAAGAACAACTGTGAAGGATGGGAACGGATGAGAGACGTAGAAGTTTTTTAAAGGATTAACCAGTAAAGAAAGAAAGAAGGAAAGAAGAAAAAAAAAAAAAAAGAAGAGCCTCATAGTTTATTTCTCGACTTGACTTACTTCTAACGCCTCTGTAGCCAGATCAGGCGGGTTGTGGTAGTGGATTTTTCGGGGATAACTGGCAGCTTCCTCATGCAGAAAATGAGCAGACTAGAGAGGAATCAAGGAAAGAAGGGAGAGCGGACATGCCGTAATCAATCATCACATCGGAAACGTCACAAAATCATTCAGTATAAATACTACCCCCCTGCATGACGAGTTAAAGAGGAGCAGATCACCTGTTTGTAGAGCTGTAAATGGTTTTTCGGGGGTAACTTGCGTTTCTCAGAGATCTTGCCTAGCATGTAGTGTATCAACCACTCCTCCTCGTTACAGTCACCTCCGCACGTGGACGCACTCTGAAAGCACTTGAATGCCGTCTCCAGCATCGAAATCTTCCGGTCCCTCATCTGTGTGCATACATAGAAGTTTTTCGAAACACTTAATGCCACTATGCTGCTTACACAAGACGTACAGAATTCATACCATTTTGATGAGGTCGGCCGGCATGTCGTTGCTCCACTGCTTAAGCTGCCTGGAGGCAAAGGAATGGAGGGCATAGGACATGGTGCCATACTCGATCCACAGGCTCAGGTTGGAGCTGTCGATCTCTAAAGCCCTCTTAAAGCACGTAAGTACAGCAAGAGCGTGCTTCCACACCGGCCCATCGCTCTTCAGCTCGTTCGAGCTCAGCTTGTCCTGTATCCGAGTGGCCCGGGCCAAAGCCATCCCGGCCCAAGAGTCGAATCTGGCAGGATTTAATGTAGGCATGGTTCACAATATAGAGACACATTAAAACAGTGTTTTCACTAATATGAAGATCATGAAGAGGACGTAACAGTTCAAATATTAACTCTGAAGTTTAATAGAGAGGCTCAGCAGCATAATGTTTACTATCTCACAGCAACAAGGTGCTGGGTTCGAGTCAGAGCTTGTGTGTGTCTGTGTGCAAGTCTGCATGTTCTCCCCATGCTCGTGTGGGTTTCCTCCCACAGCTACGCACATTGAGCTAATTGGCTGCTGCATATTGTAGAAATTCTTCTATAATCACCTGAAGAGAGAGGATGGTTTCACCACTCCTCGAAACAGATCTGTAGTGATAAATGGAGTTTCAATAGAAAGTCTTTGTCCTGTCCTTTTATTTTTGTTATTTGCTCTACCAAAAAGTATTGAGCACTCTCCTACGGAAGGATCTACTCAGAAAATCATATATATATATATATATATATATATATATATATATATATATATATATATATATATATATATATATATATATATATATATCCCCCAGTGCAGCTAACTGGGTTATCAAAGTCACTGTCTATGGTGAGAGGTTCATGTAAAAGAACCATTGCTGACTTTCGTAAAGAGGAGCTGCAAAGTCGTCAGCGTGTTTCTGTCCCTTGCTAAAAAGGGTTGTGACAGGAAGGGCATCCGACGTAAAAACCTCTGCCAAATCAAACGTGCGACTCAGATGATTCGCTGTGGCGACTCCCGAGTAAAAGGGAAAAAGCCGAAAGGAAGACAGAGACACACACACACACACACACATATATATATATATACACACATACATACACACACATACATATATATATATATATATATATATATATATATATATATATATATATATATATATATATATATATATATATATATATATATATATCCACATATCTTCTTTTCCTTTCGGCTGTTCCCTTCAGGGGTCGCCACAGCAAATGATCTGCCTCCATCTCACCCTATCCTCTGCATCTTCTACTCTTACTCCAACGACCTTCATGTCTGCCTTCACCACATCCATAAATCTTAAATTTGGTATTTTTATATATATATATATATATATATATATATATATATATATATATATATATATTAAAAAAACTGAACTGGGAAGAAGGAGGGGCACGTTAAGTCTGTCGTTTGTAAACAATTGACACAGTGTCATTACATCAGCATACTACATAGGTACGTCTAAACTCAAAATTTGATTTTTTTTTTTTTTTTTGAAAAAAAAAAAAAACAAAACCATAAAATCAAAAAAACGTAAAACAAATGAACGCAAGTCGGGGGAGCGTCTGTAATCGGAATCAGTACTAACCTGTTGGGGCATACGCAGATGTCCTGCATGTAAAGTTTAATGGCTTTGGCCTGCTCTTTGTTCTTAAAGTGGTAGTCAGCTAACAGGTAGTACAGCTCATTGACCAGTGGGGGTGCTGGAGGGGTTCCTTCTGGGAGCGATGGTGCCTGAGTAAATACACATACAGACCAATGCCACAAATGCTTCTTTAGTAATAAATACTTTTAAAATATGTTCCAGAGGAATAAATATTCATCGTTTAGCCTGTTGCTTAAATGCTAACAAGATAATAAGTGTATGGTTAGTAATGTAATGTAACTCATGTTTATTTGAGCTTAATTATTGACAATATTTAATATTTAAACCTTTAATCATTATGTAGGGAAACAATGAGCAGGATATGTACCATATTTTCCGGCCTATAAGTTGCACTTTTTTTTCATACTTTGGCTAAAGGTGCGACAAACACTCCAGAGCGACTTATATGTGAAATTTTTACATATAATTCTGGTCGTCATCATAAACAATTTCACGTTTGTTATTTTTACACTCACAACTACAAGAGGGCACTCTAGGCAAGGGTTAGGCAAGTGCCTGCTCATCCACCACTGAAGAAATGTCCCTTAAAAGAAAATCCCATTCTGTGAATTACAAGCTACAAGTAGTGAACTATGCAGCAGAAAATGGTAATCAAGCAGCAGAAAGAAAGTTTGGAGAGAACGAGAAAATTCTGAGGGACTGGAGAAAAGCAGAGATTATTACTACTGCAATGAAGAAAACAAAAAAAAGCTAATTGCGCGCTAAAAGCTCGATGGCCACAGCGCGAGGAACGAGCTCGCACATGAGTGCTTGAGCTACGTGCTGCAGGGAGAGGCTTGTCAAAACTACAGTTGTGTCTCCATGTCCAGGTAGTTGTCAAGGAGATGTGTATAAATAACTTTATGTGAGAACTTTCTTGGTGTTAATGCAACGCAACCCCCTCTTTATATCAGAGCGAGGACCACAACGTCACAAAAACTGCCAGCAGATTTCCAAACCAAGGTAGACAGTTTCCATGAGTTTGCGACTTATAGTCCAGTGCGACTTATATGTTTTGAGGTGTGTGGTTTTTTTTTTTTTTTTTTTTCCCCCCTTCTTCTTCTCTTATTATGCATTTTTTTGGCCAATGCGACCTATACTCCGGAGCGATGTATAGGCTGGAAAATACGGTAGTATAAATTATTTACCAAATAAATTTTTTTTTCGACAAATTTACTTTATGACAATGTCAATTATAAAAAGTGCTATACAGTACATCTAAAACTGAACCTGAATTGAACCATTGGTATTAAAAAGCATCCATCATTGCACTGTGTATGTAGTTACTAGTTCGGAACTTATTACAATTTGATTAGGGTGTCAGACTCTGGATAAAAGATTCATTTTGCAGTTATGTTAAAAAACAGAACATGATGTAAGGTATACAAAGTCACTATGGCATGACAATCTTAATTCTTGAATGCAGTTGAGTTGTAATGCACAACTTTTAAAGCGAATCATATTAATGGAGGCAGAACAGACAGATGTGGGGGGTCCAAACCAGACTCAAAGTACGGTTTTGGATTGAGACCTTTTGTGCTCCTCCCTCTATATAGGCTGAAACTTCATCGATCGACAGCGTAGGCTCATCTGAGTCAGGGATGATTCCTGAAAGTCTCTTCAGTAGGTTGGCAAGATCTGCAGACACAGTGCTTGTCTTATAGCCGTCAAACTCTGGCAGGGTCTTGGGCTTGAAGTACTCGAACATGAAGAGCGCATCGCTCCACTGCAGCTCCACCTGAGAGAGAGAGAGAGAGAGAGAGAGAGAGAGAGAGAGAGAGAGACAGGCACAGAACGATGCATCATCAAGAAAATATTTCACGAAAATAATACAGAGGAATTCAAGCAGATGAAATTTTCAGTTTTCCTTCTTCACTTCAAACACTGGTGTCTGTGAATTTTGCAAACATGTGTTTAGATCTTTTGACAACATTACCATGTAATAATGCACATTGCTTGAATGATGCAATTCATGCTTCATCCACACACCATTTTTTTTTAATAATATAAGACTGAAGTAAGATATGGCAGGCTGCTATTGAAAATATTGTTTGAGAGTTTTTTTTTTTTAAATGTTAATGGAATACGGGGATCCCTCACTTTCCACGGTTAATTGGGACCGAGATCCCCTCGCGACCACCGAATTCCGTGCAGTAGGATCAACCCCCCACCCCACCCCTGACTGACGTATACGTACATGTATCTGTGTATATAATATCAATAAATACATACTCAATGCTATAAATACTTATAATAACAATTAAACATACAAAAATAATGCATAAGATGTAAATAAAATATAAATACACACACATACAGATGCGCACACGCACACACGCAGTTGTGCGTGCACACACTCAGATCTGCACCTCACAATAATTTAACTAGTTTTGATGGCAGGTTTGGGGTTGTATTTTTGTTTGTTTGGGGTTTTTTGTTTTTGTTTTTTGTGCATAATTGGCCTTGTTTTGTGGCATTATCCTTAACCTTTTTAGCGTATTCTTCCTTAATTTCCTTATTTTTTAATATGATGAATATTTAAAAAAGAAAAAAAAATGCGATGCATTGAAGCCGCATGAATTGAAGCGCGAAGTAGCGAGGGATCCCTGCATAGGCCTTGTCTTAATAACAATTTATTAATACTTGCAAAGGCTGCAGTCAGATCTAAACATAAAAGCTCAACCTTCAGTATCTTCACCTTTTCTTTTGCAAACTGGGATGAAGAATATTAGTGTGTGAAATGTGAACACTTTTCCACCTCAAGTTTATATAATGAAGATTAGGTGGCAGGTAAGTACTCAAAAGATGAGCGACATTAACTTGCCCATAATAAAGCCTACACGGGGAAATATTGGAACTATATCAGCGAACAGAAGACGTGGCCATACATGCTGCGTTTTTATTGGTTTCCCCTCTCGCCATGTTCCAAAGTTGCACTCCTCAAGTTTGAAAGTTCTTTTCAAATAACACCATGTCCTAAAATTTGTATCGCTCTTATATCACAGCGGTTTGCTGACAATTAGTGATGTGTTCATGATCAAACTGTGGTATTAGGGGGAATGGAAGGGATCGAAAGTTAAAAGGAATGTGGATCTCAAGGCGCTCGTCATTCCTCACCGTTTTAATTGCTAAATGATTACGCTATGAGTCAGAAAACAGCAGAGTTGTCCTCCGCCGCTCCTGTTATTGAATGCATGCAGGGCATTCCCCTTGAAGAACAGCATTAAATTGTGAGGGTGTGGATGCATGTGGCCACAGGAGAATCAATTTGCATGATTAGTGCAGAGTCGGCTGCTGCAGACCTCATGCTACCCAGCTGCCTAATAAGCTCTGGGAAAACACTTGTAAACTCATTAATGAATAAAGCTCACGAAGGAGCCAAGGGGAGAAGGTATTCAAGAAGAAAAGAGAGGAGCTGGAACTCAAGCGGGGAAAAACTGAATCAAAACGCAGAGCGATTAAAGCCACTGTACTACAAAATGTCACCGTCACGTGCAACAGGAATACTCCTTTGGGTTTTTATCATGCTCTTTGTCTGTACAGGTGTCTGTGTGTGATGCAGCTGTGAGACCTGTTGTGCAGAGTGCTCCTCCAGGTAGCGTGTTTTGCTCTTCTTGCTCGGGTATGAGTACAGGCAGTAGAAGCACTGCTCCAGCGCCAACTCCAAATCATCTTTATAAGGCAGTGTATCTGCTCCGGTTAGTTTCTCCTGCAGAACACGCACCTGTGTCACAAAAACACAAACATTATCCAGTTAGGGGTTTATAAAGCGGGGAGTCAAAAGGATGTGATGATATTCTGAAAGTTTACTGTGTCCTTAGACTCACAAAAAACTTGAGCAGAGCGCCGTCAGAGTTGCAGCACCAGGAACGGCGGCCGAGGTATTCGTGTGCTGTGTTTAACAATGCCAGAGACGAGGGTAACAGGGAAGTGTCATCATCTAGATAACACACAACACTGATGCTGTTCATTCCTTATCTATGCTATGTGTGCTTTCAATTGTGTGTGGATGCAAAGTCATTCAGAGACAAATTTTGGACAAAATCATAACCATAATTATCATGAGAAGAATCTTAGCCTTGCAGTTGAAAGCAAACTGATTACGTGATCAATTAGCGAGCACATTACCGTCGGTATAAATCAATCTAATTGAAATAATGAGCATACTGCGGAGGTAAACGCTGGTGAAAAATGAGTCATTTGTCTCAACAAAGCGGTGGATTGCCAACAGAAGTATGGCTCATGCATTAAGTTATGCAGCATGTTTTAAAAATTGACCATAAAAATTCTTTCTCTGAGACTCTCTGCCAGATTGAATTACAGGGATCCGTCACTACTTCGTGCTTCAATTAATGCAGCTTCAGTGCATTGCGGTAAAAAAAAAAAAAAAAAAAAAAAAAAATTACTTGATTTAAAAAATAAGAAAATTAAGGAAGAATAGGGGGAAAAGTTACGGAAAATGTCACAAAAACAAGGCCAATTATGCGAGAAAAAAAACAAACAAACCCCTAAACAAACACAAAACAAAAAAACAACTCAAAATCTCCCATCAAAACTGGATACATTGTTGCATGTGTGTGTGTGCACGCACATCTGCCCGCATGCGCGCGTATGTGCGTGTGCCGTCGTCTTCTCATGCAATACCATCTGTATGTGTGTAAAGATGCTCCCCAGCTTACGGACGACGTAGGTTCAGGACAGCCGTTCGTTAGATGAATTTGTTTGTAAGTAGTTACAGGGCATTTTTTTAGAGGGGAGCGTATGTTTAAACCTTGTATAAGTAACCGATACGAGTTTGTACTGTATACAATCTCTATCTCTTTCTGTCTCCACATAATCATCTGTATATTTTGTCCTGTGTTTAAACTCCTGGTTCCTCTCAAGCACAGCTCAGCGGATCTGATCAGATTTACAGAGTTTCATCTTATCCAGTTCATTATCACACTGGAGTCAATTTGTTTCTTCTTTGAAGCTTTTGGCACGAGTTCAGAAAAGTATGGTTCTGTTTCTCTTCCCAAACCGTGTCAGTCACGCCCCCCTCTGCCGGAGCCTAGTATTAAGTGCACCTCAGGATAATGTTTAATCATATTTCATACTTACTCATCCTTCTCAAAAAATTAGCATATTGTGATAAAGTTCATTATTTTCTGTAATGTACTGATAAACATTTGACTTTCATATATTTTAGATTGATTACACACAACTGAAGTAGTCCGAGCCTTTTATTGTTTTAATATTGATAATTTTGGCAAAAAAGTAAAGAAAAACAAAAAAATTCCTCTCAAAAAATTAGCATATTTCATCCGACCAATTAAAAAAAAAAAAGTGTTTTTAATACAAAAAAAAAAAAGTCAACCTTCAAATAATTATGTTCAGTTATGCACTCAATACTTGGTCGGGAATCCTTTTGCAGAAATGACTGCTTCAATGCGGCGTGGCATGGAGCCAATCAGCCTGTAGCACTGCTGAGGTGTTACGGAGGCCCAGGATGCTTCGATGGCGGCCTTAAGCTCATCCACAGTGTTGGGTCTGGTGTCTCAACTTTCTCTTCACAATATCCCACAGATTCTCTATGGGCTTCAGGTCAGGAGAGTTGGAAGGCCAATTGAGCACAGTAATACCATGGTCAGTAAACCATTTAGCAGTGGTTTTGGCACTGTGAGCAGGTACCAGGTCGTGCTGAAAAATGAAATCTTCATCTCCATAAAGCTTTTCAGCAGATGGAAGCATGAAGTGCTCCAAAATCTCCTGATAGCGAGCTGCATTGACCCTGCCCTTGATAAAACACAGTGGACCAACACCAGCAGCTGACATGCCACTGTTTCTGGTTCAAAAGTGGCTTGACCTGGGGAATGCGGCACCTGTAGCCCAGTCCGCTGCTTCCACAGGTCCCCCAAGGTCTGGAATCGGCCCTTCTCCACAATCTTCCTCAGGGTCCGGTCACCTCTTCTGGTTGTGCAGCGTTTTCTGCCACACTTTTTCCTTCCCACAGACGTCCCACTGAGGTGGCTTGATACAGCACTCTGGGAACAGCCTATTCGCTCAGAGATTTCTTTCTGTGTCTTACCCTCTTGCTTGAGGGTGTCAATGATGGCCTTCTGGACAGCAGTCAGGTCGGCAGTCTTACCCATGATTGCGGTTTTGAGTAATGAACCAGGCTGGGAGTTTTTAAAAGCCTCAGGAATCTTTTGCAGGTGTTTAGAGTTAATTGGTGGATTCAGATGATTAGGTTAATAGCTCGTTTAGACTACCTGAACATGATATGCTAATTTTTTGAGATAGGAATTTTGGGTTTTCATGAGCTGTATGCCAAAATCATCAGTATTAAAACAATAAAAGACCCGAAATATTTCAGTTGGTGTGCAATGAATCTAAAATATATGAAAGTTTAATTTTTATCAGTACATTACAGAAAATAATGAACTTTATCACAATATGCTAATTTTTTGAGAAGGACTAGTATATTTATGATCTATCTTTCTATAGATTTTATTCATTTCTATCTCTACCTGTTCTTCGATTTCATTTCACTTTCGACTTTGGACATGTTGGTATCTCCGGATGTTTACAAAACGAATGTTGGTAAGTTGGGGAGCGTCTGTATTAATATTTTATTTACATCTTATGTTATTTTTTTAATGTTTAATTGTTATTATAAGCATTTATAACATTGAATATGTATTTATGAATATTATATACACGTATACATGTACGTATATGTCAATCGGTGGGTAGAGGGTGATCCTACTTCACGGATTTCCAGTCACGTGGGGATCTCGGGTTCCAATTAACCGTGGAAAGTGAGGGATCCCTGTAGTTCTATACCCAATCTACAGAAGTAATCATTTTGATCAGAGACATTATATCTTTTGCTTTCTGAGGTCATCCACAAAGCCCTGCGAGTGTTTGAAGACCTGAACAAATGCAGCTCGTGCCAGAAATACTATGAGATATATTCAGGTCATCTGTAAACCAAAACTAGCACTCAGGACAGTACGCAGAATCAAAACATACTCCGATTTTAAGATCGTGGGCTTATTTAGGCCAGTTGACGTCTGCATATATTACACAGGAATGGTAAGATCTGATTGGCTTGCTGTCTCAGATTAACAGACATAATCACAAGACTATAATGCTTGAATTAAAATGGAAGACAAAAGTTTGTAGTTTGTTACATTCATGGATTGTAAGATCCCAGAAATTTAACAAAATACCGTCCCAAAAAATATGAACGCTATTGATACACGCCCTCATAGTTTTCAAGTTTTTTAAAAAAACAAACACTGTCTCGAAAATTTCAATGACCTTCAGAAAATACCATCATGAGTAATGTGTCAGCATTGAGATAGAGCAGTTGACTTGATCACTGTTATAGTTTAAAAATATAAAAATAAACGACAAAAATCTTGTTTTAATTTCAGAACCGGAATCTTGTTTACATTTACTTACAGGTCTTCATAGAGACCTTTATATGAAGGACCTGATGGCACGGGCTAAACGCGCAGCTCCCGTGTTTACTTTTATAACCCGCCTTGTTAGCTTAATTCTCTGCTTAATTCTAAAGCTCTGTCAAGCATTGGATTTCAGCATTTGCTCCTCGGACATTTATTTTCCTACCCGAGTCAGATTGTGTTTTTTATTCTATGCGAGTCTAAACAGTGGTGAATGAGCCTCTATACTTCTGTTTTATTATTATTAATAATTGTTTTACATTTAAATTGCTGAGAATTATCATGCAAGTAGACAATCAGCAGCTACTCATTGACACAGCAGCCGTATTGAGTTTCCCGTGTTGGGCACGTGTGGACCGCAAGCAAAACACAAGACAAGTAATCCAAGTAATGATCCCAAACTATGGTGCTTCACTTGGGAGCACCACATTCAAAATAACCATGGAAATATTAACTTTGCTTTTTATAAACCCATGTGGTATGTTCTGAAGAAATTATTCACCTCAGGCTAAGTCGATGTTTCTGAATAGCCCAAAGATGGAACGTCAAATAATTATGTAAACATTTGTGTTGCGGTTTGACTTGTGAAATATACCGTCATCGTCATCATCAGCTTGGTGTTGGCGATGTGTGCAGTCGAACTCGGCCTCATCCGGCTTAAGCAAGTAATATAGCAGCATCCATGGCAACATGGAGGAAAAGTGAGGTTCCTTAGGGTCATCAGGCAGCACCATGCTGTAAGCTATTAGCTAGGGACAAACCAGACATATCAGATACTGTACACACGCACACACACAATATTATATATATATACAGTGATACCTCAGCTCACGAACATAATTGGTTCCCAGAAAGTGTGTGTAAGGCGAAAAGTTCGTCTTCCGAACATTTATTTCCCATAAGAAACCATTAAAATGAGAATAATCCGTTCCCAGGTCCCCATAAAACATAATTTTCTACTAAATAAGCCTTAAAACTACACAAAAATATACCTTATTTTATGTATAATAAATGTCTATTGTATTGAAATTAAAGAAATAAACTGTACTGTATAATAAAGTGGTTTTATTTACCTTTGTGATGGTAGTTGATGGCTTGATGGAATGGAGTGGGAGGAGGAGAGAGGGAGGGACTTACTGTTTGGAAGGAGAGTTTGGAAACGCCTACTGTTTGGAAACACCCTTAGCCACACATGCACCCTTAATAGCTTCCTTGTTCTTAAGGATGGGAGCAATGGTAGACTTAGCGTACTGGTACTGGGACGCTGAGTCACACAAACGCACACCTCGTTCGTGTTTTTCAATGATCTCCGCCTGTGGTGGGGTCTTTTTCGGTCCCATAATAGCAAAAGTACACTCAATATGGTCCAAAATGTCTAGCAAACACAAACCACTTCCGCACTCAAAGAAAGGGGGTGACGAACTGGGACGCCATGAGCGTGCGTCAGCTTCTCGTGGCCGCCACCGTGGCGCTGTTCGATCGCGTGGTTTGATTCGTCCGCCGAAAACTAGTTCGTCAGCAGAGACAATATGCTCGCAAATTTAATGTTCTTGAGGCGAAAAGTTCGTGAGCTTAAGCGTTCGTCAGCGGAGGTTTTACTGTATATATATATATATATATTTTTTTTTTATTTTTTTTTCTCCTTCAAAAACTACTTCAACATACACAGTCCTAGTCTTAAAACAATCAGATAATTTTTTTTAAAAACAATCAAACGATGACGTCATGTGCTAAAGCTGTTCTTTCTCTCACACTCTTACCTGTATGAGGTTGTTGGCAAGGCGAGTCAAGTTTGTGGTCAGTGGCGTGCTGGTGAGAAGGCCCGGCTCTTCTGTGATGCACTGTTCGATTCCTTGAAGCATGGTGGATACTGTGGCTACCCATTCCTCCTTGGCAGAGTGGCTGCTGGGTAACATGCCGTTTATGTGCTGCATGGCCTCGTTCAGTGATACCTCAGTACTCTCTAAACACTGGGCGTAATCCTTCAGGTGAAGCAATGAGCTCTTTTGGGACATGACAGAGTGATGCGAGTATTTAAAACAATATGTTTATATACTGTAAATACAGTGCTTTGCAAAAGTATTCACCCCCATGCTTTTTAATCAGTTTGTTCCATTACAATTTATGTTATTTAAATTTCTTTTTAAATATGAATGGTATGTGATGGAAATGTCTAAGTTAAATGCCACATGATCACGCTATTCCCGCATTGCTGGTGCTTATGGACCTAGCGTTGCCGGTACATATTTAAATGTGTTGGAATGGTCTAGTCAAAGTCCAGACCTCAATCCAAATGAGAATCTGTGGTCAGACTTGAAGATTCTTCACTTATCCCATAACATTTGGGGACGTCGTTGGGGCGCCTTCATGGCAAGACTTGGGCTGATTTGGCCTGGTGGCACCCATCCCTCTCCAGGTCGTTAACTAATGTGAACCTCTGGGCAATTTAGAATGGCCAATTAACGTACTGTGCATGTCTTTGGATTGTGGGAGCAAACCCGGAGGAAACCCATGAAAGCACGGGGAGAACATGCAAACTCCACACAGAAACGCCCAGGCTGGGAATCGAACTCAGGCCCTTCTTGCTGTGAGGCGGACATGCTAACCACTACGCCACCGTGATGCCCTTGAAACTTGAAGATTGCTGTCCACAAATGGAAACCATCTGTGAAGGATCTGGAGCAGTTTTGCATTGAGGAATGGGCAAAAATCCCAGTGGCAAGCTTATAGAGACTTATCCAAAATGACTTACAGCTGTAATAGCCGCAAAAGGCGGGTCTACAAAGTACTGACTTTAAAGGAGTGAATAGTTATGCACTCTAAAGCTTTCAGTTATTGTGTCCTATTTATTGTTTGCTCCACAATAAAAAAAGATTGACATCTTCAAGGTTGTCAGCATGTTCTGTCAATGAAATGGTGCAAACCATTAAACAATCCAGGTTGTGTGGAAACAATACATGTGTATCACCTGAAGCAGCAGCAGCTGCGCTGGTCTCTCAGGAGCTGAGCTGAGGGGTTTTAGCTGTACTGTGCTGGGTCCACCGCTAAGCGTGGGTTGGAGTAATCTCACCACGGACTGGTGGTCGCTGCTCTCAAACAGCCTCTGAATCTCCTCCAGTGACTGACACCTCTCCAGAGATTTCAACTTCTTCTCGATCTAACACAAGACAAAAACATTTTCATAGAAATTCTGCTAACATTATACTGCAGTGTTCCAAAACTACCATCAAAGTAGAGAAAGGTAAAGTCCGTTGGGCTTTCTATACCCGAGCCATAGTGGTTCATCGGACCGGTTTCCATAGCGTGAAGCGACCAGGAGTTCAACTCCTCCTGGATGGGACGCTAGTCCATCACAGGTTACCTTCCCAGTATGTTTTTACTGGTACCCAGTTATACTGCTGGGTGAACAAAGGCACACTTTTGGTTAAGACCTTGCCCAGGGGTCTTAGCACAGTGGGGGGTCTAACTGGGATTTGAACACACAACCTCCTCATCAGAAGCACAACACCCTAAGCACAACACCACCGGCCCCACATCGACCATCAAGGTATTTTTAATTTATTCTAGAAAACAATAATAGAGCTGGTGGTGTAGTGGTTAGGGTGCTGCACTAGTGATCAGGAGGATGCGTGTTCAAATCCCAGTTTGACCCCCACTGTGCTAAGACCCCTGGGCAAGGTCTCAACCACAAGTGTGTCTCTGTTCACCCAGCAGTATAACTGGGTACCAGTAAAAATATACTGGGAAGGTAACCTGCGATGGACTAGCATCCCATCCAAGAGGACTTGAACTCCTAGTCGCTTCACGCTATGAAAACCGCCCAACGGACTTTACCTTACCTAGAAAACAATACATGAATGGAGGGGACAACTTTCCTGTTGTGGGGTTTATTTTTCTAAAGCATATATATTCATGAATTATTGAACCGGGTGACCGTCAATTACAAATCCTGGTAAAGACCAGGAGACTTGGTAGTGAATATAGTAATCATAAGGATGCAACATAGTGGAGAATACTCCTCTGTCACATCTCTTTCATCTCTGTAACATTACAACTTATTTACTATTAATCCACTGATGTAAATGATTGCGCTGGCTTTGATAAATTGTTTGCATCTTTGTAAAATCCTCAGTTTTATCACTAGTTGAGTAATATCATGGGAAGCAGGAAGCTGTATCCTGCCGTTTAATTCATAGTTCAGCTTAAGTGCAGGATTAAGCAGTTAGACTGAGCTGTACTTATAACAGGTTGGTTTCTGGATTAAAATGTGCACAGATTTAATATTAACTTAAATGATTTTAATAAAAATGTGGCCTTTTTATGGCCTTGCGGGCGGTCCAGGGCGTACCCCTCCGTCTCCGAGAGTCAGCAGCTAATTAGGATGAAGTGACTTAGAAAAAGAATGAATGTCCTTTTTATACCTCTATACAAAAAAAAAAAAAATCACTAATCAGTCAAGGAAATGTCTCTCTCTCTCTCTCTCACACACACACACACACACACACACACACACACACACACACACGCACACAGTACCTCCTCTACAGAAATGGATGAATCCACACAAAGGTTAGGCATGTGGATGGTGAGTTTTTCACCATCACTGGTGTGATGCTGGCTCTTCAGTAATCCCACACACAGATCATAACGCTCCAGTGCTTCCTCCATGTCTCCCTACAATTCAGAACAACAGATCAATTACAATATCATGCACTACGCTTACTCGGACAATGTCTAAGCATTCGCAAGTAATCAGCACAACACCAACAGATCAAGTCTACCACTTCAAGCCAATGGCTTCTGAATCAGTTACCTGAAAGGCGAGGTGTCGTGCTTTCAGCCAGTGCACTCGGACCGCAAAGGACAACCAGTCTTGCTCGAACACGTCTGTCTGAGAGGAGGCCATGATCAACATGTACAGATCGGATAAGAAGCGGCTCTCCTGGCTGTCCAGCTCACCGTGATCGACTCCATGCCCTGATACGCTCCTCCTCTGAGACGCTGAAAAAAATAACATGAGCCAAAATGCTGAGTTCTACACACTCAGAAAGTGTCGATTTCTAGATCATCACCAAATTATATCTAATTTAGTAATTTATAAAAACTCAAAGCATTGAAAAAAAATATATATATTGTTGTCAAAGAAAAAAACATTGTTAAAAAGAGCTGGTTCAGAAAATCTGAGTTGTGATGCTGATCAATGATCGCTCACTACTTCATGCTTCAGTACATCACGGGGTTTTTCAAAAATATCCATTGAAAAATTTTAAAAATAAGGAAATTAAGGAAAAATCGGGGAAAAATTAAGGAAAATGCTGTAAAACACGGCCAATCACGCAAAAAACCAAAACAAACAAAAAAACAACCCAACAAAACTACTTACATTTTCATGTGAGGCGCGCATCTGAGTGTGTGTGCGCGTGCACGAATCTGTGTGTGCGCGTGCACGAATCTGTGTGCGCGCGCATGAGCGCCACGCGAATCTGTGTATGCACGCACGAATCTGTGTGCACGTGCATGTGCGCATATCTGTATGTGTGGGTATTAATATTTTATTTACATCTTATGCATTATTTTTGAATGTTTAATTGTTATTATAAGCATTTATAGTGTTGAATATGTATTTATTGATATTATATACACATACCATCCCTTGCCACTTTGCAATTTGAGCACCGCGGTCTTGGTACATTGCAGTATTTTAATAATAATAATAAAAAAAAAAAAAATCATAAAAAATTCAAAATTCACGCTGAAACTCGCATTTAAGCAAGCGGAAGGCAGGGACCCAAGGCAGGCTGCGTCCATTGTTTCCAAATGACAGACTGAAGTGCCCCTCCTCCCCAGTTCAGGCAGGGACCGCCCCCTCAACCCAATCTCGCAAGCTGATTGGCTTAGACGCGTGACACTGTTGCCTCGCACATTCCCGCGGGATTTTATTTTTTTATATATAAATTCTATTTAAATATGAATACATTACACTATTTACATATGCATATAACTGTGTAACATTTAATATACACTTCTTGATATTGTATAGACGTGAAAACATATAGAAATGAGACAACATGATAGAAACGAGAGGGGTGTTCCTACTTCGCAGTTTTTCGAATATCGCGGCCAGGTCTGGTCTACATTATCCGCGATATTCAATAGATGAGTGTATACATGTACGTATGCATCAATCGGGGGGGGGTCCCTCTCGGTCCCCATTAACCGCGGTAAGTGAGGGATCCCCTGTATTTCAAACCTCCGCACACCTGGAATTATTAATGAGACTCCAGGAAGCCTTTCGTTGTGCATTTATTACACCAGGGGTGCAGTGGCTCAGTAGTTAGTACCGTTGTCTTAGACTGAGAAGGTTCGGAGTTTCAAATCTTAGCCAAAGGACACTCTGTGTTGACTCCCAGTTCACGGTGCTCATGTGAGTTTCCTCAGGGTACTCTGGTTCTTCCCACAGTCAAAAAGAAGCACAGTACATTAACTGGCAACTCTAAATTGCTCATACATGTGAATGATAGTTTGCATCGGTGTTAGCTCTGCAATAGACTGGTGCCCTATCCGGGCTGTCCTTCATCTCAAGCCCGAAATCAGGTGGGACTGGCTTGAGTTTACCCGAGACCCTGAGGAATAAGTGATGTAAGTAATGGAGGTTCTGATAAACTAAATAACTCACCCGAGTTAAAGTGGTTAGTGAAAGGATGAAGGTGTGTGCATTCGGATCTTACTGTTCTTTCCTTTCATGAGAGCCCACTGCTCCAGCTGCATTTCCATACAAGACAAACTCATCATCATCATCTCCTACAATGCATAAAAACAACACAGTACAATAAGCAACTGCATACCTCCCCCCGAACTCACTCACACACACACACACACACACACACACACACACACACACACACACACAAGAAACCATGTAAATGATCATCTCCCTCCGGTTATTCCTAGCATTTCTGTCGGTCACCTTTATGTGCTGTTTGTTGGACTCTCGGAGTAGCGGATTGGGCAGGCCAGCGCTGTGTCTCCTCCAGCAGTTGTAGATCTCCCTCACGACTCCACACAATCCGGGGGGCCACTCTTCCAGAAACTTCTGGCCGACTGCCTTCAAATATCGTAGAAGAAGTTCCAGGATGCCCCCATTCTCCATGTAAGCTAGCAGGAAGGAGTGCACTTCCTCATGCTCTGTGAAACGATATTGAGACATCAACTGTGCAACACAAACGCCATGATTTAGTGACACGAAGAGCTGGAATCCCAGCGAGGTTTAGAAAAAATAGAGGAAACGAAATATCTCAGCTGGGGGTCAAAGGGGCCACAGGGAACCTGAAACTGAAAAAAATAAAGGAATTCCGCTAAATGGGCGAGTAAAAAAAATAGAGGATTTCCTCTAAATAGAGGAGATCTGGGATCCCTGGAAGAGGAATAAATCGGGAAAAGGAAAAAAAATTTCGAATCTGGACCATAAACATAATATATTGCTCAAAGGTTTTCAATATTGGTCCTGGATGAATCCCTGTTCTGTTCATGTCAAGTAATAAGGAGCAGGTAATTCGCTCATTTGCAAAATTGGATGTGTGGGGAACAATGAAAGAATCTAAAATGTGCAAGGCAGGGATCTTCCATGAGGGACCAGGGTTGGGAGCCTCAGATTTATATAAATCAAGGTTGAACATAAGCGCTGATGCAGATGATAAACTTCATGTCATGGATTCCAACACGAGGCATCAAAGTCGAAAAATCTTCACGACACCTCACATTGTGTACTTCCATTAGTTCACTATCGGCGTGTCCACGAGCAGTTTACAAACGAGGGAGATGTCCCCTTTTTCGTATCATTTTGAACGGGACTTGACTTATTGTGGGGTGTGGTGGCTGGAGACACTGCTAATGAAATGGAATTGTACATCATAAAAAATTAAACAGGGTCTTCAAGCATAATTTTTTTTTTTTTTGCAAAAAGTCAATCCTATATGTTATATGACTGAATAGTTCTTTTCAAGAAAATGTCTGTTTTTGCATCAAGACAAATTATACAAATAAAAGCAAATAAATTACATTTCTAAACAGTGTTTAAACCAGGGGTCTCCAATCCTATCCACAGAGGACTGGTATGGGTGCAGGTTTTCACTTCAACCAAACAGTAGCCACACCTTCCACCTGTTTCCACCAATCACTGATCATCAAAAGAAAAGGAAAAAAGAAACTAGATTGGACATTACTGTTTCAATTCTGAAGTGGGGCCATCTTAGTGAGATCACCTTGCTTTAATACAAAGCTTGGAGACCCCTGGTTTAAAGGGTTAAAATAAGCAAGACTGGTTTTGAACTCAGATCTGTGGGTTAAAAATACTCGCTTGCGCACCTGCCCATCTCTTAACCACCTGAGCCAATACTGCACCGAGTCAAAGCAGTAAATACTCTTAACTTCTACTCTCTCTCTCCCCCAAATAGCACGCGACACCCATGTCGGAAGTCCGTGTTATGTACTTGTCCAGACCGAGCCGAAATTTCGTGAACCGACACAAATCTATGAGCTATTAAAGAAAACAGCACTAAACACACCCTTCAATCAAGTACATTTGTTGATCCTGCAGGGAAATCGTCTCATTAACATACAGGATGGATGAGCCATTAACAAAGGTGAAGAGGAAACAATGATTGTCATTTATCGTAAAGGTTTTCATAGTAATGAAATACAGGGATCCCTCACTTTCCGAGGTTAATTGGGACCAAGATCCCCCCACAACCACCGAATTCCGCAAAGTAGGATCAACACCCCCCCGACTGACATAAATGTAAAACTATGTGTGTATATAATATCAATAAATACATATTCAATGCTGTACATGCTTATCGTAACAATTAAACATTCAAAAATAATGCATAAGATGTGAATAAAATATAAACACAAGCACACAGATGCACACCTCACATAAAAATGTAAGTACAGAAGGCCCTTGACTATTCACGGTTTTGCACTCACGATTTGAGTATTCATGGACTGTCAAGCAACTGACACGTCACTCAAATTCAGCCAACGGCTGTCCTCCTTCCTGCTGATTGGTTGAGATGATGTAATGTCCCTTTTTCCTTATTCGCACACAAGTTTTCAATGAACCTCCAGGGTATTCATCACGTTTTAGAGTAGAAGGAGGATATTGATAAGTAGGGGGTGGAAATTGTTTGAGGCAAGCATGCAAATGGGGGTGTCCCCTCCCACAGCGGGTCTGGGAGGCCACCCCCAGAAAATTTTTTAAAATTCATGTGCTCTGTGGTGCATTCTGAGCCCATATTTATGAGAAAATCAGACAAGCTAGAAGCAAATAAAACTAAAACTTTATATTATAAAACAATAGTATTTATTACAAGAATAGTAGACTTACTTCTAAAGTACATAAAACTTCTTATTTGAAAATTCTAACAGTTACCTTACTAAGAACATTTGTGAATTAAACTGCTACCCTAATCTGTTTAAAACTGTTTATGTAATATCATTTTAGGACTAATAAGATTATGCTATTAGAATAATATGAGGCTAGTTTTCACTCTTATCACTCAGTGCAATCAAGAAAAAAATTTGTGTTCGGACATGACATAAAACTTTTTTTTTTACCTATTTCATGTGATACGGATGTTTCCGAAACGGTGGAATAATTGGTCTTGAGTCGCTTCCACAACGTATTTAATGTTGGTTGTTTAGCTCTACTTCGCTTCAGCGCCATGCTTGTCGGTACGACTCACATCAGTTTGGACCATATTTTACCCGGGTTTGAACAACCCGTCACGGTCTAAATCTACACGGGAGCCGCACAGGCAAATGGCGGCACGTATATAAAAAGCGACGTGCGTTTGAATGAGGTAGCATAGTGCATCATGGGATATTGGAAGTGAACCGATTGAGAAATTATCAAAACAAGTGATCGTGTTGTCAAGTACATAGCTTAACAAAGCCTTGAAAATGTTTTTATTAAAGATTATTATTATACTATTAAATATTATTATTTACTATTATAAAATATAACCGGCGCTTCCACCGGCTGCCGGCACGTAATGAAAAGTATGAGCCCCTTTTTTTTAGTATGTTTTAATTACCAGTTAAGCGCTATGATGCCACTCAAACGCTGTGCGTCTTCTCTGGCTAAGTGATAGAAAAGGTAATGACGTTGGATGTCTCTGCTGAAGAAATAAGATTTTCTCCTGAAGAAACGACATTTTCCTCTGAAGTGCCTGAACAGGAATAATCATCTGAAAGCACTCTAGTATTAAAGTCTTTTTCAATCATTATTCCAGTACACTACCCAAGTTAATGTTTAGAATATTTGTGAGTGTGATTTTATGTACTGTGGTGTAGCATGTTTATCATTTTGCTTTGTTTATCCAATTTATTACATTTCATGTTCTTTTTGTTATGGTCTGTGTTTTGGGGGACTTTGATTTTGATGGCTGTGTTCTCTAACTCCAACTGTCCACTCCGGCTGAGGGGCGTGGCTGAGCTGCTCCGTGGCTCACACCTGAATTTTGTTCTCATCTACTCTCAATACACACAAGCATGCTTATCTCTGCGCTACAGAATTAACTCGGACTTTTTGCAGGTGACAAACAGAGCTTGGGAGACGAAGCGTGGCTTATCCGGACTTCTGCACTTTTAAGTGTGCAAGGTCAAGTTCAGTGTGTCAACTGCAACAAATGCCTCACATTCAAAGGGGAAGGACTTAAGAAGCGCACTTTAATTGAGGTAAGCGTGCGGTTTGTGTTTATAGGGAGTAAATGAGATTACTTAATTCAAGCTTTGGCACTTCAGAGGAAACTCGTTTCTTCAGGAGAAAGTCTTATTTCTTCAGAAGATACGGCGCTTAGCTGGTGTTTGAGTGGCATCATAGAGCTTAACTGGATAACATATACATACAAAATGAAAACATATACATACTGTATGTATGTATGTGTGTGTGTGTGTGTATATATATATATATATATATATATATATATATATATATATATCGATGTAGATAGATATACAGTATGCTGTATAATGTTTATATATTTTATTAATATCACAGTACAAAATTAAGAGGTTTTTCTTCATCATTACTATATTTTACTACATTAATACTTAATTAATGAGTAAGACTGTCTATAGAATGTGCTTAAGAAGGATATTTTAGCCCATGTAATAGATACATAGTATTTTACTTCCGGTTGATCATTCACGCACGTAATATGATACATGGGGTTTTACTTCCGGGTACAGAACTCGTGGATTATCTTCATTCGCGGGAGGGGCCGGAACCAAACCCCCGCGAATATCGAGGGCCTACTGTAGTTTTGATGGGAGGTTTTGGGTTGTTTTTTGGGTTTGTTTGTTTGGGATATGTGATGCACTGAATCTACATGAATTGAAGCGCGAAGTAGCGAGGGATCCCTATACATTGCTTATGGCTTCAATGTCACTGGCATCTTGGTGCCAATTACTAACTGTAGCAGTTTGAACAGCGTTGTTTTCAGTGGTAGTGGTACACATGAGTCTGTTTACGTACCTAATTATGGTTTGTTGATGTACAAGCATTATGAACCAAGTACACATGATCTAGGGATTGTTATAGCAACTGATTACGTATAATGTATGCATGACTGAGAAAGGGGCAATTTCCATTCGTTGTTCAAAGCAAATAGGGTAGTGGTGGCTCAGTAGTTAAGGCTTTCGATTGCTGATAAGAAGTTCAGTCGTTCAAGCCCCAGTACCACCAAGCTGTCATAGTTAGGCCATTGAGCAAGGGCCTTAACCCTTAATTGCTCAGTTGTATTATAGATAAACGTAATTCGCTCTGGATAAGGGTATTTGCCAATGTTTCGCAAAAAAATGTATGTATGCAGGGAGCACAAAGAAAGTGTGGGAATCCAGCAAAGCCACATGATAATGGGAGTCCTGTCGATGCTCACTATGCATGGTGCTGCTTCAAATCAAATACAGTGGTACCTCACCTTACGATAGTCCCAGCAAATGAAAAATCCAGGTTACGAAAAATATTTTCCAAAATTTTTTGTCTCTGTATACGAAACAAGTTCTCCTTACAAAAAGCGATATTCAAAACATTAAAACGCGCCATTCAAACATTGCACGAGCTGCTTTCCCATTGACTATCTTCAAACATTGTGCCCCGCTGGCCTTCCATTGGCTAGGAGGGATGACGCAGCTCCTTCCCATTGGCTATTATGGAGCTGTGTCTCCCATAATTCTTTTCGTGTAAGGGAGAGTTACTATTGTTTCATGAGTTTTTTGACTCAGGCTTTTAACCTTCCATAAACATTTGTAAGATTATAACTCTGCTAAGACATGGTCAACACACGCGCGCACACACACACACGCGTGTGATTTCCAGTGCAAGTGAAAAGAAGAGGGCTTGTGGCATGCGGTTGAGTGATATCGCAAAGGAATATAGTCAAACCCGTCTACCATCGGTATGATATTCAAGCAGAAGGTGGTCTTAAAAGGTATGCTTTTATCATTTTTAAAGAGTTTAGGGGGTAGTATTGGGGGCCTTGGAACGAATCACACATTTTACATGTAAAATGCAGTTCAATTTACAAAAAATTCAGGTTAAGAAAAAGGCTCTGGAACGGATTAATTTCGTAAGGTGAGGCACCACTGTACTGCAAGGTGTGCACTTCCAGGAAATGAAGAATAGAATGCCATCTTTGTTGACACCACGCTCTGCTCCAGCTGGCTGTACGTTCACGATCGCATTTTACATCGCTGCCATACTTGTCAGTGAGAAAACACTTATGCTCTTAAAATATCAGATAAAATTATGTATACTGAGATATACAACATATAAAAGAGTCGATCTTTTCACACTGGAATATTTTTACAGTCAAAAACGTTTGGTTTCCATGAGTTAGTGTATAAACAGAAAGAGAGAAGGAGTGAAGAGCGAGAGAATGCTCTACCTTTCTCTGCTGAGCTGATAAAATCAGAGAGGTTTGACCCAGTGCCCTGATTAAGTGTAGAACCGACTTTTGCCTCACACTGCGTGTCCAGGTTAGTGATGTTTTCCTCGTGCTCATAAACATGAAACTTCTTCAGCCTTTTACACACACACACACACACACACACACACACACACACACACACACACACACACACAATTGGAAGAATTGTTTAGAATAATTTTAGATTTTATTTCGTAGGCATAGCAGTACCGTGAAGGTAGATATTTCATTAGCAGCTCTTGGAAGTCTATCTTTTCTTCCTTCTTGCTTTTGGTGTTTCGAACACGTGCAGATCTCCTTTTCGCCGTCTCTCCGCAGTCCTCTATTGTTCTCTTCCTCTTGGTGGCTTTCTTCACTTTATCATTCAGAGGTAAGTCGAGAACTGCACAGATCAATATTCTTAAATAACCGATCTAGAACATGAATTTCTCTCAAGCAAAGTCAAATATGAAAAGGTAAAAGATTATTACGCCATTTAAAGAAATAGTTAGTTATGAGACATGGCACAGAACGAGATATAGTTGTACTCACTCACGTCAAGATCCGATCAAAAGTTGGGAGACGGGTTCTGTTGTGAACTAACATGGTGTGGAATGGTCACGTGCATGTAGCAGGAGAGAACAATAACTTTCCCAAGTTATATGCCACGTGAGGTTGTGATGTCAACATCAGAACCTGTGTTCCATGTGTTTTGTGACTACATATACACAAACACACGCACACAGGCAAACTCTTTCAACTCTGCAACACTGCCCCCTGTGATGCTTGAGCAAGCCTATGGCAATAAAGCAATGAGCCAGGTGGGACATTGAGGGTTATGTACTCTTTGCAGATTGCAAACCATCACTGGTGGGCAATGAGAGGTCAGAACATGAAAGCCTTTTCAAGAATTGTTCTTGGACAGCATTTCAAAAGGTATCCATTGCCAAATTCAAGCCCCCCCCCCCCCCCCCATTTCCCACCAGCCTAATTTAGTCATATCCAGTTCCCACCCATCAACTATTTACTTCCCGATCAGTTCCCCACCACCAAACAGGAACAAGCAACGCTGCCACCTGCCTCCTTACAAACTGCTGCACATGCATATATGGACTAGGCATGTGTACACTCGGAAGGAAAGTGCTATCCACCCTCGCATGCAAAACTCAAATTCCCAATGCTGGTGATTACTGTGAGTGACAGGGAAGTAAGTGTATGCCATGCCATCCGTCCCTCCCGTGAGAGTCTTGGCCAATTAGCTCATATGGACTCTCGAACACGGGTTCTGTTGTTGACAGTGTGACATCAGATGGTCACGCTTATAGAAATCATTTACTGCTCAATCCTGCTACACATGCATGATCATTAGCTCATAGATCACCAAGAAACATTTGTTTGCACTTTGTAATACCTATACCTGATGACATGTCAAGCTTTTACTTAACACTTTTAATGAAAACAGTTACAGATACCAAATGTAACATATCCAGTGTTTGCTATAGTTAACTAAAAAAAAAAAATCCAGAGAAATTTAAATGCAAACATTGTTTACATTTCGAGTTTTTCACCCATGAGTTCTTAATGCCTGTTACTCACCACCAGAGGGTGCAATCGTATTTCCAGAAGCAGCAGCAGTAGTAGTAATAGTAATGGTAGTAGTCGAGGTAGGGGGAGGAGAAGACGTAGTAGTTCCATTTAGAACAGCATTTACAGTAGAGGTTGTAGCTACAATGCCAACCTCAATGGAGCTCTGGATCACCTGTTGTTGTACCAAGTTGCTGCTGCTTTGAGCCTGTGGCTGAAGAGGACATTCGGAAGGGACGGACTGGCTTCCACTGGGACTGCTGGAGTCTGCTGGAGGCGGTGGAGGGGGCTCAGGTACCGGAACAGATGTGGAGGATTGGGGAGACTCTGTGGCCGGTGCTATTTGTACTTGGGAACTATCTGAGGGCATCTGGAGGACGCAGTCCGGATCACGATACATGGTGAGGTCGATCCGGCGACCGAAATCAGGACGTGGGACCAGGCACTCGTTCTGGTGTTTGTACATGGCAAGGAAGCTCTCGCCTACGCTCTTCCACCTGCAGAGAGACACTGTGATGCAATGAAACGATTCCTCACTCATGTAGCCAGGTATTACTCAGTGACTCACGTGAAGCGTTTGATAGGTTCCACTAGTTGTAGATCTTGTAGAGGAGGTCGTGCCAGTTTCGCCTGCCTCTGTCTCCTCAGCTCCAATGCCTCCTCTATAATATTGTGAGCTTCCTCCTCATCAGTTTCATCGTAGGTCACATCACTACACACACACACACACACACACACACACACACACACACACACACACACACACACACACACCCACACACACACCAACTCAACCATATGTCAGCATACACTGTACAGAAATCACATGAATAAACAAGAAAGCTACCATACAGTTTAGAGAACAACTTCATGGAGTCTCGTCTGAGGCAAGGCTGCTCCTCAAAGATCTTCTCCTTCAGCACCCAGCCTTTAGTGTAGCCTATATCCTTCTCCAAAGCCTTGCAGATGTAGTACAAGCAACCTGCAAACCAACCAACCACTAATTAATCTTTTTTTCAAGCTATTGATTAAGCCAGTTGCTCCTCAGATGCCTTTACTATGCGACACTATACAGAGTGATCCCTCGCTACTTCATGCTTCAGTTTATGCGGCATCAGTGCATCGTGGGTTTTTCAAAAATATTCATCGAAAAATTAAAAAATAAGGAAATTAAGAAAGAATAGGGGGATAAGTTAAGGAAAATGCTGCAAAACGAGGCCAATTATGCAAAAAAAAAAAAAGAAAACCAAAAAACAACCCAAAACCCCCCCAAAAGACTACTTACATTTTTATGTGAGGTGCACATCTGTGTGCACGCACGCCTGTCTGTGTGTGTGTATTTATATTTTACTTACATCTTATGCATTACTTTTGAATATTTATTATAAGCATTTATAGGATTGAATATGTATTTATTGATATTATATACACATATACACATACAGTGGTACTTCACTTGACAAGTGTCTCACCAAACAAAAAATGCAGGTTACGAAACGCATTTTCCTAAAATTTTTGTCTCTGGATACGAAACAAGTTCACGTTACGAAAGCGCCATCTTAAAAATTCAAACACACCATTCAAAGGCGCCATTCAAACGATGCACGAGCTGCTCTCCTATCAGTGATGTTCAAACATCCCGCCCCACTGGCCTCCCATTGGCTAGGAGGGATGACGCAGCTACCTCCCATTGCCTATCTCCCAACATCCCGCCCCGCTGGCCTCCCATTGGCAAGGAGGGATGACACAGCACCCTCCCATTGGCTATTATGGAGCTGCATGTCCCACCATGCTTTTTGTGTAAAGGACAAGAGTTACTGTTGTTTCATGCTTTATTTCTTGACTCAGGCTTTTAACCTTCCATAAACATATGTAAGATTATAACTCTGCTAAAAAGACATGGTCAAAACACACGCATGCGCGTGTGATTTCTGGTGCGATTGAGAAGAAACAAGCTCAAGTGATATCGCAAAGGAATATGGCCAAACCCGTTTACTATCAGTATGATATTGAAGCAGAAGGAGGTCTTAAAAGGTATGCTTTTATAATTTTTAAAGGGTTTATGGGGTAGTATTGGGGCCTTGGAAAGAATCACGTGTTTTACATGTAAAATGCGTTTCAATTTACGAAAAATGCAGGTTACAAAAAAGGGTCTTGAACGCATTAATTTCGTAAAGTGAGGTACCACTGTATGTATATGTCAGCCGTTGGGGGGGGGGGGGGGTCGATCCTACTTCGTGGAAATCAGCGGTCTCAGTCCCAATTAACCGCGGAAAGTGAGGGATAACTGTACTCGATTAAAACAAACAAGACAGATGAATAAAAGGACAGGAGTACAAATATTCTCAAACACAGCATAGGGGAAGTGTTGACTTAGTGGTTAAGGCAATGTGTCAGTGGTTCAATCCCCACTATCACCACTGCTGGGCCCTTGAGCAAGGAGCAAGGGCCCTCGACCTTCAACTTCAATTGCTCAGTTGTATAAAATGAAAACTGTAAGCCTCCCTGGATCAGTGCATCTGCCAAATGCTGTAAATGTATTCAATGTAAATGTCTAAAACAACCAACACTAATAGCACACATACAGCTGTAGTCGCTCAGCGTGTAGAGGACAGTGATGAGGCTGTCGAGGCACGGCCAGTGGTCCGGGTTACAGCGCAGTCCCACCTCGAAGGCATGACGAGCCAATGGGATGCTCACTCTCTTCAGAGCCACCTGACCCAGCTTATACCACATGTTCACATCCGTCGAGTCTAGCATAATTGCCTGCACAAAAATATGCCAGATTTGAATTCATAAGCAAAGTGTCTCAGGCTTTAAAAATATCAGGTCGTTGTGTGTGTTCTGTTGTTATGGCTACACAGTTGCATATATAACACATGAGCTTCTTTTTCATATAAGCATCCATCACTTCATCCATCTCTTCTCAATAACTCTTCTGGGTAAATCAGGAGTGCATGTAAGTATCTCAAATGCTATTGGCTATTAAGAAAATAATTAAGCTCTTTTGTGACAGGGAACACTATTTCTTCTGAGGGGCTCTTACCTCCACGTAGAAGTCTGTAGCTGTAACCAGGTCATCTCTGAGCACAGCAAGGCTGGCAAGGTTTTTATATGTGGAGTATTTCAGCATCAGCCCTGGGTGCTTCAGCCCAACCTTCTCATCTTCCGACGCCACTGCCTGAAACGATGAGATCATCAAGTACAGCATTAAAACCTGTTCAAATCCGAGTATAATTTTTAAAACCTGACATGCATATGTGCACCTCCTTAAGAAGCGGTGTCTTGAGGAGTTCATGGTAGGCTTTGGCCGACTCCTCAAACCTGTCATGCTTCTGCAGATCGAGAGCTCTGTGGTACAATGCAAATGCCTCTGCTTCCTGAAGCACATCAGAACAAAAAGAATTCATAACGGAGCACTGATGGCATCATTACTGAGATAACGCTAAAGATAAACTGACTCAACCTGAGCTTCCTTGGTCTGACTTGGTTTTGTACTTCGAAAGTGATCCTCGTGTTCATCTGTAGTCTCGGAGGCTGCATTAAGAGCAGCGATACGGATCTGGGAAGCACGAGGGGGTTCATTATGAACAATGTGCTTATAAATATTATGATGCATATCAGCTTTGAGAAAATAGGTCTTACCATCCTCTTTCATGTGGTGGTCAGCATCACCATTGGCTGCTCTGGAAAAGCACAAAACATCAACCAAGGCATTAACTTGATTTCAACGCATGGCCCACACAACCAACAACGAAACTTAGATAATGAACAAGAGATTCATTACTGGATGCATGAAACAATAAACTTTTCCATGTCAAGACCAGACAAATGAAAATATCTGGCACAGATGTGAAACTTAGGCATGTGGGCCAAAGACAAAAAATACGATCATCATGCAATCATTACATCAACCATCATGAAAAATCTTTCCACTAGGTGGCAGCAACTTATATCAGGTAAACAGCAAGTCGCTCCCGAGAAAAGAAATACAGTAGGCCCTTGACTATTCGCGGTTTTGCACTCACAGTTTGAGTATTTGCGGACTGCCGAGCAACTCTCATGTAATTCAAATTCAGCCAATGGCTGTCCTCCTTCCTGCTGATTCGTTGAGATGGTGTAACGCCCCTTTTTCCTCATTCGCGCACAAGTTGTCAATGAGCCTTTTTTTAAGTGTGTTTTAGTTACCAGTTAAGTTCTATGATGTCACTCAAACATCTGCTAAGCACTAGAAAAGGTAATGACGTTGGATGTCTCTTCTGAAGAAATAAGACTTTCTCTAGAAGAAACGACAGTTTCCTCTGAAGTGCCTGAAGAGAAATAATCGTCTGAACTGTTGTAAAACATTCAACTATTAAAGTCTTTTTCAATTATTATTACAGTACAGTACCGAAGGTAATGTTTAGAACGTTTGTATGTGTGATTTATTTACTGTGGTGTAGCATGTTTCTCATTTTGTTTTGTTTATCCTATTTATTACATTTCTTGTTCTTTTATGTCCTTTTTGTTATGGTCTGTGTTTTGGGGGACTTTGATTTTGGCGCTGTGACTCAAACTGACTGTTTACTCTCCGCTTTGGCTGAGGGGCGTGGCTGAGCTGCTCGGCGGCTCACACTTGAGTTCACTATTCTCATTTACTCTCAATAAACAAAAGCATGCTCACCTCTGCGCCAGAGGAGTAACTCACCGCTTCTTTGGTTTGTAACGCTTTCTAACTCTCTCACTCTAAAACTCTGTTTTCTACTCACTCTGGCTGAGGGGCATGGCCAAGCTGCTCAGACTTACTGTAATGCAGTTCATGCCTGAATTCAGTCATCTCATGCCTAATGCAATACCTTCCTCTAGTGGGCATTTTTGAAAACTACAGTGCTGTATGTTTCAAGGAGAATGCATTTAAAGGTGTTTTTATATGTATGCTGTATAATGTTTATATTTTATTATCAATAAATACGACGGTAAAAAAATACGTTTTTCTTAATCATTACTACATTTTACTATATTAATACCTGATTAATGAGTAAGACTGTCTATAGAATGTGTTTAAGAAGCATATTTTCACGCATATAATAGATACACAGTATTTTACTTCCGGTTGCCGATTCGCGCATGTAATACGATACATGGGGTTTTACTTCCGGGTACCGAACTCGCGGATTATCTTCATTCGCGGGAGAGGCCGGAACCGAGCCTCCGCAAATATTGAGGGCCTACTGTATAGGGATCCCTCACTTTCCACGGTTAATTGGGACAAAAATCCCCCCGTGACCGCCGTATTCCATGAAGTAGGATCAACCCCCCCCTCCCAAACTGATATAATATCAATAAATACATAATTAAATAAATAAATAATAATTAAATATTCAAAAATAATGCATAAGATAAAATATAAACACAGACACACACACGCACGCACTCACAAAAAAAATGTAACTAGTCTTGATGGGAGGTTTTGTGTTGTTTTTTTTTGTTTGTTTAGGGGTTTTTTTTTTTTTTGCATAATTAGCCTTGTTTTTGTGGCATTTTCCTTAATGTTTTCACCTATTCTTCCTTAATTTCCTAATTTTTTAATTCGATTGATACTTTTTAAAAAATGAACTGAAGCCGCATGAATAGAAGTAAGAAGTGGCAAGGGATCCCTGTATTGCATGCTAGCTTGTCACCGTTAAGCATTGCGAAATATAAGTGAAAAAAGAAAAAGAGGACAAATACCTAAACAAATCAGATTTGCACTTTTCGAATAGATCAGTATTCATTAAGCCCAGGATCACCTGTATATTAAATGATGTGGCTCTCAGTGAAAATAAGTTTGACACACATATGGGAACATTTGGACACCGACAAGGCACACACACCTGGTTGACTCCCATAGAGGTGTCAAGATCGTTAATTTTTTTCGTTCACAAAATATTTTAAAAAGGATGCAGAAGGTACACACGTACAGGACTGTTTTGCAGCAGCCTCAAAAAACAAAAAAACAAAAATCAGACTGATCCCACCTACCCACAATAGTTATTTAAACCTGTGCTTGCCTGCCATATTTTTTTACGTTGGATTCGGTTGTCAGAGTTCAACAAATTTATCGTTAAAATGAGTCAGTGACCCGGACCAGAATAAAACAGCAACACAAGATGAATGAATGAAAGAAGTGTAACTAGGTCAGTGGTTCTCAAAAAGTGGGGCCAGGGGGCACGTGTGATCCAGGGAACATGCTTTTTTTTTTTTTTTTTTTGCAGTATTAGGATTAAGTGTAATTTTTCATCCACTACAGCAGGTGGCAGTGGCTTCCTCACTGTCAGAGTGTGCCCAGAGGTAAAATAAGCAGTGAAGTTAATAAACCCACCATGGAAATTTTTAACAGGGACAGAAAGAGAGGCGGAGGGAGACAGAGACAGTGAGAGAAACGAAAGTCTCCCGAAAGCTAAGTCGAGGAGGTATGCTGAAGTGGATGTCACACTCGGCTTCACTGTCCTGCGGTGAGAAATGAGGAAAGACCTCTGTGTTTACTGTGTCTGAAAACATTGGCAGTGGACAGCATGAAGCCAAATAAATTCAGGCGTCACTTAAAGACATCACACCCCGATCACGTGATGAGCCATGTGAGGTTTTTCAGCGAAAACGTGCCGAGTATTACCAACAACCATCCCACTTTGTGAATGGTACGCCTGCAAACCAGCGAGCTCTGTTAGCATCAGATAAGGTGAAGTACCAAACTGCTCAGTGTAGAAAACCCCACAGCAGAGCAGAGGAACTGATCCCACCTGCAGCAGACACGGTCTCTGCCATGCTGGATGACATCACTGCTGCAGAAATAAGTGCAGGTCCCAGTTCAGCATTGAGCAGGAGCTGAGAGATCAGTATTGTGTTTTAAACCCGGCTTCGAAAAGCAGTGCACTGCGAAATGTGCTCATTATAGCCATTAATCTGGACTTAATCATTTTAACAACAACAATAATAATAATAAAATTATACAAATTGTTTTTCATTTTTATTTTGTAGGTTAAAGTGTTTAATATATTTTTTGTTTAAAGACAGTTATTCTTTGTTGGAAGTTGATCTATATTTCTTCCTTTTTTTGTATTCCATAATGATAATAAGGATACAGTGTTATGCAGAAGATTACGTAACAGTTTTTAGACAAATAACAGTATTTATATTAGGGGGGATTGGGAGCAGTGGTGGTCTTGTGGTATAGGGAGCTGGATCGCTGATCCAAAGGTTGGGGGTTTGAGTCTCACTCTCCACAAGGTTGTCACTGTCCCCTCCAGTGCAGCTAACTGGGTTATCAAAGGCGGGCCATGTCTCTCACTGTCTATGGTGAGAGGTTCATGTAAAAGAACCATTGCTGACTTTCGTAAAGAGTAGCTGCAAAGTCATCAGCGTGTTTCTGTCCCTTGCTAAAAAGGGTTGTGTCAGGAAGGGCATCCGACGTAAAAACCTCTGCCAAATCAAACGTGCGAATCAGATGATTTGCTGTGGCGACTCCCGAGTAAAAAGGAAAAAGCCGAAAGGAAGACAGAAATATTGGGGGGGGGGGGAATGTTTTCTTCTTCCTAGAAGGGGCGCGACAGAAAATAATTGAGAAGCACTGGACTAAGTTTTTTTTTTTTTTTTAATTATTATTATTTTTCTCGTGTGAGATGAATCAAGTCAACACCATTTAGATTAAAGAATAACCTATTACAGTTTTCATGAAACATCACTGGTCCTGTCTATATTCAGAAAAGATTAAATTAAACATTAGTATGTTTCCCCTGTGGATTTAATTTTCCCTTTCAGTACAATGAACATGCAATTGATTTCAGCGTGTCAAAGACAAGTCATATCTTACGATATTATCTCAGACTATTCCTGTTTCATCATCACTGGGCTTTGGTTGGTCTCTTGAATCATTGCTACTGTATAAGTCAGTGCATGTATGGACCAAGGTGCTGCTGGTTTTCGCACAACTTTTTTTTTTATAATATTTTAGGGTTCGGGTTAGGGGCAAAAACCATCTAGTCAAAAACCACCTGGGTAAAAACCATGGCAATTCATTCACAACATCAGAGGAAAGAAATAATCACCAAATGAAGATTTATATCTAAATAAAATTACTTAAAATCAATGAGATTTTCTTTCGGCTTTTTCCCCTTTCTCAGGGGTCGCCACAGCCAATGATTCCCATGTTTGTACAGGAAAATGGACACTATTATAAAATTAACCCTTTCAGGTTTAGATCCCTTTGCATATGAAGTCAGGGATTATTTTATTATTTATTATTGACCTCGCTTCACATTATTCTTCATACAAACAATGGCTGTGTGCACTGGCGAGCTGATCAGGTTGTACTACACCTTCGCCCAGTGTCGGCTAAGATAGGCTACAGCTTCTGAACCTCGAATAAATACACTCAGCACGACTGTACAGTATTCACTTTTCTAGATTTTTAGTCTCACGTGACTATCTCATCTGGATCTTGGTTAATGTTGTCATTATTCTGGGGTCGTGTTTGTGTGTTAACGACTGATGCAGAATTACAATTATTTCTGGGGGGGAGACGACACCCCTAGTTTTTCATAAGGTCGGGGGGGGGGGGGTGTTCAGCGTGGCTTCAGAATGTTCCAGAATCAAACTTAAAGAGACAGCGAACTGAGCAGCCAGGTGGAAGAGGACACCCTGAGCCAACCGTGACCACAAAACACTCAACTGACCAAACGCTAGCTAATTCTCTGGTAAACCTGCTTTCTCTTTCAATACGTACAATTAACAATGTGTTATTTAAAGGTCTGACAGGAACACATAAACGCTAGTAAACATTTATCTCACGTGAGGATAAAGTCTCTTGTGACCGTTAGCGGTTAGCTAACTTCAGCTCGCGGTCGTCGGTCTTTTTGTTTACAATTTCCAAGTAAAGCCAGACAGTGTGTGCTGAACTTTCCTGTATCTTGCTGTATCTCACAGATATTATATTCATAAATATCAAAATATATATATTTACACACTTAACCATACATTTTTTTAATATGAAACATTTGTATATGTTATCTTTTAACTCAACCTAATCTCACCCGGTTCAGAGATGCGCAAGCTTCTCTTTGCTGGAACGCAGTTTCTCTGAGCAACATTGACTGATATGATTGGTAGATAGGACGCACGTGCCCCATGTATGAGCCAATTATGTTTAAGATAACTGAGAGTAACGTCACAAAGATCATTACTGGGATTAAAATGACAGAGTGGAAAGGGCGGAATTGCTTGGAATAAATATAAATATATTAATGTATTTAAATTTTTTTCTTTAGTGTATATTTATATATACTGTATATTTATATATATATGGAATTGTTTAGATTAAATAACATACACTGTGTATATATATATATATATATATATACATACACACACACTATAAATACACATTTATATATATATATATATCTTCTTCTTCTTTTCCTTTCGGCTGTTCCCTTCAGGGGTCGCCACAGCAAATGATCTGCCTCCATCTCTCCCTATCCTCTGCATCTTCTACTCTTACTCCAACGACCTTCATGTCCGCCTTCACTACATCCATAAATCTTCTCTTTGGTCTTCCTCTGGGCCTTTTGCCTGGTAGTTCCAACCTCAGCATCCTACGACCAATATACTCACTATCCCTCCTCTGTACATGTCCAAACCATCTATATCTAGCCTCTCTGACTTTGTCTCCAAAACATCTAACATGTGCTGTCCCTCTGATGTACTCATTTCTGATCCTATCCATCCTCGTTACTCCCAAAGAGAACCTCAACATTTTCATCTCTGCTACCTCCAACTCTGACTCCTGTCTTTTCCCCAGGGCCACTGTCTCTAAACCATACAACATTGCTGGCCTCATCACCGTCTTGTACACTTTTCCCTTCATTCTTGCCGATACTCTCCTATCACACATCACACCGGACACTTTTCTCCATCCATTCCAACCTGCCTGCACGCGCTTCTTCACCTCTTTTCCACACTCTCCATTGCTCTGGATTGTTGAGCCTAAGTACTTATATATATATATATATATATATATATATATATATATATATATATATATAAATACACATTTATATATATATATATATATATATAAGAGGTTAAGAAGCGTGTGCTGGCAGGTTGGAGAAAAGTGTCCCGTATGATAGGAGGGCATCAGCAAGAATGAAAGGAAAAGTGTACAAGTCGGTGATGAGGCCAGCGATGTTGTATGGTTTAGAAACAGCGGCACTGAGGAAAAGACAGGAGGCAGAGCTGGAGGTAGCGGAGATGAAAATGTTGAGGTTCTCTTTGGGAGTAACGAGGATGGATAGGATCAGAAATGAGTACATCAGAGGGACAGCACATGTTAGATGTTTTGGAGACAAAGTCAGAGAGGCTAGATTGAGATGGTTTGGACATGTACAGAGGAGGGATAGTGAGTATATTTGTAGTAGGATGCTGAGGTTGGAACTACCAGGCAGAAGGCCGAGAGGAAGACCAAAGAGAAGATTTATGGATGTGGTGAAGGAGGACATGAAGGTCGTTGGTATAAGAGAAGAAGATGCAGAGGATAGGGTGAGATGGAGGCAGATGATTCGCTGTGGTGACCTCTGAAGGGAAAAGCCGAAATGAAAAGAAGATATACTGTGTGTATTTATACACATACAGGTCCTTCTCAAAAAAAATGAGCATATTGTGATAAAGTTAATTATTTTCTGTAATGTACTGATAAACATTAGACTTTCATATATTTTAGATTCAATACACACAACTGAAGTAGTTCAAGCCTTTTATTATTTTAATATTGATAAAAAAGGAAAAAAAAAAAATCAAAAACCCCAATCTGAAAAAAAATTAGCATATTTTATCCAACCAATAACGTGTTTTTAATACAAAAAAAAGTCAACCTTCAAATAATTATGTTCAGTTATGCACTCAATACTTGGTCGGGAATCCTTTTGCAGAAATGACTGTCTTACCCATGATTGTGGTTTTGAGTAACGAACCAGGCTGGCAGTTTTTAAAAGCCTCAGGAATCTTTTGCAGGTGTTTAGAGTTAATTGGTTGATTCAGATGATTAGGTTAATAGCTCGTTTAGACTACCTGAACATGATATGCTAATTTTTTGAGATAGGAATTTTGGGTTTTCATGAGCTGTATGCCAAAATCATCAGAATTAAAACAATAAAAGACCTGAAATATTTCAGTTGGTGTGCAATCTTCTTCTTTTACTTTCGGCTGCTCCCTTCAGGGGTCGCCACAGCAAATCATCCGCCTCCACCTCACCCTGTCCTCCGCATCTTCTTTTCTGACTCCAACAACCTTCATGTCTTCCTTCACCACATCCATAAATCTCTTCTTCGGTCTTCCTCGAGGCCTTCTGCCTGGTAGTTCCAACCTCAGCATCCTACTGCCAATATACTCACTATCCCTCCTCTGTACATGTCCAAACCATCTCAATCTAGCCTCTCTGACTTTGTCTCCAAAACATCTTACGTGGGCTGTCCCTCTGATATACTCATTTCTGATCCTATCCATCCTCGTTACTCCCAGGGAGAACCTCAACATTTTCATCTCCGCTACCTCCAGCTCTGCCTCCTGCCTTTTCCTCAGCGCCACTGTTTCTAAGCCATACAACATCGCTGGCCTCACCACCATCTTGTACACTTTTCCCTTCATTCTTGCTGACACTCTCCTATCGCACATCACACCGGATACTTTTCTCCAACCATTCCAGCCTGCCTGCACACGCTTCTTCACCTCTTTTCCACACTCTCCATTGCTCTGGATTGTTGAGCCTAAGTACTTAAAATCCTCCACCTTCGTTATCTCTGCTCCCTGTAACATCACCGTTCCTCCTGGGTCCTTCTCATTCACACACATGTATTCTGATTTTCTGAGGCTAACCTTCATTCCTCTCCTTTCCAGGGCATACCTCCACCTCTCGAGATTTTCCTGCACTTGTTCTCTGCTCTCACTACAGATCACGATGTCATCTGCAAACATCATAGTCCATGGAGATTCTTGTCTCACCTCGTCTGTCAGCCTGTCCATCACCATAGCAAACAAGAAGGGGCTCAGAGCTGACCCTTGATGCAGTCCCACCTCCACCTTGAATTAAGTCGGTCACACCGACAGCACACCTCACCACTGTCTTACATCTCTCATACATGTCCTGCACCACTCTAACATACTTCTCTGCCACTCCAGACTTCCTCATGCAATACCACAGTTCTTCTCTTGGCACCCTGTCATATGCTTTTTCCAGATCCACAAAGGCACAATGTAGCTCCCTCTGACCTTCTCTGTACTTCTCTATTAACATCCTCAAGGCAAACATTGCATCTGTGGTGCTCTTTCTTGGCATGAAACCAAACTGTTGTTCACAAATGCTGACCTCTGCCCTTAGTCTAGCTTCCACTATTCTTTCCCATAACTTCATCGTATGGCTCATCAACTTTATCCCTCTGTAGTTGCTGCAACTCTGCACGTCTCCCTTGTTCTTAAAAATGGGCACCAGCACACTTCTCCTCCACTCCTCCGGCATCTGCTCACTCTCTAGTACCGTGTTGAATGTTCTTGTCAGAAAATCTACTGCTACCTCTCCTAGACACTTCCATACCTCCACAGGTACATCATCAGGACCAACTGCCTTTCCATTCTTCATCCTCTTCAATGCCCTTCTCACTTCACCCTTACTGATCTTTGCTACATCCTGCCCCTCAATGGTTACCTCTTCTACTCTTTTTTCTCTCTCATTTTCCTCATTCATCAGCTCTTCAAAGTACTCTTTCCATCTTCCCAGCACACTTCTGTCATCAGTCCCTGATCAGTTCCCTCTCTGTCCTTTATCAATCTAACTTGCTGCACGTCCTTTCCATCTCTATTTCTCTGCTGTGCCAACCTGTATAGATCATTTTCTCCCTCTTTACTATCCAACCTATCATACAAGTCATCATATGCCCTCTGTTTGGCCTTAGCCACTGCTACTTTCGCCTTACGCTGTGTCTCCCTGTACTCCTGTTTACTCTCTTCGGTCCTCTCAATGTCCCACTTCTTCTTGGCTAACCTCTTCCTTTGTACACACTCCTGCACTTCCTCATTCCACCACCAAGTCTCCTTATCTACTTTCCTTCCAGAGGACACACCAAGTACTCTCCTACCTGTGTCCCTGATCACATTTGCTGTGGTTGTCCAGTCATTTGGAAGCACTTCCTGGCCACCCAAAGCCTGTTTCAACTCCTCCTTGAAGACAACACGACACACTTCCTTTTTCAGCTTCCACCACTTTGTCTTCGGCTCTGCCTTTGCCTTTTTCACCTTTCTCACCATCAGAGTCATCCTGCACACCACCATCCTATGCCGTTTGGCAACGCTCTCACCCACGATGACTTTGCAGTCACTGACTTCCTTCAAATTACATCGCCTACACAAGATGTAGTCTACCTGTGTGCGCCTACCTCCGCTTTCATAAGTCACCCTATGCTCCTGTTTCTTCTCAAAGAAAGTATTCACCACAGCCATTTCCATCCTTTTTGCAAAATCTATCAACATCTGTCCTTCTGCGTTCCTGTCCTGGATACCAAACCTGCCCATCACTTCCTCGTCCCCTCTGTTGCCTGCCCCAACATGTCCATTGAAGTCTGCACCTATGACCACTCTTTCACCTCTGGGGGTACTCTGCATCACTTCATCTAAGTCACTCCAGAATCTCTCCTTCTCTTCTAGCTCACATCCTGCCTGTGGGGCATAAGCACTAACAACATTGAGCATTACACCTTCAATTTCTAACTTGAGATTCATCACTCTGTCTGACACTCTTTTCACTTTTAGAACATTCCTGACAAACTCCTCCTTCAAGATGACTCCGACTCCATTTCTCTTCCCATCCACATCATGATAAAATGAATCTAAAATATATGAAAGTTTAATTTTTATCAGTACATTACAGAAAATAATGAACTTTATCACAATATGCTAATTTTTATATAGACGCACCTAAAATCACGCACTAGTGCATCTCAATGAAGTACAATATCATCCAAAATTTGGTTTATTTCAGTAATGCAGTTCAAAATGTGAAAGTATAGCTATACATCATTCCACACAGATGTTTTAAAAGTTTATTTCTTTTAATTTCAATTATCACTGACAGCTCTTGAAAACCCAATATCCTGTATCTCAAGTAGAATATATTAAGACTTAATTTCAAGTAATCAAATTTATATATTTAATAAATTTTAAAAATGGCATTTTTAACACAGAAACGTTGGACCACTTTAAAGTATGGACATGTGAAACACTCGATGTTTGGTTGGAGCTCCCATTTCATAAATTACTGCGACATGGCATGGGGCAATTAGTCTATGGCAGTGCTGAGGTGTGGCTCTTCTCTATTCTTGGGTCTGGTGTCTTGCTTCTTCCTCTTCACAATACCCCATTGATTCCCTATTGGGTTTCTGTCAGTTGAGTCTGCTGGCCAAGCAATCGTAGGGATACCATGGAATTGGTAGGAACCAGGAATTGGTACTTTGGTCAGTGGGAGCAGTAACTAAATCCTGCTAGATTGATAAATGAAATCAGCATCTCCATCAAGCTGGTCAGCAGAGGAAAGCATGAAGTGCTCTAAAATGTCTTGGTAGATGTCTGCACCGACTTTGCACCTGAAAAAAAAACAACCCACCTGCTGGTGGACCAACACCAGCAGCTGGAATGGCTCCCCAACTCACCACTGACTGAGGAAACTTTACAATGGATCTCAAACAGCTTGGATTCTGTGTCTCCTCTCTTCGTTCGAACTCTGGGACCTTGATTTCCAAAAGAAATGCAAAATTTACTTTCATCTGAGCAACAGTGCAGTTCTTGGTCATTCGAAGTGGTAAGACATCTCTGACATCGTCTCTGGTTCAGTCGTGGTTTGAAGCACTGACACCAGCAGCGGTTCATTCTTTGTGAATCTCTGACAAATTCTTGAATGTGTTTCACTTCACAATCCTCACAGGGTGGTAGTGATCTCGGCTACTCGTGCACCCTTCTCTACCACAGTCTTTCTTACCATTCAAAGTGATTGGATACAGAATTGCTTCTTTAACAATGATCTTTTGTGTCTTACCCTCCATGTGCAGGGTGTCAATGATCATTTTTGGACAACCAAAGTCTGCAGTATTCCCCATGACTGCGTCGTAACTGATCCAGACTGAATGGTCATTTATAGACCCAGGAAAACTTTGCAGGTGTTTTGTGTCCATTATGACTAATTTGTGTCACCATGAGTCTCCACTTTTTGAACTTTTACCAATACAGGGATCCATCACTTTACGCGGTTAATTGGGACCAAGAAGACCCCCCCCACCCCCTGACCACCGAATTCCATGAAGTCAGATCCCCCCGACTGACGTATACGTACATGTATGTGTATATGTCAATAAATACATATTCAACGCTATAAATGCTTATCATAAGAATTAAAAATTAAAAAATAATGCATAAGATGTAAATAAAATATAAACACACACACATACAGACATGCGCGCACACGTGCAGATGCACACCTCACAAAAATGTAAATACTTTTGATGGGAGGTTTTGGGTCTTTTTTTTTTTGGATTAGGGTTTTTTGCATAATTGGCCTTGTTTCTGTGGCATTTCTCAGAACATTCTCATTCCCCCTATTCTTCCTTAATTTTCTTATTTTTTAATTCGATGAATATTAAAAAAATAAATAAATAAATAAAAAAACCACGATGCACTTTAGCCGCATGACTTGAAGCGCGAAGTAGCGAGGGATCCCTGTAGTGTAATTTTCTGAGATACTGGGTTTTGGCTTTTCATTGGCTATAAGTTATAATCATCAAAATCAAAGAAATTAAAACACTTGAACTATATCAGCCTGTGGGTAATTAATCCATCTGATCCACGGATTTTCACTTTTTGAACTGAATTATTGAAATAAATACAGTATGTGGATGATATTGTCATTGATTGAGATGTACTTGTGTATGAACTAGTACACCTCAATCAATGACAATATCATTTATTTTTGTTATTGAATTGGTAGCATTTAAATTCACTGTCCTTATTTCACCAGTCATCTCCATCACTTGGTTGCACATTTATTCTGAGTCATATCAGCCAGGTCAAAGCAATTTGTAAAAAGCCATGTTTAATGTTTCCCAGATTGTTATTTATCATCAACTAATATACTAATAACTAATATACACAAACAAACTCTGAATGTTATAAATGTTTTCAAAAGATGCTCTCAAAACATTGCAACACCGCATAATTCATAATTTTGGAGCAGGGAAATGGTTTTACCAACATAATGTTAAAAAGCTGGAGATTCTCTCAACCATGAAATCTTATAATGTACAACAAATGTCTAGTGGCCAATTAATTACAACTCCAGCAGGTGCTGGAGGTGACAATAGAAATGGTGACAGTTGGGTTTCTCTTTGCCGGCTCAGCTAGGACTGAGTCTCTCAGAAGCCAACTGAGACATTCTGGACGATCTGGAGCTCAGAACTGAAGAAAGCTCCCCCTCTGAGAAGTCCTCTCTGAAAGAATAAGAGAGTTTACTGTGATGGACACCGCTGGCTGAACTTCCCGACTTTGAGCTTCTCTGGTCTCGGAGTTTCTCAGAGCCAAGTTCCGTGTTCGAGTTTGAATAGGCTAGAGAGACACTCTGCTGCAGCTGAAGAGAACCAGGATGGTCCAGCGGTGAAGGTGATGGGTTGGACTGTACAAGAGGTGGAGTAAGAATCACATGATGAGGGGATTGGAGAGGACGAGAGGTCTTGGAGACCACATACGCTGCAGAGGAGGACGGGGTGGAGTGAAGTCCTGATGCATTCTGAGTATTGTTCATCACCTGAGCATGTGCAGAAAGTCAGGAATAACCGTGCAGTCCTGTGATTAAATATCCCCCCCCTTCATTTTTATTTTTATTTATTATCAACATTTCATAGTTTCTCCTCACCAAACCAATTCATCTTAATATAAAACCCAACATGAATAAACAACCTATAATTTAATTGATCTTGTAATTTATTCGATTTATTAAATGAAAAGTGTCAACACTTTGATCAGCCATCTGTAAAAGGAATTTCCCCCTGTGTCACTCATACCAAATTTAATTGAGGTGAAAAAACCCAAAACAAACAAAGGTTTCATTACAGAAATCAAAGAACACAACAGGGCCAGGATATTAATTTCTCTAATGTACCATCACCAGCAATGGCTGTGTATACCACTAGTGCTAACATGCAGACATTTTGCGGACTGCTGCACTATTTTCTGGATGGATAAATTTATGGTTCGGCTTCCTCTGGTAGAAACATGTGTACTGACACCAGTGCGTCTCAAATAGTGCATGGTATTATTGGGGGGGGGGGTCTAGTGGTTAGGGTGCAGGATCGCTGATCCTAAGGCTGGGGGTTCGAGTCCCCATAAGGTTGTCAGCCCCCCCCAGTGCAGCTAACTGGGTTATCAAAGGTATAGGCCATGTCTCTCACTGTCTATGGTGAGAGGCATGTAAAAGAACCATTGCTGACTTTCGTAAAGAGTAGGCTACAAAGCTGTCAACGTGTTTCTATGACCTGGAGAGGGATGGGCTCCGCCAGGCCAAATCAACCCAAGTCTCGCCATGAAGGCGCACCAACGACATCCTCGGATGTTAAAAAATAAGTGAAGTGAAGATGTCCCTGGGGAGCATGCTTTTCTGGAATACTGAACGGGATTAAGTGTAATTGCACCTCCACTCCACTAGTTGGCAGTGGTGCACTCATTGTTGCGCTAGGGCGTCACGGTTTTTCGCACAAGCAAACGATATGAAGTGCAGTAAACAACCCCTCAAGAAACAACACGGGAAAATTTCTAACAGGAACGAGGAGACAGGTGGAGGGAGAGAGAGACGGAAATATTAAGACACAAATAAAGTTGAATGAGTTTAAATGAGGATGTACTTTTTTTCAGGCACATTGGTGCACTTTAAAGCTTTTCAATTACAGACTATAAAACAACGTTCATGAAGTTTTTATTTACTGAGGTTTCTTTCTTTTTTGTTTTTAATGTTAATAAAGATACAATGTTATGCAGAGGTGTACTAATAATTTTATAGACAAATAATACTATTAGTGGTTGCTCATGGGGTGGTGGGAGGGTGTGTGAGGGTGAAATGTTTTTTTTCTTCCGAGAGGGGGCGCCACAGAAAATAATTGAGAAGCAATGACTTACACCCACATGGTCTTTCCTCAGCTCTCTAGTCTGGACATCATGTCCTCCTCGCTGTGTGGAAGCTAGCTGAGGACGACTGAGAAGCTCAAAGTCGGACTGGTTGATTCCAGACATGGACACCACCTGACCCAGCCTGCAAACAACCATCAATATTGAATTGAACATTTCCATCGTCTACATTTCATCAACCATCTGACTATATAGCCTTTAAACAATAACAGGAGTAACAACAATCCCTGATAATACAATATTCCAGAAAATTACTGCAGGAGCCACCAGTTTAAAAAAAAATGAACCAGGGCTAACCCGGCATCTTTAAGCAGGTCAAGGAAGGCATGGAATTTCTGAAAGGACGCCTCGATGCTGTCCAGCAACTGTTCATCCTTCAATACAGAGTGACTGATGTGAGCTTGTGACAGAGACTGATTCTCACTGCGTAGGCGACTGACCTCTATCTCCAGCTAGTCAGAGAAAATATAAAACAGAGAAAGTTGCAAGATATGAACTACATGTACAAGGGTGGGAACATAAGCCACAAGTCATAAAATCACAGAATAAAAAAAATAAATAAATAAAATAAAAAAAAAACTTGAATGAATGGCTCCTGAGTGGCACATCGACAAGGTGCACAACTGTTAACCATGACATCACAAGTTCGAATCCAGGTTAATGCCACAGCCATCCGTTACCAGGAGCCCTTGGGAGCTAACCAATCAAACTCTCACAGGAGGGTGGCATACGTTCACAGCGATCGCCAGCCAATCATAGGTGAACTCATTCGTACAAGGGGGTGGATATCGCTTTCCCTCCGAGTGTATTGGACTGCCCCAAATATGCATGCGCCGCCGCAGTTTAAAAAAAAAAAAAAAAAAAAAAAGATGTAGGTGCATGCTTTCACCCCTTCCGGGTCAGTGGTGGTCATGTGACAGGCAAGGCAATGAGTGGGAATCGGATACGACTAAAATAGGGAGAAATAGGGAAAAATAAAGTATAATCTCTGAACCTCGACAACACGTGAAGTGGCTTTCAGTCTTGCGTTTCTCTCTTCTGTGAGCCTGAGCTTGCATTCCTTCAGCTGCTCCTGTGAGAAAAGCCACAAACTGGTTATCTTATAACACAGACAAATAAACACAGAGAAAGAGATTTCAATTTATCTGATAAGTCCAAATTTTGTTTTAAGTGTCACCTCTCAATACTTTTCCAATTTTCTTGGTTTATTAATAATAGCAGAATATATGAGTAAATACAGGGATCCCTCACTTTCCACAGATAATGAGGGCCGAGGACCCCCCCCCCCGCCCCGTGACCACCGATTTCCGCGAAGTAGGATCGACCCCCATGAATGACGTATGTGTACATGTATATTTGTATGTAATATCTATAAATGCATATAACAACAATTCAACATTCAAAAATAATGCATAAGATGTAAATAAAATATAAATACACACACATACAGACGCGCACCTCCCATAAAATGTAAGTAGTTTTTTGGGTTGTTTTTTTGTTTCGTTTTTTTTTTTTCCATAATTGGCCTTGTTTTGCGGCATTTTCCTTAACTTTCCCCCTTCTTCTTCTTTTCCTTTCGGCTTTTCCCTTCAGGAGTCGCCACAGCGAATCATCTGCCTCCATCTCACCCTATCCTCTGCATCTTCTTCTCTTACACCAACGACCTTCATGTCCGCCTTCACCACATCCATGAATCTTCTCTTTGGTCTTCCTCTAGACCTTCTGCCTGGTAGTTCCAACCTCAGCAGTACTCATTCCAAATCCTATCCATTTTCGTTACTCCCAAAGAGAACCTCAACATTTTCATCTCTGCTACCTCCAGCTCTGCCTCCTGTCTTTTCCCCAGGGCCACTGTCTCTAAACCATACAACATCGCTGGCCTCATCACCGTCTTGTACACTTTTCCTTTCATTCTTGCCAATACCTTCCTATCACACATCACACCGGACACTTTTCTCCAACCATTCCAACCAGCCTGCACACGCTTCTTCACCTCTTTTCCACACTCTCCATTGCTCTGGATTGTTGAGCCTAAGTACTTAAAATCCTCCACCTTCCTTATCTCTACTCCCTGTAACCTCACCGTTCCTCTTGGGTCCTTGTCGTTTACACACATGTATTCTGTTTTACTGAGCCTAATCACTCTAACCTGCTGCACGTCCTTCCCATCTCTATTTCTCTGCTGTGCCAACCTGTATAAATAATTTTCTCCCTCTTTACTTTCCAACCGAGCATACAAGTCCTGTACCTCCATAAAGACCAAATATTTAAACGTTACCCCTGATAAAGGGATAAAGCCGAAAAGAAATCTCATTCCACAAAACTGAATCATATGTGGTATACAGCTGATGAGATTGATTGATTGGAATCAATGCCTTTATAGTTGTAATTAAAATCAACATCCCCCAATTATCAGAAAAATCACTTTTACTATCGTATTCAAATTTTAATTAATTTTGAGGCGGGAGAGTGAGGCGTACTTCGATGCACATAGACAGGTTTGTGTTCCTGTGTTGGATATTAATTAGGGAATTTGGTGTTGCATAGTTAGTTATCTAGGTAGTTTATACACATTAATCTCACATTAATTTAAATAACAGGAAATAAGACTAGCTGCATGTTGACCAGTACTGTACTAGTATAAAGTATGAGTTCCATTGCGTTTCGGTTTCTTATTAACTGCAAAGTGTACTACTTAAGGCATCGAGGACACTGGTTTCGTCTTCAAGTGCACAAAAACAAAACACGATTGAAACAAACACAAATTGGATGCATTTATAGCTCCAAAGAATCCAATTAATTTTTCAGTTATTATTTCATGACAAATGTTTGCAGCAACAAGGTTCAGAAAAATTGGAATTGGAAAAAAAAAAAAAAGAAAAAAAAAACAGACTGAGAAAATCAGAGGTACTAAAAGGTGTTTTCAGGGTACAGAAGCACAGAGATGCAGTAATCTGCCAGAAAAAGTACAAATTGTATCCCAACTTTCGAAAGAACTGGGGTTGTAAACATATCGACCAATTAATATTTTCTGAACCATTTAATCCTACTGAGAATGCGTGGAGGCTGGAGCCTATCTCAGCCAACACTGGGTGTAGGCAGGGTACACTTTGAACAGCCCACCAGACCCATGCAGAGCAAAACACACACACACACACACACACCTGGGGCAATTTGGAACTGCTTAATGTGCATGTCTTTGGACTGTAGAAGAAAACCCGAGTACGTGGAGGAAATCCTCACAAGCACAGGCAGAACATGCAAACTCCACAAAAAACACCCTTGCCGAGTCCGGGAGTCAAACCAGGAACCTTCCTGTTGTGAGGCAGACATGCTAGCCACTACACTACTGCGGAAACTTAGATGGATAAATAAACAGATCATCATTTTTTCCTTTTGGCTTTTTCCCTTTTTCAGGGGTCACCACAACGAATCATCCGATTCGCATGTTCGATTTGACATCGTTTTTTACGTCAGATGCGCTTCCTGACACAACCCTTCAGCAAGGGGCAGAAACACACTGACGGCTATGCAGCTACTCTTGATGAAATGAGTATTGATAAATGAACGGAGCGCTGATGTTAATTGTTAACTCATCGTGTGTTGTAGACTAAAGGAAATCTCAGCCTGGTAACTGTAGCATAGGGGGCAGTGGTGACCTGGTCGCAAGGTGCTGAATTATTGAGCCCAAGGTTGCAGATAGCCATGTCTTTCACTGTCTATGGTGAGAGGGTTTAAAAAAAAAAAAATTGACTTATCAAGAGTAGCTGCATAGCTGCCACCATGTTTCTACCCTGAGATGGCCTGCCGAGCTGTCCAGGGTGTACTCTGCCCTCGCCCAGAGTCAGCTAAAATGGGCACCAGCGTCCACACAGCCATAATTAGGACTGTGCGGTTAAAAAAAATGAATGAATGAACTGTAGCATGATCAATCTGCTAATACTGTATTATTACGTTACCTGCAAATTCCTGCAATCTGCCTGTAGACATCTGATCCGTCTGCTGCCGATGGTTTCACCAGCACTCCGTGCACACATGCTTTGCGACACACTTTCCTTTTCCTCAAACTCCGACTCGCTCTCTGACTCTAATGTGACTTGAATGGAAGAGGCATTCTGAAAAGGGAAACATAGACAGGAACATAAATTTCATTGTAATTTTAGATGTAGACATACTGCAGTAAAGAAAAGGGGGGAAAACCTGAAAGCTCTGCTCTGCCGTTGCTCCACTCTGAGAGAGACCCCTAAACAAAACCAGGACAAACGAGAGGGATATTAAAAGGAGGACTGGATAATAAAAGTAATTTATTTCACTGAGATACTAATATTGACCTGCGATAAATGAATCTTTGGTAAATTTTTATTTATTCACAAATTTGATTGATAGTTTTTGACAACATCCTGATCCAGTTGTCTGTCAATGTATCTCACCGTTGAACTTTGGCTCTTGCTGCAGTGCGCCATGGGATACTGCCAGTACTGCTTGGTCTAGAAGGTTTCACTCCACACTGTGCTGAAGACGCCCACCGTGAGCCTTTAACTAATGGGCCAAGTGCATTGCATTAGTACATGTCAGTTTCTCAAAAAAAGTGCTCTTTCTTCCTATTGCCTTTAATCCCATTGAGGCTGTTGCCAATATTAGTCAACACTTGGCAAAGGAAGGGTAGACTCTGAACACAACACACACAAGAGAGAGATAGGTTCAATTATCCAAGCAACTTAGCCAAATGTGGATGTCTTTGGAAGGAAAACATAGTACCCCAAGAAAACCCAGGCAAGCACAGAGAGAACATACAAACTCCACACAGAAATACCCGAGCCCAAGCTCCAACCTTCTTGCTGCGAGGCAGACGTGCTAACCGCTATGCCACCTCATTTATTATTTTTTTTTTAAAAGTACATATAGAGTATTATATCCATTCATTCATTTTCTGAACCACTTAATCCTAATTAGTCATGGAGAGGCTGGCGCCCATCTCAGTCGACTCTGGGCGAGGGCAGAGTACAGCTCGCCACACCATCACAGGGCAGAAACATGCTGATGACTATACAGCTACTCTTTATGAAAGTCAGCAATGGTTCTTTTACATCCCTCTCACCATGGATAGTGAAACCTTTGATAACCCAGTTACTCCACTGTGGGGACAGCAGTGACAACTGCTGACAGTGGGGCTTGAACCCACAACCGTGGGTTCAGTAGTCCAGTACCTTACAATCAGGCCACCACTGCCCCCATGTGACAGTTACCTGGCTGAGATATCCTGATACATTATATCATGACCAGAAAATCCAATTTGGTTCCACTATATAAATACAGATCAAATAATATAATATTTACATTTACAGCATTGAGCAGACTCTCTTATCCAGAGCGACTTACAGAAAGTTCTTTAAAGTCTCTATCAGTGAATATATTCTTGTACTCTGGTTTGTTAGAACATAGACCAAGTATACCATCAGTCAAACTCAGGCAGTGGGTGTTGAGGGTTTTTTTTTTATTTTGTAGTGTGCGTGTTCGTGTACAGCATAGTGCTTAATCTATGTACAGTCGGCCCTCTACTTACGAAAACTTCTGAGCACAAAAAATCCAGGTTACGAAAAACATTTTCCGAAATTTTCGTCCTCTTTTTACGAAAACAACTTTTTACGAAAAGTGCCAAACGTACCATTCAAAAATTCAAATGCGCCATTCAAAATTCAAACAATGCACGAGTTGCTCTCTCATTGGCTGTCTCCCAACATCCCGCCCTGCTGGCCTCCCATTGGCAAGGAGGGAGCGGACCTGGATACTTCCTGTTTCTCTCACGCGTGGAGCGTTGAGTAGGACTGTTGGCTTGTTTGGAGATTAATCATCGCGGTGTTATATTTCGTTATCACCGAAACCCCTCTACAATCGGGAGGACATTAAAGCAGAAGGAGACCTTAAAGCAGAAATACAGTGACGGAGGCGATTATTTCATCATGATATTGAAGCAGAAGGAGGATGACAACAGAGTGCTCCGTGGGACAAGACCTCCGATCTCGCAAGGAAGCAAGTTAATATTGAATCAGCACCTCTGATCTTTCAAACAGGTATTTTAATTCCGCTTTAAATACAACATCCCCTCCACTTAAACATTTCAATAGAATTGCTCCGTCGGTTGCGGGTTGCATGTGGGCGGAGCCCGCATTCGGCAAAACACACCAGAGAGAGTTATGTGTACAAGAAGCGTGTGCAGGCAGGTTGGAATGGTTGGGGAAAAGTTTCCAGTGTGATGTGCGATAGGAGAGTATCGGCAAGAATGAAAGGAAAAGTGTACAAGACTGTGTTGAGGCCAGCGATGTTGTATGGTTTAGAGACTGGCCTTAGGGAAAAGACAGGAGGCAGAGCTGGAGGCAGCAGAGAAGAAAACATTGACGTTCTCTTTGGGAGTAACAAGGATGGATAGGATCAGGAATGAGTACATCAGAGGGATAGTACATGTTAGAGGTTTTGGAGACAAAGTCAGAGAGGCTAGCTTGAGATGGTTTGGACATGTAGAGAGGAGGGATAGTGAATATATTGGTAGTAGGATGCTGAGGTTGGAACTACCAGGCAGAAGGCCGAGAGGAAGACCAAAGAGAAGATTTATGGATGTGGTGAAGGAGGACATGAAGGTCATTGGAGTAAAAGAAACAGAGGATAGGATGAGATGGAGGCGGATGGTTTGCTGTGGCGACCCCTGAAAAGAAAAAGAATAAATAATTTTCTTTTACTTTAACACATTTCATACAAAATTAGTGTACTTTTATCATTTTAAAAGGTTTATGGGGTAGTCTTGGGAGCCTTGGAACGAATCACGCGTTTTACATTTAAAATGCGCCTCTGCTTACGAAAACTCCAGGCTACGAAAAAGGCTCTGGAATGGATTAATTTCGTAAGTAGAGGGCCGACTGTACTGCTGAAAAAGGTAGGTTTTCAGCTGCCGTATAAAGATACCCAGTGACTTAGCTGTCTGGATGTCCAGAGGAAGTTTCTTCCACCACCTTGGAGCCAGAACAGAGAAGAGTTTAGATGCATTTTTCCCTTGGCAGAGGGACAGATCAGTCTCACAGTGCTAGAGAATCTGAGAGAACACGGAGCAGTGTGAGGTGTGATAAGTGCTTTGAGGTAGGAATCTGCAGGTCCATTTTTGGCTTTGTAGACAAGTGTTGACATTTTAAATCGAATGCGAGCAGCTACAGGAAACCAAGAGGGAGATTGAAGCAGTCGTTGTCGTCGTCTTCTTTCTGTCTCCAAAACCTCGAATATGTGCTGTTCCTCTCATGTACTCATTCCTGATCCTATCCATCCTCGTTACTCCCAAAGAGAACGTCAATGTTTTCTTCTCTGCTACCTCCAGCTCTGCCTCCTGTCTTTTCCCCAGGGCCACTGTCTCTAAACCATACAACATCACTGGCCTCAACACTCTCTTGTACACTTTTCCTTTCATTCTTGCCAATACCTTCCTATCACACATCACACCGGACACTTTTCTCCAACCTGCCTGCACACGCTTCTTCACCTCTTTTCCACACTCTCCATTGCTCTGTATTGTTGAGCCGAAATACTTAAAATCCTCCACCTTCCTTATCTCTGCTCCCTGTAACCTCACCGTTCCTCTTGGGCCCTTTCATTTATACACATGTATTCTGTATTATTCATATTAGCACCGTGCACCTAACCTTCATTCCCCTGCTTTCCAGGGCATACCTCCACCTCTCGAGATTTTCCTCCACTTGTTCTCTGCTCTCACTACAGATCACAATGTCATCTGCAAACATCATAGCCCATGGAGATTCTTGTCTAACCTCGTCTGTCAGCCTGTCCATCACCATAGCAAACAAGAAGGGGCTCAGAGCTGACCCTTGACGTAGTCCTACCTCCATCATGAACTCTTCTGTCACATCGACAGCACACCTCACCACTGTCTTACATCTCTCATACATGTCCTGCACCACTCTAACATACTTCTCTGCCACTCCAGACTTCCTCATGCAATACCACAGTTCCTCTCTTGGCACCCTGTCATATGCTTTCTCCAGATCCACAAAGGCACAATGCAGCGCCTTCCGACCTTCTCTGTACTTCTCTATTAACATCCTCAAGGCAAACACTGCATCTGTGATGCTCTTTCTTGGCATGAAATCAAACTGTTGTTCACAAATGCTGACCTCTGCCCTTAGTCTAGCTTCCACTATTCTTTTCCATAACTTCATTGTATGGCTCATCAACTTTATCCCTCTGTAGTTGCCACAACTCTGCACGTCTCCCTTGTCCTTAAAAATGAGCACAAACACACTTCTCCTCCATTCCTCTGGCATCCTCTCATTCTCTAAGACCTTGTTGAATGTTCTCGTCAGAAAATATACTGCTCCCTCTCCTAGACACTCACTTCACCCTTACTAATCTTTGCTACTTCCTGGTCCTCAACAGTCACCTCTTCTACTCTTTTTTCCTCTCTCATTCATCAGCTCTTCAAAGTACTCTTTCCATCTTCGCAGCACACTTCTATCATCAGTCAGTACATTTTCCTCTCTGTCCTTAATCACTCTAACTTGCTGCACATCCTTCCCATCTCTATTTCTCTACTGTGCCAACCTGTATGAATCATTTTCTCCCTCTTTACTTTCCAACCGAGCATACAAGTCATCATACGCCCTCTGTTTGGCCTTTGACACGGCTACCTTCGCCTTACGCTGTGTCTCCCTGTACTCCTGTTTACTCTCTTCAGTCCTCTCTATGTCCCCCTTCTTCTTAGCTAACCACTGCCTTTGTACACACTCCTGAACTTCCTCATTCCACCACCAAGTCTCCTTATCTACTTTACTTCCAGATGACAAATCAAGTATTCTCCTACCTGTCTCCCTGATCACATTAGCTGTAGTTGTCCAGTCATCTGGAACCACTTCCTGACCACCCAAATCCTGTTTCAACTCCTCCTTGAAGACAACATGACACTTCCTTTTTCAGCTCCCACCACTTTGTCTTCTGCTCTGCCTTTGCCTTCTTCACCTTCCTCACCATCAGCGTCATCCTGCACACCACCATCCTATGCTGTTTAGCAACACTCTCACCCACTACTACTTTGCAGTCACTGACTTCCTTTAAATTACATCGCCTACACAAGATGTAGTCCACCTGTGTGCTACTACCTCCACTTTTATAAGTCACCCTATGCTCCTGTCTCTTCTGGAAGAAAGTATTCACCACAGCCAGTTCCATCCTTTTTGCAAAATCTACCAACATCTGTCCTTCTGCGTTCCTGTCCTGGATACCAAACCTGCCCATCACGTCCTTGTCCCCTGTGTTTCCTGCACCAACATGTCCATTGAAGTCTGCCCTAATGACCACTTTTACCTCTGGGGGTACTCTGCATCACTTCATCTAACTCGCTCCAGAATCGCTCCTTCTGTTCTAGCTCACATCCTGCCTGTGGGGCATAAGCACTAACAACATTGAACATCACGCCTTCAATTTCTAACTTGAGACTCATCACTCTGTCTGACACTCTTTTCACTTCTAGAACATTCCTGAAAAACTCCTCCAAGATGACTCCTACTCAATTTTTCCTCCCATCCACACCATGAAAAAGCAGCTCAAACCCTGCTCCTAAGCTTCTAGCCTTGCTATCTTTCCACCTAGTCTCCTAAACACACAGTATGTTCACCTTCCTCCTCTGCATCATGTCAGCCAGCTCTCTACCTTTTCCTGTCATAGTTCCAACATTCAAAGTCCCTACTTTCAGTCCTTGATTCATGCCTTTGCTTTTCTCTCTCTGCCTACGGACACGCCTCCCGCCTCTCCTTCGACCAACAGTAGTCCAATTTCCACCAGCACATTTAGCAGCACTGATGGCGGTCGTTGTTAACCCGGACCTCGTCCGATCCGGTATGAAATTCTTTGTTGTGACTTGCATATTTTATTTGGCATTTGTTTTACGCCGGATGCCCTTCCTGACACAACCCTCTGCATTTATCCGGGCTTGGGACCGGCATGAGGGAGAGACACTGACTTGTGCCCCCCCTCACGGCTGCATTAGAGATTGTAGCAGTGGTGTGATAAAATTTAAGGTCGAAAACATAGTCCAAAAAGCAAGTTTGGGAGGGGTTTCATATTTGCATATTCGACCAATCCTGATTTTTATCCCATTTTACAAGATTCTGAGCCTTCTTGTGCTGTCTGTGTTTTTTTTGTATGTGTGTTCAATAACAAACGTCAAATAATTATTTATTATACACTGTAAATACTAATGCAAAAGGTTAAACAGCTTTCTTGATCTTACAGATTCGGTAGGTTGCCTTTCCTGTGCTTCTCCTGTTCCTCTGTCCTGAGTGGTCATTTGCATCTTTAGCTGGAGGCTTCAACCACAAATACTGCAACACAAACACCATTAATAACTTAAAAGGCTTGTAGAGAATCAGTCTGTTCATCTACATTGAATCAGGGTGGCGTGGTAGTCAGCATGCCTGCCTCATAGCAAGAAGGTCTTGAGTTTGGTGAGGATGTTTCTCTTTGAATTTTGCAAGTTATCCCCATGTTGGCCTGGGTTTCTTGCGGATTCTCAGACTTAATCCCAAAGTCCAAAAATACTTTAGGGTAATCGACTGTTCCAAAATTGTCCCTAGCTGTGAATGTGACTGGTCCCTGGGATGGTCCAGTGAGCTGTTCAAGGTGTACCCACCTTTGCCCAATGTCGGCTGAGATAGGCTCCAGCCTCCACGTGACTATATTAGGATTAATCGGTTCAACAAACGAGTGAGTGAGTATCTCAAGTCATTACAGGGTCTAAAAGCCCGACATTTTCTGGAAACCCAACAATTTAATAATTCTGATTATTTATATACATACACAATAAAGCATGCTGGTGGTAGCATCAAGTTTTTAGAGATGTTATTCACCAGCAGGTAAACCAGACAAGACTGAAGGTAAAATTATTGAAGCTGAACAAAAACCTGCATCAGTCTGCAGGCATGAGATTTTATAAGAGGAGGTTCAACAGAACCACAAACCTAAAGGCACAATAATGTCTTCATGATGCTCTTAAATGATTGGTTACACTACCCTCATGATTGACATCAGCACTGCTCTGTAATGTGTGTGTCCACAAACTTTCTGAATGATGAAACAAACCCAGAGAACCGACAGAACGTCCTGTCCATATCGGTTACACCTTAACATTCAGCATAAAATGTGCCATCGCAGACACTGTGTCCTGTGTACACTTGTTTGTATACTTTATTATATCAGACAAACAGCCCACAGTGGCTTAGCATATTTCTCTGCATGTGTCTTACCTGCAGGTCCTGGCCTTTACTGTTCATAAGCACTCTTTTAATCACAGATTTCACCAGCTCATTATCTGAGAAACAAAAAGTCAGCATTTTACATCAGGTCAGTGATCTGGATGTAAACTTTGCATTCTGAGGTGTGTGACTAACCAACTAGAGGGTTCCTCCGGATGTCCAGTACACACAGAGTGGTGTTAGACTCTAGCATTTTCTCCAGGATTTGAGCTCCATCATTAGAAATCCCACACCGCTGCAGGTCCACTGCTAAAGTAACAACACAAAGACAAACACTTGTCACAACAATGAATACCATGTGCCCCATATTCAGTATAGTTTGTTTCTGAGGACCCTGGTGCAGCTGCACCACCATGGATTATTCTAGAAAGCCTATCTCCTCCTTACCTACTTTGGTCTATTTCCCTTCCTCTATATCTTTATTTCACCCATTCATTAATTTTCTGAACCGCTGAATCCTAATTAGGGTTGCGGGGTGGCTGAGATCCATCTCAACCAATTCCGGGTGAGGGCAGAGTACACCTGGATAGCTCACCAGGCCACCGCAGGGCCAACACTCACACAACCATTCACACTCACACCTAAAGGTGATTTGGAACAGTCAAGTAACCTACTGTGAATGCTTTTGGACTGTGGGAGGAAATTGGAGTACCCGGAGGAAACCCACACAAACACAGTGAGAACATGCAAACGCCACACAGAAACACCCAGGCAAGAATTCAAACCCAGGCCTTCTTGCTGTGGGGCGGACGTGCGATCCACTACGCCACCGTGCCGCCCTGCATCTCCAACTGCCTTTCCTAAAAATAAGATTGTGGTCAACTCCAAAGCTTTACCTTCACATGCTGCAAGCATGTCGGCAGCCATGTTGCAAAGAGGCAACTCTCTTATTCCAACAGATGTCTCACCTAGTTTCATACAGGGCCAACACATGTACAATTGTGTACTTGGGTACTGAAATGGCCTACCTGAGCTTCTGAGTGGGCAAAAGGGTAGAGCTGTGGCTCTCTATATCAGGTGGCGTGCATTGCTCATCAGTATGTGCTAGGCATTGTCTAACAGTCTGTGATACAAAATCCTGCACTGATCCCATTTGGGCAAACTAAAACTTTTAAGATACTTCCCTGATGTTGATCCTACCTGCAGCCGAGGTATCATGTTCCCTGCCACAAGTCATTCTGAACTGTTTTGTGCTTTTTTTGTATGTTATTACTATTTTTTACTGGGAAGGTAACCTGCGATGGACTAGCATCTCATCCAGGAGGAGTTGAACTCCTAGTCGCTTCATGCTACGGAAACCGGAGATAAGCACCGGCCCGACAAGCCACTATGGCTCTGGTGTAAAAAGCCCAAAGGACTTTACCTACTTAACTAAAATTTGGGGGGGATGGGGAGATTCAACTCAGCCCGATATCACCCTCTTTACGTTTGTCTGTTTATGTGCTTGTTGTTGAATATATTGTACAATCTTTGGGGGAAAAAAAACTAATAAAAGGGGAAAAAACAAACACAATCTCAGAATCACAATCACAACATCAAACAAGGAATTGCTCTCGGTGTGATTTTTTAATTGTCTGAGGTGTTTTTTTTCATAAGTTTTGGGCATAGTTTAAAAAAAAAAATTGTAATTGATACAGTGGCAATTTCCGGGTGTAGGCGCTGATGAGAAACCAGAAAATATTTTTATCCAGCCTAATCATTTTATAAGACATGCGTCTATGCTATCAATCTGACCTTTGACCCACAGGTCCTCTGCAAGCTCCTGAGCAAGTGATGCCACTCCTCTATCACCAATAAGAATGTTTTCATTAAGTGTGATCCTGCGAAGCCCACTCATGGCCTCAAACTCCGCCTTTCTGTACCGCAAAGTCTCCGCCCATGCTGTGCTGTGTCGGCTCATTGCCTGGTGCTGCTCAAAGAAAACCAGACATGTTTGGACAATATTGTTCATTCTTAGAGGGCGAACACACCGGAGATGTGATAGACAAGCAAGATGATGTAAACTGATTTTTTTTTTTTTTGGAAAAATTTTGTGAATTTTGAAATGTGTGTCAAAATATTTCGTGACTCCATATGTACGTGAATATCTTGTGGCTTAAACATTTAAATATGCGACAATTTTTACGACTGATTTGCGATATTAGCGGATGTTGGAGGGGGGGGTACCCCGGCCGCAAATTTATCAAATTTTTTCTCTTTTTGTTATTAAACCATTTACTTTTCATTTGTGTTATTAGCGCAAACAATATGTAAATAAAATACAAAAATTATGACAAAATACAAAATATACAGAATATCGTAGATGCTAGCAAGTCTCAAACTGCCATGAGGAGGTCTCTACCTTGTTTCTTTTATTTGTTCACCAAAAAGGAACAATTTCTGAGCAAAATGACAGCTTTGCAACCTTCTCGCATCATTCGCAGAAATTTCAAACGTTTAAAAATGTTGGTGATTTCATAAGTCAGGCGACCAAACTGCGATGCCGCGTGACAAATCTGAAAACATAACACGAAGGCCATGAATTGCCATTCACATCAGTTGCTTTTGTCACACCTCTAGTGTAATCACCCCCTTCATCGTACACAAGTACGAAAGTCACAAAAAAAGGTTCCAACTCATTTTAAACAGACACCCAGCTCACCTTTATAATGTTCCCCATGTGCTCTGCGCCTCTCCATGTAATATTACATGCCGTGAAATCCACCGTTTTAATAGTGCTGGAATACTTGATGCTCTGACAGATTGCTGCATCAAACAAACAAAAAAAAAAGTACAAATTTGAAAGTTTTTCTTTTTAAATCAAATTCTTTTGACACCTCCAACTCACTCTCTAGTCCATCGTCTGCAATGGGACAGTGTGCCAAAGATAGATGCTGTAATGACACACTCTTGGACAAACCCTGGACAAGCAAAAAAATAAATAAATAAATAAAAATAAAGAAAATCTGAGTTCAAATGAAGTGAAAATATTAATGCTCAAATCTTTCTCTCTTGCTCTACCTTAGTGAGTGTGTCAAGGTCTCTCTCTCGCAGAGGCAGCCCGTGCAGGTGCAGCATTTTGAGGTTGCATGAAACAACCAGACATTTCTGCATGGCTTTGCAAAGCTGAAGTGTCATGTTCTTTGAATGGATAACAGGAGTCTTCTTCCTGACAGAGGATTTATTGAAACCTGGAAGAGAGGATCACGGATGTTCACAAGACCAACAGGAAATTAATTACGGGGGGGGGGATTTTCCAAATCACAAGTTAAAATGGCTGTCTCTCATGCAATCTTTTACCAACATTTACAACAATATACAATCTGCAAATTCATATATAGTGATGCAAAAGAAAGATTTTTTTAAATTTAAATTACAAGACATATTTTGTTGAACAATCTTAACAACTCCCAACTGAACTCTATAGTGGAATTTTTCCTTCAACCATAAATATGTCTGATATAACAAATAATGCCGTTTGTTTTGATCCATTCTCGACTGTAAATAATCAAACTGTAAAAATTAAAAAGCCTTCAATTTTTAATTTGTTTTTATTTTATAGATTATCAAATCAATAAAGACATGATAAACTGCAAGAGGAGCAGTGGTGGCCTGGTGGTATAGGATCAGCGATCCAGCGCCCTAAGGTTGGGGGTTCGAGTCCCACTCTCCACAAGGTTGTCACTGTCTCAGTGCAACTAATTGGGTTACCAAAGGCCGGCCATGTCTCTCACTGTCTATGGTGAGAGGTTCATGTAAAACAGGGTTCGGGAACCTTTTTGACTAAGAAAGCCAAAAAAAAAAAAAAGACATACTTTAAAATCTAATCCTCTGAGAGCAATATACATACATACATATATACATACATATATATTAATACTGAATACAACTAAATTGAAAAAGAAGACCAACAATTTGAGAGTATAATAAGACTAAATTTATTTTAAATGGTAGTGTCATAATGAACTTATTTATTAATGCAACTTCTGGTGCTGCATGGTTTCGCCGCAGTCTTTGTGACGGGAAGCGCGTCCCAAGTTTTGGCAATCAGCTGGTCTGCGGATTGAAGTTTTTCCATGTCTGTCCATTTGTGTTTGCTTGCCAGCTGTGCTTGGCTTCATGCAAATGAACTGATCAAAAGCGAGGAAATTTACCTCTTTACATAAAAACAACACACAGTCTGTGGCTGTTGTTATAATCTAATAAAATTAGAGTTTCAAGGTATCAGACCCGCCCACACACTGGCGTACAAAAAAGATTGGCTCTCCGCTGCGCGCCACAGTGACGTGGCATTGAAAATAGATGAATCGATTTAAATGCATAAGATTTATTCATCTGTTTTTGTTTTATTTGATGGGGTTTTTTGTAATTTATTTAAATGATAGTGAAATTATGTATTTTTTATTCTGTTAAGAAAGGTCACGTGATTTGTCTGAGAGCCAGATACAGTCATCAAATGAGCCACAGGTTCCCGACTCCTGATGTAAAAGAACCATTGCCGACTTTCGTAAAGAGTAGCTGCAAAGCCGTGAGCGTGTTTCTGTCCCTTGCTTAAAGGTTGTGTCAGGAAGGGCATCTGACGTAAAAACCTATGCCAAATCAAACATGCAAATCATTCGCAGTGGCGACCCCTGATAAAAGGAAAAGCAGAAAGGAAAAAAAAAGAAGAAACTGCAACACTTGTGATAACTCTTTGTGAATTCTGCAAAGAATATATATTCATTTATATCAACACAAAAATAAACATCAAGACAATTTCATCTATTATTTCATAGCACTTATATCCAGACATGGGGTAATCGTATTCAGTATTCATATTCGAATGCATTCGAATACAGATTTGAAAGTATCCGTATTCGAATACATAGTCAAAATTTTCAAAGTATTTGTATTCGTATTCGAATACATAAAAATGTATTCGTATTCACTGAATACATGATTAATATTTCATTTATGCTATGGAAAGCATTAGACAAACACACACACACACGTGTATGTATATATGTACCAAATAACACTGAATATACACATATTAATACACATGTATACTTGTAATTCTGGGCAATCAATTTACAAAAAAATATTAATTGTGAAATGGGGGCATTTCATAATATTACATATACACGTAGTTGTTTTTCTGGATAAAAGAAAAAACAATGCCCCAAAGAATTGCTTGGTTTTGTTTTTGAGGTTTTTTTTTGGTGAGTAAACCAGGGAGAAAGAGAATGAGAACACTTCATAGTATTTATAGAGAAACTACTGTAAAGGAGAAAAAAAGAATTACCACCCAAAGTTAACAAATCTTTACTTGAACATCCAGTACAACACATCACAATCTAGACGGTCTAGGCAGAGTCTAATCTTGGCAGTTCTCAGAGTCTCCGGCGCTTGGTTAGCACTTCCGGTCATACTGCTTGAAAATGTTCAGTCCCTGCGGAACAAGATGGACGAGCTTCATGCTCAGATTGCAGCGGAGAGGACCTGCTCTGTGTTTCTGTGAAACATGGCTTGAGGAGAGAACACCCGACGAGGCGATTGCACCAGCCGGCTACACGGCCTTCATCCCCTGCAATCCCAAGCGCCGAAGTCGTCGTTTGGCCCCTTCCTGCCCGGGCTTCTTGTTAGCTGGGGTGCGGCTAGCATTGAGTTACCATAGAATATTAGCTCAGTGCTAGCCGCACCCCGGCTAAAAAGAAGCCCAGTTGAGCGTGCTTAGTTATACATGCCCGAAGATACTCCCATCTTATAGTTGTAGTAGAGTCGACCGGTCGTAGATGAGCATAGTGCAATACATGAACAAATAAAACAACAAATTAAACAAATTAAAACGAACAAAGAAACATTTTGACTCCGAGATCTCCGCAACGTCACCCTCTGGGCAGCACCATCTTGGAGACGTCACTCCAAGTTCATTGTAAAAGGAGATGAAGAGTACTGTAATAAAATTTATCCTTTTGGTATCGTTTATTAAACATGCGACAGAACATAAAATCTCACGCATAAACATGAACTTAGGTACTGTACTGTTATTATGACCTCTAGTTTTTGCCAATGTCCCCAGGTTTTTTTTTCTCTAGGGGCCAATTTGTCCCCATAAAATTTTGATCTGTAATGAACACTGTAACTGGTTGCTCGGCAGTCAGTGAATACTCAAACCGTGGGTGCAAAACCACGAATAGTCAAGGGCCTACTGTACTTAAATTAAAATTGGTAATTTGCCCCAACACAAAACATGGTATGAGGCTATTATGAATGTATTCATGAATGCATTCATGAATACTCCTAATGTATTCATATTCGAATACATTCAGGTTTTGTGTATTTGTATTCGCATTCGTATTCATGACATTATCAACTATTCGTATTCGAATACATTTTTGTTGTATTCGTCCCAGGTCTGCTTATATCAGATATCTGAATACTTCCATGGAATATTCTAGTCAAAATGTATAAAATGTTTGTGATGACGGTTATAGTCTGACAAAATATCTGTCACAGAATGGTTACAGCTGTCACGTTGTCCTGATTCTTTTGCACTGATGTGAATCACCAGCAGAGCGGAGAGTTCTCTTTCTTTTCTGGATTCGGGTTTTTCATTCATTTCACAACTCTCTTTGCTTTCTCTAATTTCAGTAACCGAGTATGGTAGATTGTGCCGATCCGAGCAAACACCTCTAACACCCCTCCACACGAAAAATTTCAACAGATTTATACGAATTAGAAAAATAGTTAATTCAGGGGCAGTGGTGGTCTAGTGGATAGGGCGCAGGATCGCTGATCCTAAGGTTGGGGGTTCGAGTCCCCACAGGGTTGTCACTGTCCCCCCCCCAGTGCAGCTAAATGGGTTATTAAAGGCGGGCCATGTCTCTCACTGTCTATGGTGAGAGGCATGTAAAAGAACCATTGCTGACTTTCGTAAAGAGTAGCGTGTTTCTGTCCCTTGCTAAAAGGGTTGTGACAGAAAGGGCATCCGACGTAAAAACCTCTGCCGAATCAAACGTGCGAATCAGATGATTTGCCATGGCGACTCCTGAGTTAAAGGGAAAAAGCCGAAAGGAAGACAGACAGACAAAAAAATTGTTAATTCATTCTTGGGAAAACCGGAATTTCTGGCATATGCCGGAAAACTTGTACGCATGAATTTTTCCTAGTTCAATCACAGCTAGGCAGCGGGGCGAATTATTGATTAGCACTTCACAATGCAGAGGTTCATGGTTCGAATCTAAAGGTTTTTTGTGTGTATGTCACACGTTCTCCCCATGTTTGGTGAACAATGGTTTCCTCTGGGTACACTAGTTTCCTTCCTCAGTCCAAAGACAAGCACTTTAAATGACTTGGATACTCGAAATTGCCCCTAGGCATGAATGTGACTGCAAATAGTTGTTTATGTTTCTGTTATCCCTGCAATAAACAAGTATACCTGTTCAGGGTGTACTCTGCCTCTCATCCAAAGTCAGATGGGATTGGCTCCAGCTTCCACTGTGACTCTGATAGGTCAAAGATAATGGATGGATGGAAAAGCTTGACCAATTTCCACCAGTTAGGTTTTTCCTATAATATGAAACCCACCAATCTAGAAGGGAAAAGTCATATGCTTTCTCCAAGATACTTAAATCCAGACAATCACGTTTTCAATTGTTCATCAGGCTGCAGCACAGGAAATCTCAACACACTCATTAGAAAGCACAACCTACACTCTTCCACAGACACAAGGTGAGATGCCCAGGTATAGTCAGAACTGCCGCGATTGACATAAAATAAAGTCACTCTATTTACCACTAAATACCAATTTGCAGGTGAATAGATAATACCAACCCTGAGAGCCCAGACCGGCGAGATAGCAACTTCGAATGCCGACATGGTGCAGCTGTTTGTTGATGGCTAATGCTGACAGTATAGGTGCCCAGTCTGGAAAACTGATGGCATCCCCATTAAAGTCCAGCACTCCTTGGCTGCCCACAGACCTCATGGCAGACACCGGCACTGAACCCTGTGTTGCACACAAAGACTCGTAGTAGGCCTTGAAGTCCTGAGATGCTTGCCTTCTCATCTGAGCAGATCTCTGCATCATTCACCTAGTGATAGATGAGCAGAGAAAGGATTACACACAAAGTATGAAGTTCAGTCACAGCACATTCAGTATTATCAGCAAATATGATTTTGATCTCATACTGTGACGGTAAATACTTCAGTACCTGACACCTTAAACTCTTTTTGGTCTGTTTATCCGAATCTTTTCAGATGTGTTTGTTCATTTGGATTCAAATCGTACCTCCTTCCTGAATAATGCATGTCTGTGTGGTCTCAAGATTTCTATGTACAGTTGGTTGTATGGATGCTCATAGTATGTTCAGTGGGGCAGTGGTGGTCTAGTGGTATAAGGCACTGGATCGCTGATCCAAAGGTTGGGGGTTCGAGTCCCACTCTCCACAAGGTTGTCACTGTCCCCCCCAGTGCAGCTAACTGGGTTATCAAAGGCCGGCCATGTCTCTCACTGTCTATGGTGTGAGGCATGTAAAAGAACCCTTGCTGACTTTCGACAAGAGTAGGCTGCAAAGCCGTCAGCGTGTTTCCGCCCTGCGATGGCCTGGCGAGCTGTCCAAGGTGTACTCTGCCCTCGCCCTGAGTTGGCTGGGATGGGCACCAGCCTCCCCGTGACCCTAATTAGGATGAAGCAGTTACAGAAAATGAACTGAACTGAAGTATGTTCAGTTATTTTGCTGTAGCATACACTGCACTACCAGGGAATGACAAAATAAGTTGGCAGTAGCTTAAGTATAGTTTATCGAAGCAATTGGTGCTTAAATTTTATATCATAAATAAATCATTGCACACACAGCGGTTTTGTTTTATGTGCTTGTCGTATACAAGTTATCGGCCCGAAAGCCACCATTGCCAAGTGCCCCCCTACACAAAATTACCGTGACGTCACCGGGTTGGTACAAAGTACTGTGCCACATGAAATATAGTGCATGCATATCACAGCATATTATATGACAAACAAAAAGGAATCTCACGCCAACAACACATACAGTTTTTCAGCAGGAGACGAATATTTTTTTGAAGATGAAGGCGATATGGAGGTAGAGGAAATGCCTGCTAATCCGCAGGCATATGTGACCACCGAACGTAGTGTCGCAACTGACACCGGAGCGTTTGAGACAAAACGCGGCTTATCCGGACTTCTGAATGTTCAAGCAAGTCAGTGCACTTTGAATACCTGTTTAGTACTCAACAGTCACTTTAATTTATACTATTTATGTATCTATTTATTTATTTACTTATATAATATATATGTATGTGTGTATGTTTGTATTTGTATCTATTTTTGCCTCCCCTACTGATGATACCTCAAGAGCCAGTAAGAGTGAATTTCTCCATTGTGAGATTAATAAAGCTGTATCTTATCTTATCTAATCTTACTTGAAAGATAAGAAGTCCGGATGGCTGACTTGGAACTGCTGCACATGCTGCTGTTGCTTCACAAATACAACGAAATGCAATGAGACATTGTCATCGACCACAGAAGACGAGAAAAAAGGAGATACACACCCAAACGCTTCTGGGTACGTCCATGGCTGAGGGAGTAATGAAGAATTGGTCTTGGAAAACTATGACAACCTTATGGAAGAGCTCCGTTTCGAAGACAAGCAGTCCTTCTTCAACTATCTGAGTCACTCTTGAGCTGTTCGACGAGTTGCTAATGGTTTTGACTCCTCAACTGACAAAGAAGGATACTAACTTCAGAAGCACACTCAGTCCTGGTCTGAAACTAGTTGTCACCATGCGTCATCTGGCCTCGGGCGACAAGTATCCAAACTCTGGCCTTCAACTTCAGGGTATCTCGTCACACTATCGCATGTTTCCTACCAGAGGTCTGTCAGCCCATCATCAATCACTACAAATACGAGGTCATACATTGTCCACATACTGTGCAGGAATGGAAATCACTCAGCTGGGATTTCCAGGATAAATGGAACCTGCCTCATGCCGTTGGAGCCTTGGATGGGAAACATGTCGCCATTAGAAAACCACCATCTTCTGGAACCTTTTACCAACACTACAAGAGATTATCTCCATTGTTCTGCTAGCACTGGTAGAAACCAAATACAGGTTCCTATGGATAGACGTCGGTGGCTTGGGCCATATGTCTAATGCCCAGATATTCAATGCTTCAGAGCTGAAAAAAAATGCATCGAAGATGGCATCATCAACTTCCCCACACCAGAGCCTCTGCCCCAAGATGACACCGACATGCCATACTTCATTCTTGGGGACGATGCTTTTGCTCTCAGGAAGTATCTTTTGAAGCCATATTCCAGGCGAGCCCTTACAGAGGAAGAATTGGTGTACAGCTACAGGATATCCAGAGCACACTGAGTTGTTGAAAATTCATTTGGCATCTTGGCTAATCGCTGGCAGTTCCTACTGTCTACACTACAACAAGGACCAGACATCTCGGACTTATGGTTGAAGCTGCTGTCCGTCTTCATAACATCATGAAGATGAGCTACACCGTCACCAAGGATGCAGTTTTGGACCAAGAAGATGATGACCACATTATTCCAGGCCAGTGGCGTGAAACGGCTAATATGCATGACTTGGAACATGTGGTGGGTCCCAGCAGAGACACTATGCCAAGGAAAAACAAGAGTACCTGAAGGTCTACTTCAGTAGTGCAGTTGGACAAGTCTCTTGGCAGCCGTATGCCACAGGCAGAAGCAAGTGTGACAATGAACAATGGGTCCTTCATTAAACTACCTATGTATATGCTGGTTTCTGTTGTTGATATACAATAATTGTGTTTTCTTATTGACTCTTGTTTATATTAAAGTCTTTTGAAATTTTTAACTGTATTTTACTGCCTAGTGTCAATATGTTCCTATTATTTGTACCCTCAATAAATCATTCCTAACTACAAGAACTGCACAGAAGTCAAAACCACATTGATTATAACTTCAAAACTTTATTAAACATTTAAATAAAAAAACACAGTGTCACAGTTCACTGGTGGAGTTGGAGTCCTCCACATCATCACAACACCATCTGAGCACACAGGAAATGTTCGACAGGCTGGGCTCACTTCCACTTATGTCTCTAGCCACAGGGGTGGTCGCAGGCGTCGATGTACAGGTAACCGGAGAGAAACTGACTGGTCTGCTGAGTTGTGGTTGCTGCGCTCCTGCAAACGACTTGGATTGTTGTGGGCACTGTTGTGTTGCCCACCTCGCGTCGTGACGTCCCCAAACAGAGAGGGGTGGACCAGACAGCTGCTTGGGCCACTGCATCGGTGGGGGCTGTCACTAATGTTGCTGATGCCACTGGTGGTTGATGATGAGAAAGCTGCTGATGGTGTTGCTATGCATACTGCTGAGGCTGGAGCTGCTGCAACTGCTACTGCATAGGAGGTGGTTGCTCCTGCTGCTGCATCTCCAAGGCTTCAGCTCTGTCCAAGCAGTCATTCAGAAGTTCTTGGATCTTTAGCCTGTCATGCCGGTACACAGGTTTTGGGAGATTCTTCACTACAGCTGCCGCCCAAGTGGTGAAACTCACCCTCTCTTATACATCAACCGTCATCACTTCCCTGCTGGTTCACCAGCTGTTCGGCGGCTGCTAGAATCCTGTTTGCTCTGTCGTCAAGAGTGGACATTTTGGATCTTGACTTTGCCTTCCCACAGCTGGTCTGAATTAAGGTGTAGCTGGATGCCGGTGTAACAGGCGTTGGGGTGAGGGGGGTGATGGGTGTTGTCTCTTCTGCCAGCTGGAGGTTGATAGGGGTAATGTCCTCTGTCCCCTCTGACGTTGATGGCAGTGGAGGTTCTCCAGTGGTCGTGAACTTGGAACCGCCAGAGCCAGCTGCAGCAGCAATCTTGGCCTTCAGAAAAACAGCTTTCCTCCTCTGTACCTCGACAATGTGTGGACAGAGGAAGCTAAAGCTGTCATAGATCCACTGGTCCCTCTGAGACATGTTCATGCCAGCTTTTCCCAACTTCCAACGTCTCAGTTTTCCCAGCCTCGTCCGCACACTCTTGAACCATTGCTTCAGTTCATCATCAGTCTTCTCCATACGTGACGCCTGATCAGCCCAGATCTTGGCCTTCAGATGTTTGTCTGTCCAGGATCGGAGCTTCTTGTTGTAAAGGCACTCATTCGCCTGGATGAACTCCACCATGAGCTGTTCCTCATTGTCGTCGAGTTTGATATAAACTCTGGCCTTCTTGCTTGGGTCAGCGGCGACAACGACGGAAGCGACATCCGACTTGATGTTGACCTCGGCTTCTTGAACAGGCTCTTCCACTGGGTTTTCCGGTGTTGGAGACCATGGCCGCTTCTTCCTCTAGGGTTTCGGCATTAAAGCGACACTCGAAATGAATGGTGCGCCGTCTTTTGTGCCTGTATTTATAATAGAAGTGAGTTTCGTGGATGTTCCGTAACTCCTCCGTGCTGTCCTACTTCGTGCTGTAAATATTCCATAAACGTTCCGCTTTTATTCCTTGATCGTTCCGTGTAATGTTCATGGATGTTTCGCTGTGTTTCTTGATTGTTCCATATCTATTCCGTGCTTTCTACGGGTATTTTGTGGTGATCCGTACATGAACGTGACTGTTCCATAGCCGCTTTTGACAAAACGGAAGAGGTGGGAAGACTTGCGGATAAGTTGCTGAACACTTGCGGTACAAAAGGAAAGATTACGGACCATTTGCGGAAAGGACGGAATGTTTACGGAAGGAATACGGAACCAAAGGGAACACTCATGGAAAATTTTTCCGTGAACCGGCTTTTGAAAATGGAATTATACGGAAGTTAAGGGAATAATTGCGGAACGTTTGCGGATGACATTTTTGCTACTGTAAGTCTGCCGCGCTCCAGTGAAATGGGTGTATTATTGAAACAACGCCTCAAGAAACAACACGGAAAAAATTATAACAGGAACGGAGAGAAAAGGTGGAGAGAGATGGAGATATTAAAACATAAACAAGTTGAAGGAGTTTAAATAAAGATTTTTAAATTTTTTTATTATTATTATTTCAGGCACATTGGTGCACTTTTCCATTAGATTAAAAACAATGTTCATTAAGTTTTTCTTTATTGTAAATTGAACTATATTTCTTTGTTTTTAATGTTAATAAAGATACAGTGTTATGCAGAGGTGTACTAATCATTTTATAGACAAACACAGTAATACTATCTATAGTCGCTCATTGCGGGGTTGTTATGTTTTTTTTTTTTCTTCCCCGGGGGGGCGCCACTGAAAATAATTGAGAAGCACTGTTCTAGAATAACCTGGACTTGTGGAAGTCCAATTTGTTCTTTTATTTATTTATTTTGAGGTCTTGGCGGAGTTGCTTGTATTTTCCCAAATTAAGCTGCAGTGGCACTTCCGGTTCCCTTGGCGTCTGTATAGTAAAGTACCATGCTGTGCTCTCTGTCTGTAAAATGAATGCTTTAAAAACACACATGTTATATGGTTCTAGCTGTGTAGGGACCCAAGGAGCACTGAGAATGGACCAGAATTATTATTCTCAATGTAACAAATGTACAATAATCACATTCTCCTTTATAAAAACTCTATTATCAAAGCCAAATCCACATATTACTCCAACCTAATAACCTCAAATGCTGGAAATACCAAGACTCTTTTCTCTCTCCTCAATAACTTCTCCAAACCCTTAGACCCTCTTCCATCTCATCTCTATTCCTCTGATTTTTGCAATACCCTGGCCGCATTCCTCATCACCAAAATTCAATCCATCCACCAGCAGCTCACTCCCCCCTCCCCGCCACCTCCACTTATGACTATATCACTCTTCTCCGGTATCCCTTTTTCATCCTTTTCCTTACCCTCCATCAGTGAAGTTTCCACCCTTATTCTCCAATCTAAATCTTCCTCTTGTTCTCTTGACCCTCTTCCTACTGTTCTCATTAAATCTGTTCTTCCTACTCTTGTTCCTCTTATTACCAACATAATCCACTCCTCCCTCACCACTGCAACTGTTCCCTCTTCCCTTAAAACTGCTGCTGTTACTCCCATCCTTAAAAAACCTGGCTCAGATCCCTCCGATCTCAATAACTTCCGCCCTATCTCAAATCTTCCATTCATTTCTAAACTTCTTGAAAAAACAGTCTATTCCCAACTCAATTCTCATCTGTCCTCCAATAACCTCTATGAACTTTTCCAATCTGGCTTCCGTCCCCTCCATCGCACTGAAACAGCTCTTCTCAAAATCACAAATGACCTTCTCCTCGCTGCTGACTCCGGTTCATTATCCATCCTCCCCCTGCTTGACCTCAGCTCTGCATTTGACACCATCTCACATTCCATCCTCCTCAATAGACTCTCTAGTATTGGTATTTCTGGCTCTGTTCTTTCTTGGTTTCATTCTTATCTTTCCAACCGCACTCAGTTTGTCCAACTTAAATCTTTCTCCTCCGATCCTGTCCCCATCACCACCGGTGTTCCTCAGGAGTTCTGTCCTAGGTCCCCTCCTTTTCATCATCTATCTCCTTCCCTCGGTCACATTTTTCAAAACATCACATCCATTTTCACTGCTACGCGGATGACACCCAGCTCTACCTCTCCAGCAAACCCAGCACCACACTCCCTCCCTCCTCCCTTCTCCTCTGCATCCATGAAATAAAGTCCTGGTTCACCTCAAATTTCCTCAAACTTAACAGCAATAAAACTGAACTCCTCCTCACTGGCACCAAATCCACCCTAAGTAAAATCAATAATTTCTCTATTCTCATCGATGGTTCCTCCATCTCTCCCTCCCGGCAGGTCAAGAGTCTGGGTGTCATCCTCGATGGCACCCTTTCCTTCACCTCCCACATCAACTCTGTCACCCGCTCAGCATACTTTCACCTCCGTAACATCCACCGCCTCCGTCCCTCCCTCACTCCTCAGTCCACCGCCATCCTGGTCCACAGCCTCGTCACTTCAGGTCTGGACTATTGTAACTCTCTCTTCTTCGGCCTTCCCCATAAAACTCTCCATAAACTACAACTGGTACAGAACTCAGCAGCCCGAATCATCACACGCACCCCCTATATCACTCCCATCTTACAACAGCTACACTGGCTCCCCATTACATACCGTATTCAATACAAAATCCTGCTCCACACATTCAAAGCTATTCATGACCTTGCTCCTCCATATCTCTCTGACCTCCTCCACATTGCCACTTCTGCTCGCTCTCTTCGCTCCTCTTCTTCGCTCCATCTCTCTGTTCCTTCAGCCCGCCTTGTCACTGTGGGGAGCAGAGCTATCAGCTGCTCTGCTCCCCAGCTCTGGAATTCTCTTCCTCCCGATCTCCGCAATATAGACACATTACCACTCTTCAAATCCAGACTCAAAACTCACCTGTTCAAACTTGCATACTCACTGTAACCACAACTGCACTGTCCTGTAAATATTTTAACTGTATTTAACTGTCTGTTTATATTGAATATGTTGATTTGTATTTTATTTGAATGTTTTCTACTGTTTTTATGATGTGAGGCGACCTTGAGTGCTGAGAAAGGCGCCATATAAATAAAATGTATTATTATTATTATTATTATTATTATTATTATTATTATTATTTCAGCATTCTTGTTAATACTAGTCGTGCGAAATGGACAGACAAGTCAACTTATAAAACGACTTACAAACCCTTCTTTAGCTCCAGCAAGTCGCTTCCGAGCTTCCATTAATTTTATATGAATATTTTATCCTATTTTTAGCTTTTAATCACCAGCAAGTTCGCTAAGCTCATCCGCTAACAAAGAACAATTTACTTGAACTTATTATCCACCCCTTCCTCTTCGAACTCTGGATACTTTTAATGCTTTTATTCGTGTTATTACCTGTTTGTTATTGCGGTTCCCTTATCAACCGCCTCCAGGTAGGCTTTGTTGTCGATATACCGCGGCTGTTTAAAAAATGAACGCCCTGATTTCTTCTTCGTTGTCGTCGTTTTTTGTTTTTAATGCCTGGCGCCACCGCCGGCGATGAGAGGAACTGCAGCTCATAAAAAATGAAGTTAATCTGAGAATTTAAGCGCCCTAGATATATCTATATGTCTGTCTTCCTTTCGGCTTTTTCCCTTTTACTCGGGAGTCGCCACAGCGAATCATCTGATTCGCACGTTTGATTTGGCAGAGGTTTTTACGTCGGATGCCCTTCCTGTCACAACCCTTTTAGCAAGGGACAGAAACACGCTGAGGACTTTGCAGCTACTCTTTACGAAAGTCAGCAATGGTTCTTTTACATGAACCTCTCACCATAGACAGTGAGAGACATGGCCCGCCTTTGATAACCCAGTTAGCTGCACTGGGGGGGACAGTGACAACCTTGTGGAGAGTGGGACTCGAACCCCCAACCTCTGGATCAGCGATCCAGCGCCCTATACCACTGGACCACCATATATATATAAGGGATGACCTTGACAATGCTGGACCGAGCATGTTGGGCGTTGGGAATGGTTCCCTCTTCCGCCTTTTTATATAAAAATATGTTGGGCGTTGGGAATGGTTCCCTCTTCCGCCTTTTTATATAAAAAGGCGGAAGAGGGAACCATTCCCAACGCCCAACATGCTCGGACCAGCATTGTCAAGGTCAGCCCTCTGGTCCTAAAATTTTGACCCCTGCACTCAGCTGCCACAGTGATCTGTGTCTCTTAGAGTCCACTCTCTGGTGCACTTGATTGCAGGACGTGAGCACGGAAGAGGGCAGCCTGCTCACTCGCACACCAAGATTAGCACCCTACCCGCTAAAGGTTGGGTGCAGACGGACGGCCTGAAAAGGTAAATGACGAGTCACGGGCAAAGCCGCAAGGACCCCAGGACTCTGATTCATGCAGATTCACTCGACGCACCTTTAGATCTTTCAAACTAGCCTGCTGGAATGTGAGAACCATGAATGATGCCAACCAGAAACGCCAAGCACCAGAATGCCATTCAGCTCAAATAGCCAGAGAACTCTCTAGACTCAAAGTTGATGTAGCTGGTCTTAGTGAGTGCAGACTTCCAGAACAGAGAGAGTTTGAGGATGGAGATTCTTCTTCTTCTTTTCCTTTCGGCTTTTCCCTTAAGGGGTCGCCACAGCGAATCATGTGCCTCCATCTCACCCCATCCTTTGCATCTTCTTCTCTTACACCAACGACCTTCATGTCCTCCTTCACCACATCCATGAATCGTCTCTTTAGTCTTCCTCTAGACCTTTTGCCTGGTAGTTCCAGCCTCAGCATCCTATTACCAATATACTCACTATCCCTCCTCTGTACATGTCCATACCATCTCAATCTAGCCTCTCTGACTTTGTCTCCAAAACGTCTTACATGGGCTGTCCCTCTGATGTGCTTATTCCTAATCCTATCCATCCTCGTTACTCCCAAAGAGAACCTCAACATTTTCATTTCTGCTACTTCCAGCTCTGCCTCCTGTCTTTTCCCCAGGGCCACTGTTTCTAACCCATACAACATCGTTGGCCTCAACACCGTCTTGTACACTTTTCCTTTCATTCTTGCCGATACCCTCCTATCACACATCACACCGGACACTTTTCTCCAACCATTCCAACCAGCCTGCACACGCTTCTTCATCTCTTTTCCATACTCCCCATTGCTCTGGATTGTTGAGCCTAAGTACGTAAAATCCTCCACCTTTCTTATCTCTGCTCCCTGTAATCTCACCGTTTCTTTTGGGTCCATGTCATTCATGCACATGTATTCTGTCTTACTGAGGCTAATCTTCATTCCCCTCCTTTCCAGGGCATACCTCCACCTCTGTAGATTTTCCTCCACTTGTTCTCTGCTCTCACTACAGACCACAAGGTCATCTGCAAACATCATAGTCCATGGGGAATCTTGTCTAACCTCGTCTGTCAGCCTGTCCATCACTATAGCAAACAAGAAGGGGCTGAGAGCTGACCCTTGATGCAGTGCCACCTCCACCTTGAACTCTTGTGTCACACCGACAGCACACCTCACCACTGTCTTACATCTCTCATACATGTCCTGCACCACTCTAACATACTTCTCTGCCACTCCAGACTTCCTCATGCAATACCACAGTTCTTCTCTCGGCACCCTGTCATATGCTTTCTCCAGATCCACAAAGGCACAATGCAGCTCCCTCTGACCTTCTCTGTACTTCTCCATTAACATCCTCAAGGCAAACACTGCATCTGTGGTGCTCTTTCTTGGCATGAAACGAAACTGTTGTTCACAAATGCTGACCTCTGCCCTTAGTCTAGCTTCCACTATTCTTTCCCATAACTTCATCGTATGGCTCATCAACTTTATCTTTCTGTAGTTGCCACAACTCTGCACATCTCCCTTGTTCTTAAAAATGGGCACCAGCACACTTTTCCTCCATTCCTCTGGCATCCTCTCACTCTCGAAGACCTTGTTGAATGTTCTCGTCAGAAAATCTACTGCTACCTCTCCTAGACACTTCCATACCTCCACCGGTATGTCATCAGGACCAACTGCCTTTCCATTCTTCATCCTCTTCAATGCCCTCCTCACTTCACCCTTACTAATCTTTGCTACTTCCTGGTCCTCAACAGTCACCTCTTCTACTCTTTTTTCTCTCTCATTTTCCTCATTCATCAGCTCTTCAAAGTACTCTTTCCATCTTCCCAGCAGACTTCTGTCATCAGTCAATACATTTCCCTCTCTGTCCTTTATCAATCTAACTTGCTGCACGTCCTTCCCATCTCGATTTCTCTGCTGTGCCAACCTGTATAAATCATTTTCTCCCTCCTTACTTTCCAACCGAGCATACAAGTCATCAAACGCGCTCTGTTTGGCCTTTGACACTGCTACCTTTGCCTTACACTGTGTCTCCCTGTACTCCTGTTTACTCTCTTCGGTTTTCTCAATGTCCCACTTCTTCTTAGCTAACCTCTTCCTTTGTACACACTCCTGCACTTCCTCATTCCACCACCAAGTCTCCTGATCTACTTTCCTTCCAGATGACACACCAAGTATTCTCCTACCTGTCTCCCTGATCACATTAGCTGTAGTTGTCCAGTCATCTGGAAGCACTTCCTGACCACCCAAAGCCTGTTTCAACTCCTCCTTGAAGACAACCCGACACTCTTCCTTTTTCAACTTTCACCACTTTGTCTTCTGTGCTGCCTTTTCCTTCTTCACCTTCCTCACCATCAGCATCATCCTGCACACCACCATCCTATGCTGTTTGGCAACACTCTCACCCGCTACTACTTTGCAGTCACTGAATCCCTTCAAATTACATCGCCTGCACAAGATGTAGTCTACCTGTGTGCTCCTACCGCCGCTTTTATAAGTCACCCTCTGCTCCTCTCTCTTCTGGAAGAAAGTATTGACCACAGCCATTTCCATCCTTTTTGCAAAATCTATCAACATCTGTTCTTCTGTGTTCCTGTACTAAATACCAAACCTGCCCATCACTTCCTTGTCCCTTCTGTTGCCTGTACCAACATGTCCATTGATGTCTGCACCAATGACCACTCTTTCACCTCCTCTGCATCACTCTGCATCACTTCATCTAACTCACTCCAGAATATCTCCTTCTCTTCTAGCTCACATCCTGACCATCACACCTTCAATTTCTAACTTGAGACTCATCACTCTGTCTGACACTCTTTTCACTTCTCGAACATTCCTGACAAACTCCTCCTTCAAGATGACTCCGACTCCATTTCTCTTCCCATCCACACCATGATAAAACAGCTTAAACCCTGCTCCTATGCTTCTAGCCTTGTTACCTTTCCACCTGGTCTCCTGAACACACAGTAGTCCACCTTCCTCCTCTGCATCATGTCAGCCAGCTCTCTACCTTTTCACGTCATAGTTACAACATTCAAAGTCCCTACTTTCAGTCCTAGACTCATGTCTTTCCTCTTCTCTCTCTGGCAACTGACACGCCTCCCGCCTCTCCTTCTTCGACGTCTTCGACCAACAGTAATCCAGTTTCCATCAGCACCCTGTTGGTTGACGGCACTGATGGCGGTCGTTGTTAACCCGGGCCTCGACCGATCCGGTATGTCATTCTTTCTTGTGATTCGCATAGTTTATTTGGCATTTGTTTTACGCCGGATGCCCTTCCTGATGCAACCCTCTGCATTTATCCGGGCTTGGGACTGGCGTGAGGGAGAGACACTGGTTTGTGCCCCCCCTCACGGCTGCATTCTCAGGCCACCCCATAGGAAAATCAAAGCTTGAAGGTATTGCGCTTGTCATCAATAAAAAGGTCTTCTTCTTTTCATTTCAGCTGTTCTCTTCAGGGGTTGCCACTGCGAATCATCTACCTCCATCTCACCCTATCCTCTGCATCTTCTACTCTTACTCCAACGACCTTCATGTCCGCCTTCACCACATCCATTCCACCACCAATTCTCCTGATCTACTGTCCTTCCAGAGGACACACCAAGTACTCTCCTACCTGTCTCCCTGATCACATTACCTGTAGTCCAGTCATCCAGAAGCACTTCCTGACCACCCAAAGCCTGTTTCAACTTCTCCTTGAAGACAACCCGACACTCTTTCTTTTTCAGCTTCCACCACTTTGTTTTCTGCTCTGCCTTTTCCTTCTTCACCTTCCTCACCATCAGCGTCATCCTGTACATCACCATCCTATGCTGTTTGGTAACACTCTCACCCACTACTACTTTGCAGTCACTGAATTCCTTCAAATTACATCGCCTGCACAAGATGTAGTCTACCTGTGTGCTCCTACCTCCGCTTTTATAAGTCACTCTATGCTCCTGTCTCTTCTGGAAGAAAGTATTGACCACAACCATTTCCATCCTTTTTGCAAAATCTATCAACATCTGTTCTTCTGTGTTCCTGTACTAAATACCAAACCTGCCCATCACTTCCTTGTCCCTTCTGTTTGCTGTACCAACATGTCCATTGATGTCTGCACCAATGACCACTCTTTCACCTCTGGGGGTTACTCTGCATCACTTCATCTAACTCACTCCAGAATCTCTCCTTCTCTTCTAGCTCACATCCTGCCTGTGGGGCATAAGCACTAACAACATTGAACATCACACCTTCAATTTCTAACTTGAGACTCATCACTCTGTGATGACAAGCAAAGTTAGAGAGGCTAGATTGAGATGGTTTGGACATGTATAGAGGAGGGATATTGAATATATTGGTAGTCGAATGCTGAGGTTGGAACTGCCAGGCAGAAGGCCTAGAGGCAGAGAGATTTATGGATGTGGTGAAGGAGGACATGAAGGTCGTTGGCGTAAGAGAAGAACATGCAGAGTACAGGGTGAAATGGAGGCAGATGATTTGCTGTGGCGACCCCTGAAGAGAACAGCCGAAAGGAAAAGAAGTAGAAGTTAAATAAAGCGCTAATGCTGTCCTCTTTCGTCGAGAAGTGGTAGTGCATCTCTTATCACTGAATGCAGCCACAGAGCCAAAGAGCCAATTATCACTTTTCACCGACTGTGCCCGAGATTTAAGAATTAAACTAGATATGCCACATTCTCCAAATCTAAATATGTATTGTTCAATCATGGTAAACAAATTAATAGTTTAGGTATTACAGACCCAAAGCATTATATATATAGATATACAGCTGTATACAGTATAATATTAACACATGCACTGTATTAGTGCTCATAATGTATGTATTACTGTTATGTAGTGCTATAATAATAATGGTTTGTTTTATTTATACTATTTCCTGGCCTACATAACCTTTACCTTCAATTTCAGAAACAAACCTCTGCCCTTATTTTCGAACATGGAAATTATGGTCTGTACATCTTCTTCTTCTTCCCTTTTTTTTCTTTTTTCTTTTTTTTTGGCTTTCTCCAGACTAAAAAAGCAGAGTTTCACTTGGAAAGCAGTTGCAAATTTGGGCCTTGGTGCTTTGAATGCACTCAACAAGGCAGCATGGACATGCCTTATATTCATTATTTGTAGGAAGAAGTGTCGCCATTTAAATGATTTTGTACAATATAGAAAATCTGACCCAATAAATTTACTGAACGCAGTGGATTTGTAGGAAATGATATAACCAGTATTTCCAGTTAACTGTTCCCAGTTGAGTTTGGCCTACAGGTTTACAGTTTACATTTCTAAAAAAAAAAAAAAAAAAATGTGAAGAAACACATTCATTCATTTTCTGAACCAATTAATCCTAATGAGGTTTGCAGGAAGGCTGGCACCCATCTCAGCTGACTCTGTGCAAGTGCAGAGTACACCCTGGATAGCTCGCCAGGCCATCACAGGGCAGAAACACACTGACGGCGATGCATCTCCTCTTGTTGCAAGTCAGCAATGGTTCTTTGTTGACAGTGAGAGACATGACCGGCCTTTGATAACCCAGTTAGCCGAACTGAGGGGACAGTGACAGCCTGTTGAGAGTGGGACTTGAACCCCCAACCTTGGGATCAGTGATCCAGCACCTTTACCACCAGGCCACTACTGCCCCCAAAGAAATATATTATTAACCAAATCTGAATCAGAACTCATCGCTAGTTTCAAAACTACATCTCAATAACGATGTAGCGCATTATTCTTTTATCCTATTAGCTCATTAATTATAAACTCCAAAGAATTATGTATCATTTTATCACCAAAATAGACCCAGATGCTCATAATACAATACCGTGCATGCGCTATGTGCTTGAAAGGATAAAGAACACGTATGCACTTTGTAGTTTATAGGATGCAGGTCATGATGGGTTTTTTCAGCATTATAAAGATTTAGAATTCTTTTATTCATTCATTCACCGAACTGTTTAATCCTATCAGGGTCACTGTGAGGCTGGAACCCGTCAAGGACAACATCTGGCCAGACTTGTAGGGCCAACACACCCGTCATTACCACTCACACCAAT